>OZ023208.1:20367681-21045181 GCA_963995525.1 Escarpia spicata
AGAGAGAGATATATTCGGGGAGAGAGGAAGAGTTTGAAGAAGGGGAGACAGGGAGAAAAACAGACCTAATTTGTATAGAGAGAGATAGGGGCATGAATACAGACAGTCAGCGTGCTAGTTGCGACTACAACATAGTCAAGCAACCAACGCTGCATTATTAAGTTGCGTCGGCTGTTCTAATATATCATGCGTGTTAAACCGCATGTAATAATCATCCACCCTGTAGATACTTGTCTGAACTTGTACAGGCAACGAATCGGAGAAACTTGTTTTAGCTAAGTACTTCTTTTAACTAATAATTATCACATTATTTAAAGTCAAACGTATGCACACGATGTAAATATACACCACAATAATTAGTTTAAATGCATGTTTGATATGTAAGTAGTCTATAAACACAATTGAACATTATTCGACACAACACTCCTACAATCGTCATATTATTGCTGGAAAGCCCGAAAAGACGGGTAATGGGGCAACGAGAAGCAACTTAAGTTTCGCATGATTCGAATAATATCACTATTATATATAACATATAAACATGAAAAAAATAACTCACCAGGCCGTGAATATTGATACTCGTAATACGGAGCCGAGAGAACTGTACGTACATCTTTGTTGGATACGTCCATGATCCCTAGCAAACTGCGACTGGGTGTGGCTCGAGCTACATTACCCGCGTCTGGCGCATGACATAACAATAGCCTATGCAACCGCTTGCACGAAACAATTCCACCAGGGTTACATAATGTAGTATACTTGTTGTGTTACAGATTCTTTGTGGGGTCGTACATATCAACCGGCCCAAAACTCGAACGGATTATGTGCCCACGAACATTATTATTTGTAAGTTAACAACTTGATATTGACTCGTTTCCAAACATTACACCTTCCCACAATTACCACCTTCGTGAATTGCACGCATGACTTGATTTTGACTAATGATTTGTTTTGATTTGTTTGCTCTATAATGTGTTTCAACCAACATGCAATTAATATTAAATGAAATTACTGCCGAATATTCAAAAAATCTCACATGTCATCAGGCATAGAAGACTCCGGTAACTTGGGCATGTGTGTCGTCTACCAAACGAAAACCCTCTGATCGTAGCTTTCATATAAGCTTTTTGGTGTATTAGAAGATTTGTTTTTTGAAGCGCAGTAATAACCTCCTGTCCTAATAACATCTGTATGCGCTTTATAATTTACCCCTGGCGCACCTATTTCTTCTTACACCTTTGTGAGAATTAATTATTACTTTTATGACACAAATATCAAATACATTTTCGAGCACGCGTAAAAGGAAGCGTTATGCAACGAGGCCATAAAATATTGTGTTACCTGTAAACTCGCTGTTAAGGATGAAGGCACAGCTCATAAAATATCAACGTGTTTATTGATGATTTATGCAATATAACATCGTAATATTTTGTATATTCATAACATCATAATTGTTAACTCTAACAAAATTGCATACTACCTGACATGACATCGGAAGACGGGGGAAGGTTTACTTTTTGTGGACCCTTTGTTTTCGCGGAGTGTGTCTCGCTACCTGTGCACTAGCTGTTCTAATGGCATACCAGCTCAACATTTTAACAGGCCTGAAGTATCCACACTGGCACCGCAACATATGAGCATAGTATGTCGATAGTTCATGTAGACCGTCAGACTCTTAATTAAGATTACATGTCCGACGACTGGGAACTGCAAAATAAAGCAACTTGATATTGATCGTGTATCCAAGTGGAAGGTATGCTATTAAGATATAGTTTACAAAGAAGTTATTTTGTTTTAAGACGACCATGAAATGTGATTATGTTTCAAAAACCACTTTGGCCCTGCCTGACAGATATATATATAACCTCAATTATACGCACGCAATCATGCACGAACGTTGGATATGTGACATAACCTTTATTTTAATAAGGTATAACGCATATATTCTAGCTGGTGATGAACCATTTCTGCTAAAAGGATTTGGCGTTGATAATTAATTTGTATGTTAACAGGTTCAACAGTCGCAGTCACTATGGTCAAACTGAACAAAAGAGTATGGGAAAACAATTTAAGATGCTCACTGAGAACACAAGGATGACAGTCTATCATGCCTGGTGCTGAGCACCCTCCTCTACGACCGCGAATCGTACGTGGACTTCCTCCATGCGCCTAGTGCCGCCTTAACACCTTAATCCACATGCGGTGCCTCAATATCGCATCTTCAATATCACCTGGCAGGACCGTACGTGTCCCTTACAGCGACATGCTGGACCGTGCTAGGATCCCAAGCATGTAGGCCTACTCACTGCTGAGCCAGAAATGTCTCCGCTCGCTGGACCTGGCATGGACGATGGCCGCTTGCCGAACGTCATCCTCTATGGACAACTCGTCAGTGAGCGAAAACAGTGGGACGCACAGCCCTCAGATACAAGGACGTCTGTAAATTAAGCGCGACCTGTAGGCCTGCAACATATCAGCTCTGAAGATTGGGAGGCAGGGTCCGAAAATCACTCTGCTTTATGCCTTTACAAAAATACCACTCAAATACCATTGGATGGTGTTAGGGTGTGTTATGGTCAAGGGTATTTGAATGGTCTTCAATGGTATTTTGAATGGTCCTTGTAATTAATGCTTAATGAAGCTGCCGTTAAGAATCCCTCTAACTGATATTATATTTTCAGCACTACCTTCCAGAGACCTGACCTTATCCTGAACTGTCTGTTTGCTCCGAACATATGCATAACAACTCTTGTTGTTATATTTTATATTATAAGCTAATCATTTCTTTGAATTTCTCATTTTAGTTGTAGCTTAGATAAGTGCTTAATTCTTTATGGATGTTGTAGTCTTCAACATTCCCACATGATTTCTATATCATTTGTTTGTAATAATTTTTTCTAATGACTTCTTTCTGGATCGTTTCTCTTTTTTTGAACGAAACAAATTTATCGACGTTGCACTCAATTTCCTTCTAAGATATTCCAGCATTCTAGGTGTTACTGTCTTATATTCAGTGTGTTATTCCAGTCTATCTTTGCTAAATATTTCCTCATGTCATTTTATCTTCCTTTGTGAAAACTTCTCCTCTAAATTTTGTTATTATTCCTTTCTAATTTTATACTTTGATGGTAAAATGTATCTTGATGTGATCACTATATATATTCCATGCAGTAGCTGACACATCTTGACATTGTCAACTAATTCATTCTGTGAGAAGATCAAACTAAGTATAACGTACGTGTGTATGTGTGTGTGTGTGAGTGTGTGTGTGTGTGTGGTGTGTGGTGTCTGATATGTGTGATGTGTGGTGTACGTGTGAGTGGTGTGTGTTGTGTGGTGTGGTGTGTGGTGTGCGTGTGTGTGTGTGTGCGTGCTTGCGGTGGTGTGTGTTGTGTGTTAATTGTGTGTTGTGTGGTGTATATGTGGTGTGTGTGTGTGTGTGTGTGTGTGTGTGTGTGTGTGTGTGTGTGTGTGTGTGTGTGTGTGTGTGTGTGTGTGTGTGTGTGTGTGTGCGTGTGTGTGTACGTGTGTGTGTATGTGTGTGTGTATGAGTGTGTGTGTGTGTGCGTGTGTGCGAGTGTGCGTGTGTGCGTGTGTGCGTGTGTGCGTGTGTGCGTGTGTGCGTGTGTGCGTGTGTGCGTGTGTGCGTGTGTGTTTGTGTGTGTGTGTGTGTGTGTGTGTGTGTGTGTGTGTGTGTGTGTGTGGTGTGTGTGTGTGTGTGTGTGTGTGTGTGTGTGTGTGTGGTGTGGTGTCTGATGTGTGTGAAGTGTGGTGTACGTGTGTGTGGTGTGTGGTGTGTGGTGTGTGGTGTGTGTGTGTGTGTGTGTGTGTGTGTGTGTGTGTGTGTGTGTGTGTGTGTGTGTGTGTGTGTGTGTGTGTGTGTGTGTGTGTGTGTGTGTGTGTGTGTGTGTGTGTGTGTGTGTGTGTGTGTATGAGTGTGTGTGTACGTGTGTGTGTGTGTGTGTGTGTGTCTGTGCATGCGTGCGTGCGTGCGTGTGTGTGATAAAACAGATAACTTTTTTGAGTTGTAAGATCTAACCACGAGATGGCACCACCATTGGCATTGCCGAAGTTAGAGCCCGAGACGGATACTTAGTTATTAAGCGTTTAAGAAATCAACTGTGAGTTTGTCCTATATTGTTATTTATCAGTATGTGAGCTGGGTTGGTATGATTAACGGCAGCACAGTTGTCAGTGTTATTAAATAGCCAAATTAAACTGTTTCCATCAATATGTGTATATAAACGCCCTATTATCGCCCAATGGCAATGGCAACGTGATTGCTGTCAGTGTCAAGTCTGTGAATGAGTCATATATACATGTTTCTGGCTCAACCCAGACTCAGAGAAGCACCTACAAGGTGGATGCTGCTAGTAATAATTTAGCCATTTTATGCTAGTTAAGTGAAGGATTGCCGTTTTCTCATATAATCAGCCAGCTACTGTCACATTGATCATCCCTGCCATTGCATTGGCATTGATCATCCGCAGTTACAAAATACGGATCTATTTAGCAAAACTTTAGGTTTGTATAAAACGGAATATTTATATTGACGGAGTGATCATAGCACGGCCCAGTGTATCAGTCAACCAGAAGATGAAAACCAGCACAATATTTATGGCACAATGAATTGGATACTGCTCTGGTTTTCACACTGTTTGCTGTAGTTTAATTAATACAATTGCCAGCAAACAAAATTGATAGGTGACACAAAACATCAAATTAAACCCATTGTGGTAACATTTATATCATTTATGTAACTAACACATCAAATATTAGTCTATTCTGGATCAGTTAATGGTGGACAGTCATTTTCTTTAAAAAAAACTGTTAAGTGGGGTTTTGGCTCATAGTTCACAATGTCAATGAGCATCAGCAAGAAGCATCTCATGTTGGAATGGCAGTTTACGTATGATGGAATGAATACTTTGAGCCTGACATTATTATATATATAGGCCCTTGCCTTATTGACTGACTGACTTGATCCCGTATATTTTGTAGTTATTAAAATCTGATGATCGTAATTCATGATAGCTCATTCAAATGGTAAGCCTTTTATGGTATATTATCAGGCATTAAGAATGTCATCATCATCTTTGGATGACTGGGGCCGGAGCATGGATGAGCTGTTTACAAATGGATCCATTGTACATTAGGGATGGGAGCTTTGTCTCTTTAACATCATGGTATTCACAGATCAGCTTAGTGTATGTTTTTATTTGTTTCCTCTTTTTTTCTAGCTATGAGTAGGTATCCATAAGATGAATCTTAATACTGGTTCTTCTTTGTGGTGATAGGAATGTCCAGCTAGTTGGATGCTTCTCAGGTGAATTGTGTTGAACAGTTTGTTTACATGTGACAACATTCCAATAAAGTTCTTTGTTAGCCTTTCTCCAGTACTTGTGTCAGAACTGTTGCAATGAAGATTGTTTTACCATTCTGTGAAATGATAAAACCAGAATACAGTACAGTACTTATACATGTACATGTCGATTAATTCATATTGGGGCAAAATATTTAATTGTGTGAGCAATCTTTTGATTATTTAAATGACAAATACTGTCAAATTTACCATTATTTGATTCCCTAAAATGTGATATTGCTGGCATGTAATGATTACGTCTTCTTTGTTTCAGGTGAAATACTTAAGGGAAAACATGAATTATACAATACGTAGAAGTGTTCTTTCCCGTTTAATCACACGTAAAGATCAAAATGAACTTGGCTGTCGGATTGTATTATTTGTTCAAAGGATTCTTATATCCTCTTCAAGTGAAAGTCAGTGTGGCAGTGATCATGACATCGATGATGGCCAGTTTGATTTGAATCCATCACGACACGCCACAAACAGGATTACAAAACACACCATGCCAAACAAAATGCTAACAGATTTCAATAACGCATCTCGAAGCAAAGTATACAGACACAATGAAAACACACCAAGCGATAATCTTTACATAAGCAGTCAGCGTGACTTTGAGAGTTATCCTGATGGCAGTGGATATGATCTTCTGGAGCAGGAACGGAAAGATCCGCGGAGATAGGAAAGGAGGATCTGCTCTGATCACAAGACCTTCAGACAACGTGGAGAAACTTTGGAATTTTGTCGGGGTTATGGAGGTTCTCAAAGGTATAAACCATGTAGACATAATAGAGAGGATACATGAAGATCTGACAGGATAGAGCGACATGGTGTGACGGGAAAAAGACGAGAGTCCAAGTATCATCAGAGAATTGTTACAGTCTACCGGTTGATTGGAGCCACGAAGTCAACCTCACAAAATCCTATGATGGGAAGACGGGAATTGGTACAAGTATGGGCTGGCTGGTCCGGAAACGAAATGACGTGCAGTGTGAGTAGACATACTTTTTTGAGAGTCCATGAAATTATTTAGTTTTCTTAGAAAATGTTATGTTATAATTGCTTAGTATTGTCTAAATGTCATTTTGTGACGTTCTTGTCACGGTTATGTATATAATTATATATATATAAGTGAAGTGCCACATTGGTTCAGGCCTTAGTGTACATTGTTATTAGTGAATTATTTCTTGTTTCTAAAAATGCAAAAAACAAACAAAATTCAATACTTTCACACCTCCTTTTCCTTAGTTTGGTGAAATGTACTATATGGTCCAAACCATTGTGATCTATCACATATGATTAGTTACAGAATACCAGTTAATATTCAGCCCACTCAACTATATATAGAAGAGTACCTGGTTACACACACTTATGGAAATCATAATAAAGGAATGAAAATAAATGTAACAGCATTTCTATCAACAAAAAACATCTGCCCAGAGACTACCAATAATGCTGGGCGTACACTGCTAAACTTTTGTTGCCATTCATCTGTTTGATCAACTAAAAGCTGATCAGTCGTGCAATGTATGACGGTCAGCAACTCAACAAAACTTGAGTTCCATGTTGATTTGACTGGTACAACAGTTGTTGAACCGATTCATCATTCGAAAATTGAATCGCACCAACAAAAACCGCCAGGTGAAACGGCCTTGCTAATAAATATCCGGGTTCTGAGATATATCGGAAGGGAAGTAGTTATGCACAATTACAATTTTTTCCAAATTTATTGGCCCATCTTCCAAACAACAAAACAAAATACAGTGATTCTTGAAGGAAGACTCGTCAGCCTCCCTAACCTCTTATCATACAAAGTCTTACGTACATACATCTCTATCATAAAATTTTAAAGTTACACAAGGATTGACCACTTCTTCAATCCTATACTATTTCATCAAAAGATTCTGTAACATATTTGCCATATAGGCTTAAAAGTTCAACACGCTACGGCTGTGTGCGTGGCACTCGCAATGTAGAGATGAGAGAACATAATGTTTATAATGAACGATACCACATTCCATCAACTTGATAATAATTTGTCCCTCAGTAGTCGAGCGAAGTAGTTCTCAATCGGTTCATTGGGAATTCCCTCTTCGGGTGTTAATTCACCATTGTAGCGTAACCCGTCTACTCTCGCACTGTTGTTACACGAGGTGTTACTCGGCGTCTACCGCCCTCAAGTGGACTTTGTCAGACTTCACCCCGCCCCGACACTACAATAAATTATACTATAATAATAAAATATTCTTATTCTTTGGTGTGTAAACTACACCCTTCATATCATATGTTTTTCTACCGACACCATAGTACTTACACACAAACATATGTAACGTAATGTTTGCCGTAGATATATACATATCCGGACCCAATATCCCATTGGTAATAACAACCCCACCACCTTACATATTCTAAGTCCTAACAAACTATACACCAATAACCATTATCTGTGACACCGTAATACAACCTATGTTCACTTCTTCTTACTATCTAACGTTCACATAACAGAGCGATGTTTCACCACCCCGCCTAAATCTCAAGATACCACTACTATTGCGCTGACCATATTCCTTTATTATTGACCACACACTTTGACACAATTATAACAATGTAGAAACCACATGTTTAAGCCAATACCTCTAATCTAACATTCACATTGATTCACTCATAATATATTCCACATACCTCCGGTATTTCTTCTACTCTATATATGCATGGAGAAATTCAACGTCAAAGCCACCACTGGGTATAGACTTCATGTTTGCCAACCACACCGTAATGGTTTCTCACCACAGATGAGACCAGATTACAATTCTTTGCTCTGTCGGGTTCTGGATTCGTCTGTTCTATTCTACCTTCAAATCTCAGTACCTCCACCCTATACCTAGCATCAGTCATGTGACCCCTGCTGATGCTGACGCCATTGTAACAATTTCAGCACCATCCAATAGGTGATAATCAACAAGTATAAAATCTTCATTATAACGACATCCCTATACACCTTAATATTATCCCAATTAAACTTACGTCCTTATCATCATATCTATTCATATGGAACGGCCAATCATGTTATAAATATTACACGTTGTATTCGACAATCCTCCCTGTCTACCCTAACTATAATTACATTTGCCCGGTTCTTTAAAATCTGACCTTAGGTCACCACTCCAGTTCCTTCACAGTATTGCATAACCACTGGATAGCCATCAATGGCCTACAGGGCAACCCTAACACCAGTCAGCCAACCATAGCTTTACATTGTAACCCTAAATGCAGTCTTTCACAGATGCTACCAACCTATGTTAAGTTCTTAAAATCACAATCTTGACAGAGACGTCATGGTTTCCTATTGATCAAATAGACGACACCCAACAAAAGTTTAGCACTGTATGCCCAGCATTAAGTTTACAAATGTTACTCTTTTTTTACAAATATGCCGCTAACGTGAGAGCCCCCACTAATAAATTTAATGTGAAGCATTTGGATGTGGAATGTTGTTAATTACAATTAAAATATAATAAAACCAAACCTTTTAAATATATCTTAATTATAAATTCAGACCCTTGTCATTTGCTATTCTTTAGTTTTAACTTTAAAACCCACTTGCATATTACTAATTAGTATTCTGACCAAATGATTTCAGGGATTGGTCAAGAAGACCACAAGTCGAAGGTGAAGTTCTTTTTGGACTCTACCCGATTCTGCTGGCTCTTCAACAAGGGAGGTGCGAATGTCATCAGCTGTTTATGAAGGACAGTCTAAGGGAGTTGGATAAGCCCTTAGTGGTTGAACTGTTGTCCCTGGCAACAGAACGGGGTATTCCCGTGTGGAGTTGTGATGTCGGAATGTTGAATTACCTCTCACGGTCATGTCTGCATCAGGTAAGAAATGAATGATTCTAAATACTGTGCTTGCACACAGTATGTCTGTATATGTGCATGATAATATGTGTGTGAATTTTTTGTGTAAGTTGTGGTTAGCTGGTTGCATGGGGAACCCCCTTAATCTCTGTCAAAATCCCCATCACCCAAAATCCCATCATAAGGAAAAGTGCATCCAAAAAAGTCTTATCACTCAAAACAGCATCAGTCAAAACCCATGGCAGTTAAAACCCCATGAAGCCAAAGTTCAAAACCACTTTGATCAGTCAAAATCCCACCACTCATTATCCCGTTAGTCAAAATCTTATCAATCAAAATGAACATCCGTGAAAACCCACATCAGTGTAAAACACAATTCAAAATGCTGTCAGTCAAAACTCCACCAGTTTAATAAGATTTAACAAGATTGCCACACAGAGAATTAACTCTAGATGGCAGGTGGACAAGGAAGCCACTTCAATAGTATTAGTAGTATCACTAGTATGACACAATATAACATGGCAAACAGTGTCAACACATTCAACATGAATTACATTTAATGAAATAAAATAATATTTACCTTCAAATGTGTTGTGAAGTTTGATAATGTCTTTGAAGATCCTGATATCACTGTAGTACAATGCTTGCATTTTCCTTTATAATTCCCCTCCGTATTGGCAGGTACTACACTTACAGACGGTTCAGGCAGACTCAGAGAAGTCTTCAACTGAATGACCCCAGCTCCTGCCACTGACCAGATTTTATAAACAGTCCAGTCAGTTATGCTGTGTAAACTGTACATGAATTCATTGGCAGACTGGCAGTCTTCATTGTCTTTGTTAGCCTGTAGGAGCAGGTCTAACACAAAAGAAGCCAGTATTACTCCAAAGGGTAGATTCCTTTGAAGTCCAAATATTGGTAAATGGGGTAATCTGGAAATTCATTTGAAATGTTAATTTGTAATATAAAAGTAATATGTAAATTACTATTACATTGCTTTCTATTATTATTATTACTATTACATTGATTTTTTGCTCAACCTATTTCTATTACTATTACTTCACTATTTGTAATCGTTACTATTACTATTACATATTACTATTACCTCAGGCCTGCTCTGAAACCTTCATAGCAGCACTAATGGTTAACCCTAAGTCCTTTTCTTTTACTGTAGTACTTAGTACAGAACCCCCCCATTGTATATTGTACATCTTCACTCCCATGTCCTGTGTGGAGGCAGTTACATTTCCCAAACTTGAACATTTGCCACTTTTCAGACCATTTGATCAACCTGTCAAGATCATCTTGTAAAATGCTGTCTATCTCCATCACGTTTAATACTTCTAAACACTTTTGTATCATCCGCAAATTTCAAAACCTTACTTGTTGTATGATCGTCCAAATCATTGATATATATTTTAATAATAATATAGGTCCCAATACTGATCTCTGTGGTACACTACTCAAAACTGATTTCCAGTTTGAAGCCTCCCCATCAACCTATCTGTACCCGTTGTCTTCTATCAATCAGCCATTTTTCTATCCAGTTAATTATACCATTTACTATGCCATGGGCCTTTAGTTTAAGCAGTGATCTTTGATTTGTCGAAAGCTTTCTGAAAATCTAAGTAGATGATATTTACTAGAGGTCCCTCGTCTACCCACTTAGTGATATCTTTCAAAAACATAACATATTTGTTAAGCATGACCTCACTTTTAGAAACCCATGTTGAAATGGGTTTATGAAGTTATGTTTAACAAGAAAATTCACCATGTGATCTATCTAATACTATGCAAATCACCTTTGTGTTAAACTCACTGGTCTGTAGTTCTCTGACTTGTTTCTCGAATCTTTTTTAAATAATGGTATAACGTTTGCTTCTTTCCACTGGGTCATTCCATATCAAATCAATCACTCATAACATTGCCCGACTCCAATTTTGATGAAATTTAGCACAGTTGTTGGCTCACACGAGAATATCAAAGTAAAACAAAATATAAAATGTAGGTCAAGTTATATTGAAGATCTTGGTCACTGAACTTTGACCTGATTCACATACATACCATTACATTGATGCCAATAACTCTGCTGTTAATAAAGGTAGAAAGCAAGTAATACATCATTGGAAAGACAATAAACAGGCACACATAGGTATAAAATTAAATTAAAAATGTCATGTAAATAAAAATAACATAGTTTTCATAATTTGACCTTTGACCTCAGATACCCGAAAAATGTATCCTCCAATTTTTGTGATTTTTGTACAGTATCCTATACTATTGCAGAAGAGTTCCTGAAAATATTAGAGTGGGCAAATACTAATGTTCAGAGACACATTAAATTGAGTACACCTGGGTGACTTACCTTTGGTCTATACAACAGTGGATGCAACATTGAATTTCATTAGTTCACCTTTTTCAGATCACTTAAGGTGGCTGCATCGGCTATTATATGCTTCTTTTGAATTAAACATTTCTAATATAAGTTTTGAAGATAAGCTAACCATTTTTTCTCAGAGTTTGCCTCAGATACTAAACAATACTCCAGAACAAAAATAATAATTTTTTTTATGTTGTTTAGATATATTTAAATGTGTTTAAAGACAATTAAAAAATATGTAAAAAATCACCTTAAAATGGCATAAAACTCCCCAAAAGAAAAATGTGTATGGTTGTAAGTACAAACATGTTATTGACACTCAAACAGGTTTTTTTTTTAAACAAATGCATATTAAGTTTGATACAGCTTCATAAACATTTTGCTACAATGTTGAAAGACAGCAAAAATCCGTACTGCATTTTTGGCACGACCCCTTCACCAAACATAAAACCATCCCGTGCCATTTTGGGTAAACACAAGTCGAGTTCTTATGCCAAGTTATGGCTTTGTAAGTATTGTAGTTTTTATAAAAAAAGTTACATTAAGTAATACTTCCTGGTTGTTACCAATAATATAACTGTCATCAGATGCTTGTTTTTTGCTTAGAAATGTGACTTTTTTACTGGCATGTGGCTTATTTCAACACAATTTGACAGACACTTCTATTACTGAGATTTCCCCAAGGTTTTCCTGCCAAGTTGTCTCATGATATTGTGTTACGAAGGGCCATGTGTTGAAGTTGTTGCGGTAGACAAGGTTGATTGACACCTGGGGTCAGTCACGTGTCATTGCAAATGGCAGCTGAGATTATCAGAGAATAAACAAAACTACGGCCAGTATTTGGTGATTTGACAGTGTGATGTATTTAGGTAATTATAATATAAAAGCATAGTGGCATGAGAATAACCAGACTATTATGATCTGCATTCATGGTGAATGGATTTATGTTTGAACTGGGATGACGCACACGTGATCGCCACTATGGAAACATTGTCAGTTTCCAAGAATCTGAAGGGACTTTCCACAGACACACTAAAAATACTAGTTTTTAAAGGAATGATTGATGACATGGTGATGGTGCCTTGGTTTTTTTAATAGTACACATGTTCATACTGACACCTACTAATGTTCTATGAAGAAAAAAATAAAGAAATCAACTGACATGATAGCCGGTGCAGCTACCTTAACAAGCTGCTAATGGGTACCTTATAAAGAAATGAGTATATACTCACCTGCTGTAGTCTCTCTCTTAACATGTATTCAAATTCTTTGCAGGGCCTCATATATTTTTGTTGTGTCCTCTGGATAGTTTGTAGATCCAACCAGTGTCGGTTGTCAGGTGAATATGCGTTGGTATATCACCCACATGAACATGAAGAGTGTCACTGTGTCGTGGGTAGCAATATGATGGAGATGGTCCATATGGGTGAAGGAAGTTCAGTTCAACCTCTTTATCAGCTGGAATAACATCCATTACATATGCCACCCATCAGTTTCCATCATAGATGGCCGTCAGATACTCTTTGATATCCACGAGACTGAGACCATCACACTGGGCTGTCACAATCTCTTTTCTTCTTATGGAACATGTAAAATATATTGCTACTTCCAAGTCATCAAGTGATAATTGCTTGACGAAGTGTAGCTTCTGTGTTCCTGCTATTGTTTTCGCTCTTCATACGGCTTGCAAGAAGAGTTGTTTCTTCGTAGTACTCTTCTGTGGTCGAAAAGTAGAATGTGATTGCAGAAAAATGGGCTGATGCAAATTCAAACAGCTGCTGATGAGGTTTTTCTGGAACAGGTGCACAGTAATGGTGTCATCTATGTTACAGTCAGAAATGACAACATAACTAACATGTGACACACAGTCATTACCAGCTTCACAATAGTAGCAAACAGATGGGTGCAATGTTGCCTGTGCATTATTCCAAGGGAACGATTGTGCCTCATCTTGCAGGACGAAAAGAGTAGTTTCCTGCAAAGTCACAGACAACAAGAAAATGGCCTGGCTTAAGTGATTCACGAATGTCTCTTAGACATGAAGACTGCTATCTGCTTATGAAATCGTGCCACAGCAAGATTTCAAGTTGGGTGTAGAATTCATGGATCAAATCATCTGCACTGAGTTTCATGGTTGGTAGTGTTGATCGATCAGTAGTTATCCATTTTTTTAATTCAATTTCCTTGATTACCTGGCTGTCAAATGTAATCCGTAATCATTCATTCAAATCACATGAGTCACCACACACATTTTTGCAGAAAGCATTCGTGACTTGGTGGATTACATCGTAGTTGTGAAAGACAATAATAATAATAATAAGATAACTTCTATTGCGCCTAAATCCTTGGAAACCAAGCTCAGAGGCGCATCAAAACAAAAGGGTTGGTCAATCTCAAAATCCATAAGTAGTTTTCCAGTTGTCAAAAGATGGGTCAAGGCGCTAGGGAGCTACGGTGGATAAGCAAGGTTGTAAAGATACGTTTTTAAATGACGACGGAATTTTGTAATATTTTCAACTGATCAAACACTAAGAGGAAGCATATTCCAAAGGGTTGGTGCAGCAACAGAAAAAGCCCTAGTTCCAATGTTAGTGTTGACTCTAGGAACAAAAAGTAGGTCAGAACTAGATGATCGAAGAACTAGATGATCGAAGCTGGATAGATTTTCTTACAGGAGTAAGCAATAAATGCAAATAAGATAGTTGCTTATTGGACAGTGCCTGGTATGTAATGGTACAGATCGTAAATATTATACGATATCATACAGGAAGCCAATGCAAAGACTTCAATCAAAAGTGGCACAGAGCGAGAAAAATGAGGAGATCTTGTAACTACTCTTGCTAGACAATTCTGGACACGCTGAAGTTTTGTGATATCCTTGCTAGCGATATTATAAAGGAGCGAATTGCAATAGTCAAGTCTGCTGCTAACAAGCGCTGTTGTAGTCTTAGCAACAGAAAATGACATATACCGGCGAATACGGCGAAGATCACAAATATGATAAAAACAGCAGCGACATGTTTGAGATATATGTTGTCAGAAATTGAAGTTACTATCAAAGATCACTCCTAGATTCCGCACCGAGGTTGCTGGCGTGATATATTGATTCAAAATACTCGTAGGGAAAAAACCATCCAGTTTACAACGCTGCATTGGAGTACCAATAATGATCAATTCAGTTTTATTTGCATTTAATTTCAACTTGCTGTCAGTCATCCAATGGAAGATATCTTGAAGGCAATCACTAAGTTGGTTAAGGGAGTGATTTGTATCCGGGGTAGCCAACGAAATGTAGATCTGAGTATCATCAGCATAAAGATGATGATCTAAGTCTTGTCTTTGTATAACAGAGCTTAGTGGCATGGTGTAAAGAGTAAAAAGCAAAGGCCCAAGAACAGAACCCTGGGGAACACCAAATAAAGCCGGCAGTGCAGCTGAAAAGCAGTTCCCAATCTTTATAGTTTGGTATCTATCAGTTAGATACAAAGAAAACCAGCTTAGAGTTGTGCCAGATATGCCGTACCACTTTAATAGGCGTCCAATGAGAATGCTGTGATCAATCGTGTCAAACGTGGCAGAGAGATCTAGTAAGGTAAGTGCAGTCACTTTACCATTATTAATGTTCAAGTTAATGTCATTATGAACCTTTAAAAGGGCAGTCTCTGTTGAATGAAACTGCCTATATGCTGATTGTGACACATTAGTTAAGACATTTGTGCTAATGTGAGACCTTAGACGACTTGCTACAACCTTTTCTAGTATTTTGGAAATGAAGCTGAGATTAGAAATAGGTCTATAACTGTTTAAGTCTTGCTTAGGTTGTAATGAACCATTGGGATGTGATCATTTTTGGTAAATTTGCTGAGTTTTGCACCAACCATCATTAATTTTCCATTCTGATGAATTGTGCAAATGCAAAGTTACAAAGAACTAGTAGCTTTTGCTTATGGACTCGTTCACCATCAACAAAGATGGAGGCAAAGTCTTTTCTCTATTAGAATAGAATGCTTCCACAAACTGGATGACTTCAGAGAACAGGCTTTTTCCTGGTTTGGGATCTGGATCACTCATGATGCCTTTCTCTTCCACTAAATGTTTTCTCTGTTTGCAATGAGGTATGATGTGTTGAAGAGTGTTGCTGTTTTCCGGATGGTCCAACTCTTTGGGATCACGGTCAATGATTTGATCTTTTCGTTTCTCTTGTCTGTTTTCCGGAATTTGTCCTTTAACTGTGCCATCATTTCACCAAAGTCTTTCTCACCGAAAGTAGCTGTTTTCTCATGTTCAAAGCATTTCTCAGGTGCAACTAATTTTATCTTCTTTACCACTGCTGTTAATTTTTTGCCTCTTTCTTGCAGCATAGGATTCCTGGCCTCCATTCACCAAAAATATCCAATGATTCATTGAGTATTGACAGTTCATGCTCTTCAAAAACTGTTTTTTCTTGATAAGATTCTTGGCCAGACATTGGTGCGAATGAAGAAGCAGGTGATGACGAAGTTACTTCAAGAAGTGATTCCAGCTTTTCACAACATTGTCTGCACAGCTAATGTTGTGTGGTCAAACCCAATGTTAGTTTCTTGAAACCAGTTCTGCAGAAACATTTCGCAAGTCTTTTTTCTTTATTTTGTCCGGGTGCTATTTTAGTGGATCAGTACACCATCACTAGTCACTAGTAGACTTGATGGTTACAGGCTGACTAAATAGTTATTTCATAGCAGTTTCTGTAGTATCACACACATGTGCAATGAATATGCATGAGTCTCATATTATCTCTCAGTCAAATGAAACTGCAATCATCACACATGAAGCTGAGCAATTGTCAATACAATTCAATTTGTAATGCTTACCATATGTAATATGCAATCAAATTTGTTCATTTGTAATGCTTGAATGTTGCACTATATGCCACCAATCACATAAAATTACAGACATAGTAGACATGTACATGTGCATGATCTAGTCCCTCTGGTGGCTTATTGCATAACAATAATCCCTGGTGTATTGAATAACAATTATATAATTAGTAAGCATATATATATGGATTTACACAGCAGAGGTAGTACTGTATCTTTGAAGTGAGTTATCCTGTGCCATCCTGGTACAATTTGTCATCCCCAGGTATACTCAATTTAATGTATCTCTGAACATTATTATTTGCCCACTCTAATATTTTCATGGATACTTCTGCAATAGTATACTATACTGTATAAAAAAAACAGATCGGAGGACACGTTTTTGGGTATCTGAGGTCAAAAGTCAAATTGTGATATTTTTATTTACAGTATACATATGTGCACTTGTTTATTGGCTTTCCAATTATGTATTGCTTGCTTTTCTAGCTTTATTAACAGCAGAGTTATGGGCATTATTGTGACATTCAGTATGCAAATCAGGTCAAAGTTCAGTGACTTATATCATCAGTAATACTTGACCTAGATTTAAAAAAACATTATTTAGATATTCTCATGTGCGCCGACAACTGTGCTAAATTTAATCAAAATTGGAGTCGGGTGATGCAAAAATGGCCTAAAAGTGATTGATTTGACATGGAATGATCCAATGATATGTCAATTAGATCCACAAATTCAATGATATTTTGTTTCAACCGTTATTGTGAACATTTAATTTAAAAATAGTTCAGAATCATTGCTTCAATGGGTCGAAACGAAACCTACAATGAATGTTCCTAAACAATAGCATCCATCATCCGACCTTCCTTCTATCCATTAGTAGAGGTTCAATGGTTAGCATCTTTGCCATCATTGTTTAGGCAGCCACCCTCGCTCTTGCACAATGCCGTGCAATGAAGGCCTGCCCTGCAGTTCTTTCAATTGCCCTTGCACGTTTCGTGCATCCACCATGTAGGAGGAGGGCACGAGCCATACTTGCGTCGGCGAGAGTGGTCCAGAAAGGAAGCCATTGCTTGCTGCGCTCATCCTGTTACCATCCCTATTTACAAAACGCAGCGATTGCCTGGTGGCAAGCGGTTGACTGCTTCCAGATAAAAGAGGCTTGGAACAAGTACCTCTTGATATGCTCGAAGAGGGCGGCCTGGGTCGTTGATGACTGCCATTGGAGAAGAGTTGGTGCCTTGCATCATTGACAGTTGCAGAACCACATGTCTTGCTGATGAGCACATCAAATCGCTCAATGCACTGCATGTGAACTGAACGAAGGACTACGGATCTGCAGTCAGCGAGATCATCGTCTCTCTAAGGCTTGTGTACTGTTCCATGCAGTCCACTACAGAAAAGTTAACAATAATGTGTCATAAGTTGTTATGATATGTTAGTGTAAGGGGGTGACAGGGTAGGGTTATTCCTGCGAGACTTCTCAGATCGAGGTGGAATGATCATTAGACATCTACCAGAAAGATGGTAATGAAATGTCTGCAATATGTGAATGTTATGTATGTCTGTCTCTCTTCCTCTCCATTATTCTCCATCCCTCTCTCTCTCTCCCCTCTTCTCTCTCTCCCCCTCGGTCTCTCCACCTCTGTCTCTCTCCCTCCCTCTGCCTCCCTCTTCCTCTCTCTCCCTCGCTCTCCCTCTCTCTCCATCGCTCTGCCTCGCTCTCCCTCTCTCCTTGTCTCCTTTCTCTGTGCCACTCTCTCCCTGTCTCTATGGCTGATGTCTGTCTTGAGAGATTGTGCATCTACTGTTCCTTGTTGTGACTGCTCAACTGATGTTTATTTGCTTGTAGAATGTGCGGCTGATTGCTCCAAGTGTTCTGTGGCAAACGTGTGTGACAATGACTCTTGCAAGTCATCCTTAGTTTATGACAGTACTTCAAAGACATGTAAAGGTATGTACTGCATTTGTTTGCAGTGATGTCCCTCCCTACACGTAAATTATCATGGGGAGTCCAACACAAACAACTGCATTGTTAGCGGAATAGCACAATGCACTCACAAAATTAAAATACTATGCTGCAAATGCATATTGAAATCTATATCACAGTTAATATATTCCACATTGCAGAACAAAGACGAGCTTTACAGCGGACACATGTAAATGTTATCCGGTTGCCTTGCAGATAAACATGCAGCCTTCTTGCTGTATGTCGCAGTGGATCCGAGTGCCGTTGAGACGTCGCAGTGTTTCTGTGAACCACATACAATTCTGGGTGTAGTATCAAGTTCTTCTGCTTTCAGCTTGTGCTGACATCTGTGATTCCTGCACCATTGCTGATCAGTGTACGACATGCTCGTAAAGTTATATGTTTGATGGCACTACATGTTCAAGTAAGTGGATTACATTGTTGTGTGCAATACGCCGTCTGTATTATTCACGTCAAAGACAAGTGTAAATATTGCAGTCTGTGTGAGAGCAATAAACAGACAACAACGTTTACACTGTGAATCAGGCAGATGTGTCTAAAGATGAGATTCTACTCCCATGGTTAAATCATACCAGAATAATTTATTTTTATGTTTGGATACTCGTCTGACACTTTAAACATACCTGACCCTAGAAGTTCTTGCAACATGACAAGGAAAATATATAATTTATACCTGCCAATTTTTTTTGAAATCCCGGAGATTCCTCAGGGGTTCAGCATGCTTTCCATATAACTCGGATCTTTACATAGGAAGATTGGGGTGGGTGCTGTTGGAGGTTTTTTGGTTCAACATGTATTGGCACATCTCCCACGGTGTCGCGCTGTCTCGAAGACGTGTTGTTGGAGATTTCGAGGAAAATCCGGGAGATTTATTAGTATTCCGGGCGACTCCCAGATTTCACGGGAGAGTTGACTGTTATAATAATTGATTAGCTTAGCTGTGTAAATCCAAGCAGCATGAGGGAAAACAAATCTTTGCCGCCCAACCTAATATCATGCTATTAAATTACGGGAATGTTTATTTCTTATTGGTCTGAAGAAATAGTTTTTGACATCTTCACAGCACCGATCAATGCCTCCTAGTTGTCTTGAACATTCTTGTTCACAGGAATTTGTTCTATTCTCCAATCATTTGCACCTAAATTTAATGCACATTTTGAACAACAAATTAATTTTGTTGTAATGTTGAACACTGAGAATGGACCCAACCCCAAATGTGCAACACTTGGATCCTGCCCCTTTTAAAATGCAGTTCATTTTGAGCTGAGCCCATCCCAAATTCCTGCATCCCACCCGCCTTGATAGATTGTAACAGGCCTATAGTCAGGGGGCTTAATCGTTATAATTGTTCACATCTTTCCACAATCACCATTGTTGGACCAGCGTTAGATATGGCTGTGACATTTCATTTTTCCATGGGAGCCAAGCTGAGCCCCCTATGTGACGGTCATATGGGACAAAACCAAGATGGCCGCTGTCCGGAGAAAGGTTGTGCAATAACTCGAGAACCAAAAGTAGTAGCACCATAAATGAGACCACTTTTAGGCATTTTCGAGAAAACGAATTAATTTCCTGTGTTTTAATCTGGTAAGCGACATGCCGTATGTCATCTCTGCTCAGTCCAAATAAGACCTCTTCCATACGGAGGATATACAAACACAATTCGTCTTCTTGTTCCTCAGAGAAGATGGTTCTAAACCCCCCTGCAAAACATTTGTTAGCGCCGGTTATGATTTTGTTCTTATTCTTTATGTGATATCGCAGCCTTGATCAGGGCACATTGAATTGTTTCGCAATCTAGCGATATCCAACGCCCCCCTTGTTCCACAGCTCAATAGCCAGTCACATGTTTTCATCACTCCATGACTGTTTGTTGGTTTTCTTCCTATAACGTCTCACCATTGTGCACCTGAAGCAATCACGCCAGCTATTAGCTTAGATCAGTTGCAGTGTTGTTTAACCTATAGGCTAATGATATGCAACGTGGCAAAATGTGAGATCAACATAATACAGTTTAATGCACATTGAAGCAGCGAAAGATTTATGTGCAGTAATTATAAATAATCATCATGTAGTATCTAATATCGACATTTCCAGTAATACCCGCACTAAGCAATTGACGTATCTAAATGTATTGCATTGTATTACATATAACCGCCGACAAACGGGGCATGTCTGCACAGCGTGTGGGGTATGTCTGCACAGGCGTGTGGGGTCATGCCCCAAGCATCCACCACGTGATCACTTTCGAATTGTTCAAAAATATTTATGAAAGTAAGCTGTATTTCCACTATTACAACACCGTTAAAATGAAGTTTGGAAATATACATTCGTATGCACGCTTCACTGTTGATATAATACACATGACAGTATATGAGTATAAAGTTTTTACAAAAACAACGTTTTATTTCATAACTATTTACTTACGGAACTCTAATCAAATAGAACACGCAAATGGTCGATTTGGGGGTTAGAAGCTACTGTTTGACATGATTCCATTTCCAATAACCAGATGTTATGGGATGCATCAATAATAGGGTGTGCGGACACGCCTCGAGGTGCGGACATCCCCTACTTCCCCTACATATAATATGATGTAATTAACGAGTCGTGAATTAGATACTGTGTGAGTTGTATTAATTCAGGGATATAATTTACAATAATTTATACTTTTTGCTTTCAGTCTCCACTTCAACGCCATCTTTGCTGAGAGAGCCGCCGTCACACGTCTCTGTCACGGCCTCCAATCGTTGAGACACCTTAAAGCACTAGGGTAAATACAAGCTTTGGTGATGACAATGTCACACAACAGTTGAACGATGTGACATTGTCAAGTAACTTATGTTGATGTGAGCGTCTGTCATGGGCCGTGACACAATTAATAAGAAAATGTTTCTTGTTGACAGGATGGCAGTGTTGCCTCACGGACGACACATTTGGGACGTGTGTCGGACAATCCGGGACGTGTGTCCCAGGTTGACACATTTCTGGTAAGAGACGTACACGTCTAGTTTTATTAAATAGTAGAATTTATAATTCTTTGCAGCATTCCTCTATCTTATGTTATGTAATTGACTACATTTTACCCCAACATAAATAACCCCGATATGATGACCCTGAAACTAATACTGTGTTGTGGCTGATCGAGTTTATTTCTCAGTTGTTTACTTTTTAACTTTTGTAAAAAAATGTTGCGTCAAAACATCGCAAATTTGTACGACTCGACGCGTCAAATCAGTTTATTGTCTTTAGTGACATTTTACATGACTCGTTTTAGTTTTGATGTTTCCGTCGATCTCAAACAATTAACTTTTACAGCCGCCGAAATAAACAAAGTTTTGACGACAAATTATATAACTCAAAGGTTTGTTTACAATTTACAGATGTTGAGACAAGTTACGGCAAGTTGACATCGTCTGTAGATGGTCGCGTGACAGAGACGCTGAGGGCACGGAGGGGGTTAACCCTCATGTAAGTAAGCCCTTTTATATATGTGTGTGTTGACATTGACACGACACGTGTGTCAGTTCATGTGTCACTAAACTAAACACACCTACGTGACAAACTTTGACAGGTGCACCGCTAATTTGTCGTCTTTTAGAAGAATGTGACACGCTCTTGTCAACATATCAGCAACAATAAATAAAATTCATAAAAATGTAGATGAGTGTACATTTTGACTTGACCTGCAGGTCCTCCAGACGTTCCATCATGCTATACCTTTTAAAGGAACTCCCATCAAGTCCAGCAGATTACACGCAATTCGTGAGAAGGACAATGCGGACCTTATATATGATCCACGATCAGAGCAACTGCAGAACAACGACTCTACTCCAGACAGGTTCACTCTATTTGACGAAACAAATCTTATATTCCTTTTATAGACCAATTGAAAAATAGTTACTTGTTAAAACATGGGCATTAGTGCAGTCTCTGGCTTTATGTATAACTCAAATAATACAATGAAGAGCATTGTAATACATCCATATATCTCTACATATACATATTTCAAGAAAGTCTACCAATGCCAGTGATGTAGCTGTTTCCTCCTGTCAATCCACATGCCCTTGCCAACGACCACAACTACTTGAAGTTAACTCCACAAGATCAGCACTTGAAAGATGAAATGGTTAGTTATTTCCATGCTTTTCAATTGAACATATATACATACATCTGTATTTACACAATGTGCTCCATTGAAACAATGCACATGGTTACAATAGAGCGCAGTGGCTCAGTGACTAGAACGTGGATATTTGTGTATGGATAGTCTTTGTGCATTAATTGTGGCATGGCTGAATACTTCCCAGAGAAGTTGAGATGGTGCTCGATTGAACACGTCTGCTAGGGAGTAAAGTGTAAAGCGCTCTGAGCAGTCCTAAGGACTGGATACAGCGCTATTGTATAAGAACTTACTTTTCACAAACATTACATCCTCACAGCACTGAGTCCAACTTACAAACCATTGTGCAATGCAGCTGTTTAAGCAGTTCAGTTGAAACCAAACTAAAAAAGTTAAAACTTGAAATAAAAGTGTCATGTAGGTTATTTTTTGATAAACACAACAACATAGAACACACAGTGTCGCACCGATACAACAACTACTGTTGTGACATTTAGGTTATTTTATGATAACCACAACGATGTAGAACACACGTGCTGTTAGACAGGGATGAGAAATTTCTGATTTTTGCCGGATTTCCGGTTTTTATACTGCTCCCAAAGATCACTTTTGTGAATTGTGTAAATCCGGGGAGAAAATGAATGTTGGGGGTAGGGCATATA
The DNA here is from genome assembly GCA_963995525.1 of Escarpia spicata. NCBI lineage: Eukaryota > Metazoa > Annelida > Polychaeta > Sabellida > Siboglinidae > Escarpia > Escarpia spicata. Next base: position 20,390,909 of record OZ023208.1, read on the forward strand.
AAATCCTGGACAATTCACTGATGATCTATCTGCGGATTGAGTTAACCATCTATCCACCGGGTGTCACTGTTGTGACACTTAGGTTATTTTATGATAACCACAATGATGTAGAACACACATGCTGTTAGATCACAGTGTCGCACCGATATGACAACTACTGTTGTGACCTTTAGGTTATTTTATGATAACCACAAAGATGTAGAACACACATGCTGTTAGATCACAGTGTCGCACCGATATGACAACTACTGTTGTGACATTTAGGTTATTTTATGATAACCACAACGATGTAGAACACACATGCTGTTAGATCACAGTGTCGCACCGATATGACAACTACTGTTGTGACCTTTAGGTTATTTTATGATAACCACAAAGATGTAGAACACACATGCTGTTAGATCACAGTGTCGCACCGATATGACAACTACTGTTGTGACATTTAGGTTATTTTATGATAACCACAAAGATGTAGAACACACATGCTGTTAGATCACAGTGTCGCACCGATATGACAACTACTGTTGTGACATTTAGGTTATTTTATGATAACCACAAAGATGTAGAACACACATGCTGTTAGATCACAGTGTCGCACCGATATGACAACTACTGTTGTGACATTTAGGTTATTTTATGATAACCACAAAGATGTAGAACACACATGCTGTTAGATCACAGTGTCGCACCGATATGACAACTACTGTTGTGACATTTAGGTTATTTTATGATAACCACAAAGATGTAGAACACACATGCTGTTAGATCACAGTGTCGCACCGATATGACAACTACTGTTGTGACATTTAGGTTATTTTATGATAACCACAAAGATGTAGAACACACATGCTGTTAGATCACAGTGTCGCACCGATATGACAACTACTGTTGTGACATTTAGGTTATTTTATGATAACCACAAAGATGTAGAACACACATGCTGTTAGATCACAGTGTCGCACCGATATGACAACTACTGTTGTGACATTTAGGTTATTTTGTGATAACCACAACGACGATGACTACAACAATAATGGTCATTTGTTATTTTTTAGCAATGGATGAGATAATAACAGAACTGAAAAAGCAAGCGCGACCAGGTATTGTGTCACTGCAAGATAATAATGATAATTCATTTTAGGATTAGTACTAAAATATAAACTATCCTGATCTGTTTATAATTGTTTTGCACATTGTAATCAATGTTGAATAGAACAAAAGTAGGGAAATTAAGTACTAACATTTAGTGATAAATTGTTACAAATATCAATATAACAATTAATTATTTTAGTAGGATTAACGTTTAAGGATGTATGGAAAAGATAGTATCCTAGCTGTCGGTGCAGACAACAAACTATCACAATTGTCGTAACTAGCTGGATGTCACCATACAGTTGTCGTAACTAGCTGGATGTCACCATACAGTTGTCGTAACTAGATGGATGTCGCCATACATTTGTCGTAACTAGCTGGATGTCACCATACAGTTGTCGTAACTAGCTGGATGTCACCATACAGTTGTCGTAACTAGCTGGATGTCACCGTACAGTTGTCGTAACTAGCTGGATGTCACCATACAATTGTCGTAACTAGCTGGATGTCACCATACAGTTGTCGTAACTAGCTGGATGTCACCATACAGTTGTCGTAACTAGCTGGATGTCACCATACAGTTGTCGTAACTAGCTGGATGTCACCATACAGTTGTCGTAACTAGCTGGATGTCACCATACAGTTGTCGTAACTAGTTGGATGTCACCGTACAGTTGTAACTAGCTGGATGTCACCATACAGTTGTCGTAACTAGCTGGATGTCACCGTACAGTTGTCGTAACTAGCTGGATGTCACCATACAGTTGTCGTAAGTAGCTGGATGTCACCGTACAGTTGTCGTAACTAGCTGGATGTCACCATACATTTGTCGTAACTAGCTGGATGTCGCCATACAGTTGTCGTAACTAGCTGGATGTCACCATACAGTTGTCGTAACTAGCTGGATGTCACCATACAGTTGTCGTAACTAGCTGGATGTCACCATACAGTTGTTATAACTAGCTGGATGTCACCATACAGTTGTTATAACTAGCTGGATGTCACCATACAGTTGTATGGTGACATCGAGAGAAGAGAAGAAGCGGAGGGTGTTTCGTGTGCTGCGTCTAATTCACGAGTACAACGTTCTGAAGTTGTGGAAGGAACTTTCACACCACCTGTTGTCCAATGGAGAATTGAACCTTGATTGTGTGTTCACCACTGACTCGTTCGAGGGCCTTGTCTATCTGCTCTCTATGGCAGAGGGTAACACCACAATAACCACATTAGGGTAAGTAAAACGACCGACCTAGTCTAACCTACATAATGTAGATGTTACGTGTAGGCACGCGTTTTTACGCACACACGAGTAGGTATTGACCATTGGCAATACTTTGCCAGCCGTTACACAGCGGGCGCCAAATTGAAAAATATTTAAATTATTTGGTGAAAAGGCTTTATTCCATTTTGTTGTTGAAAGCCGATCTAATAGAATCACTGAAAGAAAACTTGATGTTATTCTATCAAGGCTGAGAACACATCAAGGAACATAAAAAGTAGTTATGCTAAGATGATGCGCTACATAAGATAACATACATTTACCTTTTATATGCGTAAATTGTTGAACCAACACCCCATTCATACTACGAGTTTGATTTCGACATTCTTCATATCAATTTGCTGACACCAATGTTTAGTCAATTAAGTGTTGGTCAGTGGCGCGAGAATTAATATTGCTGTCTACGCCACTGCCGGATCATGTGTTGGTTTTTTTTCGCTGCACTTCTCTAGCTTCTCTCCAGTGTTTCAGTTGAACTGATTACATCAGAAGGCAGTGGGGGTGCTGTTGTTGAAAACGTTTCGCCGCAGCACCGCGACATTTATTATTGGTGGGGCAGAACCATAAGCCTGCCCTCCAATTGCTCTCCCCTTCCACAGTCGCCAAAAAATGCACCTTAATCCTCTCAGAAAACTCTCATCAAAAAACATTCACGCTAACATCTACTGGGGGGTCAGAACCGTATGCCTGCCCTCAAGCGAAATTCCAGGGGGCAGCTGCCACTGTTACGGGGGATATGGTGTTGATTCAAGTACCGATCCTACGCTGGTATTTAACTCATTTCAAGCCCCCAGTTCGGTAACGCCCGGCCACAGTGGCGTAGACAGGCGCAAATCGGTGCGGTATTTGGGCCTCAAAACTGCGCTAAGACGGAACATTTTCGCCTGGCTCAAACATATTGGCATCGATCAATTCGACGTACAATGCATGGAACCTATCTACATTGGCCTTATTAAAGCCCCGTGCTCGTGCCGCCGACGTAGCTTCCGGCATTTGCAACGACAATTCCGGGTGCCAATACCAAAACGACATGAGCAAGTCACTTCCTGCCATCGCAGTTTGGTTGTTGAAGTTGTGCGGGATGTTGTTCCGCACGGCCACCTGGTAAGCGACATGCCGTACGTCATCTCTGCTCAGTCCAAATAAGACCTCTTCCATACGGAGGATGTACAAACAAAATTCGTCTTGTTCCTCAGAGAAGATGGTTCTAAACCCCCCTGCAAAACATTTTTTAAGCGCCGGTTATGATTTTGTTCCTATTCTTTATTCGATATCGCAGCGTTGACCAGGGCACATTGAATTGTTTCACAATCTGACGATATCCAACGCCCCCCTTGTTCCACAGCTCAATAGCCAGTCGCATGTTTTCATCATTCCATGACTGTTTGTTGGTTTTCGTCCTATAACGTCTCACCATTGTGCACCTGAAGCAATCACGCCAGCTATTAGCCTAGATCAGTTGCAGTGTTGTTTAACCTATAGGCTATTGATATGCAACGTGGCAAAATGTGAGGCCAACATGATACAGTTTAATGCACATTGAAGCAGTGAATGATTTATGTGCGGTAATTATAAATAATCATCATGTAGTATCTAATATCGACGTTTCCAGTAATACACGCACTAAGCAATTGACTTATCTAAATGTATTACATTGTGTTACATATAACCACCGACAATCAGGGCATGTCTGCACAGCGTGTGGGGTATGTCTACACAGGCATGTGGGGCATGTCTGCACAGCGTGTGGGGCATGTCTGCACAGCATGTGGGGTATGTCTGCACAGCGTGTGGGGTATGTCTGCACAGCGTGTGGGGTATGTCTGCACAGCGTGTGGGATATGTCTGCAAAGGCGTGTGGGGTATGTCTGCACAGCATGTGGGGTATGTCTGCACAGGTGAGTGGGGTATGTCTGCACAGGCATGTGGGGTATGTCTGCACAGGCATGTGGGGTATGTCTGCACAGGCGTGTGGGGCATGTCTGCACAGCGTGTGGGGTATGTCTACACAGGCATGTGGGGCATGTCTGCACAGCGTGTGGGGCATGTCTGCACAGCGTGTGGGGTATGTCTACACAGGCATGTGGGGCATGTCTGCACAGCGTGTGGAGCATGTCTGCACAGCGTGTGGGGTATGTCTGCACAGCATGTGGGGTATGTCTGCACAGCATGTGGGGTATGTCTGCACAGGCGTGTGGGGTCATGCCCCAAGCATCCAACATGTGATCATTTCCGAATTGTTCGAAAATGCTTATAAAAGTAAGCTGTATTTCCACTATTACAACCCCGTTAAAATGAAGTTTGGAATTATACATTCGCTTCACTGTTGATATAATACACATGACAGTATATGAGTATAATTACATCATTTTTTACAAAAACAACATTTTATTTCATAACTATTTACTTACGGAACTCTAATCAAATAGAACATGCATATGGTCGATTTGGGGGTTAGCCGCTACTGTTTGATATGATTCCATTTCCAATAACCAGATGTTATGCGATGCATCAATAATAGGGTGTGCGGACATGCCTCGAGGTACAGACATGCCCCTACTTCCCCTACATATAATACGATGTAATTAACAAGTTGTGAATTAGATACTGTGAGAGTTGTATTAATTCAGGGATATAATTTACAGTGGTGAATCACTCATATAATTTATACTTCTTGCTTTCAGTCTCCACTTCAATGCCATCTTTGGTGACAGAGCTGCCGTCACACGTCTCTGTCACGGCCTCCAGTTGTTGAGACACCTTACAGCACTAGGGTAACTACAAGCTTTGGTGACAACAATGTCACACAACAGTTGAAAGATGTTTCTTGTTGACAGGATGGCAGCGTTGCCTCACAGAAGACACATTTGGGACGTGTGTCGGACAATCCGGGACATATTTGTGCGACTCGACGCGTCAAATCAATTTATTGTCTTTAGTGACATTTTACATGACTCGTTTTAGTTTTGATGTTTCCGTCGATCTCAAACAATTAACTTTTACAGCCGCCGAAATAAACAAAGTTTTGACGACAAATTATAACTCAAAGGTTTGTTTACAATTTACAGATGTTGAGACAAGTTACGGCAAGTTGACATCGTCTGTAGATGGTCACGTGACGGAGACGCTGAAGGCACGGAGGGGGTAAACCCTCATGTAAGTAAGCCCTTTTATATATGTGTGTTGACATTGACACGACACGTGTGTCAGTTCATGTGTCACTAAACTAAACACATCTACATGACAAACTTTGACAGGTGCACCGCTAATTTGTCGTCTTTTAGAAGATCAACAAAAGTGGATCTGTTTCGTGGTCAAGTTACAATTACAAAGCCCACGTTTCTTTATGAATCCACGCGTAATTGGTAGTAAATAATTACTCCGGAAGTTGTAGTCATAAAGTTAGTATTGTTGTAATTGTGCCTTGTAATGAGTGTAATCGACGACAGTCACTAATTATGTTCCAGTCTCTACAGCTGTTCTCTGTCACGTGACACCTGCCGTCATCTGGAGGACGAGTTTGGTGACAGAGTATGGCTGGTAAGTAGATCAATTAACTCAGTCCTGGTCATTCACCCTCCTTTCCCCGGTTTACCCCGCTGTGTCAAAGAGAACCCGACCCTTGTTGCTCGGGGGTTATAACCTGCGATACACCGACGTCATATCAGGGCAGTGACTTTATGGGTCTGAAGACCCCAGAAAGGGTTTGACTCCCGAAAAAGCAGTTAAATTATGTCGCAGTATCGCCGGATGTGACAAATGTGCCCGTATTGTGTGTTTGTGTTTATTTAGAGAGTCGTTAGTTAAGTTGTGGCGTTATAAACTGGGTAGCGATAATGTTTACCCCTCGTGTTGTGTACAACGGATTGACACAAGGTCAGACTGACTCATTGTAAACTCAGCCTTAAATGTATCACATTGTAGCAACAGTCAAAGTCGGCGCAGCTCAAACAAAGAAACATTGTATCTAAATCGTCCACACTTTGTTAACAACAACTGTCAAAACAGACCAGAAAGTGTGTTTTATAATCTCAACCAACATGGACTGGTCTTGTCAAATATTAATATTAGTTTACGTGGTAGAGACATATTAATATATGATATATTTAATGTAAATTATAGAAACATGTTTTTGTTATCAATATTTTGATATGAAGGAGTCAACTTGGATTGTCTTCATATTTGCATGTGTGCACGAGTGATGCGTGCGTGCACACGTTTATACATATTGCAGTCAATGATGGCAGAACAACCTGATGGGTTAACTACATAAATCAGTAAAGTGTTATCTTCTGTTGTTAGTCTGGTCAACACAACTGACCGTGACACTGCGGCGCCTGCTCGAGACTTTTACCTCCATTACGTCACAACTTACATCTAATCACACTTGACCTTTCTGCTTATGCTTTTTTGTCATAAATATATATATATCTTATGGAAGGTAATTTTGCCGTGTGTATTTTAGTTTATTTCTTACTGTTAGTAAATTGTATTCCTTATTCTTAGCCTAGCAATTTGATTGCATACTTAGACAATACTGTTATTATTAGATACTGTTGTGTTTGATGTATATACAGTGTGGTATGATTGACGATTGTCTGAATGTACAAAGCCAAACACAGTCGTAATCGACATATATTTAATTCTACATATTTATCATGGCAGTAAATTAGCTGTCTCTTATTGAACGCTCACGGGAAAGAAAGGTCAATTATTCATTTGTAGTTATTTTGTTTAGATGTTTAAGTTATCATTAGCACTAGATAAAAACGTGTTCTGTATATAAAAGTTTCATTCCGATACATGACTTTAGTTGACATTATATTGTAGGCACTTCAACAAAGCTGGTTCCTGCATCATGTGTAGAAAGCCAGTCGGTGCAGAGCTAATTTTTTCACTGGCAGCTGTGTAGTGGTTTGTTTTAACTTGTGTTTTGGTGGCGTATTTCTGGTCACTTATCTCATCCACTGTTTAATCATGTTAGGCTGAACATTATCCATGTTGTTTTCTTTTTTGAAATTTGATCCAATTAATGCTAAATGTCATCGATTTGATGACAGCTATGTTTCACTTGCTGTTTTAACATTGAAGGATGCATTAGGGGGGATGATTATGTTCTTAGGTTTAAGTTAGTTTGTGTTGAACAAAATATTCCGTAGACCGAAAGAAAGGTGTGGTTTATGTGATCCTTAAACTATTACTTTTAATTTAAGCCCACTCCCAATGTTCTAGCATGATATTAGATTTTTTTTTTAATTGCCTATTTATTGTGTCTCGTGCGTTATTGCTATGCTGTGTTATGTCTTCATGTGTCGTTTACGTTGACCATGTGAGGTTACTATCTATGGCAGATGTTGCTAATTTATAGTAAATATGCAGCTACTAAAATACGCGTACTCCAACATTTGTATAACCGGTTAAATTTTAACATAAAACGTCATTGCTTTGGAATAGTTGGAATAGTTTTTTTTATAAAACAAATGCTGTAATTGAGAAGCTAATAGATGTTAACAAACTATTAATTTCTCTATTGGCAGAACATGTCACAATCAATATTTGCGATGTTACAAGGAAAATGAGATGTTTTAGTACCGGGTATATATGGTAATAATTGTTTGTATTATTTAGCATTATATGTTCTCTATGTGTATGATGTATATGGTGTCATTTCGTATTTGTAAACATCGTTATTTATTTGTATAATTACGTTGACCATACACCCATTGTTTCACTTGATTGCTCTACTGTGTGTACGTGATGGTATAACATGTGTACGAGTCACATTTGGTATTTGCTCAGCGATGTACTGTGGTCCAGAATTCATTGAAGGTCAATGTCACCATTCCATTTAACAAGTGATCAACGTTATGGTACTTTAATTAACTTAGACTATTTTTAAAGTATATGCAGTTAGTTGTACCATAATGAGGTAACTTGAAGTGTACATACTTCAAAATCGTTCATATACTGTATTCATTCTGTTAAACGTACAGTACGCTTAGCAAATATTTGAGACATGGAAATATGTCAAATTTTGTGTTCCAATAAGCGTAGAGGGGCATGCACCCATTTTCTTTGGTTCCTGTGGTTTCTGAGTATAGCCATCTCAGCAGATATGAATGGCAAGTGATTTATGCATCTCACATATGAGCAACAGGATACCAGAACACTGTAAAAGTCTAATAATTTAGGTGGACCTTTCGATGTTGTTTCATCACCAAGCTTTGAATCTAGTGTGATATTGGTAGAAATTAAAACACAATGATGGATTCAACAGTCAAGGTTGGCATTGAGATCACTGTCACGGATAGAACGAATAGAACGAATACGGTATATTTGTTTCACTTTAAGCCCAGTTCAAGGCATAGTGTTTTGGTAGATACCACTCATTGGTCAGAATGTTTGTTGTGACGTCACACCGCATTGTTATGTGTGTCTTTGCCGCTGCAGTGAGTTAAGCAAATCTACATCAAACAGCGTGTGGGCCCCAGCGTTGTCTTTCACGGCCACTAGAGGTAGATCGATGTCGTCACGTTAACGGCTAGCTGCTATACATAAGTGTGTTGTATGCAATACAGAAATTATGTTTGAATAAAAACTACCTGATAAGTCATGTTATAATGGACTTGAACTGTTTATTATTGCGTCAATATTATTATGTGTCTGTGACAACGAAATGTTTTATTTCAACAAATAAGTCGTCTGCAAAATATGTGACCACAATGCAAAAGGTAAGTTCTTATATAAGCGCAGTATCAAGTCCTCAGGACTGCTCAAAGTGCTTTACACTTTACTCCCTGGCAGACCTGTTCAATCGAACACCATCTCGACTTCTCTGGGAAGCATTCAGCCACGCTGCAATTAATGCGCGAAGACTATTCGTACACAAATATCCACTACTGTCCATAACCAGGTACTCATTCATACAGCTGAGTGAACTGAAGCAATGTAGAGTAAACGAACTTGCCCAAGGTTCAACACCGCCGCACAGGATTCGAACTCGCATTTTCTCAGTCGAGAGTCTGGAGGTCTTACCGCTGTGCTACTCCACAATGCAACATGCTGATTGTAAACCATGAATAGTATTTATACAGTCTTCAGGGCTGTGTTACCGCACCTATTTCAATTGCCCCCTCCCCTGGTTGAAATCACACGCAGCGCCCGTTATATATAATTTGTGTGGATCTACTGTATTTATTTTGTTCTATGTTCACAATGAAGATTCCCAAAAGTAACATTTAATTAAGTGGAAGCAAACCACACCTTTTGGTGTTTTGCACTCACCTAAGAGTTTCAGTTGTAGAAAAAGTCAGTAGACTAACCAATAAAAGGCTGTTTTCCAATTTCCCTGTGATGAGACCAGAAGTGAAAGTGACCCATGAAATAACAGTAGACGGGCGGGACCTGGGACGATCTTTTATTTTCTCACCTAACCATCAAAACGACGACATAGAGCCGCCAAACTTCGTCCCATGCGTCCGACATGCGTACACGCTTCCTTATAAAACATACACTTACATCGATCAAAAATTGAACATTTGTCACTCGAACAGGGTCACCAAAATTACGCAACGTGGCGCCACTTGATCGCCTCCCCACCATTTTCTTAACCTGGCCTGCGAGCCTCCGTGCCCACGTGACTGCTGTTGAACCTGAAGACGCGCTGTAGCGAAACATTTCGTCGTTGAAATATCTGGTCGGCGCAGAAGTCGTATGCGCACGAGCGGAAATAGATAACCGAATATTTCATTACTTAAGCGAAACATTTGGTCGCTGAAATATTTGGTAGATTTTTACCTATGACCTTTACGTATTGTGTAGTGTTGGAACGCACGAGAGGAAACAAATATACCAAATATTTCATTAGGCTACATACACGAAACGTTTGGTCTGAAATATTTGACTGTTATGTTGCCAGTTGTCGCTGTGAATGCAAGCTTGCTTTTGATAATATTATCATACACGAACTGTGTTATTATTGCATGAATAATTAATTGGGGCCAATGTCACTGCAATTACTGAATTAGCCTACATTTAAGAATATGGGAACGACTGTTTTTGCTGTTATATAGTTCGTGTTCATTATAAGTTGATAACTGTAATTATGCACATGATTGTGCATAGTTAAGTTCAATTAAAAGTTGTAGGCTGCATGGATAAAATAATTTCAATAATAATAAATAATGAATTTACTAAGGATGTTATAATGTTAGGATATTATAATTACTATACTGGGCAAAATCTATAGATTCACCGTCTGATGGTGTTTGTTTTGTACTGACAATTGAATTGGGAGAGAATATGTGTATTATTAGTCATGAATGAATGTGTACAATTTATAAAAATGGCTTTCATAAATCTAATCTGCCTAATTTTATTATTATGCCCAAAGATACATGTTTAGCTTTGATCATATTTAGCCTAGATTGTGAGTAGATGTAAACGTCAAATCAATTGTCACACAGTTTATTCATGCACACCATCTTGATTATAATATTATAACTGGTTTGCTAAACAAATATGACTCGGGTGTCCTTATAGTGTTATAATTCAATGTCCCTGGAGTTCTCTAAAGCAATGTTCGTGGAGTTCTAGTACTCAACAACAATAATGATTAACTAAAAGCATATATATACCAAACGTTCAATACTAACTAGTTATTTGATATGCCACTACCAACGTTCACAATTTCTTTTCCAATCACTTTCCTACGAGTGATCGTGAATGTCACTTCATAAGTTAAGTTTCTCACGTGCTCTATGGTTTCTCCTTGATCTACGAAGATTTGCACTGGTTGTACAGTTCTGTTCAGATGTGTGGGGAGATTCCATCTCTGGCTGAGTTACGTCATGCGGTACGTCACGTGGTACGTCATGTGGTACGTCAGGCGGTGCGTCACGTGGTACGACAAGCGGTACGTCAGGCAGTTCTGCATGAACAGGTTCCTCCGGAGGCCGTTTGTGAGACAATTCAAGAGGCAGTTCAGAAGATGGTGTCTTCTCCGGTACCGAGCTATCACCATTCACACAACGACTCCTCACATGGACAAAGTGTCTACGCACTACTCTCCCATCCTCGAGGCGAACGTGGACTGAATGACACGGGGCCAGTCCGTTCCACGATAACGTCACTGAGCCATTTTGTTTTGCCACTGAAGTTTATAACTTGTTCTACAACAAAACCGGGTGCAACCTGCTGGAGATCGGAAGTGAGACTCCATGTAATCGACTTCCAGCGAGGCCGGACCGCAATCTCTTGTGGGCCAACACCACGTTGAAGATTCCTTGATGGTGTGACACCTGCCTAACCTACAATTGCATTGGCTTGTTCTTCGTTCAGGCTGAGGGTTTCAAGGGTTCGCCCAAACAGAAACGGCTCTATAACATGCCTCTTGTACGATGCACTGCAATGGAATGAATAACATATCTAAAGAGAAATCATGTACAGCCTGTTACAGAAGATACATACAATTAACACACAAAAACACTATTTCTCATTTGCATTATTTAAATCGATCCAGTAGTCTCCAAGGTTAGTGTTAGAATAACACCTCCCTTACAAATGTGTTGTTTAATGAATGTTTTATTTGAAGTTAGTGATGTGTCAATGAAATGCAGATTTTTGCATCCGCTCGTGCACCTTCATTATTCTGACTATTAAATTAAAATAGGCTATTAAAATAGAGTTTGGCGCAAAAGAAAGTTAGTTTTGACGAGCCATTGTACAGAGACAGCACTTTTTGTAGATTGTAGCGATATGACATCTAGTAAGCATATATCGTTAGATTATACCTACTTTCACCTTAAAAGCTTCACAATCCAGGTGCTAGTAAGACGTAATGTACTGAGTTAAACAAAGTAACGACTGCCATAACTTGGACATACATATATCCATGTATAATTAGATCAATTATCCTTATTCTTGTAACTTACAAAGATGTCAATTTTCTAAAATTGTCTGGCACCAGGTATCGCGTTTCGGTGGAATATATCACTGTTTGTGTTGTGGTCTCGCATGCCTGCTTTGCCTGCATAAGCAGTGTTGCCACAACCTAAAACATGTGAAATGTGTCGGCAATAAATTCATAAATAACACTAGCATTTAGCACATCTAATCACGTTAACCAATAATAATTATTATTGTATTGACAGTTTCACGCTCTTTACTATGGCCACCAGATGGCAGGAAAATCAAACAGGAAATCTCTAAACTCACAAATAGACAGCCGTGTTCTGTTGATAATGGACAACGGTACTAAAAATCAAGTGCTTTTATCAAAAAGTTTAAACTGCAGTGATTAAGAAGAAATAAAATAGTTTATTTTAATCAATGATTTTAATAAAAAATCATTTTATTTCAATCGTGATTTAAATCAGCTTGCCCTACACATGGGTATGCCACGTCATGGGCAACAGGGCAAATAGTATTACTGCAAGCTATAGTGTACTATTACCATATTCTGGCTCAATAGTTATGTGTACAGTATAGTAACTTATAGCATTTTAGTTTTTGGACCAACTATTCACACTGTCACGGTCAATGTTACATTGGCAGATTAACTAACCATTATTGGTCACCAAAAAACATGAGGCATAACTGTTCCATATGCCAGGGGGAAAGTGTAGGGTTAGGTTTAGCCTTTCTAAAGGTTATTTGGAAATAATTAAGGTAGCAGTATGTTTGTATTTACACTTGCATTGTATATAAATCTATCTGTTCATGCTGATCATCAGGTGTAAATAGCCTAGACTGCCTATGGGTATGCCTATAGAATAACCATGGCCATGCCTATGCACATGCCATGGCCAATGGCTATGCTTTGGGCTTGGCTATGGCAGCTATGACTATGTCTATGAAGAGTGCAGTGGCTCAGGGGTAGAGTCCTTGGCTGCCGTGTCGATCAGTTCACTCAGATGTATGAATGAGTACCTGGCTATAGACAGTGGTGGATATTTGTGTACGATTAGTCTCCGCGCATCAGTTGCAGCGTGGCTGGATGCTTCCCACAGAAGTTGAGATGGTGTTCGATTGAACAGGTCTGCCAGGGGAGTAAAATGTAAAGCGCCTTGAGCAGTCCTGAGGACTGGTCCGGACACTGCGCTATATAAGAACTTACCTTTATTTTTATGTCGTGTATGCTAAATTTTGTAGACTTAGACCTTAATTGCATAATTTAGGTATAACCATTGCCATCAGCATGTACCCTACACAGCCATGGTCATGATATAAGGTAATAAATTATAGGTCGAGGCTTGGGAAAAACTTAAATATTGTTGTTGATAACGTAACCTTAACTTAACACACAACACTGAAACTAACCCATGGCTATGTCCCTATGCCCATGGCATAGCCATAGCCATAGGGACACAGCCATGGCATGGCATAGCCATAGGCCATAGGTAGGTATATCAGTATCCGCTAGGTGGCGTATTTCCTTCTAGCGGCCAAAACTTATCCATTTCTTGTGCATGAAAATGACGCCGGTGCGGCGCCGCGTCAGAGATCACATGGTCGCAGAAAATACGTCGCTGCTGCTATGCAAATGATGTCACCATGACGTTTGAGCATGGAATCGACCAATGGATAACGGAAACGCGTGATTACACGTACGGAAACTAATGATTTTACGTGCGGTGAACCAGATAATCACCCGTCGAAACACGTGTTTTCACCGGAAAAGTTGTTCACAGAATCTCTAGAATTCACGTATGGAAACTCGTGATTTCACGTGCGGTGAACCAAATAAACACGTGTTTCGGCACGTGTTTATCACCTTGAAATTTGTTCACAGAATCTCGTGAATTCAAGTACGGTAACACGTGATTTCACGTACGGAAACTCATGATGTCACGTGCGGTGAACCAGATAAACACGTGTCGCAACACGTGTTTTCACATTGAAAGTTGTTCACAGAATCTCGTGAATTCACGTACGGAAACTCGTGATCTCACGTGCGGTGAACCAGATAAACACGTGTCGAAGCACGTGTTTTCACCTTGAAATTTGTTCACAGAATCTTGTGAATTCACGTACAGAAAACACGTGAATTGAACTAGTTGAACACGTGAATTCCCCTTCAGCTAGGTTGTTTGTCTAACCAGTTTGTTGAGTTGTGTAATTTTTGGCAAATATGTTCCAGTGTCATGTGTGGCAGGTTCAAATCCTGCCTGTGTTCAGTATCAAAACACAACAGGTTGTGCACATATACTGTTGTTGTTTTTTTTCTCAATGTTTATTCGCATATAGTACATATTATATTTACAAATAAAGGTTGTACATATATGACGGATAAAACATTATCAAACTCATATCAAAAGCTTGTGTATACATTTTCATTGTATAAGAATATTTAACCAGTATTAATGAAATATTTTTTTCAAACACTGAAGCATTAGATATCTGCATTCGCCTGCTCTAACCGTTTGAGTTTAAACGAAAGCTATAAATTGCTCGGAAAGGGTAATTACTTTTGTTGAGAAATGACGCGATATATATTTATCCTTTCCCGTAATGGTTTTGGACGTACGGGATATTATCTCCCGCCAGTGGTCCCCAACAATGGCAATAAGCAGTGGTCCCCAACAATGGCAATAAGAGATGAATCATAGTATATAACGTGATGGTGCTTACGGGCCTATTACGACCGCGCCAGTGGCCAAGAAGAAATTGTGGAGGTAGACCCTTCTCCAAGGTTCCACTCCACAAGTTTCGATAGAAGTTTGTGGTACACGGACTGTAGGTGGTGACTCCCACTCTATTGGTCCTGGATGATGTTATAACATTATGTTGTACAGGAATATCGGATGTATCCTACCGCGTCAAACTCAAAGCCCATATAGTATGGGTACCAAACCACCATGTTCGAGTATTGAAATTGACCAAACGGATAGAGCTGGAAATATGTAACTTTTTGTATAACAAACAAACATTAGTGTTCACTGTTTAAGGTAGAACGGCTCAGCTGGCATGTATTTTAAATAAATGTTTGTTTGTTTCTAGTTCCTGCAATTCGAGAAGACTTGAAAAGCGCTGTGTAGTTAAGACAGTATTTGTGTATAACGTGCTTGGGTGTCATTGTGCGTCGTGCTGCACGTTCCGTACGGACAACTCAATGTTCAGTGTTACGTAACGAGCGATCTGGTGCGTGACACATTCTGTTATTGTTTACTGTATTGTCGTTCCGCTGGTGTGCCACATCAATCTGATATGTCCACGATGCCGGTTGTTGTCCAGTTGGGGTAGTTTCTCTGGGCGTCCCACTGGTTTTTCATTTTACTGAAACACTTCGTTAAAACTGGTATAAAAATTAGTATGAATTTTTTTTCCAATATCATGAACTAAGGAGTGTCGAGAGTCATCTTTGCATAATGTATTTACGGTGGATGTAGCCGCAACAGAATTTTAATGTTATCGTTATCCATGTAAGCTACGTTACTGTTTCTACACCAGTATTTTTCTAAATGTTCTCTGTCGAATCGGAGGCAATCTGTTTTAATTCGCGATTCTAAACATCTAATAAAGAGACGTCTTATACACAAGGTTGTCACCTTCTTTTTGTCATACTTTACTTCATTCCTCTTTGTCCATATGCAATACTTAAGTAAGTTCACCAAGAACAGCAACATTTCATTAAATTGTGGGACATTCATTTGTTTGAAAAGATTGAATACTACAAGGTTTTCGTCTATGTGAAAAGTAATACCTGTCAAACTTTCAAAAACAGTTTCGACGAAAGTCCAATTTTCTTGCACTAAGGTACATCTAAAAAATAGATGAGTGAATGACTCCTCTCTTCGCATACATATATTACACTTGGGTGTTTTACTAAGTTTGAAGGTGTACAATTTTAATTGCGTCATCAATGCTTGGTGTGCAATTCTCCATGCTAAATGTCTATATTTTGAATTTACGAATTGACAGTGGACATTCTTCCAGACCAGTTCAAATTCAATTGACGGGAAAATAAATCCGACATATAGTGGGTGCACGTTCATTAATTTATTATATATAATCTTTGTAGTTACTACTTCCGTTCCACTGTAATTGGGAAAAACTTCAACGAACCTATGGAAACACTTTAAGGCATCTCTGTAGAACGCGGGAGCTGAATCTGAATGTGGTTTAGTCATATCTGCTAGAGCGGAATTATATTTTCGAAGTTGTAGCCCTATCCAGTACCGTGCAAGAAAAATCAACTTTGCCTGGCTTCCTTTTATTAATGTCAGCACGTGTTTAATTAATAATGCATTCAATTTAATACGTATGTTGACTACATTCATCCCTCCTTAAAAAAAACTGTTGTGCATTGTCTTTCTGTTGACCATTTCTACTTTGTTTTTCCATATGAATGAAAACAATAGTTTGTTTAACCGAGTTTCCACGTAAGCAGGCATAAATAATACACTTCCTGTATACCAAATGGAATTACAGATAACCGTATGTAAGATAACGCTTCTACCTTTAAATGTCAAGTCTCTGTTACTGAATAAATTTAGTTTTTTCAATTTTCGAAGCAATTTTTCCCCAGTTGTTACTTTCAGCATGGTCTGACCCTAAATAAATCCCATATAACTTCTTGAGTTCGCTCGACCATTTTAAACCAAAAGGCTGGTCTTTTCTATCTCTCCATTTACCCAACCATGTCCCAAATGTTTTTTGTTTGTTTAATTTCGCTGCTGAAACCAACTCGTATAATTCTATTAGCATTAGTATTTTCCTGATAGAACTGTCGTTCGTTGCAAATAAAGTTGTATCATCGGCGTACAGTGATATTTTTGCCTCTTCATGGGTCCCAGGAAGTGGGCAACCTTTGATCATGGGATCATTGCGTATGCGATGAGCAAAGGGTTCTATACATAGTACATACAACAAGGGTGACAGACTGCATCCCTGTCGGACACTACACTGAACTGGTAACGACTCTGTAATGAATCCGTTTACTAATATTTGACTTGACACATCCGTATACAATAGTTTAACCAAATAAATAAATTGAGGTCCAAAACCAAAGGCTTCTAGTACAGTGAATAAATATGTATGCGATACTCTATCAAACGCTTTAGATTGATCTAATGATATAATGGCACCTGCCATATTTGTCCCTTTGTTATATTCTATAAGATTTCGAATCAGATGTATGTTATCTTGGATGGTACGCCCTGGAATTGAACACGTTTGGTCTGGATGCACTATTTCATCCACTACTGTCTTTAATCGTGCAGTAAGAGCTTTGGACACAATTTTATAATCGCAATTTAATAAGGAAATCGGACGCCAATTTGTCAATAGTTCTGCGTTTTCTTTGTCTTTACATATTAATGTTATTATACACTGTCTTTGGGAGGGTGGAAGTTTCCCCTCTAGCCAACAACGATTTATCAGATTTACAAACGATTTACCAATGTAAGGAAAGGCGAAAGTGTAAAATTCTTTCGGTAATCCATCCGGTCCGGGGGATTTATTATTCTCCATTAGTTTAATTGCTTTCTTACATTCTTCCAACGTAATTTGTCCTTCACAGTTTTGTGAACTCTCTTCACTCAGTTTTGGAACGTCTTTAAGAAAATAGTCATTTAGAAATATATTTTCGGCTGTACAGTTTTCCATAATACTGTCTACATTCTTCTTTTATTTCATTATTTGTAGTAAGTATTTCTCCTTTATCATTTTTTAAAACTTTAATATATTTATCTGTGGCCGCCTTTTTCTCTTTGCATAAGAAGAAGCGTGTAGGTTTTTCGTCATTTTCTAAGTATTTTACTTTGGATCTTATTTTTGAACCTTCTAACAAAGTATTATTAATGGAATCTACTAAGTTTTGTGCTTCTTTAATTTGGTTTTGTAAATCTTGTGATATTTCGTGTTTATTTCCGAGTCGGCTTAGTCTTTTTAATTTCAGTTTTGCTTCTTGTAATTCAGAGTGTTTAACTCGTGATAAGCGGATAGAGTGGGACATTATTAACCGCCGGAATTGTATTTTGCATTCTTCCCACCACTCACTATTTTGTTCAGTAATTGATTCTAAAGTTCCCCATAAATATTGGAAATCAGTTTGGAAGTAAGGATCTTCCAAAACTTTTGTATTGCATTTCCAATACCCTGGACCTGTCTCTTGTAAATTATCACCCAATTGAAAATATAATGACACCATCTTGTGATCAGAAATATTATTGCCTAATGAGTCATGTTGTACTGAAATTACTCCTTTGAAAAGTGTGTCTGATACATAGATACGGTCTAGTCTGCATTGTATTGAGTTTGAGTTTTCCCAGGTATATTCCTTTCTATGAGGGTACAATTTTCTAAAGGCATCTTGTAATTTGTATTTATTACAAATAGGTAACAACACATTACGACCCCGGGCTCCGTTCATGTCATTCCCTCCACGTTTGTCCAAATTAAGATCAATCACACAGTTAAAATCTCCTCCTAATATTATGGGAAATTTCGCATCTAAATACTGTTTAAAACAAGTAAAAAATTCTTTACGTTTGACTATATTTGTTGGAGCGTAAATATTTATCAATTGTACGGTTTGGTCGTTAATTGTTACCAGCAAACATAAAATTCGTCCTTCTGTGTCTCTTTCAATTGATTTAATTTCGAATTTTGAATTCGTTCTGAACCAAATAGCTACCCCTTTTGAATTTGATGTTCCAAATGACCAGTATATCTTCCCTCCCCATTGTCGTTCCCATTTTTTACCAAAGAAGTTATTACAACAATGGGTTTCTTGTAATAGACAAATGTCGACTTTGTTAGCCTTTAAATAATGAATAATGTTTTCTCTCTTCCGAAAATCGTTTAGTCCTCTGCAATTTAGAGACGAAACACGTATTTTGTTATTCATTAAGAGTATTTCCTTGTTAAATTCCTCTCATTATGCTGCACATTTTTTCTTACACGAAGCACGTGGTTCAGAGTCAGATCCGTCTGTCTCCGAACTCACTTCTTCCTCCACTATCACGAGCCTCCCCAAAGGAGGGGGTGTCGCAGACAACGGAGTAGTGACACTTCTCTCATCTACTCTCTTTCGTTTTCGTCTCACTTCAACCCAATTTTGCTCCTCCCCCTCAGCCTGCACATTTCCAGTGTCACTGTCCGAAAAAATGTCTTCCGACTCGGGACTCGAAGGACTCCCCATCGTGACATCCTCTCCCTTATCCGACTTTAGGACCGCGTCTACGTCTGGCGCTACTTCACTGTCTATCGCATTCTTTTGTGTTTCGTCTATTTCCAGTGTAACGTTATGTAACTCAAAGTCGGCAACGTCGTCAACATCTGTTGTCACCGAAACACTTCCCTCGTCAGCTGTCACTGCTGCTTCTATCTCTCCTATCTCTACATTCACCGTCTCTCGTTCATCTTTCTCAGTCAAGGTATTCTCCCCCTCCACCACTGCTTCCTGTGACACCTCTACAGCTTCTTCCTCTACCACCGCCACTATAACCTCCTCTGTCCTGTGTATAACCGCCACTACAACCTCCTTTGTCCCCTCTACCACTCCATTCTCTGTCACATCTACAGTTCTATTGTCAGTCTCCTCCACGACTGTCGCTGCTGCCCCCTTTTCCCCTCTTTCCTCCTGTACCTCGTCATATGATTCTTCCATGTGTTTCCCCGTCACCGGTACACTGTCCTCTCCTAACTGGCTAGCCACTCCCGCATACGTACCTGCGGTGGCGGTGGAACAGTCCTCGGTAGAATGGCCATACTTCTTATGATGTCTGCAGTATGGGGTGAGACAGTCTCGTCTGAAATGCCCTTCATGTCTGCACTTCAAGCACAGGGGCATTCGCCCTGTGGTTGTGATCAACATCTCATGTTTATCTGTGTTGTGGGGATTGGTAACTACCATTATATGTGGGAGATCATGTTTATCGCCTGTCATAACAACAGTCCTGACTCCAGTGGCTACACCCTCGAATCCCTTAGACACTGACGTTTCGTAACAGATTGACTGTACTTTGCCATGTGAGCTCAAGTACGAAGCAATTACTTTGTTTGGCACATATGGCGGTGCCCAATGTACCCTCACCGTAAACTGGTTTGCATCGGCTGACTTGACCCGGAAAAGGAGATTACCTTTAACTCTGACTTTTCCTTTCAGGAGAAGAAGGTCTTTACTTTTGGACTCCTTTAACACCAGGAACCACTCATTGTTCTTTGCCAATGGTCCAAAGGAAAGCACGTGTTCACTTACCTTCCCTATGACTTCTTCGAGCCCTACAAGAAAATCTTCTCTGTAGTACGGTCTTCCGTCATACGGCCCAGTTAGGATCAGAGAACACTTCTGTACTTCCTGCCAGTCATCTCCCAGCTTGATCTTGGTCCCCGGAGGCATTCCTTGCAACACTGTCGTTGTCGTCGTAAAAGTATACTATACTCCTTGTTGATCAAGGTTTCTCCTGTGCCCTAGCTCAGACAGCAGATAGAAAGGAACAATGGCTTTTAGTGTCTCTTCCGAAAGACACAGGCAATGTGAGATGAACACCGCTCCCCTTTGTGAACAAATTTCAAAAGATCAAAATAATGTAAGGGAAGGTTGGCCCCACGATAATGGGGAAGCTTTGAGCCACTCCTGTAACGGTGTTAATACTTAACCGACGTTTATTTTGTCGAGTTCTCTAGAAGCAGGCTTTGATACTTACAACTCCACGGCCATTTGTTTCATTACGGACAACTAACGGTGCGCAAAATTACAATTGCACGCGTTTTAATCGATAACATATTTTCGAGTAGATATATATATATATATATATAATATGTATATATAATATACATATATATATATATATATATACAGGCTGTATATATATATATATATATATATATCGTGTTTAGTTGTTTTCTTTATACAACTACCATAAGTAATGCACTGTTGTTGGCAAGACGGGCGCTCACAAAACGTACACGTTATAGTTATTTTTATAGTCGAATAAGCTCCTGAAACGAACGTACAGTAATTTACTCACTATCCAAATAGACTATGCACTTCGTATTTATTGGAAAACGCCGCCAATGCCAAAATCTGCCGGGAATTTCAACCAACCGTGGCTCGTGTTACATGCAATGATTTAGGAAGTAGAAGCAATTATTCGAATACACAATACCGCTCAGCTGCCGGAAACTGTTAGAAAAATGCGGAAAACTCTGACAAGCGTCATCGACATTTCCGTGAGACCTGGCTGCAGAATCCACGAATGGAACACTTCATATAAGAAGTCATGAAGACCACACATGACCAGGACCTAGAAGAATGTGGCTCCACAGGTGTGGGAACAGGGGGCAAGGGGGGCAAGGGGGGCAAGGGGGGCAAGGGGGGTAGCTGCCCCCTCTGGAATTTCTCCGGGGGGGCATATATATGGTTCTGCCTCCCCCATGAAATGTAAGCGTGAATTGCTGCCAAATATCCTTCCGCTTATTCAAATCATCTAGAAATCTACCATTTTACAGTCAACACCTTCTACAATCACACATGAAAATCTCCCTACTCAAATGCACTTATGTCACAGCATGTGAATTTTGTAAAACAAATCATTTCTAAAAAATACACTGCATTTTTCTTCATGTGCAACGGACAGGAAGTCTAACTAGAACATGACCCCTGAACTTGTTGTGGTAGACAAAATTTATTGACACCTGCTGGGGTCAGTCACTTGTCATTGCAACTGGCAGCTGAGGTCAGGCATTATCGGAGAATAAACAAAACTACCGCCAGTATTTGGTGGTTTAACAGTGTGATGCATTTAGGTAATTATATTACAACAGCATAGTGGCATGAGAATAACCAGACTATATGATCTGCATTTACGGTGAATGAATTTATGTTTGAACTGGGATGACGCACACGTGATCGTCACTATGGAAAAGGGACTTTCCACAGACACTAAAAATACTAGTTTTTAAAGGACTGATTGGTGACATATGGCGATAGTGCCTTGGTTTTGTTAATAGTACACATATTCATACTGACACCTACTAATGTTCTAAGAAGAAAAAAATATAGAAATCAACTGACATGATACCCGGTGCAACTACCTTAAGTGTGGCTTTATTAATATCTTGTTCATTGGTTCAAATAAAATAATTGTAGTAAATATCTGTATTTAATCAATAATACAATATTTTCAGTTTTCGCCTAAGAGTTCTTTTTAAAATCGTCCAGGCCTTGACATTAAGGTGTTGTATTTACTGGCTCAGGGAGCCAGTAGATTTGAACATTTACTGGCCCACCCAGAAAAGTTACTGGTCCGGATTTTGTAAAAAAAATATGATGATATCGAGTTTCCTGTCGGTCGCTTCACAAAGTCCACAAAGTTTGCTTGGTGCGATGTCATGCTGACTTTTCCGAAGTTCTTATTTGCGCACATTGTTTACTAAATTAAGATAGCAACTATAAGAAGTGATAACAAAAAGTTACATGAAGATTTTTAATCGTGGTATCACGGCCGGTATTGCCAGGATCAGGCCTATTATAATTATCATGATAAATATGCATTTAAACGCGATACCATGTGTATCACGTTATCATTATGACTGGCGATGACTGATGTAAACAACGAGTGGCTGTCGGTGTGCAACAATGTGAACGCTATCCCGAGTCCATGGCACAGCTGTATTATAAGATCCACCAGTGCAGCCATGGTCTTTAGCAATGCTGTCAAATGTTTTACAGTATAACAAATGTCCTTGATGCCTTTCCATTATGGAATATCATATGCACTAGCGTTTTATCATGCAGACAACAATTGAGATTGCCTGCCATCCGTAGCCAACGTGTAACAAGACCGATTATTAGGTGAATAATTAATGACCCCCCCCCGCCATTCGCCAATCACACGGGTGGTTACAAATGAGTTTGGCAGTACATACATGTCATGTCGTATATGCATGGCTGAGTTTTTAGTTGCTGTTATTTAATTAGTTATAACAAAAACAAACATTGATTTAAATATCAAATACAAAAATTTGGCTTTAGGGTTGTCCTATTTTTTTAGATATGGTCGGGTTACTGGTAACCCGATGGTGGTCAATTGGATTGGAACCAGTGGCCTGGCGGGCCAGTAAAATATGAAAACTGGTGGCCCGAACTGGCCCGACAGCCTAAAAAGGCGAGGGGCCAGTGGGCCAGTGTTAATGTCGAGGCCTGTCGTCGTGAGCGCGTGTTTTGTTTACATCCGGATAACGGTATATTCAAAAGTTGTAACACTTCATTATTAATTATGTCATCTTGTCAATAACATTAGATAATATAATATTGTAAGTTATATACATAAATTAACATAACACTGATGTCTGTTTTTTGTATTATAAATTCTTATTAGTTTTGCTTGTATACAATATTCCAAATGTGGCCTAACTATTGCTTTGTACAGTGGTACAATTAGCTGTTTCTCCTTATATGTGATAGTTCTCCCAATTAGCCCTATTATTTGGTTACCGTTTGAAGCAGCAATTCCACATTGCTCCGAAACTTTCACGTCAGCACTAACTGTTACTCCATGTCCTATGTGGATGCATTTACACTTCCCAAAATTGAATAACATTTGCCATTTTCAGACCATTTGACCAATTTGGCTAGATCATATTGTAAAGTGTGTTTATCTGCGTCTGCTTTAACTGTTCTGAACACTTTTGTATCGTCTGCGAATTTCAGTACTTTGCTTGATACATCATCATCCAAATCATTTATATATATCAAGAATAATATAGGTCTCGACACCGACCCCTGCGGCACTCCACTCAAAACTGGTTTCAAGTTTGAAATCTCCCCCTCTACTATTACTCTCTGTCTTCCGTCTGTCAACCATGTTTGTATCCAACTGATCACACCATCCCCTGTACCATGGGCTTTTAGTTTAAGTAACAATCTTTGATATGACACTTCATCAAATGCTTTCTGAAAATCTAAGTAGACAACATTCACTGGTGACCCATCATCTACCCACTTTGTAATTTCTTCAAAAAACATAAGAGATTAATTAGACAAGACCTAGCTTCTAGGAACCCATGTTGAGATTCATTTATTAATTTGTGTTGTACAAGGAATTCCACCACGTGGTCTCTAATAAGCGTTTATAATAATTTGCATAAAACTGATGTTAAGCTCACTGGTCTGTAATTATCCGTCTTGCTCCTCGATCCCTTTTAAAATAATATAATGGTGTTATGTTTGCTTCTTTCCATTCTAGTGGAACGATTCCCTCTTTAAATGACAAAGAAAGAATATAGCAAGTGGTGTACTGATTTGGTCTACAATTTCCTTAAGCAGTTTTGGTGGTATCCCGTCAACTCCAGGTGATTTGTTTTCTTTCATCATCTAAATTTTCTTTGCTATAATTTCAGGAATAACAAACAACTGCCCTAATTGATTTGATTCATCCCCTTAACATTTATTAACTGGTAATGGCAGTGAATTTATATCTTCTGTGGTAAACACTGAGCTGGAATACTTGTTCAGGGCCTTTGTCATTTGAAACCCATCAGATAGTACGTTTCCTTGACTGTTTTCTAGTGGTCCAACCTTATCAAGAACTTTCTGTTTACTCCTTACTTAAGCATATAAACTCTTGCTATCATTGTTTTTATATCATTCGCCCATTTTTTCTCAAACGTTCGTTTGGATTTTTGAATTTCGGTTGTAGTTTGGCTAAGGGCCTCTTTGTAGTGGTTAATTGGACAAATATTTTATCGGTGTGTTGTAAATGTTGCGGATGCATGTAAAAAACTGTAATATTGTCTCAATGTTTTGAATACTGTACATATGGAACAAAAATACCAAGTTGTAGTTGGGGCAAAACGCATAGGGTCGGGGGTACTCTATTTGATATAACTATAAAAGTGAGTAAATGAGTTGCAAAGGTTTATTAGTGCAAAAGAGTATATAATAAACATGTTAAGTCAAACGAGTATATAATAAACATCTGAAATCAAACGCGTATATAATAAACATATTAAGTCAAACGAGTATATAATTAACATGTTAAATCAAACGCAGCCACCACCGATACATAATGAGATATCAAATGAAAGACTGATATATGATTGTTCTTGGGGAAAGCATTAATTAGTTTTATATACATAATGTCTAGGCCTATGAAGCTGATCATTTCCGTTTATGTGGCAAGATCACAGATGCAACTACTGGTCAGTGTGACACATTGTTTACAAAGTAGTCTTATTCCGCTAACTTTTGGAACCAACGGAAGGGGTGGTAAAGACAAAAAACGCGAAGACGTGAAAATTTACACACCGTTCGTTCACCTATTTGACAGCATACACATCGAAACATCAATTGCCATGTTACCAATAATTATTGCAATGTTCTTATATTATTGTTTCACTAATACGAAGAGCCTATCAGTGATAACAGTAACAGTTACGACCAGCTACCGCAGAACAGTGACGTCGGTGGTGTATGCTACAGCACAACTTTTTGCGATTCTCAAGTCGGTACGAACACAAATATTCAACGTATGTACAAATGCGCCTATATTGCGTGTACAACTATTTACTATTGTGGAAACGTAGTTATATAATATAATATATCAATCTCTTAGAAATACATACATGGCAAGAATGACAGCTTGTTTGTAGTTAAACAGCTTATGACAGAATAGTGACTGCATTAATATGTTGTGTTTTATCTCCCTAGGTAGGCACTAGTCTTTAGAACATGCAGATATGATATCTTATCCCACGATAACGGTCTTTTATCTAACGAGTGCTACATACTGTGTAACAAATGCGTTATTGTTATTGCAAGCGTGATTTTTTTAGTTTTCCAATGTATGTTGACCAGTGGATCATGACTTTCACAAAGTGGTCTTGAATCGTACAACTTGGTGGTAAAACGACTGATAGTGTTAAACCATTTGTCGACAAGTCGTGGGGGAATATAGATATAGCAACAATATAAGACAGGTTATACAAGACGTTCACGCATTTTGTCATAAAACTATCCGATCAGTATGATTTAAACTTGAGTTACCACTTACAGTCACTCAACAGAAAGGTTAGGAAAATGGTCTTCTTAGTATTACAAAATCAAACTTATGGTTTTATATGGAGGTCCCCCAAATCAGCTCTATCGGCGTGTTTTCAGACGAATGTGTATTTTGTAAGACTGCATCTAAATCTGCTGGAAAGCCAAGCGAGAATAAATGGGTAGTTGTGAGGTGGAACAAACAAAGGACATCATCAGACAAGCAGTAGAATTATTACACTATGAAGTTATGCTTTCACGAATAGCAGGATTAGCCAGCAAAGCAAAGGAAGTTAAATATCACCATTCACTCAGAGGAGAATACATTAAAAGATCACTAGCAGTAACCAAAACTAACATGTAAAGCAGTTACACACTGCAGCATTTGAAGCCCTAACACCGGATAAACACCACATTGATTGAAAACCAAGAGTCTGAACTGCTTACCTCTCTGCACAACCGATATATGGAAAACATGGCAACGGTTGAATCTACATATCCAGCCCAAACGTTGTGTGAGAGCATTTAGAAACAATATCCTACTCAGTTGAGAAAATTCAACTATAGCAACAACAGGGACTGATCGTATATAACGCAACTCTAAGAGAGGAACGTGTCGTAAGGCGGGCTACCTTCGCTGATATATCGGCAGAAGAGGCAGCATTTCATCGCAGATCATTATCATGTTACTGAAGAGTACAAAGCAAGACATACCACATGCTATGACAGCAGTAGCTTTGACACGCGCACAACGAGAGACTCCACCAGAGCTGATGGATTCCCCCAGTGTTAGGCACCGGTTGCAGTGAGTCGTCTTCTAACGATCGAATCGAAGGACTTGTAAGTAAAGTCAACGTCAGGTGATGTCGTGTTCGCAACTACAAGGGGTCGAACAAAAGCGTCCATACACCTATGTATGGGACTGGAATCAGGCAGCAGACCATTACTGGAAGTCATCAATCGCTTCGGCCATTCCACTAGTTATAAATAGTGTAGTAGAAACGGTTGAAAGTGACTTGGCCACAAATACATCAGACATGCATTGTACCACGGCAGATGTTTTACACTAAGTCGCGTGTATGTGAGAATTAGCATGGGATAACTACCATGAGAGTGACGAGACATTGTCGACACTTTGTTCGGCGGTGGTACTCCTCGTGATACTGTCATCTTACCAACACATCGAAGACGAAACCTATTTTCAATCCAAAGATAATTATGATGGACAGACAGATGTTGATCCTCTCCCTGCGATTCTGCTTCCCAACGTGTAAACATCTAAAAGTCCGTGTGAAATATACCACGTTGGTGCCTTATTGGACGAAATCAAAGATCACAGTTTTCCATTATATTATAAAGTTCTTGCTATATCAAGACCATTACAAATTACCAAAGTGGAGTACCTGAAACCAAAGATCACAATTAGTGTGCGACAATGTCCATGGCTCTTGGGGAAACAGGCACATTGCAATATTTTTAATATGCTTCTCATGCACTTTCGCGGCGGTGTAAAACAGTCCATCAAAACAAATTGGACATTGTTGGGCGGGTGATGTACTATGGTAGAGATCCGGGGGCGGGTGATGTACTATGGTAGAGATCCGGGGGCGGGTGATGTACTATGGTAGAGATCCGGGGGCAGGTGATGTACTATGGTATACACCCAGGGGTGTGTGATAAACTATGGTAGACATCCAAGGGCGGGTGTTGTATTATGGTAGAAATCCGGGGGCGGGTGTTGTACTATGGTAGACATCCGGGGGCAGGTGATGCACTATGGTAGAAATTCGGGGGCAGGTGATGAACTAGACATCCGATAGCGTGTGGTGAACTATGATAGAGCTCCGAGGGTGGGTGATGTATTATTGTAGAAATCCGGGCACAGATGATGTACTGTGGAAAACATCCGGGGTGGGTGATGTACTATGTAATATGGTTGTGGTGTGTTCCCACGAAAACAAAACGGTCAGTTGAACAAGTGTGTTGTTTCTGTGTTGTTTTAATTATATCGAGAGCTCTCGATAGTGTATTTCAGGGTCCTTTATTCACAGCCATATATTGACCAGTGGAGTGGCCTCAATGTAATGTATAGAACACGTCCAGACATCATTGAACTCTTATTGTGGTTATTGATTGGGACCTCAGCGCACAACGATACGTTGACACCCTCCATGCGCACCACCTGACGGCCTTCCTTCAGATTCACCCCGAGGGCGAAACTTTCCAACAAGAACGCTAGTCCGCATGTCAGGGTCAGATACAATTCATTTACCCCTTCCTCCATTCTCCCTTCCTTCCGTCTATCTCACCACCACGTCCTGTCCATTCCGTCCTCCTCCACAACCTCTCTCACCTCCATGTATCTCCTCATCACGACGCCCTGTCCATTGCGTCCTCCTCCACAACCTCTCTCACCTCCATGTCTCTCCTCACCACAACGTCCTGTCCATTCCGTCCTCCTCCACAACCTCTGTCACCTCCATATCTTTCCTCACCACGACGTCCTGTCCATTGCGTCCTCCTCCACAACCTCTGTCACCTCCATGTCTCTACTCACCACGACGTCCTGTCCATTGCGTCCTCCTCCACAACCTGTGTCATCTCTATGTCTCTCCTCAACACGACGCCCTGTCCATTCCGTCCTCATCCACACCCTTTGTCACCTCCATGTCTATCTCACCACGACGTCCTTTCAATTCAGTCCTCCTCCACATCTCATGTCACCTTCATGTCTTTTCTCACCACAACGCCCTGACCATTGAGTCCTTCTCTACAACATATGTCACCTTCATGTCTCTCCTCACAACGACGCCATGTCTATTGCGTCATCCTCCACAGTCTCTACCACCTCCATGTCTCTCCTGACTACGACGCCCTGTCTATTGCGTCATCCTCCACAATCTATATCTCCTCCATGTCTCTCCTGACTATGACGCCCTGTCTATTGCGCCCTGCTCCACAATCTCTGTGATCTCCATGTCTTTCCTGACCGTGTTTAACATAATGAATGGCTATGAAAATATTGATAGAAATATTTTTTTCTCAGTTAAGAAAGATAGAAGGATTAGAGGACATGAAGTTACATTAGCAAAGGAGCAGTGCATATTAGATATAAGAAAGTTCTCATTTTCAAAAAGGACTGTAAATTAATGGAACAGATTATCTTATCGACGGGTTTGCTGGAAGTGAAGAGGAACTTGCTAACCTGGTGAATCGATTGGACGAAACATCAGCTAGATATGGGACGGAAATTAGCGCACAAAAAACAAGCTAATGACAAACAGCAACAGTGCAATGAGGTCCCGAATGACTGCCAGTGGACCAGAACTGAAGAGAGTAAAACAGTTTAAATACCTCGGAGCCATCAACACTGACGAGGTTTCCAGGGTTGAAATCCTTGCAAGGTCTGAACAAACGTCAGCAGCATTGGCGAAACTGAAACCAGTTTGGAGAGACAAGAACATCATATCACTGATGTTCAAAGTGAAGCTATTACATGCACTGGTCCTTTCCATCTTCCTATATGCATGCGAATCATGGACCCTCACAGCGGAACTGCAAAAATCGCTGCAGTGGAAATGAAATGCTACAGAAGAATCCTCGGCATCTCACAATCATCACTCAGCACGTAGGTCACTACGAAGATCATCTGAATGCAGTGAAGAAGTCAGGAAGCTGAGTTGGGATGGGCATGTAACACGATCAAGCGGGCTCACAAAAACAATACTTCAAGGAACAGTGCCATGAAAAAGAAAACAGGCAAGACAGAGGAAGAAATGGACAGATAACATCGAGGAATAGACTGGGAAGACCTTCGCTGAAACCTAAAGCAATAACACAACACCACAAAGTTTGGAGTCGACTCGAGCAACATTCATCGATGCATCGCCCCTACTACCCGGGCGGGTTACGGGATCAGTAAAGTGTAAGTAGTAAGCACTACTATGGCGGCCACTTTATTATTGGTTAAAATTTAAGTTAATAATGAGACGCCAACTGTAGGGGTTGTACGTATGTCACGATGCATCATGAGATTATATTAATTTTTTTCTCGGCAAAATGTCTTACTGTCTTTCCGTTACTTAAATATTTACTTTTACTTTTTTCTAGCAAAACGTTACTTTTTGTATGTTACTTTTTTGTGTTACTTTCTTTCCGTTTAACGAAAATATACACAATAACCATTGACGTCAGAAGGTGGTGAATATTGGGGGGGGGGGGTGAAGCTCACCAAAAAACCTCTAATTGTACCGCTTGTGGTCCCCCTCTCTTCAAAAACCTCTAATTGCACCCCCTTGATACTCACAAAAACATCTTTAGGCTCTCCAACAGCCTCCAACTGCACCCCTTGAGACTCTCCAGAAAGCTCCAATTGCACCACCTTGAAGCTCCCCAACAAATCCCCATCTAAAGACTTTCAAAACACTCTAATCGCACCCCAAAATGCATCCCTTCCCGAACAAGTGGCTAATCCTATCTCCAGCCCCCCCCCCCAAAATTGTGCTTAATAATAATAAGATAACTTCGAATACGCCTAAATCCTTGGAAACCTAGCTCAGAGGCGCATCAAAACAAAAGGATTGGTCAATTTCAAAATCCATAAGTAGTTTTCCAGTTGTCAACAGATGGGTCAAGGCGCTAGGGAGCTACGGTGGATAAGCAATGTTGTAAAGATACGTTTTTAAATGACGACGCCCCTCAAGCCACCACCAGGGTTCCAACGCCTAGGATAACAGTCTACGAGTAATGCGATATGTCCAACCCTACAGGGTGTGCGTCTTCAAACACAACTGTTTGCTCAACATCAACAAAAAAGCAGATCAGCGAATTGCTTTGTGATAACGACAAGCTCCGATGATGAGTAAATTAAAACTAGATTTTATGGTAACTAATGAAAATGTGGGTTAGGTACAGGGTTGACACGCTAAATTCGAAACATCCTCACTTAACGAGACAATTGTCATGATGGGTTGTTTACGATCGGCCCTTATTAAATCCCTCGATCCCCAACTTGTTCAGATTGAAAGTTATGCAAACTGCATTGCTCGACAGCTGTCAAGAAAACATATATATATATATATATATATATATATATATATATATATATATATATATATATATATATATATATATAAAGGACAAGCTACAGAAAATGCAGGGCCTTGCTTTGTAGAGTTGCATTTACCTTTAAACCAATGTCCATATATGTAGTAGACCGAGATACGCTTATTTTGCAAACCGGTTCAATTAGCTAATATATAAACTAGCGTAAACGTTGATTCAACGGTAATTCAACGTATACCGTACTATAATTTTGAACCAATGTCATAGTATAATTATTGTACAAAGCATTCCCCCGCACAAATTGTGTCCTGGCCTTTCAGATCGGGTGACACACCTACCCTGCAGACTCAAGGGCATTTTAAAGACACAGGGGACTCCATTTGTAATTGAAAATACAAGGGCAAGTAACTCAATGTTTACACATTTCAGTTGAACCAATCCAGTGTTACGTAACTCCTAACACATTTTGAAACTGTCTGTCTGCAGTTTTAACACGTACAAAGGTATGCGATTACCTAACATCACACATTTTGTTTGAACTTGTAACACCCTGTGATGTTTTGATTGCCGAACTGCTGACTAAATGATCCACCGTTGGCCTTGATACTTTTTCATCGTAACATGATATACCTTACACATCGGCAATAACATCGACATGTTGACACATTTTCACACCTAACTGAAATAGTATGGACTGTCTGTACACATTGCGACTGATCAAAGGAGATTAGTTATAATAGTTATATCATCTATAAAATAGTGCTTCATTGTTAACGACGAGTTAATGTATATACTGAATCGTCACGTGTATTGCGATATATATATACATTTACCAGCTTACAAATCACACAGGTGTGAATATATCATAAATAGACAAAATCCCACAATAAATGTATATAATTTGTTATGTGTACTTTTTGGTTTTACAGACACGTCTACTTTACAAATTAGGCCTTTCATTGATTCATTGGTTTGCTCGGTAGTAAAATCACAGAGTATATAAAATGTGTAAGTCTTAATCCTGAACCGTAAGTCTTAATCCTGGACCTGCTATCAGGCGCAATATTCGAGTAGCCACCACTAACGTTCGATCTATTCGAGACAAAACAGCCTCGCTTACCGATTTATTAACTTCCAAGACAATAGACATCCTTGCAGTCACTGAGACCTGGCTCAGACCACGTGACACAGCTGCATGCATTGCTGACATTTCTCCTTCCAGTTTCACCTTCCATCATCGCCCATGTTCAATTGGGCGAGGTGGTGGTGTTGGATTTCTCTAACTATTTATTCAGAATTTTATATACTCGGTGATTTTAATCTTCATCTGGACACACCTTCATCAACAACAAGTACATTTAATGACATTCTGGCATCCTATGACATGAAACAACATGTTACCTTCTCAACACACATACATGGCCACTGGCTCGATATCTTAATCACCCGTTCAGATTATAACAATATTCAGACACCTACTGCTTCAAATGGTTTATCAGACCACCACACTGTCATTGCTGATCTCAAAGTTCCTAGAATTCCCGTAGAGTCCAAACACAATGTGTTTTACTGACCGATCCATAAGATTGACATTGTTGCATTAATGACAGACATCCTTAAATCCGACCTCATCAGTAACCCCAAAGAACATCTGTCAGATCTGTGTCGACAGTACTGTCAAGTACTCAAAGATTTACTTAATAAACATGCACCCCTGAGATCTAAATCTGTGTCCCAAAAGCCACATGCTCCATGGATGACTCCTGAAATTCTACAATCTAAAAAGCGCCGGCGCTATCTTGAACTTGTATGGCGCAAATCACGCTCGCCTTTGGACAGATCACGATATTCTAAACAGTGTCACTACTGCAACAGATAAATGGCCAAAGCTAAATCAAATTATTACACAAACATGATCTCGAGTAACTCTGATAACCCACGTCAGCTATGGAACTGCATAAATCATATTTTACACAGACGGCCGCCTCCATCTCTACCTAGTCATGTGTCAGTCAAATCTCTGTGTGACTCGTTTTCTAGTCATTTCAAAGATAAAATAATTCTTATACGTTCTGCTTTTCCATGTCACACTTTAAGTACTGTAAATTTGGACTCCCCACAAGTAAATTCTCCACTTGTATTGCTTGAGCCAGCCACAGTTGATGAAGTGAGGAAAATAATAATGTCCTCCCCAAATAAGTCATGCGATCTCGATCCATTACCAACCATACTACTAAAAGCATGTCTTGACTCTTTACTTGGTACAATAACGAATATCATAAATTTATCACTGAGTTCGGGTAAATTCCCAGATGATTTTAAACACGCACATGTAAATCCTGTTCTCAAGAAGACTTCTCTGCTAAAAGATGATTTCAAAAATTATAGGCCAATTTCTAATCTTAGTTTTATTTCTAAGATACTTGAGAAAGTCGTAGCAAGCCGTCTAAAGTGTCATATCAGCTCAACTTGTTTATCCAGTGTGCTCCAATCAGCATACAAACAATTTCATTCTACATAGACTGCTCTCCTAAAAGTACACAATGATGTTATATTAAACATAGATCAAGGCAAAGTAACTGCACTTACCTTGCTTGATCTGTCTGCCGCCTTTGATACCATTGATCACAACACTCTTGTCAAACGTTTATCAATGTGGTATGGCGTATCTGGCACAGCTCTGACCTGGTTTTCTTCATATATAACCAATAGACATCAATGCATAGAGACAGATAATTACTTTTCAACCTCACTCCCCACTTCATGTGGCATTCCCCAGGGTTCCGTTTTTGGGCCTTTGCTTTTCACTCTCTAAACTACGCCACTCAGCTCTGTAATCCAAAGTCATAACTTGGATCATCACCTTTATGCAGATGACACACAGATCTACATTTCCTTGGCCACGCCCGATACAAGTCACTCTCTAAACCGACTCAACGATTGTCTCCAAGATGTTTCTTCATGGATGACTGATAGCAAATTAAAGTTAAATGCAGACAAAACTGAATTCCTCATCATTGGTACTCCAATGCAGCGAGGTAAACTTAATGATTTTTTCCAACATGCATCCTGAGTCAAAATATTACACCAGCAGCATCAGTACGGAATCTAGGAGTGACCTTTGATTGCGACTTCAATTTTAGACAACACATATCCCAAACGTGCCGTTGCTGTTTTATCATATCCGTGATCTTCGCCGCATTCGCCGACATATGTCGCTTTCTGTCGCTAAGACTATCGCAACAGCTCTTGTTAGCAGCAGATTAGATTATTGCAATTCCCTCCTTCATAATATTGCTATCAAGGATATTGCAAAATTACAACGCGTCCAAAATTGTTTAGCAAGGATAGTCACACAATCTCCTCGATTCTCCCGCTCAGTGCCACTTCTAAAATCACTGCATTGGCTCCCCGTACGATATCGCATTATGTTTAAGTTCTGCACAATCACATACCAAGCCCTTTCATCCAAACAACCTAGTTATTTACACTCAATGCTCACACCAGCTAGACAAGCCAGACAACTTCGGTCGTCTAGTTCGAAGTTGCTATCTGTTCCCAGAGTTAAGACAAAGCTGGAACTCGAGCTTTTTCAGTTGCCGCGCCAACTATATGGAATTCGCTTCCCGTTAATCAGCAGAAAATGGTGTTATATTTCGTCGTCACCTCAAAACCTACCATTTCAATATCGCCTATCCTCCCTAGCTTCCTAGCACATCCATCCATTTGTTAACGACTTTCGCCTATCACACGAGTAAGTTTTTACGAGAATGCTTAATCCTTTGGTTTTGGTGCGCCACTGAGCTCGGATTGTCTGAGGATAGGCGCGTAAGAAGTTATTTATTATTAGTAGTAGTAGATGATGGTAAACCAATACATACATTGGCTACTTTATTTTTTTTGAACTGTAGATTGATGTATTGTTGGCAGTACTTAGGCCACCCACCCCAGCCCATGTGCAGTGGTTTATTTGGTCGATTGATTCCTTTGGTCAGCTGTAACTGCATTACATAACTGGAATAAGTTTTGCATGTAATTAATACACTTTGGTACGTTCCAACTTGGCTCTGCTAAGTAAGGATTCTCTCCTCGAAGCACGATATCAGCTTCTGCATATAAACACAACACAACAACAAATCCTCAGCAACTAAACTTTTCTCTGTCTGTGTTTGGTGAAACAACTCCACTCCAATTAATCAGTTTATCTATCAAAGGAAGCCGTAGAGACAGTTGGCCGTAACCGAACAAACAACCGAAACTAATCCAACAGTCAAAACCATTTCACACCTACCCTTCCTCGGCGCCTACAACAAAACAAAGGCAGCTATTTATATCTTGTCTGACAACAACCCTCGCTTTAAACTCAATGGGGGATGTTCCCTTTGCTCAGAGGGCGGGGTTGAGCGCGGTATGTATGTATATAAGCTGCAGCCGTAGTCTCCGTAAGTATCACTCTTTGCCGTCGCGGTTTGTCGCGTGTTCGTTGTATCGTTATCGCCGAGTATCTGCAAGTTTTGCTTTCGTACAGTCACCCGGAAGGAGGCATCAAGACAAGTGTTGCTTAGGTAAGAGAAAGTTATAGCTGTTTTGACTTTTACAAGATAATACGATAAGCTTGTGAACCGTGAATCACTGAATGTCCACGATCACGGGTACCCATTAATTAGGGACCGTAGATTGGTGTACCATAGTACTGTAGGCTTTACGTCTTCAGTCACATGTGCCTTTCTGGGTATATACCCCTTTAATTTCTATGAGGCAAACCTCAAGGTGTAGGATTTGTGGAAAGAGCATACATTTGAATGCTTATTTACGTGATAATCACGCCAATAAGGCAGTACATTTGATAATAGCGATGTCAGAGTAGCCTAGTATCAGTCATTTCAGGACACCGTTAGTCCCATTGGCATTACGGCAGTAGCATTGACTTTGTTGGCTGTAGCTGATTTATTGAAGGATTCGTGTTACCCATCCACGATTGTCAGTGCCAGCTGTGGTAGTCCCCGCGAACCTGTCAACACGCATTTTAGCGTTTTAACAATAACTAAACGTGTTGTAGACTTGGCTATGCCGGGGCTGATAGCATGACTAGGCGAAAGCCGCGTGACGTCTAAAAATATTGCTGACTCATCATGAAGTCGTCGTTCTATGTGCGGTAATTAATTGTTTCTGCCTTTCTGGGCCGTTTGGTCGATCGCGCCACTATCGTACCACACACGTTTGCTTACATGTTGTACAGTATAAACTATGTATCATAACATGCTGAATCCCCAGATATATTTTAGCAAAGCATATTTTCACCATTTCAAGCCAGATTGAGCCTGATGACCCGATTGTAGTGGGCCTAGGCCAGGACTAGGCCCTGGAGCTGTGCTTTCGAAACTGGCACACTGCGAGATAGATAAACTGGTTTCCTCCCAAGACACCAGGGAGGATTCGTGATGTTTTTTTGTTTCAAAATTCCATGTGGGTTAAGGGATCACACCAGGGCATTTTATGGCTGTTTTCTACTATGATTATCAAATTTATGCAAGCCACCCACTGATCAGTTGAGGAAAAAGGTCTGTACAAATTGGAACACTAATAGAAAACATGCATAGCAATCAATCCTAGTCAAAATAAATACTGAGTAAACAGGGAGTAGACATGTTGTAAGAATATAATTATCAGGTTCGTTGTGTGTATATACACTGGACAGGGTAACGGGGATGTATAAAAGGGAGGTTTGGTTGAGGGAGAGAAGCAGAGAGAAGAAGATTGTACGCTACAAGAACTCTGTTTACTCTGACAAAATAAATGTGTTTGCTGTACAGCCGAACTGGATCTTCTGAAGATTGACTTTGTGCAAGTAAGCATGTTCATTTCTGTGTTCTAGTAGTTATTACTACTGGAAACTGGGCTGACCCTGTCGTAAACTTTTGTTCTAGTGGTGACTTCTGCTGGACATAGAATATGAAACAGGCTTGCGATTAATTACAGAATAGGTTACATCATGAGAAGCAACCTATCTCAATTATAATGTGTTTCATTAACTGCATATGGACCATGGGGGCTACAAGCACTGGATTATGACACTTCAGGCCCAGGGGCTACTGAGAAGGGGGTAAATGTCTGGGATACTAGGGTCACAAGAGATAAGAATGGTTGTACAGTAATTACATTTGGAACCAGAGGGGCACATGATATTAATTAGTCAGGTAGCTACCATCAAGATAATCAGATGATTGGTTTGACACAAAATGGTAGATATATGTTGGTTGCTGAGCTTCTCAGCTGTGATTACTCCAAAAAGTACTGATTGACTTATTAATCATGTTATATTAAATAATAAATTTTTCTTGTTTACAAAAATTATAAATTATTTGTTGAGCTCCCCAGCCTTCATTTGCTACATTATTATATGATATTAATAACAACATAATTACACATGTTATTCCAATTTTTTAATTTCCCCCAAACATGCAAATTTATGCAAATTAATCCTAGAAATTGGCCAAATTTTATTGTTATTGATGTGTTTGAAATCTAGGACAACATATTGATTTATCAATGTGCACAATTTCACTGACAAAGGTTACATACAAAAGTTTCTACTGCAGTTTTAGTAAACATTCCAACTTTGGTTCATTGTTGCTGTACTGATGACTTGCAGGCTGACTATCTGAACAGTACTTAACCAATTTCAATTTTGTTTTCACATTTTAATTTCTCATGGCTTCAGCCATAAATATAAAACAAAACATCTGTGCAATTGGGATCATGAGTTAAAAACATAAAATTGTGTTCATTTTATAGTTAATCATTAAAAGGTAATATGGGCATTACACAGTGTCACATGCAGAATATACCCATCACAAAGTAGTAGTTTTGATTTGACACCAGCTGTGTCTAATCAGCTGGGTGAGTGGCAGGTGCAGTGTTTACCCTGTTTCAGTCCACACTAGATTGCCAGTGGGTCATGTCAGTGGCCAGATAGTCTGATAGAAGCCATATCACTGCCACAAATCAATCATCATAAAACTGCCACACAAATAACCCTGCCCCCACCCCTCAGCAAATACAAGGGACACAACCAGTGACAGGTACCCTTTGAACATTTAGTAGATATTTAGAGACACAGTATTAATTGATTCCTTGCTGGATTTCACACATGTCACTTTGCTGCTAATCTAGATGCCATGTCTATTTTGTGAGGGTGTGTGGCAGGGGTGGGGTTTGGGCAGGGGTCTTCAGGACTTTCCCTTCTCCCACCTGTATTGGGGGTGGTTGTAAGAAAGAATGTAATGGAAAAAATTTATTTTTATTATAATTATTATTACTAATTGATATAATGTATATCACTTTTGTGTTAAAATATTGTATGTTTAGAAAGTTAGAGGTAATGTAGCATGCATTGACTGATCATTTGCTAATGGGAACATTCAAATAAAACATCTCATGCTGGAGAAACGAAGAACGCTGCCAAGAAAGAATAAATTCATGCGTTATATTCTTAGAAAATTAATTATGTAAATTTGTCTTGATACAAAGAAAGTTGTTTCCATTTAAGAGCCAACTGTCCCAATTTTGAAGAGTATTTCTAGTAGCCTGTATAGCAGGGCATATTATAATATTAATGAATAATATAATATATAGATTATATTAATGAACGTTATATTGATGAAATAGAGATGTTAAAAGGAAGAAATAATGAGTCATGGAAATGAGGCATGTTTAAAACTGTTAGTTTGAGGTGCCTGTGGCATGATGTAGAGAAGATGAACTTCTGAAGAGAAGGAAATGGCATAGATACAGGGGTCAGGGAAAGTACCCACAAAAACGCAGATGTTATCTAATAGAGGCAAAAACCAAGCTGTCAGCCTGTAGAAGCTCTTGCAGTCATGTTCAACCTACTTTGTTCAGGTTAGCCCAAGAACATGACTAACAAAGAACTTTAATTAACACATAGGCTTTATTGTAGTGTTAGTTCATCCATCTTCTCTCTCTATATCCTATCCCCTATATATATATATACAAATCCACATAACAATCCAACACTCCATAGTCACACCTTAAGGGCCTACTGAACAAACAATGTCTTGCACGTTGACAAGTGAAAGATTTACTTCCTAATCTGTGCTCTCCCGTTCCTGGCATATCTGCACCTTATGAATTTATGGAACACGCAGTAATTACCAACAGGGAAATATGATCTGTGTCCAGACACAATCATGTTCCATACGTTGTCAGATAATGATTTGTGTAACAACTAAGACCATCCCAGTCCATCCCACCAGGAAAATTTTAATTACATGTGAGCAAACTATACACAGTTCACATGCAATTCACTAATGACCGCTTAATGACCTCCACACTGGGCAGGCAGTTAACAGCCAGAAACCAACAATAACAATCTGAACCCAACACTTCTAGCAATTACAAATTAACCAATTCCCTCCACCAAACTAGCAATTACCAGTCAACATAGTTATGGTTACAGAGTTACTTATGGCAGGATCTTACGAGCTGTTGAAAGCTCTGCTTCTGATAAGTAAGAGGGCATAGATAGAGGGGTAAGAGAAAGTACCGGTAAAATGCTGAGACAGATGGATATCTAATAGAGGCATTGAAAGATAAACTACATTGATTTATGTTTATGATAACTATATTTTATTAGAATATATTTTACATACATGACCACAGTGCAGATTTATAATGTTTGAAAATAGTCTACAAGTTGTGACTTATACAGTGTAAGTGTTTATATGGTATGCAGATCATATTTAAATCTTGCGCTGTAGTAATTTTATCACAAAATTTGGGAACAAATTTGATTGGAGCCAGTGGATGTTATGGTAGAGCTTATTATAATATTAATGAATATTATAATATATATCATATTAGTGAATGTTGTATTGTGGTGTAATATACATATGACAGGGCAGGGTCATTCATAGGCTGCCTGCACAGTAGGATTCCCTTATCTGATAACAGAAACAGTTGTCAATAGATAAGACTGGATCAATTAAGCCTCTCTAAGGAAGTGAAAAGTTGCTTTTAAATGTTGGACATGTGGTAGTGGTTTAAGAGGATAGTGGAGTAGTGGCAGGATTAGGAGAGATAGCCATTGGCACCCTGTGCACCGGACAACTGAGAGAGTTGTCAGGTGCACAGGGTGTGCAGCTGGGGGTTTCCCTCCAGTTTGGCTGGACTGACATGGTCTGGGAGTAGAGAGTCTACTGGTTGTAATAAAGAATAAGATTGCAGAATGTTGTTTATTAGTTAGTCAGGTGTCACTAATTCTTTACAGTCGGTTCCCCCTGTTGTTGTAGCGTGCGAGAGAACCGCTACGACACAAAGATGGTAGCAATCTGGACAATGTATTGTAATAATATGACAACGAAATATGGGCTGATGAAATCACTTTCAGAATGTTTCAGATATGTAACTTGTATTATAGAGGCACATTGAATAGTGATTCCTGAATGAAAACAGAACTGAGAAAGAGTTTTGGCAAAATATGCAGTATCTACCATGGTAGCCAAACATTTTGGTAAAGTGCACTTTGGCCATGGACAGTTGGGCAACAGACATTTTGGTAATAAAACATTTCAGTAATAGGGTATTTTGATAATAGGACACATCGGTAAAACTATTGAAAATAATCGGAATTATTTGGTCATTTTTAAAGATGTCTTTATGTGTGTCTGGATTTAAATATGTGCAGCTAGCCACTGACTGGATGTAGCAATTGAACGCTCTAACCTGTCCCCTCTAACACATGAATTTACCTAACCCATATCCCCCTGACTGACTGCTGTTGCCTGGGAAGCCATGTTCTCTTCTTCTGCCTAATATGCACTAACTAACACTATCTGTGACTGCTAGTGGGAAGACAAGTCATCTGTCTGGAAAAGTGACCAGCCTAATTTCTAAATGGTTTAACTGATGCCCAACTGTCCATGGCCAAAGTGTCCTCTACCAAAACGTCACGGATTCATCAACCATACCGCTGGTTAATGAAAAGCAACACAATTAATGCCATGTTTAGTGAAATTGCTTGGACATCTATATTAAGATGCTAACTACTTTGGAGACAACCTGGCTGTATCTCCTTCCACTTGCTGAGTCCATCTTCTCCCCCCACCTGCTTGGCTCCATCTTCTTCTCCCACCTGCTGGGCTCCATCTTCTCCTCCAATCTGCTGGCTCCATCTTGTTGTTGTTGTATTCAGTCTTATGGTTTCAAAAGGACTGACTGTCAACAATGAGGGAGGGAAGAGACAACGAAACAACAAATATTACTCTGCACTAACACAGTCCATGAAGGTGTGCTGACATTTGGTTGGGCATGCATATTGCATATATATGGTCATGGATTATTGTGTGTCGATTATGATAAAGAATTTGGAGTGTGTGTCTGACAACAGACCGTTTGATTGTAAGACACCCCCAGCAGATGTCGGAAGGTGGGGATGTCGACTTGACAGAAGAGGGGACATATGGTCACTCATGTGGCTGGCAGGAATCATGGGAGAGATTCAGTGTTTAGTTTAATGCTTGGTCTAAAAAGTTAGTTTTATGGCTTCCCAATTGTTATTGTCCAAAGGTAGTCCCATGAAGCCACACAGTTTGATTGTATTTTGTTGTGCATCCCAGCCAGTTCTCTTCATGCTTTCCCAGTAGTGAATGACACAATATCATGACCGATATGATTAACACAATTCTATGTATTAATCAAATAAATTAAACATAATAGTAGATGACACTGAGTAGAAGTTATAAATGTACTGATTAAATACATATTTTAAAAAGGTACATTGTGTCTATTTTTGACCATCATTTAACCGAGCCAACCATGTCTGTCACACTTGACTCAGCTCGGTCACGGTGTAGTAGGTAGTATATGTGTCCCATTAGTATATATTTGTTTCTCTCGTTTCAGTGATGCTTGGAGGCAAGTCTGCCATGATGCAGTGGACGGGGCAGCAGACCGCTGGTGGAGCGATGTATACACGACACTACATGACCGGTCCACTTCGATCACCTCCGCCGCTCATCGACATGAGGAAGTTCAACCAACCAGAACCAAAATTCAACCAAGTGGAACCAAACACAGACGCCTCGGTACCACATGCAAAATGCTTGGTACCACCTGTGAAATGCATAGTGCCACCCGTGAACTGTCAAGCTCCATCAATGCCCTTCAAGGAACCCAATGTAAGCATGCAGCAGGACAACGCAGGGAGTTACTTTATGTGTGGTTACTGGCCAAGTCCCACCTATCCACAACGGCAGATTCTGAGTGACACTGCGTACACACGGTTCAACATGGGACCTGCGCCAATCAATACACAGTTCACGACATCCTACAGTACCTTGCCTCCCAATGGTAATGGTGTTGCGAGATCAGTGCAAGAACAGAGGTCTTACATGAGGTATGCCCCGTACACTGCACAGAAGTCAGCCCAGTCACGCTCCACACGTATGGTGCCGATGAAGCAGGACTACCACCCCGGCGTGAAGGGGAGTCCTTGGACACCACAGCGAGAGTCGACAAGGAAACTAGCTGAGAAAATTTGGAGGAGACGCCTCGAGACGCAGTCGTTTCTCTATGAGCTCAACGGTGGCAGCCAGGCGGCATGTGTCGCTACCCAGCAGATCCTGAATGAGGAACTGGCCCAGCGTTCTCGCAACGGCAGCATGGACCGGACTGCAGGGAGCAGGAGGTCCCCACCCTACGCGTCGACACCCATACCAATGACGCCCAACCCTGGACAAGATGCGTATTCTCGACTCTACGTAAACACTTCTCCGCCAGTGCCTGCGACGACATGTATACAACAGAACTCGAGACAGAACGTGTACTCTCCTTCGTGTTTTGAAAACATTTCTCCACCATTGTCTGGTCAGTGGGAAAACATGTCGTACAACACACAGCCAGTGGTGGGACTAGGAATGTTGCCAGTGACCAACAGTGGACTGTGTGCCCCGTTGACCACCACGTGTGTGCAACTTCCTCGTGGCAGTTCGTCAGCAACGTCTTGCGCACAGGTTCCTCGTGGCACTTCATCAACCACGTCCTGTGTACATTGTAGCTGTGGCTCATCCCGTGACGCAGTGAAGTGTTCGAACTTCGAAACTATCGATACGATGTTCTTTCGGAAATTCCCCTGCAACTTGTTCAAGAAAAAGACACCCAAGTGTGAGGTATCTAGCCCTTCAACAGTAGCAGGTGTTGACGCCTGCAAGTCTGTGTCTTCACGCGATCCACCCGTTACCGACACCGTAGGAGAACAACATGTCAACAGTCCAACAGACGTCAGTGGGAGTACCTCAGTGGAACAACATGAACATTTTGACAGTCCAGCAGACCTCAGTGGGTGTGCTTCAGTCTCTACAGAACAACGTGAATCTATGCACCTCAGCGGAGGTTCTTTAATGGCTACAGAACAGCGTGAACCTATGTGC
The DNA here is from genome assembly GCA_963995525.1 of Escarpia spicata. Taxonomy (NCBI): domain Eukaryota; kingdom Metazoa; phylum Annelida; class Polychaeta; order Sabellida; family Siboglinidae; genus Escarpia; species Escarpia spicata. The sequence continues at coordinate 20,434,779 of OZ023208.1, forward strand.
ACTCCGATTTACCTCAGTACTTTGGGCTACACAGAACGACGTGAACGTGCAGATACGCTGACAGACCTAAGTGGAGGTACTTTGGTGGTCACAGAAGAATATGAACATGCATGCCACAGTGGCAGTTCACTGGACTTAACAGAACAACTTGGTAACAGTTCTTCAGTACCGGTAGTTTGTCAGGAAGATGCTTCATCGTCTCTGGACACTAGTGTTGACTCGTGTGATGACATATTGTACATTCATATCCCGGTGGAGGAGACTTGTTGATGGTTCATGCATCAGTGTTCATGTTGCACATTACATGTGTCTGTGAGAGTCGAAACAGTTGTTTGCATATGGACAAAACGTCTCTTCACAGCAGATGTATTTATACTGACGCTTCAAACTTGTAATAAATGTTATTGAACTAAGATGCATGTAGTTTGTCAATGTCATACTCATTATCTGTTGAATGGATGGTTGAATTGCTTTTTTGGTGGCGGAAATGAAGTTCCCAACTTTGTTTTATTTGAACAGTTAAATACAAAATTAGTCTTGCACAATAAAGCCTGATTATTTAGATAAGCAAACCATGTCACTACTGTGCACTGACGTGTCAGTAACGGGTTCGTGTGGCAATATACCAACTTCGTTCAGCAGTTTGTTTGTTATGACACGACCACCTGCTTCCACCATGTTCCTTCCATACACGGTCTCAGCATTTCCTCAGAACCTATAGCTTATCCAAATACCACAGGTTGGACATGATGTCGACCATGCCACGTTGTACTATTTCAGTAAGCATCTGTGTAGGCTCCTCGGCCAGTTTGACTCGATGCCCATCACGATTACCAGCATAATCTTTACATGCAGCTGTTCACGTGACATGAATCTCACCGATAACAAACAAAGTTGACCAATTCTTGTTTGCAACCCTCACATGCCGACTTAAAAAGGGTGGTGCAATTTGTTAGAGCTCAGTGAAATAAATTTAATACTTATCAAGTAATTTGTATGTTCAAATTCGGGGGCTGTAGCGTAAGCTAAGGCACAGTGTGTTCTTTGTGCGTGTTTAAATTGACCATAACATTATTATTTTGTTGGGCGGACAAAAGCCCCTCAAACGAAGGCTCCCTCAAACAAAAGCCCCTTAGACAAAAATCCCTTCAGGCGTGGAATTCAGTAGCAGTTCTCTATTGTGGCAGACAATCACGCCCGAAGCACAACGGGTGCGGACGAGGCACGTCACGTTTTAAATATAGAACACAACCATTGTTCCAGATGCTACCTCTCTGTGGCTGACGTGCTGGGCACAGTAGTTACCAACACAAATTTAACATCTTCCCAGGTAGTTCCATGCCTGCTGGAAGACTTGAAGAAAAGCGTAGCTATTGGGTAACTCTCCTGTGTGAGGAGAGTGCCGGGTGTGTCGCCTTCCCAGTGCCTGCAACCAGATCCTCACCTATCTACAGCTGTATCCCCTGAAATCTAGCCAGATTCGTTAGCCATATGTAATGGTTGTCCCTGGTATCCAACTGCATGTACATTTTGCTCCTGGTATCTGACAACAAGGTGACCACATCTTAGTGCGTGACTGCCTGAACTTCTCTTAGTCATGCAGAACTTCTTAGTCATGCTTAGATTCTGTTCGCTGTTGGTGTGTTATTAATGGGACTGGCGCGGCATTAAACAAATGGGCGAAGTGAATCAAACCGGTGGCGGTGATCAGTGTTGTATTGAACAGCAAGACAGACAAATCAATGCTGGCCAAACGTATCAACAGTACAATACATTGAAACCACACAACACAATGCCCACCACAAGTCAGCTGTGTTTGGATAACGTATTCAAGTGCTACAAATATGTGAAACATTTGTAGACGAATCCTCCGTAGACTTATTAACAGGTGTGCATATGCAAAAGTACGCTAATGCGTTACAAATCTGTAACACACGCATTACAAAAAAATTGTAATTTTGTAATACCTAAATGTTGTTATATCGTTTATTAGATTGTACATTATTCGATTTTCTAACTATTGTAGTGTTTATGAAATTGGCCATTATCTGACCATGTCTCAATTGCGCCAACCTGCCCCGTGTACGATGTGGGTTGGCGCACCCCCTGGGGTATGTTGGCGCATCTCATTAAACACATATCAATGTGTTGCAAATATATATAATTACAATGATGCCGAAGATGTAATTACAATGTTACTGCATTATTTACATAGGTCACCCAGCACCACTTCTTCTGTTGAGGTGAATATTCCTTTATTACCGATATAACGGTAAACACATGATTTATGTAGCAATTCAACATATATACAATAAATAATATGATGTTATAATCCAGATATTGTGAGTTTCATAAGATAAAACACACCCAGCAAGGATGACGCATGCGCCAACCCGCCCCAACAAAAATGTGCCAACCTGTCCCGACCTGGTCGATCATTTTTGGCATGACACAACAACTTTTACTCGACGTAGTGAAAAAGCGATCAATCGTGATGATATTTGCGTGGTTTCATCTTTGCGTCTGTAATTTTCTGGGGCTATGCATCAAGCTATTGGCCTTCAATTGGGGGAACGATAGCAGGATTAGTGCATAGTTTTCCAATGGATCGCAAAATTCCACCCGCTCCAAGCGCCAACCCAGTCTCCCCTAATGATAGGCACCACATCCCTATACATCATTCAAGCACTGGGGTAGTTAGTTCAAACATTGGGATACCCATCTACATTGTTTCCCATTAACGACCATCAGAACAGTTGCATGGATTCCAAGGACAAGGGTGAAAAACTCGATATTTTTCTTAACGTACTAGATATATGTATAGCGACCGCCACTCCGTTATTGCGAGAATCAAGTTAAAGAGAAAGCATATATGATATTCGATATCACAGAGCTCCAATGACATATTATTGTAAACTTTAAGCAATCCCGAGAAGTCAATCACGGGTTCAGTGGACTGGTGGGAGAAACTGGAAGTGCAATACTTATAAATGAGAACCATTGGCTTTTTGTGTATTTGTTATCCCTATAACAGCTGTGTCAATCAGGCTGCCCTGGCATGCTGGGTAATGTTTGAACAACAACCAGCAGGTTTTAGGATGGGGCCGGTTCACGCTTTTGAGAAACATGGAATAATCTTAACATAAACAATTAGGGGTTTACATCTTAAATTTGAGGAGGGCTTTCACATTTTGGAGGGGGTTCACGTGAACCCGCCGCCCCATGGCTACGGGCCTGATACGTGCTAGACCCTGCATATAAACTGTTTTTCAATGTGGCTCTAGAGGTAGTCGTCACCAAATGTCATTTATTTTCACGTCGTCTTCATCGTATGCTAAACACTGCGTCTACTACTGCTTTTTCAATGGGCTGGTCTTCACATTAGTGGGACAATAGAGCGCATGTTCTTGTTTAACATATATATTAGTTTAGTCGTCCATCCTTTGCCACGGAGAACAGACATGAGTGTTCAACATGACAATCACGTCAATGTCATTTCCTCCGAGACGCAGAGGTTTGGGCAATTTCGCGTGACTGTGTGCTGCACTTCGAGAGAGGGTATATTATCTGGGGCGGGGGAGGGGGAGGGGGGGGGGGGCACCGTTGAACATTCTGTTGAAAACTTTTCGACGTCACGCCGCCGTAACCTCAGTAACGGGGGCACATTGAACAGGTCTATAGGGGAGCACGTCACACTAGCTCGGGCATAGCGCGGCCAAATTCCAAAGGTCTAGGCGGCGTGCCCCCTCCACTGGACACGTCTAAGACTATGAGTTTTGCTTGTGCCGCTCTCAGGATTTCAGATTAAGATTCTGTAACTTACTTCTGTCATGTTACAAAGAAGAGCAGGTATAGGCTCAGTTGCAATGGTGTTGTAGCCATGCATGTAGTCATATTTCACTTACAAATACAACAGGACTATTTAGATTTTAGTTGGAAATTACTATTGTAGAATATTGATTGTAAGCTGTCAGTATGAGTATCTTGAAGATGATAATTAATCCAGTGCGGGGTAGGACATTAATTACTTGGCGCCCATAAAGAATGTTTGGCTAGCATAATTATTGTTAGCTTAGCAAGCATACATTAGTACGCGGGTGTGTGTGTGTGTGTGTTGTTGGAGATTTTCGCCAGAACTTCAGCGGTTCGTTGTCTCGAACACTTGTAGACGGGGGGATGGGGTTCTTGTTGGAGATTTTTTTGCCGGAAATTCAGCACGCTGCCTCGAAGACAGGGGGAGGGGGCGGGGGTGTTGTTGCCAGTGTTTAAAATTTTCTGCGGAAATCCGGGAGATTTGCCTGTATTCAGGGAGACCGGTAGATACACCAAAAATCTAGTAGACTCCCGGAAATTCAAAGAGAGTTGGCATGTATAACGTACATGATGCATGCAGGTTCGTCTGCGTTCGCCAGGGTCCCTCTTAAAATAGCCGCGATTATCCAGGCGCCGTGAGGTCACACAGCCAGGCGAAAGTCGGTTAACGTTTTGTCTCCACTTGGTATAATCATCTCATAATAGTTCATCAGGTGGCATCACGCGTACCTACACCACAGAGGTGTCAAGTTATCCGCGAGTCTCACGGATTTTTTTTGATTTACACAGGCTCACGGCCATGAGAGACGATGCTCACGAATTTCTGTAATTTTACTATTTTCATTTGTTTTCAATCCTCGTTATAACGAGCCACGTTAACTTACAACGCGTATTCGGATGTAGCGAATGTCTGCCAAGTTGTCGCTACGCTATCCATCACCAACATTTCTATTACGATAAATGCGAGTCATAGATCGCACCGTGCTTCACATGTCATTCCCCGCAGCGTTCTTGGCGCCGCGGTGCGAGCTTGACGATTACTAGTTTTGGTGGCGGCGCCCCTGGTGGCATATTTTGAAACACCGTAACGGCGTAAGGCACCTCGCTTAGGTCTCATATCTTGGAACCTAACCACATACATTCCACTGCGCTAGAAAATTATGGATGCTCCACAAGCAAAGAAGTGGACAAATTATGCGGCTGTATTCCTGCCAGAATGGGTCCAACTATTCAACGGCATAATAATCAAGTCGAAGGCGAAGCCTGTCAAGCATCACGCCTGGAGCCGGGAGCGCAGTATGTTTGCGTGACGTAAAGGTCGTGGCGTCTGGCGTCTTTTTTTTTAAGGCGAGGGCGGTTACTCCTGATTCGACCACAAAATCTGTGGTGATGTTCGCATATTTTGTGGCGGAGCACAACCTCCCAGCAGCCGTCGCTGACCATTTCACCGAACTGTTGCCCGGACAATGCGGTCGCGAAGTCCTTTATTCTTTAAATTAAGAGCAAACGGACGAAGACCACGCACGTTATCAAGCGAGATGAAGCGGCTCGTCGTCCTGGTCCGATTCTTCAGCGACGGGGCGGCACGCACACGCCTGCTGGGCATGCCAGTGTGCAACGGCGGCATAAGCGAGAAAATCTTTGGTGTTTTTGGATGGAGTTTTTAGGTAACTGTTTACATTTATTATATATGCTGTTTTATCGACTGCTCAAAAACATTTAAAAATTGACAACAATCATATCGACGGAGAGACTCTTAAAGACGAATTCGAAGACCTCCAGCTGATGTAGGACGACGTCCTCAGCACGGAGGTCGGGGGTTAGGCACGTCGCCTCGACTCCATCTGGGCTGATGTGATGGCGTTGAAGACGGCTCTACAGCAACGGCTCTTTCCCTGCCTGACTAGCCTGTTGCAGGCTCTGCTCAGTCTGCCACAGACTCCGAGAGAGCGTTCTCGGTGGTTCGCAAGATCCACACTGAGGCACGCAAGAGTTTGCACGCGGACACGATTACTGCTTTCATGCAATGCAAGATGAACTGTGACAGTACTTGCTTTGCGAGGCCAAGTGGGCACCCCACCAATACAACCTGGAGAAACCCACACTGCCTCTAGTAAATTTGCCAATGACAATATAGTGCACACTCACTTTATACTTCTTTTGTACTGTTTTAGGTGTGTTTTTGCACTAAATTTGTAAGGATTTTCTGCTTATCTCAAGGATATCTGATAACATACTCATGGTTGACACCTCTGCAACAGCATTTGTTTCCGCGTGAGGCGCCAATTGTTTTGTAGTGTAGTTTATAGTCGTCTAGTAAATTAATAAAATATAATTATATTAAAGAAGTGAAGTATCATATGGACATATCCGATTGAACTAGCTAGCAAAACTGGATAATATTTAACTTAAATGGCCCAAGTTAGGTGTCCTCCTACTGACCCTAAGCCTAACCATATGCCTCAACTCAGGAGAGTACCTACAAGGAAGATCCTGCTAATGATCAAGATTGCCCAAAACCGATTACCCATTGCAACATCATGGGGTTGCTGCTTAAAAGGCATTGTGTTTGCGAGTACAATAACTAAAATAACAGGCTAACATATAAATACACACTTTTAACAAAAGATTTCTTATTACATCATTGTGGGAAATTGAGTTCTCAAATTGCATTGCAGAAATTTTACATGTGAAATACATGCATGTTCTGAAGACATGAATGTAGCAGTAATAAATGAATGAATCTATTAAGTCCGTTGAACAAGCTTGAGGCTGCATCAGTGTCGACTGTAGGGATGGACATTTGATGCTGACTTGATGTTCGTTTTTACGGTGCTTGTAGGTTTGTTGACGTAAACACTGCCACCACCTGCAATAAAAATAACTCGGATTAATTTCAAATTTTTGTTATGTGCATTCGTATAAAAGCACTTTCCTGATAACAATTTATATTTCTTATAGTTGATGTAGAATACTTCAACCAAAAACCAAACAATCGACCATTATTTACATGCAATAAACATTGATGAAAACATTTTATTACTACAATTATAAATAAAAAACTCACTTCAGTTTATTCAGTAACCTAACATCAGATTAGCAGTGTAGCTTGTTTTGGTAGATGAAAACAAATTGCAACTGTTTTGGTGGTGCATCTGAAGATGTTTGATAAGATACAAGGATACGTAATGACATAATTTACCATATACCCAAACAAGTAACAGTATTGTATGCAGGGATCATGCAATGGATCAGTGGCTGAAATGGATCAGTAACTGTAAAAAACATTAATAAATCTTTCTATACTCGATCATGTATGACTTTTAACCATATCCCCCTTGTCTGTTTTAAATATATAAAAAGTTGCTAATAAAATTATTTGTCATGACTTCATCCATCCAACATATAACACTGTTTTTACAGCACAACACCCAAATGAGATTATATGTTGCTTCTAACTTTTAAACTGATCTTATCTGTTTTTTAAATCAAGTTGCAATATGTTACCCATCACAAATTGGCATATCAATCAAAAAAGGAATAAACTTAAAAAGTCGGAACATTCTCAATTTAAGATATGTTGAGCAAATGATGTATATAATGCTTTGACATCAAAATAAAAAGTGTTTTTTGTTATATTTAGTTGCACATTTGACTATCAAATGGCAGCAACACTTCAGGTATAAACCGTCGAATGAAACAGGTGCATTTTGCTATTCTGTGTTTACTCTGGGTAGAACGTGCAGTCCTACTTCGCCATAACCGATCAGGTGACAGAAACAAACTTTTCCCAAACCCATAGTGGCGTGCATATCAACACTCGGAGTGAGAAAAGTGAAACACGCTGCAGACTACCATGAGTACGTCTCGACCAATGCAACAGTGGGAATAACCCTCCAGGGTTGGCATGCCCCCGGGGTACCAAAAGGGGAAACACAGAAACAAACTCACCCAAATAGCAGTTTCCACCCTGATAATACCCTGTGGGAACCAGACCATGTATAACAAATAGCAAACCAACTAAAGGCAGCGCTGCAGATTAGAGCTAACTGAAACACACTCACCCGAATACCGGTTGCCGCCATGATGTCCTAGAGGAATTAGACAACATATAACAAACAGCAAGGCAACTACTGGCAACGATGCAGATTAGTGCTACTAGAGGGCTGTTCCACAGCTGTCCATCATGCTCAGGCTAGAAGCAGCAGCCATTTTGTTTGTTTCATGGACTACACCCTTAATTTAAAGGTCAATGGAATGGCTATTTTTAACAACTGATCATACCTTTGATAGTGAAAGTAATTTTAAAATATGTATTTCTTTTATCATCATCAGTTGTTTTTACCCTAAAAAGAGACTTTGATGTGAACACAACAGAGTTTAAAAAATCCACTTTGTCAGTTTCCAGATTTGTCTATACTTTGGGCAAAAATTCAGCCATAAGAAGACAAGAATCCTCAAACAACGGAAGTTTGTTCATGATGCTCTAGGTTTCTTCTACAATTGTACTGATTTATATTACATTTAACACCGACACTATTTTTCATGCGCGCCTAGTGGTAAACAATGTCACTACATTAGCACTATTTTTGTCAAATGTTGTCACATTTGCTTATAATTTTGTAATAACGATTCCATTGACCTTTAAAAATATCACTGCCTATGGATGATTTTGTAACAGACGGTTACAAATTATGGGATATATTAGATGTGCATACAGCACAAGTGCTTATGTCTACTGGGATGAAAAAGAGAAATTATAATTTACAAACCTGAGTTGAAAGTTGTGTTGCAAAGCATACCAATAACTTGACATAAGTAACTTATTTTTGCACTGGTTGTAAGATATCTTGAATAAACCTCTTGTTTGTTAATGTTATTTCACAAAATAATATTAACACGGGCATTTTACTTGTGGCGAAAAGTGCAGTTTTTAAAATGGTGTACTTTACCAAATATTCAACCTGAAAACTATTCTGGAACAGCCTTGTACTACATGACAACACAACAAATGATTTAATTTAATTACTACAATTATGTATGTCACTGTTACAAATGACACAGAAATATATGGTTGAACAGAACATGCGTAATTGTACATGATTAAATAAATTACACATACTCTGTGAGCTGGAATGCTGTGACTTGTGATCGGACGACGGCTTCAGATTTTTGCCGAACGAAATTGCAGCAATCACGGTATTGGTGTCAGACAGAGATGAAGTCGTTGGCTGAGAATTTCTCTGATCTAGAAACATGACAATGCTATTATTATACTCATTACACACACACACGTTATATGTGGTTGCAACTAATTAATTGCAACATCAACCATGAGGATACCTGATTTCTATTAATTTAATTACCATTTACAATAGGAGGTAGAATTGTCATGTGTATAGTAAAATAAACAATGATATTGGTAGCATCAACTAAATACTCTCTTTTCTCACCAGGAGTTGTTATAAATATTTATTTGTTTACGAAAATTGAGTAGAAGAAGACACATGTAATATGTTACAATAAAAACTGCTACTGTTACATTATACAGTGGTGCCTCATTAGTAAGGCAACCCTCGGGAATGAGCAAAAGTGACCTGAATAGCGAGGTGACTGTATTAATGGGACTAATATCCTACACTTTACCATTACAAAACTAATTTGGGACTGTCCCAGGGTAACCTCAATTGCGAGGTGGCTGTATTACTGAGGTGACCTTAATTGTGGGGTGGGCTGTATAACTGAGGTGACTTTAATTGTGAAGTGGCTGTTTTACCGAGGTGAACTTAACTGTGAGGTGGTTGCATTACCGAGGTGACCTTAATTGCAAGGTAGCTGTATTACCAAAGTAACCGTAAAGAGAGGTTCTACTGTATACAAAAAACTCAATGAAATGTCCAGTGCACTCACTGATCTCGCCTTCCCATTCAGCACGCTTTGAGTTGATGATTTCGATCATGTGCATCGAGATCTTGTTGAGAGTGGCGATTTGTTTCTGCAAGGCAGCACCACAAAACCATATGGATTGTGGATGGTATGCGTACAGAGAAATCAAGTTCATTGCTGATGCACAACTGACCAAGTTAAGCTTAGAATGCCTAGATGCTGCAGAATATGTATGTGTCTACATGCAAATACCCATGTAATGATGTAATGTTTTATTTGATACATTTATGGCTAAAGGAAGTCAGGGTAGACATAATAGAGAAGAGTTGTAGAAACCAACAAAGGATTGGTAGAAAAGAAGATGCACCACGGGGATGACCGAGATCAGTGTACAGACATACAAGAAATAAGCTCCAAAACTAATCATGCATTGACTAAATTTAGAGTATAGGTAAACAATAATAAACTAAATTAGGCAGATATATTAATCACTACATGGATATTTTCACTTTTCCAACCAAACTGGGAAAAACAAAATTAATACATTTATGTGGCAATTTTAACACAACTAAAAATATATTCCAATTTGTTTTAAACATTATAAATGCTATATCTTGGTAATTGACAAAACATTGTAAAGAGGACTGAATAAAGAAATGCTGACAATACTTTAAAATACATAACACCAGAACTGTATGAAATGTCAGAATCTTTACCAAAAACTTGTATTGAATTGAATTGGTAAGCAGTTAATCCAGAGAAATTTAATAAACATGTATGACAACCTGTAACATTTCTGGAGAAGTCTGGTTAGCACGGGTTTGGAACTGCATCATTTTCTCATCAACTTCCGGATCAGGTTTTGTTCTGAGGTAGTCGGGGACGACTTCGTGGTTGAATGCCATCACTCGACTCTCCGTCATTTTCTGTCCAAGCACAAAGTTATGTGCAACTATTAATTATTTAATAATAATAATAGAGTTTATTTGATATAGCATCTGATCTAAAATTGTGTGTGATGCTTCATAATATGTTAATCATTGTCTCATTGTTTAAAATTGTTAAATAAATAACAATAATAAATACATTTCAATAGTCATTGTAATATAATAAAATAATAAATAGTAATTTAAATAAATAAATATATACATATATATGATAACATTTAATAGGTGAATTAAGTTTTAATATGTAGCTAACAAGTGTCACTAGGAATAAAGTAAATATTATTGATAATCAAATAACAATGAGTAACGCAACATTGATAATTGTCTAACAACAAATGCCACATACAGACATTGACTTTAGTTTTAAACTGTTTATTTTTCAATTTGCAGGTATACATGAAAGAAATGTTTCTGTCAACAGTAGGTTTCTAATGGTATGTTACGACTAGCTCAAACTGTAAGTTACCTCAAGCTCAGCATCTCTCTCAGGAGAGAGGACAAGAGGGAGCAGCACATAACCCCTCAGCTGGGGGATCCTTTCACCTTTTATTAGACGTGTGAGCATGCTGATCTGACTGGACAACAGGGCAAAGTTGTCCAGCACAGTCGGCCTGTAGTTGAAACAAAGCATCTTTAAATGTATGAGAAACTAGCAGGAAAAAAACGTTACTTTACAGATATGTTCAACAGAAACTGTTACAGTGGACTCTACTTAACATAATACTTAACATGCAGAACCAGAATCAATTGTTTAGTAGAAGTAAACATATTGGCAGGGATGCAATCATTCTTTATTTCTGCTGAATTAAAAATTAATTGCACCACTTCAATGACTCAGCTCTGGCCCAAAGTGATTCTTTAACTCAGTGCTCTGTATTTGAAAAAATGACTGGTTAATTAATTTATAAGAACAAGTTGACAGTGGTTATTTGCGGGGAATCGTGGCATTGTTCTCGCCATTGGCACGAATGTATAAATGCTGTGTTTGATGTGAATGAAATACTGATACAAATTATACTTACCAACTTAATGTTTCATATTCTTGTTCTAACTTCAGCAGAAATGAAATGATGGTATTCTTGATTTCTTGAACTCGTTGAAGCAACGTTTCCAATGTGGTTTCCTGGATCTTTTCTTCTTTCTGTATCAGGCATCACAAATACAACTATTGGTTGGAATTTTAGAACAACTGTATCAAGGGTAAACAAGTATAGTTTCTTCTATTTGACACAGGAAATTGGTGTTGAATTGTTGGATGCAGCAAATGGTCAGCATTATTGATTGATGATGTTGTGCAGATGAAAAGTTACTGTGTAAAAACATCCTACAACTAGTGGTGGTGCTAAGAGCCATGGTTGAGTTTTACATGTAAAACTCCTGAGCTGCCCTAATATCATCAGTTGGCTGCACTGTTCAGCTATTATAATGTAAATATTGTTTTGGTTATAATAGAGAAGCTTTTTGTAGTGTTATAGAGATAATGGAGCAAGATTTATTAATTGGTTTATTTCTTGATTTCGATACCTCCCTGTGGTTGTAGTAGGTTAGAGGACCTTTACAATATTATGTCATCTTACACAGTTTTAATCATTACATTATTGGGATCTTAAATGTCCTCTCGCAGACCATTTCATTCTGCAGTGTTGTGAAATGTGAATGCAAAGCCATGGTGGTGTTCTCGGAAGACTAAATTTGTTTCCATCTTTCTTTGATTGGTAGAAAAAAGGCATATTGGATACATGTAAGTAAATAACTACAAAAACTACCTTTGTGTTTGTTAAATACATTGCCAATTGGTAGATCAGAGTCAATGGTTTATGGAAGTGAATGAACATAGTTATAGAAAGAGGTGAGTGGACTTAGTTGGGTGTTCAGCCAATGGTGTCATTTTTCACAAGCCAAGCAGCTCTGGTGGTTTCTGGTAATCTTGGAATTGGATAGGGTTAGGGTGAGGGTGTTATAGGTGTTAACATTGTAATGGTATTGTGATAAGCTCCCCTTGTATAATTATACTGGGTAGGCATGATCAAAGAAAATTGCAAACCAAAAAGTTGCACAACAATAGTGATTACATTAACTACACAGCCTGATTTTCAGTTAGAATGTGCAAATCAACATAGTTGCAAGTCGGACATCACAACAAACCGAAATAGTTGTGTGTCAAAATAGTGATTAAGATATTTTGGCCCATGGAGCCTGCTGGCACTGGTTACATAAATGGTTGATACGGTCCATGTGAGCGCAAATGTGTTACGGGTCACCTGTTACAAAAACGGGTGGTTCGTGGGCCAAAAGATCCGGCACCCGACCTAGCCTAGGCCAGTGATGGTGATTATGTACACTACTCCAGGGACTCCTGGTCGCGGTTGTACCACCCGTGAGAACAGTACAGACACCTGTCCGACCCGCACCAATTTCAATACAAAGTCCTTGACTACCGGGAATCCCAATATAATTACACATTCGTTCATTCTCATGAGCCACTGAGCGATACTGTGCATTCAAATAACTATGTCTACTTCCCAAACATGCTATGAGCAGCGTGTGGCTGAAATGAAGAACACCGAAACTTCCCGGCAAGCGATATTATTGGCTGAGCTTATTTTCAGAGTTTCGCAAGATGATTTGCCAAGTTGTACTGAGACTGAGGTAATCAGCAGCGCCCCCTGGCGTGCCAGGATGCTCAGGTCAAGGAACCAGGGAGGAGATACAACCATAGGCCATAGCAAAGGCATAGCCATAGTTACCATATTGCCACAATTTAGGCACAATGTTAGTATGCTAATATATATGTTGGTGATCTTTTACTTTCTGTCCTAACCATGAAAACGACCACCTACAGCCACCAAACTTCTCCTCACATATCTTACATATATACATGCACACAACATTACAACAAGAATTCTCTTACATTCCCACAACAATCAAAATTCACAAAACAAACTAAAGTCAACCTCGACATCCCCAACAGCGATTAGCCATAGCTCCGTGGTTACGGTAAAACTGATATTGTGTCAAGGCGTCGCGAATATAAGCACACATGTAAAGCTTCATCTTTATACAGGGACTCTATGCACACAGTAACGATAATACCACTGTACGGAATTTCTGTGAACCTCATTTACTTAATGATGGCTCGACAAAATATTTATTTTACAGTAACCGCGGAGCTACAGGTAATCGCCGCCAGTGATGTCAAGTTTTAGTTGAGTTTGTTTTGTGAATTTTGATCGTAAAGCTTAGTAATGGGAATGTATGAGAATTGTTTTTGTAAAGTAGTGTGTCACTGTGTCTATACGTACATGTAAGATATGTTAGAAGTTTGGGGGCTGTAGGTGGTCGTTTTCATGGTTAGGTCAGAAAATAAAAGATCGCCTATATGTTAAAGATGACATCAACGCCAACGGCACATTAATGATTGTCAAACAGCACCTGGGTCCTGGGACTGGGCAACTGTTGAAATCTGACAAATGAGCGAGCGATAATGTGGGTTGTTTCTAGAATTTGTCTTGTCAGCTGTGTGCGAACATCTAATACATGTTAAGACTTTACGATGCAACCAACTAATGCTGAAGAATGTACGAAATCATAATCTTGCACGCAAAAAAACAAAGATCTGTACTCCAACGAACGAACATTTACCTGCATTTTTTACGGATTGATTACCCCGGATGTAAATAATATTGAGCATGCGTATAACCCACGTAAAGGCAGCGCGAAGAAATGGCCGAGGAGCTACCACAGAATGACAGATCGGCGAACAACACCGAAAAAGAGGTATAACAACACATGCGATTTACTTAATTAGTTATGCATTTCATAAAACAGCATTTCTGCTATAATTTTAGCGCACGTATTGTTGCATAACATGAACTATTGGTGGATGACAGACTGGGTTAACCTCCGCCCTCCTGCCCTGGTTCAAGTCTCAAGACTGAACTTTACAACATGCAACCACTCGCCACTTGGCCAAGATTCAAGGAGATGGTCTGAGGTGGTTCATTAACACAGTCCCGTACATTATAATCGTCTCATATATTCTATATAACTTTAACTGACGAGGAAGTAAATCATCACAGAATGTAACACACGTGACTGTACAGACGGTAGCAAATTGTCACCAAATCCAAACACTCACTGACTCGGTCTCACTGTCAGGCTCAGTGAGACATACATCTACACGTACAACTTGGCAATCTTCTATAACTTGGTCGTGGAGTTGAACTCTAGTCAAGTGTATGTTGTAAAGTTGGGTGGGTGTCAATGAATAACTATTATATATATAAGAGCATTTCCAGATGAGATGATTACCTTCCAAACATTGTTATAAAGCCTCCCACAAAAACCCTCCAAAAATAATTAAGTCTAAAAATAATTTGTAGGCCTAATGGAATTGTTGTCACTTATCGCACTGCAGAAAAGCAAGATATGCCTTGATGTAACATTTGGACTAATGATGGCGAAAACTTACGAAGTGAACTTACCTGGTACATGTGCTGTAGTTACTATGTGATGTTTCAGCTTAGAATGGTGTCATTAAACTGTGCCTGAAAATATGGGAATTATATAACAATGTTTCTAAATTTTATTTATCAAACAAATATAATATAATGGATATATAATTTATTAATTGTATATATATATTGTACGGTAATATATTGTAATTATAGTAAAATTTAGAAACATCATTATATATAATTACCATATTTTCATTTTTGTGGCGAATAAATAATTACTAAAAAAATATTTACAAACAGTGCATCATAGTATACAAAATGATTTGGTTTATATTACTTTGTGAAAACACAACAAAAGTGTAAACAAAATCAATGGTTTGTGTCTACCAACTGAGCTAGCGGCACCGACAAAAATTCACTGACTGATTTAAATTGTTATGATAAATTGTACAACTCCTTCATACATCGACATTTTAGTGATATTATATACACGTTACTTTCTGTAGCTGGATACAATGTATGTTTGCTATGTATGTATATTGGTGTAGATTATCTCCCGTTGGTTGCATTCGATATCATTATTCTGAAAATGAGCCCAAGCTCGGCGAAACCTAGTCGACTTGTAGGCCCATTTGCATTGATTGTTTTGAATAAAATTTGATTCATGTGGAACCGTTATTATAAATTCGAGAAATTTCCACCCTATACCATTATTCCGCCCTATACTCTTATTATAATTTCAAGAAATTTCCGCCCTATGCTATGTTATTCCGACCTATACTCTTTATTAAAATTCCGAGGCATGTTCACCCTATACTGTTATTGTGACCTGTACACTTATTTGGAATGCAACAGTAGTGGGTCCATACAAATAGGGTACTGAACTTTGTCCTAGATACTTTAAATTGTTTGGCTTAAGTAGTGATTATTTAAAAGGTATCTCTTTGAAGACGATTATGAAAGTTAGCCAGATATGGGCCCAAGTACATTTTCATGAGTTCAGTTACTGAAAGCTGAGCTCAAGTACCAGTATATTGCTAAATGTTGTGTGTTACATCAGACGATTTGACATTTCCGAACGGATTATTTGTTTATGTAGTACTGAGGAACCAACTGCTAGGACCTCTAAAATTTGAGTTTGGAACTATGAAGTATATATATATGAAGCAGAATACCCTGAAGTAAGGTGTTATAAGGCTTTTAGGAGGAAATAGGAGTATAATTGTTAACACTTTTTTATGTTTGCATGGGGTACTTAGTACATATTTACAACTTGCTGAAACTGCAAAAATAATTGTTGTACGGAAAACTCTTTGTTTTTACATGTTAGATAAGGATTGTGAAAATAATAAAAACTGGCTGTCAGAACAGGATTTGAAGATTACATTTTTAGCACTCAGGACCAACTTCCTTGGAATGGGCCTGAATGGGAGTATTTATAATTTTTAATAGTATGTCATGAATGGTAAAAATAAGTTTTGCAGCATCAAATAAAAAATGTTTTCAGATGTACGTGTAAAATACTCATAAAGTAGTTGTAATAACTGAGTGCATTCAGCATGAGTACTAGTATATGACCAACAATTTATATATATATATATACATATGATTATGAGCACAAGTATGAGATTGAGTACTTCAGATGTGTACTTGTGTTCAAGAATATATAAGTAGTGAGTACAATCACCACAGGTCTAGTCTTAAAGGAAATAAAAACAAGGCATTAGCTAAAATCCGTTTTCCATGTGTACACAAAGTTTAACATTGTATGTAACATTCGAGAACATTAAAAAAATACAGAAAAATACATTTGTAACATAAATTCGATTTTAAACCCGTCTGTGTAGCGATTCCTGTGGAAAATAAAAATTTAATGAGCTCGGCGATCACGTGGTATCGTAACGTCACATATGACCCACGCTCACAGTAGGCCGACCCTTTCCATGCATTCAGAGCATGCTTACAAGGATAGTTTTAGGGTCGAAACGAGTGTCAGAATGAGTTATTGTGCAATATTCCGATGTAATACAAACAATAGTCATAGAGGAACAAGCAGTTATCTTACGGTTCCACATGAATTCAATTTGATTCAAAACAATGAATGCGAATCAGCCTACAAGTCGACTAGGTATCGCCGAGCTTGGGCTCGTTATGTTACTTCGTGAAAACATTAAAAAAAAAGTGTAAAGAAAATAAATGCCAAGGAACCGACGCCTTTACCAACTGAGCTAGCAGGACCAACAGAAATTCGCTGACTGATTTAAGTTGTTATGATAAATAGTACAACTCCTTCATACATCGATATTGTAGTGATATTATAAGATTATACACGTTACTTTCTGTAGCTGGATACAATATATGTTTGCTATATATGTTTATTGGTGTAGATTATTTCCCGTTGGTTGCATCCGATATAATTATTCTAAAAACGAGCCCAAGCTCGGTGAAACCTAATCGACTTGTAGGCCCATTCGCATTCATGGTTTTGAATAACATTGGATTCATGTGGAACCGTAAGATAACTGCTTGTTCCTCTATGATGACTAGAATTTGTATTACATCGGAATGTCGCACAATAACTAATTTTGACACTCGTTTCGACCCGAAAGCTGTCCTTGTAAACATGCTCTGAATGCATGGAAAGCATCGGCCAGATGCGAGTATAGGTCATATGTGACATCACATCTCGGCACCCTGAAAAGCGCGCCAAAAAATATGCATATTCGAAAATGTCCGGATGCACAGCATAAAATGTGGAATTTCTAATTCATTGAATTTTTTGCTTGGTGGACATGGAAATAGATAGCAGGATGTAATATAATATGAATTCAAGCCATATATGTTTTTATTCCCTTTAAATTAGTCTCCTGACCTTATTTTTTTATTTACACAAATTTATGCTTTGTTTATTATGTACACTTATACACCCATAAACATGTATATATATTACAATAATTTGTTTACCATATAAAATTGCATTTTAATGTGGTTTTATTCGTACTCTAGTTAACCACCTGATTCCACCACAGATAATGTGGTTTTATTCATACTCGCTAATTAACCACCTGATTCCACCACAGATACACCAAAATAAAAAGTCGACATTTAATATTTTCTTAGAATCCATTTTTATTTAAGAATAATAAATTTTATTGACGATTTGTTGATTCATGCCTCCAATTAATTTATGACCATTTCGATTACATCAAGATTAGTTTTGGTTGAAATATGTACGATTACCAAATGACCAAATAAATCGTTTTCATAAAAATTATGTCTTTGACATTTTTCAAAACTGCTGTGCCAACTGTCACTGGCTGTTTGATATATTCTGTGGTAATTTACATGAACAGGTATGTACATTTGTGTCAGATATTATGTATGTTTGTGTCAACTACTTCTGATGTCTTACACTAGTTCTGCTGCCTGACAATAACATTTTTCTTAGGATGGCCGCCAACAAACCAATTATAATTATATTCGACTGTTTTAGGCAAACGGATGATTTGATTATAAAAATCAAACTCATTCCAAACACTAGAATCCCTCATTAAATGTCTTATAAAGCTGCACACTAGATGTTCAAAGGTAAACACTGCTTAATGTACTTCGTGCTCTTTCTGCATGTGCTGGATGTGTTCATGTAGTCCGGTTGGAGCTAGATGTTGGTTATGATATTTATTGCACTGGCAGTGTAACTCTAAGACTCTCAAACTAATGCAAGTTGTCAGTTTATTGCCTAATCCTTAGCAACGTATTCACAGCGCACTCTACCTTGTGTTGTGACACAGCGGGGACGTGCTGATCTCATTTAAAATATTGTGTTATTTATGTCGTTGACCTGAATGACCTGATATATCTCTTAAATAGGTGCTGGAGAGTTTGTTTGCTCAAAGTGTGTAACTCTATTTGACATGTGCTCAGCTTATTTTAACTGGCCCAAAACACTCGAATGGTTCATCAAATATTTGTGCTCAATGAAAGCAAAGATCAGACATATACCGATTGTCATAACTTGGTATTCAAATGTTTATTTTAGTTCTAGCAGCTTGTGTTTGGACTTTGGTCTCTTTGTATGAACGCCATTTATTACCATTTTTTTTCTGTCTATTTTCAGGAACTTTTTTGTGTATGATTAAAATCTGGTAGCTAGAAGTCACACATATTTATTATAAATTCATTGATTTGATACTAGTTTTTTCTAAATCAATATTTTATTTATAATTACTTGTATATTAAATCATGTCATCACACCATATATATCCATAAAAATGTACATTCAGAGGCATCGTTACAATAAAAAATCAATGTTATATGTATCCCGCCTTCTGAAGTATAGTTGTTGTTGATTTTGTTTTTAATTATATTTACATATTCACATTTTATGATAGATCTAATCTACATTGTTCCTTCTATAATGTAACTTCGTGTTCTGCACAGTCATGTAGCCTGTCTATTTTTTGAACTGAGAACAAATATTTTCATAACCATTCAGTATTCAAAAAAACTTCTGTCTGATCTCTTAATATCCTGGTCTTTACCATGTCAAACCATTTTCTTTTAGGCTTGTTTTGTAAATAATATCTCCCTATTTTGGAATAATTTTAGTCACTCTCCTGTGTACACTTTCTAGCATATCTATGTCCTTCTTGTGATATGGTGTTAAGTATGATGTCGTGTTTAGGAACCCATGTTGAGATGGTTTTATCAATTTAAAAATTTTAATTATTGCTTAAAAATTTCTGCTAAAAAATGTTGTAAGGACTCAAGCCTGAAGAAATGCATGTTGACATAAAATGGACAACTCTGAAATCCCTGGTCTTGCATGCAATGTTGTATTTATATAAATACAAAGAACTTTGAATATAAAGAACAGTTTGACCAAGTCCTAACATGTTCCTTTACTTCTTTATACCTGTAGTGAGAGTTTAAGTGCTGCTAGATTTAGTATTCAACAAAATAATGAAGTTTGTAGCACACAAATATCAGTTATAAATGAACCATGGTCTGATGAAAATGGACTGAAGGGATGTGTATTGCATCTATGATAGTTAGATTCATCACCAGCCAGATAATTGAATGTACTGCTATTCAATTTTCTCAGTAACCATTTTGCTTTGTGGTAAGAGAGATGATTAATAGGATTCTGGTAAGGATCATGTTAATAATAAATATTTTGTACTTTTTTTTTACCAAATTGACCGAGGTATTTGAATATATGTAAAGTTATGATGATTTATCTTTCAACCGGCCAGTGGTACAACATGCCATTTTTAACGCAGTCACTAGCAGTTCCAGATTTAGGATTGTGGGGGCCCCTGGGCAGTGGTTAACCAGGGATCATATGACAGTAGTTCTCACTCCGTCTTGCCTATACTACAACATGGACTTCATTGCACAACACAACATTTATCATTTAAGACACAAAACCTGTATCAAATAGCAGTTTTACTTGTGAGTTTATGTCTGCAGCTACAGAAGTGACACACAACGGAAACATATTCAGATTCTGTGTTCATCGTCGTTCAGGACTTGTTGGACTTGTCATGGTTGTGCGAAGCGTATTCTTGATGTGCATCAGTTTTGAAAACAAACGCACACTACATGTAATTGGTGACCACCAACACTAGATTACGGAGTACAGTAGCTAGAGCATTTGACTGTCAGTCGAAATAACCCGGGTTCGAATCCTGTTCTGCTGTGTTGAATCTTGGGCAGGTTAATTCACCCTACGTTGCTCCAGTTCACTCAGCTGTATAAATGAGTACTCGGCTATAAACAGTGGAGAATATTTGTGTACAGATAGTCTTTGTGCATTAATTGCAGTGTGGCTGAATGCCCAGGGAAGTCGAGATGGTGTTCAATTGAACAGGTTTGCCAGGGAGTAAAGTGTAAAGCACTGACTAATCCCAAGAACTGGATAGTGCCCTGTATAGGAACTTACCTTTCCTTTCTTTGAGATATGAAGTGCTATCGCGACATTAAGAAATGCAGCATTAACTCATTTATCAAGCATCAACTGAAGTGTTCTCGGCCTGTTTTCCTCGTCTTTGAACAACTTTCAGAATTCACCCCAATACCAAATCATTGATCCAGATTGCCTTTGCTAAACTAATAAACATGTTGATGGACCTGGTTGTATTGTTGCAGGCCATAGAAGCAAGGGAAGTTTTCCTGTTGATGAAAAATGAATACCGCATTTCAAGGAACACGAGAGCATCGTGGTACTTCAGTCATATCAACTCAAGAATCGACTACACGCCAAAATCAGACATTGTGAGTGATGATTGATATGTTTGTGGACTAAGCCTGGGTTGCCATGGCAATGAATACTAACGACAGTGGAAGCTTACAGAATCTTTTTGTTCATATTTATACTGCATCATAAATGTTTTATTATAATTGTGTATCAGTGTTATTTTTAAACACTTCATCATAAATGTATACTGAATATTACCAGTCTTTAATAGTTTACTATGTTGCCTACTATGAGTTATTTTGATTTAAAAAGTAAAAAAAAGGTATTAATAAAAATAGCATATTTCCTGTAAATGAACAAAACACAAAACGCAGATATTACAATGACCTTTTCAGTTCACCTGAAATCACCTTCCCAAGTTTAAGATACCAATTATTAGCAGGAAGTTCACCGAATCAGCTGTACTTTGGCCTACTTGTGGTTTTGATTTCGGAAACAAGACCAGCCAAGCTCTATTTGTAGGAACTTGCTGTTACAGTGTTAGCTTCATATGTCTTCACAACAGCTGTGTTAGGCTGTGTTTACAGTAGGAATGCTTTGTATGTTGGGTGTGGGCATAACACTAAGTATGTTGGACTTATTAACCACAGTTTATTTGGCCTGGCAGTATACCGTAAACCTATTTATTCTTGTGTTAAGAACATCATACTAACATGGGAACTATGGTATTTTCTTTTGCTGCACCTTTGGAATATGCTCCCTCTTAGTGTTAGACCAGTTGAAAATATTACACAATTACGCCGTCATTTAAAAAAACTTACCTTTATTGTAATGTACATCCAATTTCTAAAGTTCACATTCATATACTATTTTATTACCTTTATTACTTTGCTTATCCACCTTAGTTCCCTGGCATATCCATCCATCTGTTGACAACTTGAATACTGCTTATCAATTGTGAGATTGACCAACCCTTTCGTCGTGATGCACCTCTGACCTTAGTTTCCCTTTAAGTATTTAGGCATAAAACAGTTCCCTTATCATTATTATTATTGAATACAATTTTTTGGCAGAGTGACTTTCAGGATGAGTTGGGCATTCTGTCGATCACAGCAAGAGACGAACAAGGCATCGAGTATGTGCCGTGTGGTCAGCAACTATTTCAGTTGACACCGCACGTCCTTGTCACTTTCATTGCTCTACGCTACAGACTCGTCTTTATTCTAGATGTCAGTCCGTCAATAGCCACCGTGGTACGTAGTCTTTGTGTTGTTCATTGTAGCCATGGTATGTCTAGTATCACTCCAAATATACCATATTTTCTTGGATGAAATCCGTATTTTTTTATTTAAATCGATATAAATCTGTTTAAATCTGCATTATTTTTGTTGGTAAACCAGCCTATAACATTCCTACTCTGATCAAGAATTGCCGTCTACCAAGGCTACCTACAATAACCCATTAAGCCTCAGAACGACGACCACCGGCTGCTGTTGTGGCCTTGTAGTCAAACATTGTTGACAATAAACCAGTAAACTAAACACTTGTAATTGTCAATATTATTATATATAGTTTTTTTGACACATTTTTAAACCCAATATACTCAACATTTGTCATTAATCCTGGGAATATGAGAACCCTTTTTTTTGAAATCCTGGTTTAAACAGAATTCACAGATTTTTATCGGAAATCTGCATCAGCATAAAACGTATTAACTGTTCGAACAATATACAATATGTTGGTGTAGTTTGCTTGTTGTTGACTCGTGGTTTATTCTCAGGACCTCGCATCGTCAGAAGTTTTGTACGATGAGGCGTTCAAGAGTCTGGAGACTGCGATGAAGGGTCTAGTTCAACCAGTAAGTGGCGATTTAAAAGTGATACTGTGGCTGCACGCACGCACGCACGCACGCACGCACGCACGCACGCACGCACGCACGCACGCACGCACGCACACCACACACACACACACACACCACACACACACACACACACCCACACCCACACACACACACACACACACACCCACACACACACACACACACACTCACTCACCCACACCCACACCCACACACACCCACACCCACACACACACCCACACCCACCCACCCACCCACCCACACACACACACACTCACACCCACACGCACACACACACCCACACCCACACCCACACACACACACACACACACACACACACCACACGCACGCACGCACGCACGCACGCACGCACGCACGCACACACGCACACACACACACACACACACACAGTTGTTACATATATGTGTGTGTGTGTGATCTGAACTATGAACTAAACAATGGTTATATAGATTAATATAATATCATTGTAGTTGAACCTCACTTTACGGTCACCTTCGTAGTACAGCCACCTTGCAATGAAGGTCCTCTAGGACAGTTCAAAATTATTTCCATAACAGCAAAAAATTAGTCAAGCTAGTACAGTCACCTCGGTATTCAGGCCACTAAGCCAATACAGTCACCTCGCTATTCAGGTCACTAAGCTAATACAGTCACCTTGCTATTCAGGTCACTAAGCTAATACAGTCACCTTGCTATTCAGGTCACTAAGCTAATACAGTTACCTTGCTATTCAGGTAACTAAGCTAATACAGTCACCTTGCTATGCAGGTAACTAAGCTAATACAGTCACCTTGCTATTGAGGTCACTAAGCTAATACAGTCACCTTGCTATTCAGGTCACTAAGCTAATACAGTCACCTTGCTATTGAGGTCACTAAGCTAATACAGTCACCTTGCTATTGAGGTCACTAAGCTAATACAGTCACCTTGCTATTGAGGTCACTAAGCTAATACAGTCACCTTGCTATTCAGGTCACTAAGCTAATACAGTCACCTTGCTATTGAGGTCACTAAGCTAATACAGTCACCTTGCTATTCAGGTCACTAAGCTAATACAGTCACCTTGCTATTCAGGTCACTAAGCTAATACAGTCACCTTGCTATTCAGGTCACTAAGCTAATACAGTCACCTTGCTATTCAGGTCACTAAGCTAATACAGTCACCTTGCTATTCAGGTCACTAAGCTAATACAGTCACCTTGCTATTCAGGTCACTAAGCTAATACAGTCACCTTGCTATTCAGGTCACTAAGCTAATACAGTCACCTTGCTATTCAGGTCACTAAGCTAATACAGTCACCTTGCTATTCAGGTAACTAAGCTAATACAGTCACCTTGCTATTCAGGTCACTTAGCTAATACAGTCACCTTGCTATTCAGGTCACTAAGCTAATACAGTCACCTTGCTATTCAGGTAACTAAGCTAATACAGTCACATTGTTATTCAGGTCACTTAGCTAATACAGTCACCTTGCTATTCAGGTCACTAAGCTAATACAGTCACCTTGCTGTTCAGGTCACTAAGCTAATACAGACACCTTGCTATTCAGGTCACTTAGCTAATACAGTCACCTTGCTATTCAGGTCACTAAGCTAATACAGTCACGTTGCTATTCAGGTAACTAAACTAATACAGTCACCTTGCTATTCAGGTCACTTAGCTAATACAGTCACCTTGCTATTCAGGTCACTAAGCTAATAGAGTCACCTTGCTATTCAGGTCACTTAGCTAATACAGTCACCTTGCTATTCAGGTCGCTTTGGTTCAGTCCTGAGCATGACCTTAATATTGAATAAAGTTCCATTGTATTACTTAACCTCCTCTAACGTTCAGTTATTACAAAATCCAAAATGTTGGTTATACACTCACATTAAGCTATTCCAACAAGAAAAACATCTAAATGACACCAACCCACAACTTTACACTTGTATTCTTGTATTATTAGTGTAATCACTGATGTTTTTGATGACTTTGTATTTCAGTTCCGTGTACCGGGCAGTCAGATTTTGCTATATCCAGAGCTCTATGTGACGGTCATTGCCCACACTCCACTGGTCAACTGTAAGGCCAACCAGGTACTAGGGCAGCACCAACATTTGAAAGTGTTTAAATAGTAGTGGGGGGCAAATGATGCCTTCCAATGGGCTCATGTTTAGTGTGAGTATGACTTCATGACCCCTACACGACCCAGTTTACTAGTGGTGAAGGGGGGGGGCTGTTTTTCAGTTCACCTCTGGTTTTCGTAGTGAACATGAACACACTGGAATGCAGCATTAGTGGCACCAGAAATGATGTTTGTCATTTGACCTGGAATTCTTCCCCAACTGGGTCATGGTTGTAGAAGGCAGTCTTAATTAGGTTAATTAGGTGAAAAAGCAATTAAGCTACCATTAATTACACCAGCTGTGCCAGGTAACAAAATGTTTTTGAATATTTCTGTAATTTTATTTTATTGACATTTATAGTTGACTGTAATGTTATTTTTCTTTTGAAATTGGTTATTCACTGGAAATATAGCCAATAACTGATTGAAAGTGACTAAAAATATAATAATTTAAAAGTTTTTACATTTGAAATGGAAAAGTAATATGAAGACTTTAAAAATGGAAAAGTAGTAACAAGGTTATTTCATTGATAATATGATAATTATAGTGATGACTGTGATCACTATGTGTAACCTATAGTGGCGACTGTGATCATCAGGTGTAACCTATAGTGACGACTGTGATCACCATGTGTAACCTATAGTGATGATTGTGATCGCCATGTGTAACCTGTAGTGACGACTGTGATCATCAGGTGTAATCTATAGTGACGACTGTGATCATCAGGTGTAATCTATAGTGACGACTGTGATCACCATGTCTAACTTGTAGTGACGACTGTGATCACCATGCGTAATCTATAGTGACGACTGTGATCACCATGAGTAACCTATAGTGACGACTGTGATCACCAGGTGTAACCTATAGTGACGAGTGTGATCACCAGGTGTAACCTATAGTGACGACTGTGATCACCAGGTGTAACCTATAGTGACGAGTGTGATCACCACGTGTAACCTATAGTGACGAGTGTGATCACCAGGTGTAACCTATAGTGACGACTGTGATCACCAGGTGTAACCTATAGTGACGACTGTGATCACCATGTGTAACCTATAGTGACGACTGTTGTCACCATGTGTAACTTATAGTGACGACTGTGATCACCATGAGTAACCTATAGTGACGACTGTGATCACCAGGTGTAACCTATAGTGACGAGTGTGATCACCAGGTGTAACCTATAGTGACGAGTGTGATCACCAGGTGTAACCTATAGTGACGACTGTGATCACCAGGTGTAACCTATAGTGATGACTGTGATCATCTTCTGGTAGTACATTGATGTTTCCACTAGGTGTTGATTCAAGGCTGCTTACTGACCCAGAAGAATGTTGACTGCATGCTGCGTGTGATCGGTGACGCTCTCACAAAGTTTGAGGACAAAGTGGCTCATGCTTTGATGGAGGTGATTGAAAGCGACTCGTACCAGGTAGGTACTGAACCATCTTGAAATAGCTGTATTATCGGTAAATATCAATACATTTCCACACCGGTTTTATGGTGACTTTTGGTACACTCGATCCATGACACCACATGTCTTTAACCCCCTAAGTTACAGTTTAAAATTTATTGAATTTTATTTAAAAAGTAGAAAAACATTGTTTTATGTTGATTTGAATGTGCTGTGCAAAAAACCACGTTTGGCAACCTGTGGGAGGGGCAGCTTTATCTAAAGACCAGTCCACCGGTAATTTAGACGGGTTGAGTTAGTTTTTTGACGGGTGGAAATGTAAATAGACTGCATGCCTGTCCTTTCATGGAGTTCCGCATTAGAATTTGATCCTGCCTAAAGACCTGGAGAGAGGTAGCTGACAATAACAAAATGAATGCCGTTCAGCCAGGGATTCATGGATGTGGTATTGCTCTTGTTGCTCCTATAGGATGATGATGATGAGGAGCACCTGACTGGGGGGTTGTTTGAGGACATCGTGGAGAAGCCTGACACCCCCAACCCCATCCTGTACCTCACCACCCCTGATATGAGCTTTGTGAACCTCTTTCGATATGGCATCCTCGCTCTACAGCTGCTGCCTGAGAAAAGTGCTGCCGGTTGGTAGCATCAGATTGGATCGGTTAACATTTGTAGGGAGGGAACAGGATCAGGTCAGGTTGGTAGGGTGGAGTGGGTGAGGTAGGGTAGGGTAGGAGGTCAGGTCAGATCTGACGGGATCAGTCAAGTAGGATGTGATTATGCAGCTATGCACATCCAATTTCTAAAGTTCACATTCATATATTATTTTATATCAATCAAGCCAATGGAAAGAAGCAGTATTGTGTGTAATTACTTTTTTCAAAAACTGCACCAAGGTGTAGCACATTGTGCAATAGTAGAACATAAAGTGGTCACTAGTGAAAACATATTTTAAAAGACCCATCTACATTACCAGACTAGAGTGTTCTGGCATCAGAACACTCTAGAATCAGAACATATTAGCGTGAATATGTTTAAAAATAAAATCGACACATACCTCAGACGGGCGGGATACACATAGATAAAAAGGTCGGACTCTCGATAAGCCAATGGCTTCCTTGTCCACCTGCTACCTAGAGTTAATTCTCTGGGTGGCAATCTTGTTAAATCTTGTTAAATCAGTGTGCTCATATACTGTACGTGGATGCAGGGATCACTTGCCAGTCACATGTGCTGAGACTGCTGTACCCAGAAACCCCAGCTAATACAGTCACCTTGCTATTCAGGTCACTAAGCTAATACAGTCACCTTGCTATTCAGGTCACTAAGCTAATACAGTCACCTTGCTATTCAGGTCACTAAGCTAATACAGTCACCTTGCTATTCAGGTCACTTAGCTAATACAGTCACCTTGCTATTCAGGTCACTAAGCTAATACAGTCACCTTGCTATTCAGGTCACTAAGCTAATATAGTCACCTTGCTATTCAGGTCACTAAGCTAATACAGTCACCTTGCTATTCAGGTCACTAAGCTAATACAGTTACCTTGCTATTCAGGTAACTAAGCTAATACAGTCACCTTGCTATGCAGGTAACTAAGCTAATACAGTCACCTTGCTATGCAGGTAACTAAGCTAATACAGTCACCTTGCTATTCAGGTCACTAAGCTAATACAGTCACCTTGCTATTCAGGTCACTAAGCTAATACAGTCACCTTGCTATTCAGGTCACTAAGCTAATACAGTCACCTTGCTATTCAGGTCACTAAGCTAATACAGTCACCTTGCTATTCAGGTCACTAAGCTAATACAGTCACCTTGCTATTCAGGTCACTAAGCTAATACAGTCACCTTGCTATTCAGGTCACTAAGCTAATACAGTCACCTTGCTATTCAGGTCACTAAGCTAATACAGTCACCTTGCTATTCAGGTCACTTAGCTAATACAGTCACCTTGCTATTCAGGTCACCTTGCTATTCAGGTCACTAAGCTAATACAGTCACCTTGCTATTCAGGTCACTAAGCTAATACAGTCACCTTGCTATTCAGGTCACTTAGCTAATACAGTCACCTTGCTATTCAGGTCACTAAGCTAATACAGTCACCTTGCTATTCAGGTAACTAAGAAACCCCAGGAACCAAAAAAAATGGGTGTATACGTTTTTGGAGCGCAAAATTTGACATATTTTCACGTCTCAAATATTTGTTATGCATACTGTAGGCATAATAGAATGAATACGGTGGTTTGTTTTACACGTGTCCTGCACCCTTGTGTGTTTTGCCCAGGCATCGTAGTCATCACAGACGGCGTGGTTGGGCTGCCCGAGGCGTCTCTCTTTGAGTCTCTCATGGGGCAGCTCAGACACAGCACTATCTCCTGCTCCTTCATCCAGATCGGGGAAGACTTCTGCCACAACGCGGGTCTGGGTCATGTGCCGTACTCGGACATGCTCAGTTACATGGCCACCAGCACCTTCGGCACGTTGTTCACAAGACTACCACTGCTTGTGAGTATCATGGCTGACATCGAGAGATTTATAAAATGTCTTAACTTAATAATAACATTAACACATTTCTGATATAGCGCTCCGTCCAAATAATTGTTCTGGGACGCTGTACAGTGGATATTACAAATAAATTAATAACAAAACCACACATATTTAATAATATTGATGTGCAAAAAATATACTATTATTCCTGCTAAATAAAATCAACTATGTTATCTTTAAAAAATAATCTACAAAATATACACATCTATACAAGCTATTAAAATATTAACAATAGATTAATTATAATAATAAATTAATTCAAATAAATTTTTGAATAATTAGTTATGATTGCCATGTTAAACATACAATAGAATGTTAATATATTGTGTAAAAAGATAACATAAAACTTTGTCATGTCGTGTGTAATACTGTGAAAGAGTCCTTATTTTTTTTTAAACCTATGTGTTTTAAAACATTGACCTATTCATTATGCCTCTGTTTGCCTATGTCATAATCATAATTACTGATTTTTCTAGTTCTTTCCAGTGCTTCCTTTTAATGTTCTGTTAAAAGGAAGCAGTCTGCTTCTTGTTTATCATTTATCAATTAATATAATGTCCTTAAGACTATGATAACTATGTTAAAAGTATCCTGCCCACCAAATTCTGTTTTGTGTGCCTTCTAACAATGTTCGCAGTTTTGAAGATACGTCCCTGTAGCATGTTCAAATGGTAAACAAAACATTAAGTTTCAAAACAATCTTTATTGGCAATAATGCTGAGGAGGTTGAGGTAACTGCAATATTGTTTGATGGGCAACAATTTTCCATTTTGCCCACGTTTCAACACAGCAGACTTCCTGTTACAAATTACTATGCTGGCTAATTCCGGGTTGAAGAACAGACTCTCCCTGGCAGCCAGGTAGGAATTTTTTTTAAATGCATAATTAATCAAATGTTTTGTGCCCAAGTTTAAGAGTGGGTCTTATTGAATAAAAATGTACTGAAATTGTTTCTGCCAGACCCCCCATTTCCATGGGAACAATCAAAGATCATTATTTAATATATATAAAAAAATATTAAAATTTGTTGGTAAAATTTACATATTTTCCAGAACATTTCTCTTCGACATTGCATAGAGAAGATACCAAAGAACACATCAGACAAAATTTCATTAATGCAGCATAATTATTTCTAGAGAGATGATTTTTCAATATTGGAAAAACACTGGTTTTGGCAAACAGGCTCTCAAAGATTGGATAGTGTGATTTATTGCATGACAGAAGCACATTTTATCCATGAATATAAGTGACTTATAAGTATGTAAATGTTATAAAAGTGATCATTATTATTAGTAAACATCAAATGCTATCACAATAAAGTAGGAACACGTTTTGAGTATTTTTGTCAGAAAGTGTCTTCTTAGCTGCAGTGTCTATCCTTAACTGATTAGTCTGTATGTATTCGTCATTTTAAAATCCTGTATTTTAGAAAATTGTCACTTGCCTACGTCACAGTCATAATTTTGCGCTCGACCTCCTTTAAACTTTGGTGATCTCCAAATCATGAGGGATACACAGTCCACAATGTTGAGAGCGAGGATTTTATATCAAATGTACCATGCCTCCTGGGTTTTGTACTGGGAGATTTGGCATGCAAGAGGGATGTGCTAACCACTACCTTCTGTACTCTACTGCACGCTGTCTCTCTAAACTACTGTCCTCTCTGTTATCCACTGGAAACCGAATGTGTGTTGCATCGCTGCAGGACGAGACGTCGACCGAGATGAACATCTTCCACCAAGAGATTCTCACGTGGAACCTGCAGAAGCCGCTCCATCAGATGCAGACGCAGAACAGCGCCCTCATGTGGACTGCTCCTAACCCAATCATGCACAAGAAGCATGTCGAGCGGAACCTCCACACCCCTATCTCCAACCTGATATCGTGTCGTCTGCGGGAGGGATATACCATCCAGGACGTTCACCTCACAAAGGGTACGTATTTCCTACGATGCAGTTTTATTCGTTATTATGCTTGTTTACATACTTATGCAGCATAGGCCATCCACGATGACTCTCCACCCACCGCACATGACTTTGGGAACCGTCTGGTTGTTTCACTATTACTTTATTCCCATGTCATTCTGCAGCCAGATAACTACATCCAGGCATCAGTGTAACAGAGGGTATATAACAGCCACAAAAATGTTTTTAAAAATAATATTTTATTACAACTAGCTGAAATGGTACTGCTTACACACAGATGCAGACCTTGGAACAATTGCAAAAAATATGCTAAACATTATGGACAATTGATTTATGAACATTTAACCAACAGGAAATTATGAAAAATAGGCAATTATTTTCTTCTGAAGGGTCATAGTTTGACATCTGAGATGCAAAAATGTTAGATACCAATGCGAGCTGGAGTATAGTTATTTTGCTGTTGTCTTGTTTCGAGTATGTAATTGTGATATTTCTCGCAGTGTAAGTTGCTGATATTTTGTTGAATATTTTTGCAGGCGACAGTCAGATCGAAGTGAACATGGTGTTGTTGTGGAGAGATCAGATCACAATACACTATCTCGCTGTTGCATCTTGGCCACCTTCCGCTGCCAAGTTAGTATTTTATCATCTTCAAAGCACTGATGCAAGTAATATTCGTTTTTATTTAAGAGTGTTTGATCTGAATTAGCAGTGAAACTAATTGATAAATGCTTCATTTTATGTCATACTGTTTAATGTATTTACTCAAAAAGAATCTTTAAGACACAATTGAGGAATTATCTGAATATCAGTTTTACAAATATTTGTCCATTCAATCATTTTAGACTTTGTTCATGCTCATCCACTGCGGAGAAATGTTACATGTTTGTCCAAACTAATCACAAATATATAAATTATGTTATTGCATATGCAGGAGCGCCCCGATATTCCTTTATGTGGTAAACTGCAGATGCAGATGCAGGGGTAAAAAGTAAAATTTGTCTTATAATCTGCAGACGTACAACACACATTGAGGTGAGTGTGCTGGCACACTATGCCTTCCTGCAAGACGTCACATGTCCTGGCAAGAAACTTTTCAGCAGTCCCTACCGGACAGCCCTGGTCAAGAAGTACTGGCAGACATTGCAGGGGTATGTAGTACGCCAACGTACATAAAGCACCCAGAACAACAATGTTATTATTGGGATAGGCTATTTAACACATTAACATTGTTCTACAGTCGAACAAGGCTTCACGGTCACCTCGGTAATACAGCCACATCTCAATTATGGTCATCTTAAGACAGTCCCAAATTAGTTCCATAAACAGGAAAGTAAAGGAAATTAGTCTCGTCTCGCTAATAAGGTTACCTTGCTATTCAGGTCATTTTTGTCCAGTCCTGTGAGTGACCTTAATAGTGAGGTTCCACTGTAGTTTCCACTGATTTAGATTTTACTGTAATTTTACTAATTGTATGCATTTTAAGATGGGTTACGTACCTGTACTATCAATTTTGTACTTGGTGATATAAAATCCATCAATTTGGTTAACTTTTATAAAATGACAGTTCATGGCTGTAAATGTCAAGTGAAATTGTAACTGAAGTCGGATCAGTTTGTTGGTCAGTAAAGGCGTTTTCATAAAATGTACTACCTGGCAAAATGCTTGTATGCATATTTAGCAATGTTCTTGTTGGCTAGAAAGTTGAATGAAAGCAGAAATGTGAAATGTATAAGTTTTGCGCCTTTGTACATCCGCAGGCAGTTATTATATTTTTGAGACAATATGATTCATTTAGCTTTTTCAATAGACAGGTGAGCTGTGCATGCGTACACACACACGTATACCCGGATTTGAATCCTGTGCTGTCGTGTCGAACCTTGGGCACGTTTGTTCACTCTACATTGCTCCAGTTCACTCAGCTGTATGAACGAGTACCTGGCTATGGACTGTGGTGGATATGTGTGTACGAATAGTGTTCGCACATTGATTGCAGTGGGGCTGAATGCTTCCCAGAGAAGTTGAGTCGGTGTTTGATTGAACAGGTAAAGCACTTTGAGTGGTCCTAAGGATTGGATACTATGCTATATAAAAACTTTTACTTTACTAACACATAAGGCGGTCTGTTTTTAGGACCTCTGAGACAGACCAACTGTTGGTTCACCTGCAGTCGTTTGCCATGAGTCCCTTCTACTACCAAGTGCCTGAGAGTGTCAAGAAGGGCGTACCCCTCTTCTTCCTTCTCGCCAACTCCACCACCCCACAGCTGAACGTACAACTCAGTTCCAAGTAAGTGTAGAAGGGTGTTACCCTCTTCTTCCCTCTTGCCACTCCACCACTCCACAGCTGAACATACAACTCAGTTCCAAGTAAGTTTCAAGAAGGGTGTACCTCTCTTCTTCCTTCTCGCCAGCTCCACCACCCCACAGCTGAACGTACAACTCGGTTCCAAGTAAGTGTCAAGACGGGCGTACCCCTCTTCTTCCTACTTTGTTAACTCCACCACCCCACAACTGAACGTATAGCTCAGTTCCAAGTAAGTGTCAAGAAGGGCGTACCCCTCTTCTTCCTTCTCTCCAACTCCACCACCCCACAGCAGAATGTACAACTCAGTTCCAAGTAAGTGTCAACAAGGGTGTACCCCTCTTCTTCCTACTTTGCCAACTCCACCACCCCACAGCTGAACGTACAGCTCAGTTCCAAATAAGTGTCAAGAAGGGCGTACCCCTCTTCTTCCTTCTCTCCAACTCCACCACCCCACAGCTGAACATACAACTCAGTTCCAAGTAAGTGTCAAGAAGGGCGTACCCCTCTTCTTCCTTCTTGCCAACTCCACCACCCCACAGCTGAACATACAACTCAGTTCCAAGTAACTGTCAAGAAGGGCGTACCCCTCTTCTTTCTTCTTGCCAACTCCACCACCCCACAGCTGAACGTACAACTCAGTTCCAAGTAAGTGTCAAGAAGGGCGTACCCCTCTTCTTCCTACTTTGCCAACTCCACCACCCCACAGCTGAACGTACAGCTCAGTTCCAAATAAGTGTCAAGAAGGGCGTACCCCTCTTCTTCCTTCTCTCCAACTCCACCACCCCACAGCTGAACGTACAGCTCGGTTCCAAGTAAGTGTCAAGAAGGGCGTACCCCTCTTCTTCCTTCTCTCCAACTCCACCACCCCACAGCCGAACGTACAACTCAGTTCCAAGTAAGTGTCAAGAAGGGTGTACCCCTCTTTTTCCTACTTTGCCAACTCCACCACTCCATAGCTGAACGTTCAGCTCAGTTCCAAGTAAGTGTCAAGTAGGGCGTACCCCTCTTCTTCCTACTTTGCCAACTCCACCACCCTACAGCTGAATGTACAGCTCAGTTCAAAGTAAGTGTAGAAGGGTGTTACCCTCTTCTTCCTACTTTGCCAACTCCACCACCCCACAGCTGAACATACAACTCAGTTCCAAGTAAGTGTCAAGTAGGGCGTACCCCTCTTCTTCCTACTTTGCCAACTCCACCACCCCAGAGCTGAACGTACAACTCAGTTTCAAGTAAGTGTCAAGTAGGGCGTATCCCTCTTCTTCCTACTTTGCCAACTCCACCACCCCACAGCTGAATGTACAGCTCAGTTCAAAGTAAGTGTAGAAGGGTTTACCCTCTTCTTCCTACTTTGCCAACTCCACCACCCCACAGCTGAACGTACAGCTCAGTTCCAAGTAAATGTAGAAGGGTGTTACCCTCTTCTTCCTACTTGCCAACTCCACCACCCCACAGCTGAATGTACAGCTCAGTTCAAAGTAAGTGTAGAAGGGTTTACCCTCTTCTTCCTACTTTGCCAACTCCACCACCCCACAGCTGAACGTACAGCTCAGTTCCAAGTAAATGTAGAAGGGTGTTACCCTCTTCTTCCTACTTGCCAACTCCACCACCCCACAGCCAACTGTTTAGTTCAGCTCCAAGTATGTGGCCACATCACAACTACATCAACCTCACTGTCCAAGTATATCAGGTATTAAAGGCAGCCAGTCAGCTCCTCTACCCGGAATTAGCAGGTGTAATAATTTGTAACAGGATGTCTGCTGTGTTGAATGTGGGAAAATGGGACATTGTTGAACAATAAAGGGTATTGCAGTTAACTCAGCCCGACTCAGCCATATTGCTAATAAACTTGTTTTGAAACTGGATGTTTTGTTTACCATTTGAACATGCTCTGTGGTCGTACTTTCCAAATTGTGAACATCGTTGCTGGCTTACTAAACACAATTTGGTGGGCAGTATACCTTCAGTGTAGTTTGTTTTGGTCTTAAGAATGTTGTATTAATTAATAAATAAAAAACTAGGAATAGACAGCCTCCTTTTAAGGGTAGCCACTACTCGAAAACGCCCATATAACCAATATGCCATATCTCTTTTAATATTGAACGTATCATAACCAGATTTGGAGCACTGATTAGAACAATTTATGGTATATGATATGTGAAATATGGGCACGTTTGGTTGTGTATTACCATGGCAATGAATGTTTCAAGTGAGATGGATTTTAACATCCTTGAAAATTATTCTGAGCTAACAACTGTATGTGTGATCATGCAACTGTCAAGAATCATTAGCTAGAATACTCCTTTGTGCAATAAGGTGGTTTTGGGCAAGGATATCTGACTTTAGTGACTGTTGTTCTGGTTTGAGCATTTTTCAAGACGTCATGAAAAAATCTAAAACCTAAAGTCCCATCTCACAAGTCATTGCAGTCAAACTTCCTTGCCCAAAACCACCTTATTGCACAAAGGAGTATTCTAGCTGTTGATTCTTGACAACGGCTGATCACACGTACAGTTGTTAGCTCAGAATAATTTTCAAGGATGCATGCCCCTCTATCACACTAGAAATGTTGATTGTCATGGCACTGCACAAGCAAATGAGCCCACATTCCACATATCATGTACTATTCATTTAACTAATTAGTATTCCAAATTTGGCTAAGATATGTTCAGTACTAACAGAGATATAGCCTATGGCCGTTTTTGAGTAGTGGCTACCCTTAAAGTGCAAGTGGTCAATGTTGATGGTTACATGCGTGTGCAGACAAGTGTGATGCTTTCGATGTATGTTGCATAGCTAAATGTAAGAAGGACTGTAATAAACAGCAAAGAGGAATTACCAATTTTTATTTTTATTATAAAATGCAGCAGCTCAGAGTTTTGGTCTAACTATTCAGGCTATAAACTCAAGACATCTCACAAATAGCATGCTAATTATTAAAAGAATAAACTATGGTTCCTTGCCTTTCATGCATAGGCAAATGTAAAGCATAGCAGTAAAAGAGGACTACAAAAATGCTCATTGTGATTTGGTTTATTCCGCCTGTGGAAACAAGGATGCCGTTGTTGCAGGGATGCCTCACTGACAAAGTTTGCGAACTTCTGGAAGCCAGTTCTCATGTTGGACATCAACATTTGGTAAGTATTTGTAGACCTTGCTCTTCCTTTTCTATATCATGTGCCACAAGTAGCGCCACCTAGTAGACAGTTATTACAATTATTGTGTAGTACCACCTAGCTGCTGCCACTGATAACTCATGAATCCTGAGAACTTACCGAGTAAGCATTTTGCGTCACGGATATGTTTATATTGACCCAGGTTACTAATGGGAATACAAGAAACGTTTCTTTCCACGGGGAACCCAACAATTCCCATAATTATTATTATTAAGTTCTGTTAATTTTCTTGGCTGCTTTCCGTCAGTCACGTGCCATCTACACCAATGCTAAACAAGACACGGATTTGGATTACAAGAACGACAATATTCTCTCAACTTTACCGTTCACTCTAGACAGTCTGTGGTTACTTGTTTGCAGGCAGAAGTGGATGCACACCCACCGTATAGGCCTAGTGCTCATGCATGACGTTCCCCTCGGCAAACACCTGCACATTCCCAACTCAAGTGGTCGATTCCACTCCGTGATGTGTCGCCAGGCCCAGATGTCACTCAACAACCTGCTGCGCGACTGGAGCACCTTCGAATTGCTCGAGAACCACTCCTACATCAAGCTGCTCTTCCAGTGAGCATCTCCCTTCAATTATTATTATTAATAGAATGTGTAGCCCGTTGGTAGTAAAACTTCTACGTTCTGTGTCTGTCGCAGGCATTGCCAGTCATTGTCCAGACACCCCAGGTGAAATGGTGTTGTTTGACAAAAAATACTGAAAATGGTTTTCTCCCAGATTATTATACCTTTGTATGCATACTATCAATAAAGTTAACTTTTATGACAATTACATACCTCTAAGTGAGTTTTAGTCATGGATCAAGCATGTCGATATCATGTAATGAAATCCATTATGCAATGTTTGACAGCCATTTTCTCAAAACAAATTTTCTTCAAATTTCTGCATTTGGAAACGGGATATCTCTTGGAATAATTATGCTATGTAAATAAAGTTTTCAGTGTTGCATTCAGCATATTCTACTGTGTGCAATGATCAGACACTTTTTTAAAATCATGAATAGTTTGAAAAATATAGCCATATTTGTTGCAAAAAAACTTGATTTTTTTCTGTATTTTACCAAAAAATTATTTAAAAAATAAAAACATTTAAAAAATGCTCTGATCATTGCACAATAGACTCTATAGAGAACATGGATTTGCAAGAATTATACCTATATATGGATTCAATAAAAAGTGGCAGCTTTTCCAAATTTGCCAATATTTGCTCAAAATGGTGGCCATTTTGTTTGTTACCATGGAAACGGGGGGTCTGGCTAAAAAAAGTTCAATATATTTTACTCAGTAGGACCCATTTCATGCATTGGGTAGAAAAAATTGAACTGTTTGCACAAATTAAAAAATAATCCTATCTACCTGCCGTGTCTGGCCTTAAACGCTTGATTGTTGGTAATTTGTAGTTTTGTTATAAATTTGGGTATTCCATGAGACAGTTTGAAATGTGTAGGGCATTTTAATTTCCGATGTCGTGTTAGTTGTAGAAACTATTGCATAAGAATACACGTGAGATACTATGGTAGACCATTTTATACAGATACGTTGTCTAACGCAATCTGTGAAGATATATTTACACCCATTCATGCACATCTTATTAGCAACCATGTTTGTCACAATAAATTATTATGACTACATGAAATTTGCCTCAACTAACACAGAAACTTACATGTGATGTTTTTTGCTGTACATTCACCGTGTTGAACCTGCACATTGCTGTGTGTGTGTTTCTGCCTGCAGGGACCCTGACAAGCCTCCGACGTCCTTCTACCTGTTGCGTGTCTCCCCCAAGCCCCCCTGTATGGTCCTCAGACTCGCATTCCTGGGAGGAATGTCTGGGGAGGAGAGGAACGAGGTAAAATGATCATCTTCTATTAATTAGCAGGGTCCATTTGTGGACATTAACACCAGATTATTTCCACACGCAATAAATTATATGATGTTAGTCCTGCTAATATGGTCACCTCGCTATTCAGGTCACTTTTGTGCAAATGTGACCTTACTTATAAAGTTCCACTGTATTTACAGTTGCTATATTGTGATGTTTTTATTTGGATGTTTTATTGTAAAGGTTGGATGTGTGATTGACTTATCTCTGTCATTTCTACTAAGTTTACGTAGACATACTTGTTTTTATAAAAATTCTTCCATTTTCATAACTACATAATTATTATTATGTGGTAAATTGTGTACTTACACAATTTAAATATCACCAGCTATAAATTGAACGTGAATGTTTTTTTATGACATCAGTTATGAGTGCCGTAATAACAATGCCTTTATTGCTTAGTAGTGATTGATTTACATAAAAATCATTTACTTAATATTTATCCATTTATACATTGTATACTATCATTTATGTGTGAATATAGCTGTATATTATATATATTTTATTGCACAATGGTCATATGCATGTTCCAAATTTCACAAGTGATGTAACCATGTGCCGTTGCGTGCCCAGATTGTCTCACAGCTGACAGAGAGGATCAAGGGATTGACGTTCCCGCAACGAGGTACCCAGAAGGACACGAAACAGAAGAAGACGTCCCACCAACAGCTGAGTCAGGAGAGTCTACCCTCCCACAGACAACACAGACCACCCCTCCAGATACCCTGGTCCGACACCCCCTGCTGTCTCTACTGCCAGAAACCCCTTGAGAAGATCCTCATCAGGTGTGTCTTCGTTGCAGTGTCATTGCCTTCAGTGTTCATAATGGCCTCACTGCATGTAATCGCTTTCTGAATTGAAGAGGTTACACTCCTCGTGAAATGTTATATTTTCATTAACTGTCACATTTTAAATATTAAATAATAATCAGTTTGCAGTGGTAACCATGGTAGCGAGATAATTCTTGGAAGTTCTTGAAGAGGTTACACTCCTCGTGAAATGTTATATTTTCATTAACTGTCATATTTTAAATATTAAATAATAATCAGTTTGCAGTGGTAACCATGGTAATGAGATAATTCTTGGAAGTTCTTGAAGAGGTTACACTCCTCGTGAAATGTTATATTTTCATTAACTGTCATATTTTAAATATTAAATAATAATCAGTTTGCAGTGGTAACCATGGTAGCGAGATAATTCTTGGAAGTTCTTGAAGAGGTTACACTCCTCGTGAAATGTTATATTTTCATTAACTGTCACATTTTAAATATTAAATAATAATCAGTTTGCAGTGGTAACCATGGTAGCGAGATAATTCTTGGAAGTTCTTGAAGAGGTTACACTCCTCGTGAAATGTTATATTTTCATTAACTGTCACATTTTAAATATTAAATAATAATCAGTTTGCAGTGGTAACCATGGTAGCGAGATAATTCTTGGAAGTTCTGAGGGGGGTGATTTTGTGGAAAGTCCTATGGAAAATTGAATTTGTATTATTTTAATTTTTGTTATTTGTTCCAACAAATAGTGTATTAAGTTGTGCGATGAAATAGCGGCTTTTGTTTCACTAATTCACAGCTTTGCCATAAAACTGCTCTGATATTTAGTGCAGCCTTTTAAAATGACAAGTGCTTTGTTTGGTTGCAGATATGATCGAATGCCACATGATTTCTTTGTGCTGGATGTACCGCCCATGATCGACCAATCGGGACAGTTGAGCTACCCGGTATCGGCGAATAAGACGGCGGCGAATGTGTTTACGACCCTGTCCCGGTACTTGTATCACCGGCGCTGGGTGTGGACGATGCAACATGTCTCTTCCATGCCCATCAGCATGCAGGCCGTCGGCTGTATGCTGTCTAACCTCACAAAGTATGTCGTCATGTTGTCGTCAACTCAGAATGTTCACAAGTATCGTCTATCATTGTAAAAATACCATATAATAATGCAAATGTGACCACTTTGAAACTTTGTTTCCATTTCCCTGCATGGGACTTCCCCTGGCATAGACACCAGGTAGAAAGGACCAATGGCTTGTAGCGTCTCTTCCGAAAAACAGGCAACATAGGGGGAAATAAACTATGGTTCATCTGACCGACAGTCTGGCACTCTAACCTTTCGACCATTGTGCCCCACATCATGTTTCATCATGTTTTACATGTTCTACAATCTACAGCAAACAGTTATATATTATCTTGTTTTCTATTTATAAATATATCCTTAGTGTGATTTTTTGCATTTTCCTTAGAAATAACAGATCACTAAGCTAATATCGTGCTGTATAGATTAATGTTGTTGTTATTAATTGGATATGTCTCAATAGTTGTACAAACCATGTCTTAACTATGGCCACATGTTAAGGTGACTGTACCCTGTCTGTGTGCAGGATTCGGCTGCAGGAAGGCTTCAGGTTCTCGCATGCGAATTCTGGCATTGTGGACATGATGCTGGAGGTGGATATGAAGGTATGAGCTTATTTCAGACCTGTAATCTCTTACTTGTGTATGCAGCGTGGACACATCTACCTTAACACAAAACTCTAGCTTTGTATAAGATTTCTACTGAAAATCTGTATTACTGGTCTGTACCATATGTCGTCCACCTCTGACTTGTTATGTTCACCATGTGTAAGTTAATAAGCATCATAAGCAGCATTTGAAAGACTTCCATCAAAATAATTAATACACA
Organism: Escarpia spicata; assembly: GCA_963995525.1. Taxonomy (NCBI): domain Eukaryota; kingdom Metazoa; phylum Annelida; class Polychaeta; order Sabellida; family Siboglinidae; genus Escarpia; species Escarpia spicata. The sequence continues at coordinate 20,476,015 of OZ023208.1, forward strand.
CTTATATAGTGCCTGATCCAGTTACAACTATTCAAGGCACTAATAGTAATGCTAAAGTATTTATACACTGACATCCAGTGTAATAGCCAGTTCAGTTTTTGACAAGAACGCAAAGACTAAAAACTTTGTAGTTTGTAGCAGTTCTGTTGCACACTTTACAGACCATGTTGACAGATTATATATTATTTTCTTTTCTGTTGATACCGGACTGACTGACTGACTGTATTCGGCCACCTAAAAATAATTAAATTCTCAGCTGAGCAAAAACATTCAATTATTATGGACTGTATGTATTTGTATACCTAGCAATAATAGGTGTTCGAAAACATTCAGCCATTATGGACTGTATGTATTTGTATACCTAGCAATAATAGGTGTCCGAAAACATTCAGCCATTATGGACTGTATGTATTTGGGTACCTAGTAATAATAGGTGTCCGAAAACATTCAGTCATTATGGGCTGTATGTATTTGGACATCTCCAAGAACATACAGTACAAAAACTAATTATTTTTTATAGGTTTTTTAGGGTGTCCAAAAACATGCAGTATCCAAATACACAGTCATTACGACACTAGATGCTCTAACTGCAACATGTTAATGTGATGTGTATACAGACGTGTGTTATGTGTGCATTGTGTAGCTGCCGTGTGTGTGCACGGAGTCTGCGGAGTCGGCAGAGTCTGTAGAGGAGCTCCACTCGTGTATTGTACAGTATGTCATCTTCCCCCCACACACAGCCACCACCAAGGAAAGGTACGTCCACACATCTACACACCTTTTGTCTTTGTGTAACTACTCAGTAACATTAACAAATTACATGAAATCATAATCGTGGTTATAGAAATAACACTCCTGTAGCCCCATAATCCTCAGGAATATGAACCCAGAGACCCTGCGAACCAGAATTGTTGTATGTACTATCATGAACAAGAAAGCAGGAAAGTCACCAAAGCAAGGGTCCAATTGAGGATTTATGGTGGAAATACAATTTCTAAAAAAACGTGATTATGATTTATGAAGGTGTAATAAATTACAATTGCTTACAAGGCATAAGTGTGATCGATTACAGTCAGTTACAATTATTTATGATTTAAAAAAAATATCCCAACATTGCTGTATTAGCTGCTGTTCACACCCGTGTTTCACTGATGCAGTGCATCGAAGGATGACATGGAGGAGATGGAGACAACGGAGGCTGACGGAGAGCTCCAGATCATTACCGAGTGTTGGGTGGAGCCGCAGTGTGGAGTCATTGTCAACAGCAGTCCGGAGCGGCAACACTTTGACGGTCTCAATTACAGACAACTAGCGGAGGTGGTGAGTCGCAACTTTGTAGCACATTAGAACACCGCAGCACACAACTGTCAGTGAGAGAAACATGTGACCTGCCACAGCAAAGTGGGTTTTAAGTCGCAAAATTCTTAAATGGAGTGTTGTACCTTTTTGGGTTCCACGGATCACAAGCTTTAGAATGATACCTAATTTGTTGAAATGTCTTCAGTAGTTTTTGATTTATTGCTAAAATTGAAGCAGACTTTATACAAAAGCAATGTTTTGAGAAATTAGGCCAATTTGATTCATATTGTCTATTGTTTTTTTAATATATGGGTTTGTATGTTCGTGTTTTTTATTAGTTTTTCATTGTTTGACAAGAAAAATAAACTGGACATTGAAAGCTGAGATCATAAGTGATGCATTTCTGCCAAAATCACGATATTGATGGGACATGATCTGGACAGCTATTTGTGGCTCGAGTCCAAAACAGACTCAAGCGATTTAATACCCGGTTCACTGTGGCAGGGCACATGTGGTGACAGTTTGAATGTTTTCAGTTGATTTATATCACCAGCAAATTCTCCATCCTCCGGATGGTGCCACATACATGGAGACATAGAAGACGGTTTTCCAGAGTACACGTAAACTATGTTTTTTATGACGTAATTCGCAACGCAAGTTACGTAAGACATGCCCGACAGTGCGGTGGACCAATCGCGTAGCTCGGAACCACGTACAACATTGTTAACAATCAACTTACGTCTGTGTCCAGTACGAATCCTAGAACTTTTAAAACCTTTAACCAATAGAGAATTTCGGAAAATAAAATGTGTTACTTTTCATCCAAGAGGTTGTAGATTAATCCCTGAAAGTATACGTACTCTTTCTAGAAGAGTATCAATGTTTTTTGTGTGGAAATTGCCGTAACCTGGCATATTACAAAACTTAGGACAATTTTGTCCAACCCCCCCCCCCCCCGAACATTGCTTCTTCTTTCTGAACAGACAATATGACTTGTTTGATCCTTCTGTCTTCATGTGTAGTACATTGCATATCCATCTGACTCTGGGGTATTATTGCATTGGAGTGATGAGTCCACTGCTCATCCAACAACTTTGATCTGCAGTTGTCCTTCTGGTCATGGAGGTTTCTCTACTGGATGGTGGACATGGTGGCTTGGCGGATAGAGCGCTAAACTCTCAGTTGCAAAGACTAGGGTTCGAATCCATCTGCGACCATTTCAAAACATAGGCAATTTTGTTCCCTGTACATTGCCCATATCTTTATGAAGAGACTATAATAGTTGTGTGACCCTCCCACCTTGTGTATATGCCAAGGAAAATAAAATATTCTACACATAGATAGAATATATAATATGGTATAGAACCATCAGTTCTAACACAACGCGATAATGCCTCAGAGCGGGATATTTAGTACGTGATGAAAGAAAGTTCCAATGAATCATACTGTCTCTCCAGAAAGAAACAGGCAATGTACGGGAAACAGAATTGTCCACGTTTTGAGACGGCAGCAGGTGGATTTGAACCTTGATTGACAGTTAATTAACCTCAGCCCTCATGATTGACAGTTCAGCGCTTTAACCACACAACCACAACTCTAACTGCCGACAACAACAATATAAATAATGGAGTTACGTTCTGATTCCAACATTGGTATTCTTTTCAAAAATATACGTATAATTAATTATGAAAATGCTAACCCTGACCCAAGTATAACCCCAGCCCTAACCCTAAGAATTTATGGACTTGTTGAGTGACCTCTAAAATAAAATTTTAAGACCTGTAGCTTTACACAAGTTAGTTTTGAGACCAAATATACCAAACAGAGGTTGACATTTCAGAAAAGTTGTTTTTTGAAACACCCTAATGCACATGCTACTGATGCTAGCATGGTGCACTCACAGACATGCAAACGTCATGCACAGATGCATGCATGCATAGTAACGTGAATGATTGCATTTTGTGAAGTTCTACTGGTATGCAGGAACTCATTTTGAATGCATGTAACTGCCTGAAGACCAGTGGCGTATGAAATGTATGAAAACCTTGAAAACACTGCAAGAAACAGTATTTTAATATTTTACGCTTACCGTATATTTGCCAATAGATGCGCAGTGCACAAGTACAAGGGCTTGTGTGCGCATCTGTTCATTTCGCATAAGTAAAACATAAACTTGTAGCTCAAGCTATCAGGGGTGAGTGAATCCAAATATCGCTTGCACTTCATGCATATGCGACCGTAAGATAGGCAACACATAGCAAAGACTGATTCAGCGCATCTACCAAAATGTCTAGTGCTCGATTGAAAGAAGAGGATACACAACAAGAACGCACGTCTGGAGACAGTGTGATCATTGTATTGTTGTAATTGTGGGCGAGTGCCAGGTCGCTTATTTGAACGGCGCTAAACAGACAATCATGTTGTGTTGTTAGGAAGGTTTATATGAGTATGATATGTCAACTTCGAGAATCAAACATAACCCGCTTGCCAGCGACAGAAACATAGTGACATCTTACAGCTCAAAGTATAATGAATTGTTATCTAGACAGCAGGATGTGCCTTTGCATGATTGCTGCATTAGTTTGTAAATTAATGCAACAAAATCCCATGATTGAATTGTTATCTAACATATTAACGGTGCTGCGGACTCATGTCAAAGCTGGGGACAGTTCGTTTGCTGTCGCTGCGGCAACTTTGTGGAACACTTTGCCTAATGACATTAAAACGTCTGATTGTCTCTCTACTTTTAAGGCACGCTTAAAGACTCATTTTTTTCGACTCTTGTTCTTGTCCAATGTGGGATAGTTTAGTCTCTGCATTGATTTGTTTTATATCTCTTATGTATTAATTAACCTATTTATATATTTATTTTATACCTACATGTACATTAGTTCAGTTAAATGAATTGACAATGTCTTATTTCTACATAGAACTGTAGCTATGGTCATTATTTTAGTATATTTATTTAATTACTGTATTTATTTGTATTTTACTAATATTAATTTTATAAGAATTTCTTTTAGAAAATGCATGTTTATTTAGCCATCATTATTACCTCTATCTGGGTTCTACATGTTGTAAAGCGCCACGAACAATTTGTAGTTGGATCTGGCACTATATTAAATAAACTGTATTATTATTGTGGCCAAAGAAACTTTTTTATCTCGTTATTGGCATTTAGTGGTGCAGTGCTTTACAGTAGCTCCCATGACAGCTGTCTTGTAGCAACAAGTTTTACATATTTTAATTTACGGAAGGTTTTAATTTGAATTGAGATTGTTCAGGGCATTGAGCATTTTATGGAAATTGTGCTCTATAAGTAATAAATGTTATTAATATTCCCATCAAGGACAAGGTAATGATTTATTAGTAACAACTTCCCCTTTACCAAACATATTCCTAAAATACTCTACCTGTTTAATTTTAATGTTCCTTATGATAATAATAGTTTCTTGCCAGCTCCAACACAATACAAGCTTCGTCAATAGCTCCGTCCTATGTCTGACTATGTCAAGGATTTAAGATGGAATTTATTTTGCTCCACTACCATATTAATACACGTGTCTAGTGAAATGGTCCATAACTACCATGCTTCACAATTGGTGCAGGAATGTAAAAAATGGCCCACTCTACAATCTAGATGGCCCATTTGGCCCAAATCCTAAATTTGGACCCAGCGGAGGGGGGGTGCACAGATAGTGTGCCAGTAATCAAAACTATATGATATTTTTAATGTCTAGTTTTATGTCACTCAACCATTTTATTCCTGTTGTGATATTTGTTTGTGTTATTTTTTATTAATTGCATTTTGTTCTGGTTATTTATTGAATAATATTTTACTGTATAGTTATTTTCCCAACATTCTATTCGTTCTTATTTGCATGCTAATACATGTATCATGTCAGTTTCTTTTTAGTTTTAGCTACTTTTTATAGGTTATTTGTGTTTTAGTTTATTTAGTTCAATTGTTTGCTTTTTTTTTGTATTTGCAAAACTATTCAGTGTTGTAAATGTTGAAGTGACAAAACTTCCACCCAGAATGAATGATTGACCCATATGGAAACAGCCCTGGCAGCAAAATGGTAGTGTAATTCCTAGTATATAATTTAATTATAGTCATTAGTCTTAACATGTTGGTTGATTTCATAGTAATACTGTTGGAGATATGTAGGTTGATTTCATAGCAGTACTGTTGGAGATATGTAGGTTAATTTCATAGCAGTACAATTGGAGATATGTTGTGATGTTATAGCAGTACAATTGGAGATATGTTGTGATGTTATAGCAATACTGTTGGAGATATGTAGGACTATTTGTAGGTTGATTTCATAGCATACTGTTGGAGCTATGTAAGTTGATGTTATAGCAATACTGTTGAATATCTGTAGGTTGATTTCATATCAGTACTGTTGGAGATATGTAGGTTGATTTCATAGCAGTACTGTTGGAGCTACGTAGGTTGATTTCATAGCAGTACAGTTGGAGCTATGTAGGTTGATTTCATAGCAGTACTGTTGGAGCTATGTAGGTTGATTTCATAGCAGTACAGTTGGAGCTATGTAGGTTGATTTCATAGCAGTACTGTTGGAGCTATGTAGGTTGATTTCATAACAGTACAGTTGGAGCTATGTAGGTTGATTTCAAAGCAGTACTGTTGGAGCTATGTAGGTTGATTTCATAGCAGTACAGTTGGAGCTATGTAGGTTGATTTCATAGCAGTACTGTTGGAGCTACGTAGGTTGATTTCATAGCAGTACAGTTGGAGCTATGTAGGTTGATTTCATAACAGTACAGTTGGAGCTATGTAGGTTGATTTCAAAGCAGTACTGTTGGAGCTATGTAGGTTGATTTCATAGCAGTACTGTTAGAGATATGTAGGTTGATTTCATAGCAGTACTGTTGGAGATATGTAGGTTGGTGTCATAGCAGTACTGTTGGAGATATGTAGGTTGATTTCATAGCAGTACTGTTGGAGATATGTAGGTTGGTGTCATAGCAGTACTGTTGGAGCCATGTAGGTTGATTTCATAGCAGTACTGTTGGAGATATGTAGGTTGGTGTCATAGCAGTACTGTTGGAGATATGTAGGTTGGTGTCATAGCAGTACGGTTGGAGCTATGTAGGTTGATTTCATAGCAGTACTGTTGGAGATATGTAGGTTGATTTCATAGCAGTACTGTTGGAGATATGTAGGTTGATTTCAAAGCAGTACTGTTGGAGATATGTAGGTTGATTTCATAGCAATGCCGTTGAAGCTATATAGGTTGATTTCATAGTAATAGTGTTGGAAATATGTAGGTTGATTTCATAGCAATACTGATGGACACATGCTTTTTGATGCCATAGCGAAACTAGGAAATGTGCAGGTTGATATCTTGATGACACAAAAATATACAGTAGGAAATGTGCAGGTTAATTCCATAGCAATACTGTTGCAAATATATACATGTTGATGCCACATGAATGCTGTATTTAAAGTAGACTCGATATCTACGTGTTGAATTTGAGAGAAAAATTCATGATTGAGGATCCTCTTGACCGTTTGTGAAATGCATCCCAGTCTCTTGCATTTTTCCAGTCGACCCAAAGGTAGTTGAAAATGTTATAGAACATTTCCTGATATCTGATAATATTGCCCTCTGACATAATTAGTATGCCAGAAGTCAGAGTAGTTGTAGAACCAATGGTAATTAACAAACGTCAGTATCCCAATCGCAGTGATCTTTAGACATCTTGTGCTCCAGTGATATTGAGGGCACTCGCGCTAGTCCCCCAGGCCGATATGGAACTGCAGTCGCTGCCCTCGGTGTATGGTTTCAGTGCCCTGCCGTGCAGACAGGGTCCATAGTTTTGCATTGTTAACTAGGGTGCAGAGACGTTTTAGGGTGATGCAAGGGTGAGGGGCATTAATCATGGTTAGCGCAGGCACAGTGGGGTCTGTCGGTTGGTGGGAAATGGGTTATCATTGGTCTGTGCGAAAGGTTGCCTGTTTACAAGGGAGGGGACGTAGCAAAAAAAGACCGAAGACTTATATTAGGTGGCGTATATATATTTGTTGTTTGTATTTTTGTTGTTGTTTCGTACAGTTTTCTGTGTGTAGCTTCATCATGAACTGTTTGCAGTGGAGTGTTTGTATTAGTTAGCCTACATTTGTATTAGTTAGCCTACATTTGTATTAGTTAGCCTACATTTGTATTAGTTAGCCTACATTTGTATTAGTTAGCCAGGTGGCCCTTTAAAATGAATACAGAGGGCAGATTTCATTGCATTCTCTGGATGATGTGTCTTTGAACATGTTATTACCACAGGAACAATATTTCTGGCACTAGATTATTGACATTTAACTCCAAACAGTCCTGTCTAGCATTAACAGAGGAGTGGTTTATTTCCAGAGTTTTCTTCTATAGAATTTCTGAATCGATTACTGTTTTTTTCTCCATTTCTCTACATGGGATCTTTTACGTATTAATTTTTTTTACCCATTCATGTATTTGACTTATTTTTTTAACATGTATTTTGTATCTATTTGTATGTATCACCTGTTTGTATGTATTGTGGGTTTTTACCTGAAATAAAGGTATCCGTTTACATCTCACGGCATAAACACCAGATAGAAATGACTTGTAGTCTTCTCTGAAAGACAAGCAGAGTAGGGTGAACAAAATTGACCATGTTTAAATGTTCAAATACTGAACAATTTCAAAGACTGAGGTACTATTTTGTGTGGCATTAAAAATGTTACAAAAATTTGTAATTTACAATATAAAATGCTTATCAATGTGTATTCCAGGTTAATTTGTAAGTTTGTCAGATGTTGATGCAGTCATGTGAGGGCCACTGATAGGAGCATGAGACTGATTTTGGGCTGTCTCAGGCAGCCACTTGCCTAGCTAAGCTGTGATAAGTATTTGATAGCGCCCAGGCTGCAGTTGACACAAGTGCTTGCGGCTGTCACAAGCACAGGTCTACACTGGTGCACAGTTCAATGCGTGTGTGCTTGCGTGCGTGCGTGCGTGCGTGCGTGCGTGCGTGCGTGCGTGCGTTCATGAGTGAGTGAGTGTGGGAGTGAGTGAACGAGTGTGTGTGCTTGCATGCATGTGCGTGCATGTGTTAGTGTGCATGTCTGTGTCTGAATGCTTGCATATGTGTGTGTCACTGTGTGTGCTGGCGTGGGTGTGTGTGTGTGTGTATGTGTGTGTGTGTGTGTGTGCGTGTGTGCGTGTATGCATGTGCATGCATGTGTGTGTGTTTGTGTGTGTTTCTGTATGTGTGTGCATGTTTGAGTGGGCGTGTGAGTGGAGTGTATGCATGTGTGTGTGTGCGTGCATGCGGGCATGCATGCGTGCGTGTGTGTTTAAGTGGGTGTGTTAATGAAGTTTGGGTGTTTGTATGTGTGTGCATATGTATGTGCGTTTGTGTGTGTATGTTTGTGTGTGTGTGCATGCATGTGTGTGTGTGTGGATGGGCATGCGTGCATGCATATGTGGGTCTGCTGCAGCTGTCACCCCTAGTGCAGTGACCATGTCACCACAGCTGTTGCTACAAATGTTGGAAATAAAGTGACAGGAAAAAAATCAAAGAAAAAATCATGGAAAAACATTGCAGGAAATAATGTCAGCAGAAAAAGTCATATTTAAACAAGTGGAATTATATAATTTTTATTTATAATGTAAGAATAATTATGAAATACTAAATACAAAACAAAGTATATATGGACACATGATTACAGATCACAGTCAGTTATAAATCCCACCAGCATCCAGTTACCAGTGAAAATGTTCAAGACTGTCAGAATTTCTTTTGAATATTCATCGATGGATAAAACAGTGTCGTAAATTTAGTTCCTGTACTGTGACTTTTCCTTGTCCATGTGCTGTATATGGTGTTTGTCGCAAAGGGTTAATGGTGACATCAATATTTAATACAGTAATTTCCTTTTGGTTCATTTACAGACTTGGGGTTTCATGACCCTATACCCCAATTAAAGTGACCTGAAGTACAATCTTATCCTGTTGATAATTGCTGTTAATTATATTGTGATTTACTCGCGGTTTTAAGAATAATTTGCACATACAGTGACACCTCACATTAAGGTCACCCTTGGAGTGGGTCAAAGTGACCTGAATAGCAAGGTGGCCTTATTTGATAGCGGAACTAATTTCTTGTACTTTACTGTATATAGACATCATCTGTGACTGTCCTAGGGAGATCTTAACTGCGAGTATTACTGAAAGCATGAATTGAGTTCATACAATTTCTCTTCCTGGCCCCTCTGCCTTTCACCCCCTTCAAGTAGTCGCCCCAGAGGGTTAGTTGAACCCATCATCGAGATGTTTGCACTGACCACTGAGAGGCAAACACTTACCTGTGACTGGAGTCCCACCTGCGTAGACAGACGGAGACACAAGTCAATACAGAGGAGGATGTCCACTCAGCCTCAAAGTACCTCACTTCATTGCAACGTCTCTCAGTGGGTGCGTCCGCATACAAGGTGCCGGAAACATCAGCCAAGTCCATGGGTCATAATCTCATCAGGTTAAGTTCATAATTATAACACAATTTATTAATATGAGTCACAAACTCATTAGATTAAATTGTTAAAAGATGTAACACAATTTATTCATATGAATTTGTTTCAGTTAATTTGTTGAATAATATTTCTTTATTATAATAACCTTCTGTTATGCCTAAATCCTTTGGAATCTGAGTCAGAACAAACCAGAATCATTAAGCATAGAATCATAATATTATAATGAAAAAGGATGTGCAAAAGTCACCACCAGAGTGAGGGAGTATTCTAATTTTGTGTTAAAATCCTTTTTTGTTATTTAATTTCTTTGGTGTTATCACAAATGAAGGTTTCTTAAAACAACTACCGGTAGCTGCCTTGTTTCATTGTAGGGACATCACAGCATAAATTCCCATATATATGTAATATTTATTATATATATATATATATATGCATATTTACATATATATATATATATATATAATTGTTGAGGGCATAATTATCAAAGATGTTTTCACATGAGAAACAACTGAATGACTCAGGTGTCTAGAAGAACAGTGTTGCCCGCAATGTGGAAAGTTTCCATTGCCTGTCCTACATAGGTGGCTTTTTAGAAAGTCACTAAGCTGACCAGCTGATTTATGGAGGCCATTTCCAACAATACCCATGCAGTGTGAAGACATGCAACTGCTTGGTGTAGCCATGGGAGCATCTCAACAATATTTTCAGCTTGAGTTTACAAAATACAGTGGAATGCGTGTTGACTGGCCACGAGAGGCTACTAGGGGTATTTTTATTATGTACTTGTTTTTTATTCTTCCGAGAAACGGTTGTGTTTGCTGCCTGTGTGTGGAGTGCTGTGGAATGTAACTTTGACACTTGCGGTTTAGTTTAATTAATACGCACCTGACATGTTATCAGACATAAACCACATTGCTGGTCGAAGTGGAAGCCTCGTTAAATGTCTTGGCGACCAGTGTCACTCCACTGGGGTAATTGTGATGGTTCCGTTTCTTCAGACTTGTATAATTTTGTTTACAAATGTTTGTAAATACAACAAATCCACGACTTAACGTGCTCAGAACTTAATATTCAGGCAAAATTAACTAACACGATATTTGTTATTTATAACTTAGTTATTATTTTGTATTTTCACAATATTGTCATCTTGACAAATGCGTAATATATATCTTGTTACTTATGAAACAAAGTAGTAATTTTGTAATGATATTTTTCAATATCCCAGTTTGCACGACAAGCTCATTGTGAGCATATGTGGCAAACTGGCGGACATAGAGAATCATACGTGTTTATTTGCGGGTTTTACGGATTTCGGCCACCATCTTACCACATAGGATTGACACCTGTGCATCCTTTCCCAAACAGGCATCCTCTAATTTACCAGTGTACCAAAAATCTAAATAGCATTTGTTGAAGAAACTGGACAGGAGACATGGAGTATCTGGCATGTGTAATCGACAGGAGTGTTAGTTGGGGGCATAGTGCAATGGCAGTCCCATTGTTTCCTCTGATAAGGCCTTGTAGTATCTCCAGCCTCCCTGTCTGAACTTGTCCAGAGCAGTTGGCCCGGGCAGAGACAGCCGCCATTTGCAGATCCCGATGCAATTTGTTAGTGAGAAAAACTGCAAAACGTACATACAAAGAGAGCACGTAGAAAACGTTATCGCTTCATAAGTAGTTTCGAGTAGCACTTGCATGATTTGCATTCTAGATGTCACAATAGTAAGATTTGTCGTCAGAAAGTGTGTGTTAATGTTCTTGAATGGGTCTTATGGAAAGTGTGTTAACTTCCTTGAAGTTATATGTTAGCAAGACTTCTACCAGTAACAACGGAGATGTAAAATAAACAAAAGTATCAGGTATATGCAGTTTTATTGCATCAGAGAAGTCTGATAAATGATTTAAGGCTAATCTTCTAGTTGTGTAATCCAGTTCTGTTCTATACTAAAGTGTCGACATCTCTGTTTTCAAGGTTGGATTATTTAATTATATAGTTAGGATTAGGGTTAGGTTGAAGGTTATTGTTAGGTTTTAGGGTTAGGTTGAAGGTTATGATTAGGTTGAAGGTTATTGTTAGGGTTTAGGGTAAAGTTGAAGGTTAGGGTTTAGGGTAAGGTTGAAGGTTAGGGTTAGGTTGAAGGTTAGGGTTATGGTTTAGGGTTAAGTTGAAGGTTAGGGTTTAGAGTAAGGTTGAAGGTTAGGGTTAGGTTGAAGGTTATTGTTATGGTTTAGGGTTAGGTTGAAGGTTAGGGTTAGGTTGAATGTCTTTTGACAAAGATTGACATCAGGTGTTTACACACATTTGTACCTCAGAACAATTATTTTGTTTGGCACTCGGCTATAATATAAAAAACATTGTTATTATAAACTCCACAGGGGACCAGTCTTTTTGCAGTTGCTGTAATGTTATTAGTTTTTGAGTGCACCCCCACTTAACGCCGTTGGTTGCTGTACATTGTGAAGACTTCCATTTTCTCTTTTAGACATGTGACAGAATCATTCCATGACAACTTGTCTGTTTATTTAGCTTCAGCCCATACCCTGGGGTCTCTAAATCTCTGTGGGGTGCTCTGTTAATGTTTCACAGAAACACCCATCACTGTGTTGTCTCACTTCTCAAACCACTCTTGTTCCACTGGGCTGTTCAAGTGTTGGCATGTTTCAAGTAATTGCTAATCACAACATAGGGGCAGGAGGGGTTGTGGGCAGGGGTCTCATCCACCCATCTCCCACCTGTTTTAGGAACAATCTCCCACTTCCATAATTTTTAGGGCCAATTTACTTGCCATCTCCAACTCCCTGCCTCCCTCGTGTTATGGTATTGCACATTACGTCCTATCACATCACTACTCTTCATCACCATGGTGTTTCACATGACTTCCCATCACCATGGTGTATCAAATGACTGCCCATCACAATGGTGTTTCAAATGGCTTCCCATCACCATGGTGTTTCAAATGACCCCATCACCATGGTGTTTCAGATGACTTCCCATCACCATGGTGTTTTACATGACTTCCCATCACCATGTTGTCTTACATGACTTCCCATCACCATGGTGTTTCACATGACTATCCATCACCAAGGTGACATGAATCCCAAGCACTATGGTGAGTGACATGACTTCCCATCGTCTGTCACTATGGTGTTTCACATGACTACCAATCACTATCCTATGTCACATGACTGCATCATTGTGGTGTATCAAATGATTGCTAATCATTGCTCATTATCGTTATCTTGACTGCTCATTAGCACTGTGTCATTTGACTGTTGATTGCCATGGAAAGCACACATAGACAGGCACGGGCAGAATGCAGGCAGCCCGTACATGACACACACACTAAATATATTATCTGCATAACACTTCAGGAAATGTTTGGGTTTCAAAGAACCCACGGTCATTAAAAAAATGTTACGTTGACAAACTAAGTTGGATTCTCTGCATATCACGCTGTTGTTTACATGCGCAGGCATGTTTACTGAGCCACGCTAAGTTGCTACAAGTGGTTAATCCCTACAGTTGTTATCAGTCTATCTGCGAGATTGGTCAAGACTTCTGTAGACATCTCTAGATTGCAATCATTGCTTTATCAAATTCATATGAGGTCTTTGTACCTTCTGATAGCAAACCTCAAAGGGAAGACCACTTCTCATAATTGGGTGTTGCCGCAGTAAAAATGTATTAAAATTACATCGTTATGGCTACGTATTGCTGCTTTTTGTCACACCAACTTTATCGTGTCACGAGATATTGCTGTCACAATGCCACAGCCACAGTCACTGAGCCGAGAGTTGTGTACAGTTTCATGACGGTCTAACCCACACCCTATTTGGAACAGAATGAACAAGTCCTGGCCAGGTGCTAAATACCTGGTCACAAGATCGTCATCTTTCAGACTTTTGACTTGATTCACCTGTGCATTTGGACGATTGTGTCTATGATTTTGATACTTCACACACGGGCATGCTTTCTGATCATGCCTCGTCAAAATTGGATGAAAGAGAAACTGATATTGGAGGACCACGTTCGGAGCTCGGGAGACTTGTGGCTTGTGACTGTAGTGGCGTAAGTTGGAAGGTCAGGTTTTAGCATCATCTCATTGCCAGATCTAACTCTTCCAGCTCACTCCACTGTACAGTAATATCTCGTGACAGTTGGCGTAAGAGAACCTTCCTCGTGCTGGATTAAGCCATTGACCAACAGCCTACTTTCGAGCATGTTCTTACGTTATGTGTGCCTTTGTTATATACTGTAGATAGTGTCGTTGTAATTAGTTATACCGAAGTAGAAGTATGCCTAAAGAAAGTTACTAATTTTATGTTGTGTGTGATCAATAATTCCGTATAGTTTTAATTCTAGCCTTTTTAGTCGTAAACTATTAAGTTCGAATAATGTTTCAGATCAAATTAACTATTTTTAACTTTAACAATCTTATGTAATGTTGATGTGTCGTTAAAATACTTGTGTTTATTTATATTTTAATTTTGGTAGCAGAAAAGACTAAACTATTGTTATTATTGTTCAGTTCAAGATAAAAGTGTAAACAAAGTATAGTTTAGCTGATTTTATTGTTTACCTGTGACATCATTGGTTTGGATCCATCAGTGCTGGTAACACTGTATACATGTCACTGTTGAAATAGTTACATGAAATACCATAACAATCTGGTTTGGTAAGAATTAGTTACATAATATGTAATAATACATATACATAATCAAGAAATGCCAGAATACATATTGTATAGTTTCTGATAGATAGTGAACTGTGCAACAGTTTGGAGACACTGGTGTATGTATACTAGTTTATTAAAAGTGGAGCATGCTAATAAATATAACGCTAACTATAGGTAAGGACAATAAATGGTAACAGTCTCTTGTTAATATAACATGTCTGTAGTTTATTAAAGTTTGTGACCATACTGAAATTTAGTTTAATAGGTATTATGCATACATCAGTAAGATCTACCTCCGCTTCCCAGAGAAGTTGAGATGGTGTTTGATTGAACAGGTCTGCCAGGGAGTAAAGTGTAAAGCGCTTTGAGCAGTCCTGAGGACTGGATACTGCGCTATATAAGAACTAACCTTTACTGAAAATTAGGCAGCTAATTTGCACTGTACTTATGGCTATATGAATAAGTAGTTTGTACGATACACTGTTAACATGTTTATTTTTATGCATCTTGCAATTTGCATTAGAGGTTTTGTAAAAAAAATCCAATGCAAAAACATTGGAAAGGATCCGCCATACCACCGATATTTGTTATTAAAACAGTGAACCATTGAAGGCAATGTACATAGGCATTGCCAATGCAGTGACTAGAAAGGCAGATACTGCACCATTATAACTCAAGAAAATACTCTTAAAATGTACCTTTCACATATTTGGTGATTATCCAAACTAACTTACCCGTCCCCGGAGCAATAAACCAAGCACACAAACAAAGCAATAGTACAAAATGCCTTTTTAACAGCACAAATGAGATGACTGGATGTGTAGATAACCCACCCACACCAAACATGTATTCTAAAGCACCTGCCAACTTTTGTGTTTCAAATTTCAGGCTCACCAAAAAGCCTAAAAGTACACCTCATTCTTGGGACCTCCAACTCCACCCCCTGATGCTCATTACAAAATTCCCACTGCATGTAAAAGCCTACAATCCTGGACATTTTCTTAACTTCTGGGAGGGTGGGAGGTCCACAACAAATCTGGGATTGTTGGCAGGTACCATCAGTACACCGGTTAGGCCTACATACATGTGTTTGCTAAACTGTAGAGTAGTTTTATACCACTGTAAGGTATCCATATTTCTCTAGTGGTGGCAACGAGAACGGCTGACCATTGTCGCCCACGTCATAAGTCAACAACGCCAAAAAACTATGTTTGTGTTTTTTAAATACGTCACCAATTGGTAGATTGGAGGCCAATGGTTGTAGGAAGCGAATTAACATACAAAGAGCAGCTAGGAGGAGATGTACTTACAATGCAACAAAGTTAACGTAGATAGCCTTTTAACAAATGAACCCAAATCCAGTTTTTTATTATAGGATTTTGTATTTACAAATCCCTTAATTGACTAGATTGTCCATACAATATAAGTCATTTTGTATAATACAACAATAACTTCAATTCATTTGTTAATCACTTTTAATCATAACTAAAAATTTACGGAATCCTTTCACTATTTCTTTATTGATAAACTGATGCTTTCCTCTGCCTGGCCTTGGAAGTGGCCAGTAAATCACGTCAAAAAGCCTGGTTCACCTCCATTAAACTCTAAGATTTATACCCAGAGCATAACCTGACAGTTGTTCGTGCTGTCACCACATAAAACAGGCATAGCGTAGCACGGCAGGAACCACGGATGTCAAGTACCTGTTGGTATAGGCCAGGTAAAAATGTTAGTCACCCCCCACACCTTCAGTTTGATTTGTGTCTTACTTCCCCTGCAGAAAGAGTCCATCAACAACCCAGATACCCGTACAACGTGATGTATATTTAGGACTTTCTGTCCTAATCCTACATGTCTCATTGGAGTGGCACCGTTTACTTTAGCTGAATGGATAGGAGTTTAGATTAAAATGTGATTGGCACAGATATAACCGAGTTCACAACGTTACCCTAGGTTAATTAAGGAATACCATCTTGAAATAAATAGTTAACCATCACTGAAAACTTTCAACTGTGTTTACCCTCTTAGTTCCCTGACATATCCATCCAATTTTTGACAACTTTACAATCTTTAATCGTTTTACTGATTCCAAGATTGACTGACCCTTTGGTTTTAATGTGTCTCTGAACTTTGTTTCCGAGGATTTAGGTTTGAAAAAAGTGTTCTTGTTATTATTAAAAAGACGTCCTCTTTTGCAGAAAGTCTAATCTAGGTTGCTTACATTTTTAGATTTTATAGGCCTTTTTAGAGTTCAGTGTTCGATACCCACACCAGGCATGATACGTTTTAATGTAGAAGTCTGGCACTCAACATTGGTGACTGTCTATCCCTCGTGGCACTGATGTCCTTGTTAATGTCTGTCTTGTCTCAATAATTGGCGACATTAAAGAGTCAGTGAGGACAAGTACGTTATATTACACCCACCCCCAGTGTCAGTATACAAAGGTGATGTTAGGTTATAGTTAAACCACTGCACATATACAGAGAGTATACTGTCATACTGGAAGGTTCAATGCTCTGAAAACAAACTAGAACTAACTGGAGTCGTTTGTCACTATTCTGAAGTGGTGGGGTGTCAGGTTTAGTAGTGCATCGAATGAGTCTGTCTGTTACACAAATTTCATACAAGGTCAATGTTGATTGGTGCATCATGTCATCCATGTCGTGTGAATGTGTAAAGAAAACTCAGATGAACCAATGTACTGAACTGAAATACCAAAGAGATACTGACAATGGGAAAATTGATTAAACTACTTATATTTAATTGCGGAGTATTTTTAATATATATGCCTCACAACAAGGAATTGAATGCCCTATGCCAAGGCAGTTGGTAGTTTAATCAATTATAGCAGCAGTGGTGTGTTATTTAAACAACATTAAAATATATTTATAGTAATCACAAAATGGATACATTTGTGCAGTTATATTAGATTTTTGTTTGGCAACATTACTATTTTTTTTTTGAACATAACTTCTACTTTTAAAAACCATGCAACACCAACTGGGCAGACCACGTAAAAAAAATATTCTAGCAAAATGATTAAACCTAAACTGCCAGGCCATCCCCATTAGAATGAGCCTGACCCAGGACAATATACCACCTGCTGGCACGGTGACAGACTGATATTGAAACGACCCCTGAGTGCTTGACTGACTGGCCATCAGTCCTGTCAACTGTCACATGGTGCACAGCTGTCTCTGGCTAGTTCGCCAATCATCATGTGATGGGGCAGAAGTCTGCCTTTGAGATTAGACCCGGCAGTGCAGCAGGATGGTGCAGAGACACTGGAGGTTTTTCAAGGGTGACAGTGGTGCATCTAATGGTGCAGACATTGTTAGGGAGATAGCCACTGTCCGGTTCAGTGGACACAGGAGATATGTGTGTTGTATGCGAGCACATATATAGCCGCGGTGACCGGGTGGGGTTTTGTTGGCACTGGATGTCTGGACGGACGGACGGACGGACGGAAGGGGGCGGATGTGGTCCTGGCGGTTCTCGAGGGTGTCACCCTGTCGGCGGTCGAGGGATGTTGAGGATGAAAGTGTGGACTGTGGTGGGATGTGCGGCATTGTTCGTGGTCGTGTTATGCATATGTACATGCATGCATGCCAACGGTGGCCGTGCACGTGCCTGTGCATACAGTGAGGAGTCTACGACCAGCGGTAGGGCGGTTCAGGGTAACATGTATGGACGCTGTAATGTGTAGTTTCTCACATGTCACACAGGTGTCTCTGACTGTGGGTGTCATACTATGAGGTAGTCATAGAACAGGTGTCTCTGACTGTGGGTGTCATACTATGAGGTAGTCATAGAACAGGTGTCTCTGACTGTGGGTGTCATACTATGAGGTAGTCATAGAACAGGTGTCTCTGACTGTGGGTGTCATACTATGAGGTAGTCATAGAACAGGTGTCGGATGTGCGTAAGATATATGCTCATTGCTGCTATTGATAGATTCAGGGTCATAAAACTTCTAAAATGTGCACATTTGCCCTGAATGTGTGGGCCTAGAAGGTTCTTTTGCTTTGTTTAACAATGATCGTGTTCGACAGCTGGAATTCCAGCCTGTAACAGGATAAAGCAGATGTTTTTTTTACCCGCATTCTTTCATGCTGTTTGTGGTCAATTTTACGCAACACAAACTGACATTTATCTAGTACATGTATGCTAATGGGACAGAAAGCTGAGGTGTAGAAGACAAGTTTTCCCAAGGATATATATACATCTTCATTACTGCGACAAAGTGTAACATTATGATTACATATTTAGTAGAATCGCCATGGTTGCATTTTTTCTTTAAAATTTGCTAATTTTTTAAAGATATGTACGTACTTGAGGCATGCTGGTTTCATGGGGGTGGGGGGGAGTTGACAAGGGTGGCTGATCATCCAGAGCCCCACTGGTCTAGATAGTCTTCTTACTGCAACATCATATATAATGAGTGCAGGTGAAAAGGTTGTGACAGGCAATTACTCTCTAGGTGCATCAACATAAAAGAAAACCAGGTGAGATATGTCAAGGTTAAAAAGGGGGGTACAGAAACCTTTGTTAAGGTTATGATTGGTGGGTGAGAGCAAATTTATTTGGGTTAATATCCGCCAAAGGTTGAGTAGCGGCTAGTGGTAGCATTCTCACTTTTAAATATATTATTTAACAGGCCAGTTGATATTAATTTTAATGTTAAATTGTTTGTGTTTAGTTTATGAAACTATTCTAGAAAAACAATCAGACTAATGTGAAAATATGGTCTAATGTGAAAAGAATTGTCAGCATAGGTTGAAGAAAAAACGTGAAAATGTATTAAATAATTTATATAATTTAAAATTGATTTGTTTGTCTTTGAGTGAAAGAACTATTTAGCATTACAGACTTAGCAGTTGCAAACAGTTAATTATAATAATTATTTTAAAATATCATGTTTATTCATAAGTCATATTTTGAAATACATATGTGGTCAAAATATATGTTTAATAAATATAAAAATGTAGTTAATTATGATTGATCATAAAAACTTAAACATTACATAATGACAAACACAAGGAGTTATTAACATTGTTTTCCTTTTTCCAAAGTTCCTGTTTGAAACAGGATAGACAGTAATAGGTGTTGACAGTGATGTTAAACATTGCCTGCAGCCATCCCTCCAACCATGGGCAGATGGGGCAAGTGGATGAGATAGTAGGGTTTTATCATTGCTCCCTGGCTTTCATAAATTACATCAAGCTGTGAGGCAGCCAGTGGTCTAGCCCAGCCTGGTTGGCCCCACCCTGTCTTCTTGGGAGGCTACTGGTGGTCATGTTCAGCCCAGAAACATCCAAAGTCTAACAGGAACATGTTTGTACAAGATTAGAATCCCGGACTGGAAGTGGCCACGTTTACACAAGCTCTGGACTCTGTGTGATTAGCTGTCGAACTTTGTCTCCATGCCTTGTCATGTTTCCATTCTGAAGATAACGTGGCAAAATATAGAAGCAATTACCCTAAGTGATGTTTCCGTTTGGCACTCCATCTGGTTTTTAAATAATGTTTTGTAGTGAGTGGGTCAGTGTATATTTTGGATAAAAACGATGGGTAGGTTAGACAAAAAGTTAAAGCAAAACATCTTGTTTTTTGTGGTAACTGTATTGAAACATATGTTGAAAGGTTAATGTCTTTAAATATGTAATCCTTCATTAGTTAAAAATAATAGTTTTGTTGGACTTAGCACTGTTTGTAGCATTATAATAATAACAATAAAAAAAAATTATTCAGGGTAAATCTTATAAAATGATATTCTTCTTGAATGTCTTAAACATTTGTGAGTGTAGATTCATCACCTCATTGTAACCAAACTATATAAGGGTTCTGTCTAGCTACCCCCCTAATTACCATGTTTTTGTCAGTTATAATAAACGTTTATTTACAATTACCATACCCAACCCAGGGTGGGTGAATATCACTTTACCTTTACATCTTAACTGCGAAGTCGGTTGTTTTCAAGTTGTCCATGTAAGTTTGGTTATTTCTGGTGAGGGCACAAATGAGTTGGCACTTCAGCAGTAGTGTGTGGGCAATGCATGCCACACATAATTAGTGTCAGTGGCAGGCGCCAGTGGCAGAGAGAGTAGTCCTTGTGTTGACCTAGTGCCACTCAAAGCAGGGACACCCCCCATAAGTATCACCAGTGATTACTTGTGAGCTTCTGAGGACCTCGTGCTTGCTCTAAGGTTCTCTCCTTCAGTGCCAGATTCAGGGAAAACTACTGCATAATTGTTTGTTTTACTGAAGTTAATCCTGCCGCTAAGTACACAAGGTAGTTAATTAGTTCTCGTGCTTGATTAATATAGAATAGATCACACTTTGCTTGTCAGTGCCAGATTAAGGGAAAACTACGACGTAATTGTTAGTTTTTCTGAAGTTAATCGTGGTGCTAAGTACACATGCTTGAATAATATAGAATGGATCACACTTTTCTTGTCATGCCAGATTCAGATAAAACTACATTATTGTATGTTTTCTGGAACACACAGCTCGTGTTAAATACACTCGGTGATTAATTAATACACATGCTTGATTAATATAGAATATAAGATAGGATTAAATATGCTATAGAGCAATTAACAATTCTAATTTTATTTCTGTCTGGGCTCCTTGTTAGCGCCAGATTCAGAGAAAACTACTACAAAATTGTTTCTTTTCCGGAACCAACGCCTAGCACTAGGAACCAACCAGTGATTAATTAATGCGCACCTTGATTAATGTGCCACATATGACACAGCAAAGTGTGCTGTAGGGCAGAACATATGTTTGGAGATTGCAGTGTTGTGTCTGTTTGGGTTGGTGTCTGCCTTTCCATCGGATGTTACCGGTCACATGACCCCTGTCACATGACCCCGCGCTGAACGGAACAATGTGGTATCTGTTTCCACCAGGTGGCCACAATGCCATTGTCAACGCAGCAAAAACAGGATGTTTGATATTTGCCACGGCGGTTGCTGTGTAACACAGTTCACACGCCTGGTAGTCAGTGGGCAGACACATATGGCTACAGTAGTGGTGGTGGCTGCGGACTTGAACCTCTCATTATTGCCAGTGGAGATAGTTTCCAAGTGTAGTTAAACAACAAGCTCTCGTTATTGCCAGTGGAGATAGTTTCCAAGTGTAGTTAAACTACAAGCTCTTGTTATTGCCAGTGGAGATAGTTTCCAAGTGTAGTTAAACTACAAGCTCTCGTTATTGCCAATGGAGATAGTTTCAAAATGTAGTTTAACTCGTTGTGCTGGGGGGAGCGGTTAAATGGAGGCACTGGAGGGCAGGAGTTTTATGGACTGTTATGTGGAAGGTTTGTCGTGGCAATGATAGGACAGGTGGTTTCGAAATCTGATTGGAAGTTTCAGTATTTTCATTAACAGTTGGTTAAAGTTTGTGTTGGCAGATTTCAGGATCAATGGATAAGTTATTTGTTTTAATGTTTTCATTTATGATTAATTAATGTTGATTTTGGCAGGTTTTAAAAACCAAGGAATCAGTAGTATGTATGTGTTTTTCTTGATTATAATATTAAAATAACAGTTTTAATAATTACAACTTACAGAATAATGTTTGTACATACTGCTCTCCTCTAGTTTTATTTTATTCTAAAAAATCTGCAACATGTAGCTTAATAATCAATACACTAACTGTTTCAACAATGTAATAATACTATAATATAATAATATAGGTAATTAATTAATCTAAAGCCTTAAATTAGATAAACATGAAGCTTATGAAAAACTGCACTAGAAAATGTGGAGTGTAACCAGTCTATTTAGTAAGCTGCACAGTTGACACTTGGAACTGGCGGTGTTGCTTAAAGTGTTTAAATCACTTGTAAAAACCTGTTAGAACAGTGTAGACAGATCTGAGGCCCAGGGAGTGTGTGGTAACAGGTGTATTGCCACTAAATAGCACCATTAATAACTCTACAGCAGCCGCTAAGATGATCCATGATGTTATGCAAGGAAGAGTTTTTGAAACATATCTGCTGAAGGTCGAGGCTGATATAATGCTATGTAGGTCTCCGTGCAGTGATGAGTATGTAATGTGTTCTGCTGATATTCGAGGTGTCTGATTTATCGCCGACCTTCACCCATTAAACTGACATGCATGCCATTGAAATGATGTGATTTTATCTGGCCCATTTATTGTGATTTGCCCCTAATTTTATTTATTCTTCAAATAGGTTGTTTTCTGTCAGGTTAGGTGTACATTTGTGGTGTGTGTAGTGAGACGTACTGAAAGTATTACTGCTGTGATATTTTACGAGGTTGTGACTGATGTAAAATATACTATAACACAGATACCTGTAGTTGTTGGTAACTTGCATGGTTTGAAAAAGTCTGCTATGGCATGTTCCAATGTTTTAGGCATTTGCATTTTGGGCATGGGCACTTTTGTTTTGGGCATTTGTGTTTTCAGTTTAGGCATTGCGTTTGGGCTTAGGCATTCACATTTTGGGGATGGGCACTTCTGTTTACTTGTGTTTTGGGCATGGGTACTCATGTTTTTGGTATGGGTACTTATGTTTTAGGCAAGGAGCGTAGGGACCTTGTGTTTTGGGCATGGGCACTTATGTTTTCTGTGTTTGCACATTTGTTACGGGCACTTGTACTGGGCATGGGCACTTGTGTTTTAGGCTTGGGCATTGTGTTTTGTTTTCAGTGTTGCTTGCGTTGTTTGCCTGTCTCGGTGGCAGGGACAGTGGAGAGAGTTTTATCTCATCGAGACATTTGCAGCCGGTGAGATTCAACTCCTCCAACTGCCTCTGTACTGACCTTTCTGCACGGACCACCATTACATCCCAGAATGCACCACCTAGATGCCGCCATGGCTGATGCACTGCATTTGTTCGTTGGTTGATTTGAATCTTCTGTTTGTACTCGATTGTGTTATTTGTACTTAATTTTGCATGTGTTCTGTGGTTATCTTATTAATAATGGTATAATTCGGTACAATGCGGTACCAAGCAGTAAATGATATGAGGTGGCACTTTGGACGTCAAGAAAACTGCACACACTTGTGTAGTACATCCAGACGCTTTCTTGACGTCCACAAATGGCTGTTGGTTTGTTTGTATGTCATGTTTTTGTTGCCTGGTTGTTTCGTGAAGCTTTGGGTCTTTCGGCTGTGACGCTTTACGCTTCGAAGCACATGTGGTGTACAGGCGTGTGTGTGTGTGTGTGTGTGTGTGTGTGTGTGTGTGTGAGCGTGTGTGTGTGTGTGTGCGCGTGTGTGTGGTGGATTATCACAGACATTCGCAGGGGGAAAAAGATATGCTGTTCTTGCAGCTGGCTACCTGCTGACAGATAGTGTTGTCAATGTTGGCAGGTAGAAGGATTGATGGTCCACGGGGTCACAACTTTATCAAGTTACAGGGAAGGTTTGACTGAAAACTAGGTGTTACATTGACTACGAGATAACCCTTTTTAGAGAGGGTTATATCAGAAACATGTGTGTTTTAGGGTTAGAAGGAATAGCTGTGGGAAGTGGGAGGAACTCCTGGGTGAATGTCTGTCCTGTCTATCATGGTTCCACTATATCAATGTCGTTTTTGTATTTCATACCAGTGGTAATTTTGGGCCTTGCTCTGTAAGCTAACTACTACTGAGTAAGCACCGATATATATTAAAATTAAACGTTATTATTTTGTGGTATGTTTGTTTTATGTTAATTAAGGGTGGGGTTAATATGCATGGTAGAAATGCTTTCGTTACATTAAACTCGGCAAACTGCAGTGGCAATGAATACATCTGCTGTAATTATATTACAATGTAATTAGATAAATATGTTATTGTAATACAACCGACAGCGTATATATGTAGTGACGTATATTGTTTACTTTGTTTGTTTTGTTGTTGTTTGTGTTTTCTAGCAAATAAAGTTTAACTGAAACTGTCCTACCAATTGTTGTTAATTTTATTGCATTAGTCACAATGTAATAATAAACCTTCACTTGTTCAGTATAATTCATTACACAAATCCCCTTTCAGAATACATTTCACAACTTTAACTCCACGTTTGCGGAGTTACACTTTCTTTTGATGCAGCCCCAAATAAGTTGGCTGCTATGAATCAATATTGCTGTAGTACAGCTGCCTGTTGATTGTAGCTTATCAGCTGTGTGGGATTATCTTTAGTACCCAGGCATGCATGTGCAGACATCCCTGCACACAGACATACACAGACACAGATACAAACGCATATACAATAGTATATACACATAATTCTCAGCTGTCTAAAAACAAAAAAATATTTTTGGTGTCCAAAAACATACAGTCATTATGTAGTGTATGTATTTTGACATATATAAAATAATAGGTGTCCAGAGTGAGTACATAAAATAATTCTTTTTGTAGATTTTAGAGTTTCTAAAAACATACAGTTTACTAATACATCCAGTCATTATGGTAGACAGAAATGAACACAAATACCCAGAGAGGTGAATGTTTGTAATACATGATAATGATAGCATCGATTAAGATACATCTATGAACAAGAGGGCCCAATACATCCCCTTCAGAGGTTGGTATTTAAATAGATATGTTTACATTTACCCTCTGTGTGGGATCGTTTACTTCCCCTGACATACACACACACGCATGCACCCACCCACGCACGCATGCACACAAACATGCAAGCACGCACGCATGCATGCACACACACGCACACATACACACAAACACATGCGCGCGCACACACACACACACACACACACTTTTTAGTGTCTCTTCCGAAAAGTTGTTTGTTAAATGAACATGTATTATAATGCCACATTGTTAATATTCACGCCACAAAACACCCAATTCAAAAGGAAGATGATTGTCACTTTTTTACAAAAGCAAGAAAATTGGCACACATGTAGATTATGATATATAGACTCATTTCAAACTAGGTACCCATCACTATTCAGGGGTAGAACTTCAGCATTTATTTTCCTGGACAGCAGGACTAGTAAAGACAAAAGTTTACTAGTCTGCCAAAAGGTTACTAGTCCTGAAAATATCAAAACAACATAAGTTTAAATCGCAACAAATGCGTCAGACAGTCCATGGTGGCCGTGTTCAGCGTTTGAATGGCTCGGTGGGCAGGTGCAGTGCCGGGGTGGGCTTCGACTGCTCTCGTGCGTGAAGGGAGTCTGGTCGAAAGTTGTCCGTGCCTGTCAAGAAGGCATTCTTGCCACGAACACCAGTCACGTTGTGTGTCCTGCACACTGTGCAGAACATCAAACCCTTCCTCCTTGTGACTGTCCTTGTCGTAGGACAGCCACTTGTGGTCGCACTCCCAAACCTTCAAATACCCATGCTGTCGTTTCTGCTGGTCGTACTATTGCATGTCCCGTCCCGTTCACACTTTTCCAGCTTGTGCTTTACTGCTGGTTTCACACCCCAGTCAAGTAACGATACATCGTGTGTAAACATAGACTAATAAAGCGATGTAGATGTAAACCGTATTCGAAAACCGTGCATTTGAAAATGGCCACCAATTGCATTCATTAGGCGTACCCTTCTACCAGATGCACTAAATCAAACAAAACTGTCATTTCAGAATTCGATGTCACCGTTTCACAGGCGCTTCATTAGGTGAAGAATTAGTTTGTTAATGGTATGGATGGTGGTGCCATGCAACATACTGATTTTACAGCCGGACTAGTTGGTAGGCGGGTTTACTAGTCTGCCGTAATCTTTAGTAGTGTACAGACTAATGGGTAGTTCTACCCCTGCTATTGACATGGTACCTAGCCGCCATCTTGATTTAAAAAATGGCCGCCATGAAAAACCCATTACCCAGTAGTCTTGCTTAACTGACTCTCGCTTGGCTGCGTGACTTCGCCAGGAAGATAGTCTGGCTCAGTGTCGCGTTTTGACTGCCCACTTGTAGACTGCCGTGAGAGCTGCCACCTAGTGAATATGTATGTGATTAAAAGGCATTAAACTACAAAAAAAGTGTAATGTCGGTTTATTTTTTGTGTGTAACATGTTTCAATATAAGTTTAATGTTGAATAATTGTTACAGTATAGTATTATCTGATAAAACTAACCTTATTTAATTTGTTATTTCATAGTTGCCCTGAGGGCCAATCATCATCTTTACCCGAATCAGGGGTAAAGCCCTGAACCGGTAAAAGTTGGCAGGAGCTTAATAATCCAGGCCATAGCGAGGGGCCAGTACTAAGCTAATTATCCAGATATCTCAGGTTCTAAGCAACATAAACAATTTTCTTGGTGTCTTACCCAACATTTCCAGGGTCACGTAATCCATTTGTAAAATATCCAAGAATGATGGCCATATTGAAATTCAAGATGGCCGC
This sequence comes from Escarpia spicata, assembly GCA_963995525.1. Taxonomy (NCBI): domain Eukaryota; kingdom Metazoa; phylum Annelida; class Polychaeta; order Sabellida; family Siboglinidae; genus Escarpia; species Escarpia spicata. Next base: position 20,502,846 of record OZ023208.1, read on the forward strand.
CACAGAAATCCATTATCCAGATATCTCGGCTTCTAAGCAACATAAAAATATGTTCTTTGTGCCTAAACCAACATTTTCAGGGTCAAAGAATCCATTTCTGCCATGTACAAGATGGCCGTATTGAAACTCGAGATGGCTGCCCTGCGTATGCATTTTACGAACATGATTTTAGTGCCTCTTGAGATTGAGGAATCCATATGTGGTTCTTATATGAATATAAATTTATGAGTATGTCAGTTGGCAGTTGTTTTTGAGCTAAAGTCTGAACCCATAAGATAAATAGCAGTACACTGGTGAGGAGAAATATATCACTGATTGGACAATGGACAACACAAATGGTTATATTTCGAGTTTACGTCAGTGGTATGGAAAACATACTCAACATCGTGTTGACAACATGTCTTACGGTTTATTGGCAATTTACGAATGGACATTCTGTTGTGCAGAAATCACAAAATTTTTTCTCAGCAGTAACACTAGGCCGGAGTCACGATCAAGTCAATCACCCACAAAGAGTTTGTCCACAATCCTGGGAGAGGTGGATGGTGACAGGGCCAGATACATTACAGGTTTCTAGGTGGAGTTGGAAGTTAGTGTTCAAACTGGCAATTAAAAAACTTAACAAAGGATAAATGTACTACACTCTGTCATACAAAACAACTTTGCTAAATAAATATAATCTTTAGTGTCAACATTTAAACATTTGTGTAATCTAATCGCTGAAATTCAAACTACAAACTTAGTCATGGACAAAACTATGTAATGCAAAGGGTATACATTGTTAAGGACATATGGACATGTAATAGAGCAGATATGTGGAAGAAACAACTGAAAAACGCCATTTATGTCAAGGATCACAATCAGACTGACTGGCATACCAAACACAGTACTTCCCATATCTCGACACAAAGATGATGGACGATAATGCTATCATGTGTAGATGGACAGTTGCCAATGATGCCAGGCAATAACGTATCATATACATTACATCCCAGTTGGCAACTGTCAGAAGAATATATATTGTGTGTACCGGTAGTAGGTATTTTGCTGACATCCTCAAGCAACCAACATAGAGAACGCAGAATACATAATGGAACCACACTGAGGTTGTTTCATTATTTGCTACTCTGTATAATGTCATTCGTTTTTAGTGGATAGGTAATCGTCAGCACACAAGATCAGATATAGTTGTGACCACAGTCCAGAACGCCACCAACGACCTGCAGTACCTTCAGCCATGAACACAAGATGATGCGTACATCGGCAGCATATTAATCTACATAGCACAATATGTTCACCAAGGATATCCAAATGTGGATATCCACCAGTGTAAACAGATGTGGTTATTCTGGCCGAGAGGCAGTTCCTTGCTGTTGAAATAGATGGCATTGAAACCCACTTTTGTTCCATTGCAACCCATGCCATTGCCAACAACCTGTGATATCGGAAACATTAAAGCTATGTCATGTCCTGAGTTGGTGTGACATAGTCTCCAGTTTCCTTGGTCAAGGGAAGAAGTTGGCAGGATTAGCATGGGCTCCATTCCCCGCTGTTACAGATGTCTTCCCTGCCCTGTCATCACAATCGTAAGAAGTCGACTCATGTACACTAAATGAGATAGAGAGATTCATCACAGAAATTTACATTAAGACTTACATTTAGCAGGGTGGATGAGGCAAGGAAACAGCTGTTTGCCCAGGGATCTGGTACCACTTGGAATACCCCAGCAACAAAACATGCATTGCACCAACATGTGAGAAGGGCTGTTTATCAGATTGGTTATGTGATGTCCCAAGCTCTTGTGCCAAATCTCCATCTGCCTGTTCTTGGACACTGTGGTTGGAGTTTAACTGATTCAGTGTGGAAAACATGCTGGACTTCAACTCGCAGAGACACCGATGCCATGCCATGACCTACTGCACTCTAGTTCTAGTTGTTTCCAGCGCTCGGCAATGTTCTATTAACTGACTTGTCTGTATTATTGTGGTTACAATGTAATGGTCTTATGAGGTCTCATTGAAATAGTCAGCTTTTTTCAGAACATTATCGCCAAACCGACCTGCTAGCACTGAGGGTCACTGCCAGGGTGCTTGTCGTCCTTGGTGGTTCTTTTACGTCTCAAATTGAGACGGGACCAACATTAACGTGATCTCCGAGTCATGAGGGATACACAGTCCCCAATGTGGAGAGCCAGGTTTTTATACCAAATATCATGCCTGCCCAGTCTGGGTTTCGTACTCAGCGCTGGCATGCCAGGCAGATGTGCTAACCACTACACTGGCCGCGCTCCCTACTGAGGTTGCAAATCTAAGTGTAGTCCAATTTATATATTATTTTTCATGAGGTATATTATGGAAAGGTTATAATTGTGAAGACACGTACCATAAACCGGGTATGGATTCCTAAACTAAACACACGTTCAGATCATGTTCCTAGAAAGTATACATGCATGTGTAACCATCATTTGATGGCTGTAGCCTATTGGTATTCATTTACACATGCATTACCGGATTAAACACAAAAAGTATATTTTTGTGTTGCACGGAAGCTGAATTAAAAAAAAATATTCGTTTGGATGTCGGCCATCTTGAATTTCAATGTCTCATCTGGGGATACAATAGGTGGAAGAAATGGATTAATTAACCCTGACTATGTGGGCATAGACGCCAACATCATGTTTCTATGTTGTGTACAAGCTGAGATATTCAGACAGATGATTTCCATGGCAGCCATTTTGTTTTTCAATACGGCCGTCATCTGATGATATAGCATATGGCAGAAATGGATTCCTTGACCCTGAACATGTTGGTTTAGACACAAAGATGATGCCTTTATGTGTTGCCTAGAAGCTGAGATATGAATATGAGATATGAATATTGAATATGGCCGTCAATCTGGGATACTGCACATGACAGAAATGGATTCCTTGACCTTGGAAATGTTGGTTTAGACACCAAGATCATATTTCTATGTTCTTTATAAGCGGATATACTTGCCTAATGAATTTCCTTGGTGGCCATTTTAAAAATCAAGATGGCGGCTAGGTACCACATCAATGGTGATGGGTCCCTAGCTTTATGTGATTTTACATAATAATTTATTATAAACTACATGTGTGCCAATTTTTGTGCTTTTGTCAAAAAGTGCACAATTCGTCAAATTTCTGGCTCTTAGCCGCTGTACTAGATTTCCAGGTTAACCGTCCTCGCGCGCCAGGGGTCGCTTCTGCTGATTACATCAGTGCCAGTCAGCAGTACCCCCTGGCTGATCATTTTGCGAAACTGACTTTAAGCTCAGTCTATGAAATCGCTCACTAGATCAGTGTTTGGCGCCAGGTCAGGTGGTCATAATAAATAAATTTCAACCAACCGTGGCTCATGTTACATGCAATGTTTAGGAAGTAGATGCAATTATTTCAATACATAATACCGCTCAGCTGCTTGTGCTAATAGGCGAATGGGTCATTATATATTGGGATTCCCAGAAGTCGTTTATCCATCTTCAAATTGGGGCGGTATTTGCGCTGTTCTCATGGGCGACTGGCAAAGTTAAAATACTAGTTTGACTCAGCTAACTTCCGCACTTCTCGAAGGAGATCTGCCAGGGCTAGCTTTGCATGGCAAACAGTCCTGGGTTGCGAGGATGAGGTTAACTGAAAACTGTTTTTGAGCCAATGTAAAAACTGAATTGATTAGTATTCATAACGTAACGGTTAAACAGTTAAAAATAATGTCCATACAGAATGTGTTACATTTGAAATCTTTTGTCTTAATATTTGAGAAAACTCATGATTAGGCAATGAAATAAAAATTTGTTTTATGACATATAAAGACAGACCAATAAACCTTCACATTTAACTGTAACGTTTGAAGTTATTCATGAGATGATTTATTGGGCTATAAAATTCTTGTTTTATAGACTGATAGTAAGTATATTTCAGTAATAAAAATGTTAATACCAGCTGAGTGTCAGTTCACCAATGAAAAATACACACTCCCTTTTGTTTTAAAATTAAAAGCAAATCTGCCCTTGAAAAAAATCTGTAATTTCACGAAGAATTAAATGTGGTGTCTTGTTCACATTCATTCGTGACATATTGCCTTTGTTGTTCATGCATTGTGACCAATTGTACCACTTTGTTGACAAAAAAGCAGGAGACTTCAATATACACAGAATCACCTCGCCCATTATGCAGCAATCCAAGTCATTTCATAACATTAAGTTTGCATACAATAATTTTCAAGTAACTGTTTTCTGTAACGAGCTTTGAAACGGTGACATGAATGAATATTGCTAAAACTGACATGCAACAAATTCCACAGTGCACGTATTAAGATAATTGCCTCAACCATTGAATGCAGCCATCAACCAGAATTTTTGTTAGAAATCATAATATTTCAAACATAATTCATAATCTTTGAATTAGCTTTGAAACGGTGACATGAATGAATATTGCTAAAACTGACATGCAACAAATTCTACAGTGCACGTATTAAGATAATTGCCTCAACCATTGAATGCAGCCATCAACCAGAATTTTTGTTAGAAATCATAATATTTCAAACATAATTCATAATAACAAAACATTATTTGCCAGCTTGTGTATGATAGGTGCATATAATTAAATTAAATGTGACCAGATTAACAACAAGTTTGCAATATGAATGATTGTGTCACTGTACAAAACAACCTAAGCTCCAATAACACTGCCCCTTTGATTGTGTCACTGTACAAACCAACCTAAGCTCCAGTAACACTGCCCCTTTGATTGTGTCACTGTACAAACCAACCTAAGCTCCAATAACACTGCCCCTTTGATTGTGTCACTGTACAAACCAACCTAAGCCCCAATAACACTGCCCCTTTGATTGTGTCACTGTACAAACCAACCTAAGCTCCAATAACACTGCCCCTTTAATTGTGTCACTGTACAAACCAACCTAAGCTCCAATAACACTGCCCCTTTGATTGTGTCACTGTACAAACCAACCTAAGCTCCAATAACACTGCCCCTTTGATTGTGTCACTGTACAAACCATCCTAAGCTCCAATAACACTGCCCCTTTGATTGTGTCTCTGTACAAACCAATCTAAGCTCCAATAACACTGCCCCTTTGATTGTGTCACTGTACAAACCAACCTAAACTCCAGTAACACTGCCCCTTTGATTGTGTCACTGTACAAACCAACCTAAACTCCAGTAACACTGCCCCTTTGATTGTGTCACTATACAAACCAACCTAAACTCCAATAACACTGCCCCTTTGATTGTGTCACTGTACAAACCAACCTAAACTCCAGTAACACTGCCCCTTTATTCCAGTAGTATACACTGTACCAGTGAAATTGTGCACAAAACAAACAGTTAGTGTGGTAAACAAAAACCTGTCGGCTTTCCAAGTTTAATCTGTCAACAGCCTTCTCCGTATCTTCTGTCTCAAAGCCATGTGACCTTTGGATTCAATGTTCATCAATAAGGCCAGGCAAAAAATATGTTGGTTTCCAGTACCTCAACATACACTACATGAGGAAGCACTAAAAGGTTGTAAAATACACTACAAGGTAGTCTGTGATCATGTTGTGTATGAAATGTACAGTAAAAAGAAATCTGCGTTTATAAACGGAAAAGGTTAAGCAGCAAAGAAATAACTTGCAATCAAAAGTGTTGTGAATGTAAAGATATAAGTTCACAGTATCCAGGTCCATTCAAGACTACTGGATAATGGATAATCCAATCTGGTTGGGAATTCAACGTCCTAACCACCGTGCCAACCTCGCGTGCCAGGGGTCGCTGCTGCTGATTATGTCAGTGCCAGCCAGCAGTACCCCCTGGCTGATCGCTTTGCGAAACTCTGAATTTAAGCTCAGCCTATGAAATCGCTCACTAGATCAGTGGTTGGCGGCAGGTCAGATGGTCATAATAAAACTAATTTCAACCAACTGAGGCTCTTGTTACATGCAATGTTTAGAAAGTAGAAGCAATTATTAGAATACACAATACCGCTCAGCTGCTTGTGCTAATGGGCGAACGGGTCATTATATATAGGGATTCCCAGAAGTCGTTTATTCGTCATCAAATTGGGGCGGGTATTTGCGCTGTTCTCAGGGGTGATGCAGTCGCGACTGGCGAAGTCATTACTGGTTTAACTCAACTAACTTCCCCACTTCGCAAAGGAGATCTGCCAGGGTTAGTTTTCCATGGCAAACAGCCCTGGCTTGCGAGGATGCACTGTGTTGCTGTTCACAGTTTTAAAGTGGCTTCTTCAACTACGCAGCATATGAATAGTAATATTTGGAGTCAGTTTAATAAAGTGTTTCTTGTGTTTAAAACTATGCTCTTTTTTGTTGTTACATATGATAATTTTATTACATCAACACAGAAATGTGTGCATAATTGTATCACATATTCACTTGAAAATCCAGTTTTGACAATCACTTGAATTTAAACTTGGTTCAATATTTAAAAAGTTATGGTTTGATTTTACAAAAGTTTTGTAAAATGTTACAAATATGAGCTAGAATGTTGTGGATACTGGGTAGGTTTAAGAGAAAAAAGAGAAAAGATAAGAGACAAAATTGAATTAAGGCTCTTTTAACTGTTTGTTAACATTTGCCAGCCCTAGCCCAAGGAGGAGTAGCTCCCCCAAAGAAAAACCCGACTTTCCTCGACCTTCCAATTTAAATATTGTTAAAGGTGCTTCCTTACTTCGATTTTTGTTCTCGTTTTAAATTCATTTTGCAAAAAGCATACCTAGCCACTAAAAAATGCTAACTTAATTGCATAACTTTTTGAACGTATTTTAATAGCAAGAATTAAACTTTTACATTGGCGATATATTTGAAACGCAACGTTTCGATTCATCTATAGCGGATCGAAACATTGCAAGTTTCGAATACATCTCCAATGTAAGTTTAATTCTTGGCATTAAAATTTAAACTTGGAGCCATGAACAGTATTTTCCATATCTTTTTGAACATAGTTTTGGTAAAATCATCAGACAAGTATTAACTTATTTAATTCTGCATATAGAATCAATTCAAATGATTTAGTTTTGTTCTAGTCACCCAGTACTGCTCTTTAGACAATACACAGTTATATCAGGCATTCAGGCTTAAGTCATAACATTTGGTAAACTTGATTAGCCGAGTCAGTGTATTTTCTGTCAGGGTTGTCCCTCCATAAACCTTTACCGAGTCTGGCCCCTTGTCATGAGACTCAGGTACGATAGAGTCACAAAGAGAGGGTACTGTCAGGGTTGTCCCTCCATAAACCTTTACCGAGTCTGGCCCCTTGTCATGAGACTCAGATACGATAGAGTCACAAAGAGAGGGTACTGTCAGGGTTGTCCCTCCCTCAAACTTTACCGAGTCTGTCCCTTTGTCATGAGACTCAGGTACGATAGAGTCACAAAGAGAGGGTACTGTCAGGGTTGTCCCTCCCTCAACCTTTACCGAGTCTGTCCCCTTGTCATGGGACTCAGGTACGATAGAGTCACAAAGAGAGGGTACTGTCAGGGTTGTCCCTCCCTCAACCTTTACCAAGTCTGTCCCCTTGTCATGAGACTCAGGTACGATAGAGTCACAAAGAGAGGGTACTGTCAGGGTTGTCCCTCCCTCAACCTTTACCAAGTCTGTCCCCTTGTCATGAGACTCAGGTACGATAGAGTCACAAAGAGAGGGTACTGTCAGGGTTGTCCCTCCCTCAACCTTTACCAAGTCTGTCCCCTTGTCATGAGACTCAGGTACGATAGAGTCACAAAGAGAAGGTACTGTCAGGGTTGTCCCTCCCTCAACCTTTACCAAGTCTGTCCCCTTGTCATGAGACTCAGGTACGATAGAGTCACAAAGAAAGGGTACTGTCAGGGTTGTCCCTCCCTCAACCTTTACCAAGTCTGTCCCCTTGTCATGAGACTCAGGTACGATAGAGTCACAAAGAGAGGGTACTGTCAGGGTTGTCCCTCCCTCAACCTTTACCAAGTCTGTCCCCTTGTCATGAGACTCAGGTACGATAGAGTCACAAAGAGAGGGTACTGTCAGGGTTGTCCCTCCCTCAACCTTTACCAAGTCTGTCCCCTTGTCATGAGACTCAGGTACGATAGAGTCACAAAGAGAGGGTACTGTCGGAGTTGTCCAGGAGTGGTTGTATGTCACATCACTGAGCCATTTAGATGATTGGTTACTTTGAATGACTACTCTCATGCTAAGTTATAAAAAAGTATTTTTTACTTCATTCAAACATTTGAACCAATACGTAACTTTGAATATATCGATACAAATCACAAAAGAAAGTAAATCTGAATTGCAAACGATGATGCTTATGTTGCGATTTAAAATAGTCAACTTACTCACAAACTTTGTTTTGGTTACCTTTTATTTTATGTAAATCAGTTAGCAACATAATTGCACACTTATTTAATATCACAATAAATGTATTTTAATTATAAGTATAAATACAGGTACAGTTACATTTTATGTGATGCCATCTGATGGAAACAGTCATACGGTTATCCGGGGCCATATTCTTTCTAGTTCTCACAGCCGGGTGAGAATCGGCTTAGCAACACTAGCAGATCTACTGTTTTGAGTTTGTATGTTTTTCGGTTGTTGCGACTAGTAGGTTCTAAGTACTTAAGAAATGTGGTTGTTTTCCAGATGTACCCAACTGACTTGGGCTGTATCTCCACCATGCTTACCTTTGAACACCTCAGTCTGCTCTGCAAGTCGGACTTACCGAGGTGAGTCCTTTACCAGTCAGACTTATCAAGGTGAGTCCTTTACCAGTCAGACTTACCAAGGTGAGTTCTTTACCAGTCAGACTTACCAAGGTGAGTTCTTTACACCAGTCACAAGGTGAGCTGTTGATACTAGTAGTCAGACTTACCAATACCCACTTTCATTTGTAAGGCACTGTTTATCTGGAACATAGAAATTATGTTCATTGGTAAAAAGTACAGTCACCTCTGTAATACAGCCATCTTGCAATTAAGGTCACCCTAGGATAGCCCCAGATGTGTTCCATATACTGTAAAGTATCGGAAATTAGTCCTGCTAATACGGTCATCTCGCTAATGAAGTCACTTTTGCCCAGTCCCGAAGGGTGACCTTAATAATGAGGTTCCACTGTACAATAACCAGTAGAAAAATGGCGTACAGGTACATTTGTTCTGCTTACATGGTTTTTAAAATATAGAATAGTTACAAAGATATTGCTAGAAATATTTTCTTCAGATCTTAACAAGACAGTAGAACCAGAAGACATGACGAAAATCCAAACCCTTTTTGTTTGTTTTTCCCGTGACTTAGCAGCTGTCCAAGGAACACGACGACCTCATTCTAGAAGCATTCTCTCCCCTGTGTTTGTAGTTTGATGCCCCTCGACCTGAGTGATTTGATGGAGAGCTTCCAGCAGGCGAGTCCCCAGGACGTTCCGTCTCCTCAGCAGACCACCATCCGCTCCGTACCCTTCGCATTCGACCTCCTCGGGCTCCTCTCTAAGTGCCAGCAGGTGGAGCTGCTGTTCTCCACCTGCATACAAGGTAATCTACTTTTAATAGAGCTAGCATATGTACACGGGTAGGTTAATATTTTCCTCTTAGGCGGCTTGAAACCGAAGCGCCAGACTTTCAGGGATTAATCTACGACATCTAGGACCTATATCTTTTCAAAATACCCAATATATGTAAAGATTCTCATCTTTTATGGGGTAAATCAGTTGTTCTGAATGTAAAACGTAATGTGCACGTAATATGTAAAACGTAAACTGACAATCGCGGGAACCACGTGCACACGGCATATTCTGAGACAATAATCCTTATGTCTACCCTCATGTCAATAGCGTAGCAACACAAATGTTATTTGACAATTCTACACTATCGCGACCAGGGGCTGTGAACTTCACATTCTCTCCAACCTTTGTAATTTTGAACAAACAGTGTGTAGATACCTATCTGTAAGCGTGTTGTGGTGTTTACGTAATGATGCGTTTTTTAAACATTTGGTTAATACTACTATCATGACTGTCAATTACCAAGACATCCCGTCCCATTTTTATTTGTAATAACAATATTGTTTGTTATATATATATATATAGTGCCACATCCATAACGTTAATAGCGCTTTACATAAGACCAAGACATGAATAGTAGAAATAAAACAAATTTAATTATAAGAATAAATAAGTTAAGATAATATTACTGTGTGAATATTAATAGATTAAGTAAGTTGATTTAAAAACGTTAAAATGAATCAATTTTCATGTTAAAGTAAGTACTTATAAGAAGTTCTTTCAGTTGTAGAAATCTACTAAGATAAATAAACTGTGAATAACTTATCTAGAGTAACATGTTTCTGCAGCCATTTAAGTAGTGTACGAAGTAATACAAATATTAATAGCTGAATCAGCAACGTCGCGGTTGTCACAATCACAAAAAAAGAATCACGCACATGACCTCCATCGAGCTTGACCTTGCAAACAATGTTGATGACAGCAGTATATATATGCATTGCATTACAAGGGCGACTTGACATCTGCTAGGTCAAGTACTCCCGCATACAGTTGTCACTTTAACAACTTTCCCTTACGTTTTTGCTGTAAAGAAAAATGTTTGGGACCACAATTTCAGCAAAATATGCGGCGGAATGACTAAATGCTCCACTTGTTCAGCATCCAGTTTTGGTGACTTGACCAACTTCTTGCTAGATATACGTGATGGATATGTCAACTGGTGCCTGCATTCTGTTCTTCAACTGTATCCACAGTTTGCTAACAGGTGGAGCTGTTGTTCTGCGTATGCATTTTATTGCGTAATTTGCCAACAGGTAGCGCTGTTCTAAATTTTCTGTGACTTTGTGAGGATTGTTTCTTCACAAGCATGGCGTATTAGATAAAATGTGGATAAGTCGTTTATGTATATATTTTGCTACACTCTACATTAAAAGGTAATCATAATTAAAAACTTACATTTCAGATCCACACGAGACATCGCACACAAACAGACACCGCCGACATTCGACCTCAGGTGGCAGCACCACTCATCACATTTCGATGGACGTCAGCCACCCCAACTGCACATTATTCTCGCTGTTATTGGACAGCCTGCGTGGAATGCACGACCGTGAGATCCAACTGACAAACGACCAGTGCGACCAGCTCATCGATCTGATCACGCAACGCGATCGAGACCTACAGAGTTACCCACTCCCGGTTGGGCGTGTCCGATCCAGACAGACCTCTAGTGGTGAAACAGGCCAGTCAGTCGACGAAAGTTCTGCCTCGACCAGTTTCTCAGCCATGAGTATGAAATCGTTGTTGAAAACCGGCCAGTCAGATAACGTCTCGCAAAGCGACTCATCGAAACATCGCATGGCACCAAGGACGCCCCTGGTGAGCCCGCGGGTGAAGGTCAAAGGTCAAGATGATCACATTCCTTTGGATAAACCAGCGGAAAGGGTAAGCCGGTGCGCGAAGGTCAGGTCGAAAATGTCACGTGACCGGGACTTCAGTTCAGTCAATAGGTGGAGCTGCTTTGTCAGATCGGTGAACGGCTCGCACATGATTTTCAGTTTCATTCCGTCCAGTTACGATGACCTGTGTTCGTTGACACAAGCGCATCGGCAGGACAAATCGAGGCATGATTCGACAGAGAAAAAAGAGGCAAAGATGGTCGGAACAACGTCCAGTCCCTGCGTGTCCAGAACTGACGGAGAAAATGTCAACAGAGATGCGCAGGATGATGACGTCGACATGGCGACGTCTGAGATCTGCTCATGTCCGTCAATCCCCCATGGGCACATCTCGGTGCCACTGCCATTGTACATCTACAACTGTCCAGTGAATGTCCTCTCAGAGCAACTGGTCAACCGCTGGACGTACACTCGACCGCCAGACATCTTTGAGGACCTCACGTTCAAGGTATGAGTCTGATAGTCCGCTAAGAGTCTGATAGTCCGCTAAGAGTCTGAGAGTGCTATGAGTCTGAGTGTCCGCTGTGAGTCTGAGAGTCCGCTGTGAGTCTGAGAGTCCGCTATGAGTCTGAAAGTCTGCTATGAGTCTGAGAGTCCGCTATGAGTCCGCGAGTCCGCTATGAGTCTGAGATTCCGCTATGAGCAAGTTATAAGGGATCATCTCAGAATGTTGATGTCCGATATCAGACAGTTACTTTCACCTGGCCTCAGCCCCCCAGCCCCAGACGAAAGTTTGTCAACATTGATATAAAGATATAAATATATGACAGTATTGGTCCGAAGTGTAAAAATATCTTTGTCCGATGCCAGGTGAAAACTGCTTCTGACCACAAATTCAGAGAACAGGCTTGAAGCCAGCAGCACATCGGGATGCCAGACCAGTGTTTGGTGTTATGTATAGTAGCTCTGAGTATTGGTAGTATCACAGATGGCTGTTTTCAAACACTGGCCCCCTTGGCTATTTGCAGACATTAATCTTCATCTATTGATCTTTAAATGTCATCTTCCATGAGACACACAACCAGTCAATGCTATAAAAATGAACTAATATAAACTGTGTTTGATTGTCAATAGTTTATTCCAGTACCCAGAATCATGAATGTGATTGATACATTGGCTAGCTACGCTGACATTCACTTGACGTTCGGAAACAGAATTCTTAGAATGAGTCCAAAGAAGCATGTAGAAGACATTTTTAATAGTTTTCACATTATTGCTGTATGAAATATTACGTGTGTGACCTGCCACGGCGGAGTGGGTATTAAGTTACAAAATTGTGAAATTGAATGTCGTATCTTTTTGGATTCCACAGATCACGGGCTTTAAAATGACACCTCATTTGTTGAAATATGTTCAGTAGTTTTTGATTGTTTGTTAAAATTGAAGCAAACTTGAAAAAGCAACGGTTTGAGAAATGTCATCATTCAGTTTTTGATTGCTCATCTAAGAAAATAAACTGGACATTGGAAGATATGATTGTAAGTGATGCATTTTGGCCAAAATTCAAATATTTATGGGACATGACCCAGATAGCTATTTTTGGCTCACCTGCAGAATAGGCCTGTGGGACTTTGTACCCGGTTTGCTGTGATGGGTTATATTTTATATATAAATCTACGTTGTGATAGAAACTTACCTCAACTGTCCCAGGTGGATGAGCTGCACTCGTCCCTGCTGGAGTCATGTCCGAATCACAAGAGAGGTGCGGAGGAGGGGTGTGAACCCTCCAGCCCGGGGGTTCAGGGTGAGCGGCGGCGGTGGAGCGAGGGAGACAGGAGGGCGCGGCTGTGGACGGAGCGGGAGGAGGGGGGAGGGGAAGACATCTACGGGGAGCAACCTGACCTGAGGAACCACTGCAGGCAGCTCTCTGACACATTCCTACGCTGCTTCGTCGCTGGTCAGTACTAGTGTCCACTCTCTGGTCAGTACTAGTGTGTATGTGTGTCTATCTCTGTCTCTGTCTGTCTGTCTATCTCTCTCTCTCCTCTCTCTCTTTCCTATCTCCTTTCTCTCTCTCATTCTCTCTCTGTCTCTCTTTCTCCCTCCTCTCTCTCACCTCTCAGTCTCTCTCTCCTCTTTCTCTATTCTCACTGTCTCTGTCTCTCTCTCTCCTCCTTCTCTCTCCCTCTCTCTCTTCCTCTGTCTCATCTACCCTCTCTTCTCTCCTCACTCTCTCTCCCTCTCTGTCTCCATTTTGCTTTCCATCTCCATCTCGCTCACCCTCTCTCTTCCTCTCGCTCTCTCTCCCTCTCCCTCTCTGGTCAGTGTCTACTCTATGTGGTCAGCGTGTGGTCATTGTCAGGTCAGTCAGTGACCACTGTCCAGTGTATTGTGTCCTCATAAAACATACGTGTTGCATACAGCGATCTTCACGAGTCTGCAGCACGGCTGTGACATCGACTGCCACGACATTGAGGCGGCCATTAACAACATCTGTGAGGAGTCGACGCCCCTTGAGATTGACGTCACGCGCTTCGTGTACAGCGCATGTGGACATGTGAGGCAGCTCATAGAGAGGGTGAACCTCGCCCGCATCGTACAGGAGGACATCATGAAGACATTTCCCAAATCAGTGTCTAAGGATGACGACTCTAATGCTGCAACCGACGAGGCCAGTCACACGGAGTAAGTGTCAGGGGTGGAGCTGATGGGAAGTCTATGGGAAGGAGGCAAAGGTGTATCAAGGGTGGAACTGGTGGGAAGTGTATGGGAAGGAGGCAAAAATGTATCAGGGGTGGAGCTGATGGGAAGTGTATGGGAAGGAGGCAAAGGTGTATCAGGGGTAGAGCTGGTGGGAAGTGTATGGGAAGGAGGCAAAGGTGTATCAGGGGTGGAGCTGGTGGGAAGTGTATGGGAAGGAGGCAAAGATGTATCAGGGGTGGAGCTGATGGGAAGTGTATAGGAAGGAGGCAAAGATGTATCAAGGGTGGAGCTGGTGGGAAGTGTATGGGAAGGAGGCAAAGGTGTATCAGGGGTGGAGCTGGTGGGAAGTGTATGGGAAGTAGGCAAAGATGTATCAGGGGTGGAGCTGGTGGGAAGTGTCAGGGAAGGAGGCAAAGATGTATCAGGGGTGGAGCTGGTGGGAAGCGTCAGGGAAGGAGGCAAAGATGTATCAGGGGTGGAGCTGGTGGGAAGTGTCAGGGAAGGAGGCAAAGATGTATCAGGGGTGGAGCTGATGGGAAGTGTCAGGGAAGGAGGCAAAGATGAATCAGGGGTGAAGCTGATGGGAAATGTCAGGGAAGGAGGCAAAGATGTATCAGAGGTGGAGCTGGTGGGAAGTGTCAGGGAAGGAGGCAAAGGTGTATCAGGGGTGGAGCTGGTGGGAAGCGTCAGGGAAGGAGGCAAAGATGTATCGGGTGGAGCTGGTGGGAAGTGTCAGGGAAGGAGGCAAAGATGTTTCAGGGGTGGAGCTGGTGGGAAGTGTATGGGAAGTAGGCAAAGATGTATCAGGGGTGGAGCTGGTGGGAAGTGTATGGGAAGGAGGCAAAGATGTTTCAGGGGTGGAGCTGGTGGGAAGTGTATGGGAAGTAGGCAAAGATGTATCAGGGGTGGAGCTGGTGGGAAGTGTATGGGAAGGAGGCAAAGGTGTATCAGGGGTGGAGCTGGTGAGAAGTGTTAGGGAAAGAGGCAAAGATGTATCAGGGGTGGAGTTGGTGGGAAGTGTCTGGGTAGGAGACAAATATGTATAAGGGGTGGAGCTGGTGGGAAGTGTCAGGGAAGGAGGCAAAGATGTATCAGGGGTGGAGCTGGTGGGAAGTGTATGGGAAGTAGGCAAAGATGTATCTGGGGTGGAGCTGGTGGGAAGTGTCAGGGAAGTAGGCAAATATGTATCAGGGGTGGAACTGGTGGGAAGTGTCAGGGAAGTAGACAAAGATGTATCAGGGGTGGAGCTGGTGGGAAGTGTATGGGAAGTAGGCAAAGATGTATCGGGTGGAGCTGGTGGGAAGTGTCAGGGAAGGAGGCAAAGGTGTATCGGGTGGAGCTGGTGGGAAGTGTCGGGGAAGGAGGCAAAGATGTATCAGGGGTGGAGTTGGTGGGAAGTGTCTGTGTAGGAGACAAATATGTATCAGGGGTGGAGCTGGTGGGAAGTGTCTGGGTTGGAGACAAATATGCATCAGGAGTGGAGCTGGTGGGAAGTGTCAGGGAAGGAGGCAAAGATGTATCGGGTGGAGCTGGTGGGAAGTGTCAGGGAAGGAGGGAAAGATGTACCAGGGGTGGAGCTGGTGGGAAGTGTATGGGAAGGAGGCAAAGGTGTATCAGGGGTGGAGCTGGTGGGAAGTGTCAGGGAAGGAGGCAAATATGTATCAGGGGTGGAGTTGGTGGGAAGTGTCTGGGTAGGAGACAAATATGTATCAGTGGTGGAGCTGGTGGGAAGTGTATGGGAAGTAGGCAAATGTGTATCAGGGATGGAGCTGATGGGAAGTGTATGGGAAGGAGGCAAAGATGTACCAGGGGTGGAGCTGGTGGGAAGTGTCAGGGAACTAGGCAAAGATGTATCGGGGTGGAGCTGGTGGGAAGTGTATGGGAAGGAGGCAAAGATGTATCAGGGGTGGAGCTGGTGGGAAGTGTATGGGAAGTAGGCAGAGATGTATCTGGGGTGGAGCTGGTGGGAAGTGTCAGGGAAGTAGGCAAAGATGTATTAGGGGTGGAGCTGGTGGGAAGTGTCAGGGAAGTAGGCAAAGATGTATCGGGGTGGAGCTGGTGGGAAGTGTATGGGAAGTAGGCAAAGATGTATCGGGTGGAGCTGGTGGGAAGTGTCAGGGAAGGAGGCAAAGGTGTATCAGGGGTGGAGCTGGTGGGAAGTGTCGGGGAAGGAGGCAAAGATGTATCAGGGGTGGAGTTGGTGGGAAGTGTCTGTGTAGGAGATAAATATGTATCAGGGGTGGAGCTGGTGGGAAGTGTCTGGGTAGGAGACAAATATGCATCAGGAGTGGAGCTGGTGGGAAGTGTCAGGGAAGGAGGCAAAGATGTATCAGGGGTGGAGTTGGTGGGAAGTGTCAGGGAAGTATGCAAAGATGTATCAGGGATGGAGCTGGTGGGAAGTGTCAGGGAAGGAGGCAAAGATGTATCAGGGTTGGAGTTGGTGGGAAGTGTCTGGGTAGGAGACAAATATGTATCAGGGGTGGAGCTGGTGGGAAGTGTCAGGGAAGGAGGCAAAGATGTATCAGGGTTGGAGTTGGTGGGAAGTGTATGGGTAGGAGACAAATATGTATCAGGGGTGGAGCTGGTGGGAAGTGTCAGGGAAGGAGGCAAAGATGTATCAGGGTTGGAGTTGGTAGGAAGTGTCTGGGTAGGAGACAAATATGTATCAGGGGTGGAGCTGGTGGGAAGTGTCAGGGAAGGAGGCAAAGATGTATCAGGGTTGGAGTTGGTGGGAAGTGTCTGGGTAGGAGACAAATATGTATCAGGGGTGGAGCTGGTGGGAAGTGTCAGGGAAGGAGGCAAAGATGTATCAGGGTTGGAGTTGGTGGGAAGTGTATGGGTAGGAGACAAATATGTATCAGGGGTGGAGCTGGTGGGAAGTGTCTGGAAAGGAGGCAGACACTTTTTTAGCAGCATCTGACACACCGTAACTGTGATCTCCAAAGCCAACCTTAACTGTTGAATCCGTCATTGTAATTTCTACCAATGTGACACCAGATGAAAACAAAGTCGAAAGGTCCACCTAAACTATCAGACTTTATAGAGTGTTCTGGTATCATGTTGCTCATATGTTAGATGCATAAATCACGTCTGCCAAAAAAAGGCTGTACGCTTTTTTAAATGCAAAATTTGACATATTTTTGTGTCTCAAATATTTGTTAAGTGTACTGTGCACTTAATACAAAGAATACTGTGTGTGTATATATATATATATATTATATAGTTTTATTATAGTTTTACATATATATATATATTTATATATATATATATAAATAAATATATATGTATATATATAAATATATATATATATGTAAAACTACAATAAAACTATATAACATATATATATATATTCATGTGTATATACATACAATTATACGATGACCAGGAAACAAAATACATAGACATCGGAACCAGGGGGGCCTTTTAAAATGTAGCACTGCCTGTGTGAGCTGGACTGTAATGAAACCTGTCTATGATGTTTTGCACGCAGGGACATTGTGTCAGTGGACAGTCAGAACACAGAGCCGACCAGTGCGACGGTGCTACGGTTCCCTCTGGCCATCCTCCAGGGCAGCGAGTTTGACTGCGAGGCTGCCTCGGGTCTGCACGCACTCATTAGGGCCAAGTTCAACTCTATCATGGGCAAGAGCTTCAAGCCAGTGCCCTCCAACCCTGACTTCTACTACTACTGCCTGCCAACCACCTGCGAAAAACAGGTACAAATACATTTATTACGATTAAAACCCACAGATTGATACTTACAAATACAGTCAAACCTCACATTACGTCACCTCAGTAATACAGCCACCTCACAATTAAAGTCACCCTAGGACATTATTTCCATAACAGTGAAGTGTAGGAAATTAGTCCCGCTAATAAGGCCACTTTTCTACTCAGGTCACTTTCGTCCAGTCACGAGGGTGACATCAATAGTGAGGTTCCACTGTCGGTATAACAAATACATAGGTTTTTAAAAGCAAATAAATGTAAAAAAATAAAACAAGTAATAAATTAAAAAAGTTAAGAAATAAATAAGCTGTAAATGTTGTTAGAAATAATACTAAATATGTAAAAATAGGATATAGGTTTTTAAAAGCAAATAAATGTAATAAATAAAAAAAGTTAAGAAATAAATAAGCTGTAAATGTAAGAAATAATACTAAATATGTAAAAATAGGATATAAAGTCACCAATTTATGGTTTAGAGTGACTTTTGCCCAGCTAGTCGACATGGACATCTTGACAGTTGTTGTACAGCTGCACACAAATTGTTTCACTAGAAATGAACTTTTTGCCCACTGCAAATTGTCTGTGTGATTGTCATTTTCCATTAGAAGTAGACGTTTGACGATAATTGCCATTTCTGTCCTGATGTTTTATCTTTCTAGTATACCCTCATCTTGGTGCCCTGGAGGGGTGTTTGCCATTACACAGACATTTTGCCAACAGATATTTCACCAATGGATACTACCAAAAACAAAAACCTAGTTCTGGTATGGATTAGGTGCCATAAACTGCCTGTTCAGAATATGCCATGTCTGCATTGCACAGAACATGGCAGGTGCCTTAGGCAATTGTTGATGTATGACTCATCAGTATTGTATGTGTCTATAGATATATGTACAGGTTTGTTTATTTTACTATGAACTATTTATGTTTTATGTACATTGATGTCATTGTCATTTCATTGTCAAATTCTTATTATTATCTAGGTAGATACCAGTGCTGCGTAAGACGACTCGTTATTAATATTAATGGCTTGTCTGCATGAATCAGTACATTACTGTGCACGTCATGATGATGTTTTACGTTTTCTTGTAGCGGAGTTCAGAATCTGAAAAAGTGGCGTCAGATGAGCCTGAGACAGGTGAATATACTGATGAATTAAATATGTTTGTTGTAACTCATAATTACCTATGACACATTTAGTTCAAAAGCACACATCTTTCCCTCCCTCCCTCCCTCCCTCCCTCCCTCCCTCCCTCCCTCCCTCCCTCCCTCCCTCCCTCCCTCCCTCTCTCCCACTCTCCCTCCTCCCTCCCTCCCTCCCTCCCACCCTCTCTCCCTCCCACCCTTCCACCCTCTCCCTCCCTCCCCCCTCCCTCCCTCCCTCCCTCCCTCCCGCCATCCCTCCCTCCCTCCCTCCCTCCCTCCCTCCCTCCCTCCCTCCATCCCGCCATCCCTCCCTCCCTCCCTCCCTCTCTCCCTTCCACCCTCTCTCCCACTCTCCCTCCTCCCTCCCTCCCACCCTCTCTCCCTCCCACCCTTCCACCCTCTCCCTCCCTCCCTCCCTCCCTCCCTCCCTCCCTCCCTCCCTCCCTCCCTCCCTCCCTCCCGCCATCCCTCCCTCCCTCCCTCTCTCCCTTCCATCCTCTCTCCCACTCTCCCTCCTCCCTCCCTCCCTCCCTCCCTCCCTCCCACCCTCTCTCCCTCCCACCCTTCCACCCTCTCCCTCCCTCCCTCCCTCCCGCCATCCCTCCCTCCCTCCCTCCCTCCCTCCCTCCCTCCCTCCCTCCCTCCCTCCATCCCGCCATCCCGCCATCCCTCCCTCCCTCCCTCTCTCCCTTCCACCCTCTCCCACTCTCCCTCCCTCCCTCCCTCCCACCCTCTCTCCCTCCCACCCTTCCACCCTCTCCCTCCCTCCCTCCCTCCCTCCCTCCCTCCCTCCCTCCCTCCCTCCCTCCCTCCCACCCTTCCACCCTCTCTCCCTCCCTCCCTCCCTCCCTCCCTCCCTCCCTCCCTCCCTCCCTCCCACCCTTCCACCCTCTCTCCCTCCCTCCCTCCCTCCCTCCCTCCCTCCATCCCTCCCTGTGCATGTAACGCCGTGGTGCAGTGGTTAGAGCTTCGGACTCTCGATTGAAAGAACCCGGGTTAGAATCCTGTGCGGCGGTGTTGAACCTTGGGCAAGTTCGTTCACTATACGTTGCTCCAGTTCACTCAGCTGTATGAATGAGTACCTGGCTATAGGCAGTGGTGAATATTTGTGTATGAATAGTCTTTGCGCATTAATTGCAGCATGGCTGGATGCTTCCCAGAGAAGTCAAGATAGTGTTGGATTGAACAGGTCTGCCAGAGAATAAAGTGTAAAGCACTTTGAACAGTCCTGAAGACTGCTATATAAGAACTTACCTTTATTTTAGTTTTTTAGTGTACAAGCTGGTTGCAACAGTCATGCAAAATATTTCTTATTGTTAAAAAAAACTATGTTTTCGAACATCCAGAAATTGACAAAATTAATTATTTATATACCTTAAGTTTTTGGACACCTGTAAAATAATTTTATTTCTGTTCCTATGTAATCGGACACTAATGTAGGTTGTAATTGTAATGAAGTTACGAAGGCCTGTTAATACGAGGGATATCAAATGGGGATCACATGACATCAAGACTTGTTTGCATACATAAGTATTTGGACAATGTATCTGAGAATTATTGTTGTGCGTTGTATGTTTTTGGACAGCTAATATTTTAATTATTTCATCCTCGTAAGCCAGGGGTGGTAGCTATTTACACTGACCCTGGCAAATCTCCTATGCATTATATGTTCAAATCAAACTCGTAATTGACTTCATCAGTTGAAACTGTACCACCTGTGAGAACAGAGCAGACCCCGTCCTACCCGCGGTCCAGTTCCTAGACGAAGCCCTCGACTTCCAGGAATCCCAATATAATTACCCATTCGACCATTCTCATGAGCCGCTGAGCGATATTATGTATTCAAATTACTACTACTTCCCAAACTTTTCACCAGAATTTCCTGGCAAGCGATATTATTAACTGAGTGTATCTTCAGAGTTTCGCAAAGTGGGTCTGCCAGGGGGTACTAGATGAATTATTTGTATGTGTCCAAATACATACTGCCATTATGGTAAGACAGTGTTGGCTTACTGATTGCGTACTTGTGTTTCTAGACCAGAAGCTGCCGACCTCGGATGAGAACGAGGTGTTTATTGAGGACTACGTGGACGAGGGAGAGGACGAACTGAGTGAACACTTCTCTGTCATCTCCAATCGAGACAGCGGCACTCTCGATGACGTCGATGACTTCGCAGAGATCAACGACGACAACGATGACGTGGGGCCGCCGTTGTTCCTCTATCTGACATGCTCAGTGCGCTCCAAACGACGCTCTCTCAAGAGTATTCCCATCAGGAACCTGCCCATATGTCTCGGTAGGTTGTTGTTCATGCAATGGAAATGGCATCGTCTTTTCAAAATAAAGTGAGTCCATGACAGCTTTTTCCATTTCCCAGCGTGGGATATTTTATTTCCGCTGGCAGAGACATCAGGTAGAAGGGACCAAGGCTTGTACCGTCTCTGCTGAAAAACACAGGCAATCTAGGGTCAACGAAATTGCCCAAATTTTGACATGGTGGCCAATACTGGTACTGAGCCACCGATTAGTTGGCATCAGGATTCGAACCCAGGTACCTCCGATTGACAGTCCGGCACCCTAACCGCTTGACCACCACCACATCCCACAACTGATTCCTAATCAGGAAACGTTTATTTGGTCCAAATAATAAAACAGAAAAATTGTACGGCATGAAAATTGAAATTTAAACAGTACATTTAAAAGTACATAATTAAGAGTTTATGTGAACTCGGTCAAATTGGATGGAAAACTCCAACTAAGACTTGAATTAGTTGCTTTTGTTAGAATCACCCTATGTTTATTTACATGTATAGAAACTTACTGATACTTTTTCAAAAAGGTTGTTATTGTGGCTATTAATTGTGTTATGTCACTAGACAATATGAATTTGAATACTATAACTATTTATCACCTGAAAACAAACTATTAAAAAATTACTTTAAAGTATCCCCAAGACAAAATATTCTACGTTACTGGATAGTGAGACTGTACATATTTTACATTTGTGACCCATCTTAAAAAAATGAGTCGGATGTCGGCAAAACTGATTTTCTGTAAATGACGTTTATGTGAAACAATCGCGAATCCATAGATTTAGAGATTTCCCCTGAAAATTATTCTTTGGTATTCATTTTATCGATTGCTACTCTAGCTACCCTCTAATTAACTCTGTTTTGTGTATTTTAAAGCGATTTTTGTAGAGCTATACAAAGTGTTCCGCTCGCTTTCCTTAAAATAAAGCCGAAAATGACAGTAATTGCGCGCGTTTGCAGCCGCTAATTTTGGGACGCTTCTAACATATTGGATATCACCACGAAGCTTGATGTGTCATCTTCCCATATATGGGCATAAATATGCTAATAACTACATTCTGTGACCTCCAGAGTGCTTTGTAGACGCACCCTGTTTTGGCCAGCTGTGCAAACAATTCGGATCACGTGGTAGAAACGGCAACTGCGTGACCCAGGCAGCTGTTCTCATTGGTTCAGTTATGGGTCATTTACATAATCTGTAAACACACACATGCGCACCGTGTATTTCCACCACGTCAGTGCTGACCCACATAGCGATTAGGAAGACACAAAGACTGGCGTTTAATGTGGCGAAGCTGTAAAATTCGGATGGAAGTGATGGCGCACAGCTTGACAGTTTATAACATTCTTACTGACCCACCTTTGTTACAGAAACTAATAACAACTGTCTCTAAAAATTGGTGTAATAGTGTTGCCTGTCTTCATTTTTCTTAACAATGTTATTACACAAGCAATTATTTTCTAACAAAGATCTTGTTTTCCTATTAACAGAATATCATGAGAATGCCACTGTCTTCAAGTTGTCAAAACTTCAGCCAGATATGTCCATGCTAACTAAGGTATAATAGTGCTGCAGGTTTTCGCTTTTCACAACAAGGGTGGTAATTACATAGGCAATTCATTGTATTGTTAGATATTTCTATAAAAAAAATTGTTTTCATATTAATAGGATATCACCACGAGAATGCCATTATCTGCGAGTTACCCAAATTTCAGCCAGATGTGCCCTTGCTAACCAACGTATAATTGTAGTGCAGGTTTTCGCTTTTCTTACCAATGGTGGTAGTTATATTATTAAATTAATATGCTACTTTTTTTCTAACAGAGATGTTGTATTCACATTAACACAATGTTTTGAGAATGACATTATCTACGAGTATTCCAACTTTTAGCAAGATCTGTACAGGGTAACTAAGGTACATTAAATGAAACAAGGAATATTTTGCATCAACTTTGACGGCTGTTTTTGGGGTTTGAAGGTTTTTACACCACATGTGTTTGTTAAGCCATAACTTCAGTTAGAATTAAGATATCATCTTACATGATAGATCACGTGAAAGCAGAGATTCCTATCTTTCCAACGCTACTAATAACTCAATATAAAAAATTTCCGACATACGACTCATTTCGTTAAAATGGGTCATATTTCTAAATATACTTCAAAAATCCACTGGACGATTAACATTAATAACCGCAGCAACATGTTTAGCATATGAGCTTAAGAAAATGTAATTTGTTGATACAGTGGAACCTCACTATTAAGGTCACCCTCGGGACTGGGCAGATGTGACCTGAATAGGGAGGTGACCGTATTAGCAGGGCTAATTTCCTATACTTTACCGTATATGGAAATAATTTGGTTCTAGGGTGACCTTAATTGTGAGGTGGCTATTTTATTGAGGTGACCGTAAAGCGAAGTTCAACTGTAAAAATTTAACATGTAAAAGAGCTGCAATACTTTTAGCATATGAGCTTACAAAAATGTCATTTATTGATACTTTGCCAAACCATGCAGGCGAGCTGAAGGAGTGCCTCGGTGACCTGACCTCTGAGGTCAACCTCAGTGACCTTCAGATCACCTTGGACATCATCTGTCTCATGTTGCCCCCGGAGACTGACGTAACGGAGCCGAGTAGTCGGCCATGTTACTACCGCATGACGTCACACATGAGTCAGATGTCATACACGAGTACGTCGCCGCCGGCTAGTGACGTTCTGGGGGAGATTGATGACCTGGCAAGTCTGCCGACCACCACCGATGCTGGGTGAGTGGCACGGATGCCGCGGGATCAATGCGTGGTGACCATTTTTTTTGCAATAACATTGACTCAAAGGGTGGTTGTGGGTTGTTTCCGAGAGTAGGTTGCAAGTTAAACTCATGACCTTTGGAAGATAAAATGTATATTTTACAAGGTTATCGTGAATAAAGAATGTTTATTATTATTATTGAGTTGAAATATTTGCTGGCTTTTCAGTAGTTTTTCTAAAACAATTTGTTTAGTTTTAGTAGAAATGTCCTGAGCATTATTATGATGCCGTAACTTACACCCACCTGAGGTGTAGCTCAATTTGTCCACTGAAAAAAGCAAATAAAATTTCAAATACATCACCAATTGGTAGATGAGAGGCCAATGGTTGAAGGATGGCAGTATATGTAGAAAGTGGCCAATGGACCTTGGTATTTCAAATGAAATGCTCCAAAGTTGGTTTGTTAATACAATTATAGATGCTAATTACACTTGCCTTGTTTCTGCAGGTATGCAAGGGAGAACTTGACAGACCCTCTGAATTGTCTGCCCAGTCGCCAGTACCAGGCCGTGACAAGCTGCAAGGACCAGGTGGGGGGCGGGGGGGGGGTGTGTGTGTGTGTGGGGACAGTGACGTGTTAGGCATCATCGGGCTACGGTATATTTTATTTGGTTTTCTTCCACACTGTGGTTGACTTTGGTTGATTGAGTTTATTCAGCAAAATTATAATTATACATGCAAATACTTATTAAGAAAAAACAAAAAAACAGAGACATGTATAATAATGCCAAGGATAACACATGAAAGCATGCAAAAATACACTTATTTCCAGTATGGTCCTCAAATGATAATAATAAAAAATAATAAAAAATAAAAATAAATATGATCAATAAGACGATGTGATAACATTGAAATGTGTGCACAATAATACATTGAGCACTTTCCAGTGCTCTCTAGAACACGGACTACAGCTGGTGGGTCTTGGATTTGGGTCGGTCACCATCTAAAAATTCGAGGGGCAGTCCAAAAATAAGTTTACTAGGCACATGGCATCATTAAAACGGAGGCTAGACCGGTCGGATTTGATTGCAGAGAAATTATTACTTTTAGTTGGAAACTTTGTGTCAGGTGGCAGCACTGTACAGCGTTTGGTGGTGACGGCCATCAGTTAAAGATAGCAACTCGACTGGAGCAGTGGTCAGCTCGTCGTGCCCGGGGGTTTTAAAAAAGGACTAGGTGGAGCGATCATCTTGGAAGTAAAACGTGACCAGCCATGATCATTCCGAATACGGAGAACTTGGACAGACATAAAAGACATGTGACATTAGGAAAGATTTCCAGGTGACTCGTCCGGTTCTAAAGTCTGCACACAACTCTGCCACACTCTGACGACTCATCACTTCGTTCCCGTACACTTCGACCAGCTGACGATGAATTTCCACAGCAGACACATTCTTAGCATTCAAAAAACTAATTACCATACAGATCTCCTCTTTGGACCACTGCTCCAGTCGAGTCGTTGTCTTTAACTGATGGCCATCACCTCACAAGCGCAATACAGTACTGCCACCTGACACAAAGTTTCCAACTAAAAGTAATTTCTCTGCAATCAAATCCGACCTGTCTAGCCTCCGTTTTAAAGACGTTATGTGCCTTGTAAACTTGTTTTTGGACTGCCCCTCGTACATTGGCTGCCAGTCTACGTCTACATCAAGTCGAAGACGTACTTGTGGACATTTAGTGCACCGCATGGTCATGATTCCCAGTTACCTAGCGTGTAGTTATGTTTTTACTTCCACTTATTTGAATTAACTTTTTTATCCTATCATAAAACGTTTGTTGTGTCAGTTATTTTAACTTTTGTATAGCACTGTAGAATATCACAATACTAATTTGATGATGTAAACATTTACAGTACAATACAGTAATGTTACAACTGGTAAGAAACAACTGCCAGCATGGCATTATTAGTAACATTCTAGCTATCCATAGGCATCATGTAATCTCTTTGATCTAGATGTGACTTTAACTAGAACATATTAATAGATGTAAAAATTTACAATTCTCAACTTTTCCATTTCAATACTTTTAAACTCGCTTGTAATAATCACATGCTGAGCTGTGCCACAACTATCTAGCAGTGCATCCCAGAATTCCTTGCAACAACTGCACTTCCTGCTGTCAGATCCTGTGGCTGCTGCAAGATGAGATAGCGTCAGCGTCTCGCCTCATCCTGCCTGTGGCTGCGGAGACACTGGAGATGGTGGCAGACCATGTCAAGAGGAGTGAGTTGATGCCAATGTGCTCCTACGAACAGGTGCTCCTGCACTTCGTCTATGGCCCAGACAGCAGTCTTACGCAGTTTATTGAGGTAAGTCAACTCAAGGGACAAAGATGATGGTTGTAATACAATCTTAGGGTATTCCGCCACTCCAAAATTAAAAAGAATTTCAAAGTAGTACCTCTTTCACTCAGTGTTCAACGAAAGGTTAAACATGTTAAAAGCCATTTCATCACTCCAAAATTAAAATGTATTTCTATGTAGTGCCTATTTCAGTTGTCAGGAGAGAAACACGGATGTAATATTCATTATTATTATTAATTGGTTCTTTATAAAAGATTATGAAGGTGACAGATCGGTGACTAGGAATGACCATTAATTTTTGATGGAAAAGTTTTATTGTCCACAAGTTTAGAGTAGTAGCTCTGCCTTGTATATGTCTAATACACATGCGTCTTGTGCTAGGACTTTGAGAGAATGCATCTTCCCGGCTACCACCTGAACAAAGAGGGTACCTATTACTACCTCTACCTCAACCGCATGCATGCCCATGTGCAGGCAATCAGCTCAAAGCTGGAGCACCTTGAGGTCAAGTCTGCAGCTGATATCTCATCAGAGGCAGCTTCTGGCACTGTGCCAGAGGATACAGCCCCGCAGAAAATGGTGTCAGAAGTGGGATGTGTGGCGGCACCTGGAGCTGATGACAGTGTGGCTGTGCAGAGTGGAGGTGGAGATAAGGTGTTGGTTGCTGCAGCTAGGGCAGAAGAGTTAATGATTGATGTAGACACATGTGATGGTGGTGTCTTGGGAAAATCTGTTGTTTCCAAGAATCTTGTTAGAGATGTGGTGGATGATGATGCCGGAATGTCTGTTGCCAACACTGTTGTTGTGAAAGAGGAACTTGTTGAATCCGGTGGAAAAGTCAAAGTGGCAGAAGGTGGTGGGAAAGAGGAACTGTCAGGATCTGATGCAAGAGGTATACTGCAATCAGAGATCAGTACTGAGCTAGGTGCTGTGCAAACAGGGTCAATGTCAGAGATCATTGCTTGCAATGACGCTGCCACCATTAGTGCCACAGATGACCAGAAGGGGACTCTGCAAGGTAAAGACATTAAAATCTCGATAATTCGACCCAGTCCAGTTCGACAGGTGCCAAAGAAAGGCTTTGATAACCCACCACATAGTGACGTGTCATCGACGCAAGCCACCGACCACACAGACAATGTCACTGACATCGATGCTGCCTCAGCCACGAAAGACAAAATCCTTAAAGTCCACGAGAACGAGTCGATTAAGGACATTGCAAAAACTGTAGTGCTGCCACCTGTGGTTCTACGGCGGCGGCACCGGTCAGGCGAACCGGTCAGCCAGACGGCCCTAATGCGCGAACTCGGCACGTTGGAGCGGCGGGCGACACTAGATGGCAGCAGCATGGTGTGGGCGTCTCGCTCGCTGCAACAGCTGCAGGTTAGCACGCCATGCAGCAGCACAGAGACGATCGACAGATCCGGCATGAAGCGCATGCACAGTGCTGTCACTTTGGAGAAGTATCGGCATGACAAGTCGAGGAAGTCGGCCGGGGTAGGGTTGGACACATCAGACCCACACACCCCTGCCAGGTCCCGGAATCAGTCGGGGTTGCAGACACCCAAGTCTACTTCCCTAGTTGACACCACTAGCAGCAGGAGCAGTGTGGGAGAGGAAGGTAAGGGGTGAATAATTCATTGGAGGTCACTTGCAGGTCAAATTTATGGCGCTATAAAGTCTACTCAGGTTTGCTCCCCAAGCCTAATGGATCTTTACTTTACATAATTTTTTTATATAGTCAGAATTATTCAAATTTGAGCGTATCAAACTGTAACTAATATCGGTTAATGGTTCTTCCACACAGAGTTCAGATTGGTGGGAGCTGTGAAATCTACTTGGGTTTGCCACCCAAAAATAATGTGTTATATACCAGGTATTTTTATATGGAATTTAAGTTGTCAGAAATATCTAGAATTTCTGCGAACCAAAGTATAAAAAAAATGGTTATACCCTAAGGCTTTCTAGAGTAACATTTCTCTAGGATTGGTTAATTTCAAGCATCCAGAAATATAGATCTATATTATACTGAAAGGCCTAAACAGAAATCCTATTTTTTTATTAATTATGATTTATAATGTGCATATGTGCACACAGGTAGTAGAGGATGTAGTTTTATAATGTGCATATGTGCACACAGGCAGGAGAGGATATAGTTTTATAATGTGCATATGTGCACACAGGCAGGAGAGGATGTAGTTTTATAATGTGCATATGTGCACACAGGCAGGAGAGGATGTAGTTTTATAATGTGCATATGTGCACACAGGCAGGAGAGGATATAGTTTTATAATGTGCATATGTGCACACAGGCAGGAGAGGATGTAGTTTTATAATGTGCATATGTGCACACAGGCAGGAGAGGATGTAGTTTTATAATGTGCATATGTGCACACAGGCAGGAGAGGATGTAGTTTTATAATGTATGTATGCACCTATAAACGGGCTGATCTCAGATATATGGCACTATAGAAATGGTAGTAGTAATAATAATAATTTTAGACCCAGAAACGTTTTTTAGGCTATGAGGGAGACTCGAGTGACCTGGACGAGGAGGGGGTGATGATGTCATTCAGCGACTCCCTTGTGCCCCGGCCGGTGCTGCCAAACTTTTGGCTCATCATGCGCATCGACCCCAATGTAGTGGATGTTTTCTTCCATGCCAGGTAACATATCATTTTGAGAAGAATCGGAATCGATTGATGTGAAAGCAGATGAATTGGAATCGGAATCGGAATTGTTTTGAAGGGAATTGCAATCACTAGCAGCAGCAAACACAATGTCTTTTAGTGTTTACACATTTTTTTAAAGCAATAACGTTTGACATCATTGTAGCGAAAAGGTGCGGGCTTGCCATATCTTATTTAGCGGACACCCTAACTTTGTATTGGACACGGGGTCGTGGAGGCAAACATTTTGAGAACCATTGGTCTCAAGGACTGGATATCACATTTGGTTGTTTTTAAACTTACCTGTGTTCCTGAAAAAAATTGCACACCTGTCATACTAATGGCCCAACCAAATCTGCCGACAAACCTATGTGACACCCCATGACATCATGTGACGTCATATGACAGAGACAACGGGGAGGAGGACCGACCGGAGTATCTACAGCAAAAGATGCTCAACAGTGACATCATCAAGAACATCCGTGCCATCTGTCGCACCGTCAATCAGGTGAGTGCTACATGTCATAGTGGGCAGGCCTTTGTGACATTTTCCAGTTTACCCATTCTCATTTTGTATTTACCATTATGTTCATGAAAAACCCTGGTACACAAGCATTGGTCCTTGGCATCCGAACGTAATGAATATTCAGGGGGCTGAGGTTCTCTGAAAACCTCCAACTGCACCCCCTTGAGGCCCCCAAAATACTCAAATTTCAAACAGCACTCGTTCATTCACTTTCACTCTTCAAACAAGGCCAGTTTTATGGCAACACAAGCACTGGTTTGACCTTGTTATTGGCGAAATATAACCACGTTATGGTTCAACACAAGCACTGGTTTGATCTTTTTATTGTGGAAATATAACCACGTTATGGTTCAACACAAGCACTGGTTTGACCTTGTTATTGTGGAAATATAACCACGTTATGGTTCAATACAAGCACTGGTTTGACCTTGTTATTGTGGAAATATAACCACGTTATGGTTCAACACAAACACTGGTTTGACCTTGTTATTGGGGAAATATAACCACGTTATGGTTCAACACAAGATCATGGTATCTGAAAAATAAAAATGAGTTATCTCAAGATAAAAAGACCCATTATTTGAAAAAAGAATGTTGCGATTGAAAAAAATCATGCAATAACCGGACAGCGGGTCTCTGGCTAAGGGTCTGATATTGATAGTGGAGACAGACCCCAAAACACTCAGGACAGACCATAACTCACACTGGCAAGAGATTAATTGTACTTTCTACACACCTCACTCCGGGTGCAGACCACTATTGTGCTTTATACACACCCCACACAGGGTGCAGACCACTATTATACATCTGGGTTTATGTCATATGAACAGATTTTGAATTGGTACAATTTTTGTGTTGTGATTTCTTTAAAAAAAAATTGTGGGATAAAAATATGATGAATGAAATAGTTGTGTTGTTGATAGTTTCTGGTGGATGGCCCGCTTGGCGTGTAAGCGATGGAAGGATGTAGGCCAAATACTTTTTTTAATAAATAAATGTCATCAATAAATCATTAGAAGTAAAGAAATGATGACATGAGAACACGAAGGAGGTTTTGAAATACCTGCCGTGTGTTTGTTTTTGTGTCGCTTCGATCATCTAGTTCTGATTTTATTTTTGTTCCTAGAGTCAATACTAATATTGGAAGTAGGACATTTTCTGTTGCTGCACCTACTCTCTGGAATATGCTCCCTCTTAGTGTTAGACCAGTGAAAAATATTACACAATTTCGCCATCATTTAAACTTACAACCTTGATTATGCACCTTAGCTCCCTGTTTTACCGATCCGTTTGTTGATGACTTTAACATGCCTTATCAATTTTGAGATTGACTAACAGTTTTGTATTGATGTGCCTATGAGCTTGGTTTCCAAGGATTTAGGTGCAATAGTAATTACCTTATTATTATTATTAGAAATTAAGAATTAATGACACAAAACATGAAGGAGTTTTTGAAATAGTCGCTGTGTAGCACAGCAGTGACAGAAGTCTGGTTCAATGTGGCTGATTGGGTTTATTTGTGTTCAGAAAAACCTTACCTATTTATTTTAAATTTACCTTATTATATTTTGTTTTATATATTAGTAAATAACATTTAATATAATATTTAGACTAATAATTTACATACCTTATGTAAAATGTTTATTATGTAAGCACGAAAAAACTGTACATCTATATTTTAACAATGATGCAGTTTATGCGCCCCTGAGCAGAATTTCTATATTCTGGATATATACGGCATTTATAAATAATATTATTATTTTAATAGCAAGAATAAAAATGATTTTGGAGCTATAGTTGAAACAACGTTTCAACCCATCTACAGCGGTTGTTGTTCACACTCTGATGTCATGTGAACAAGATCCGATGTAGACGGGTCGAAATGTTGAATGTTTCAGTTATAGCTCCAAACTAAGTTTAATTCTTGTTATTAAAATCTCATCTTGGAGCCATGAACAATATCTTCCATATAAGATTATTATCATTATTCAGCGGAGACTACTGCAGGAGTTGAACGACACTCACATGTGCAACCTGCTCCTGGTACCAGAGGCCGACGAGGACATCCGCTGGACTCAGGACAAGTTCTCTTTTGACTTCCCAAAGCACAAGAAAGGGGCAAGTGGTGGGTGTCGTCTGAAAGCAGTGGGCGTGGCTTGTGGGGCGGGTGGGTAAGATTGCCTTACAAAGTACTGAGGATTGTTTGTGGGGGAATGGCTTGGAAAGTGGGCGTGGCTTGTGGGTGGGGGGATGAGATTGGCTTAGGAAGCACTGTGGATAGGTTGTGGGGGAGTGGCATGGAAAGAAGTGGGCGTGGCTTGTGGGGGAACTGAATGGGGCTTGCTTTAAAAGTAATAGGTGTAGCTTATGTGGGAGTGGAGGGGCGTCGAATGCTGTTGGTGAGGCATGTGGTAAAGGGGAGTGGGTTTGAAAGCTATGGGAAGCAGGGGGGTTGGTTGTGGGGAAGTGGCAGGCCATGGAAGTGTTTTGTCAAGATCTGTTGCAAAATAATTTCATTTTATAGAATAATGTTGTGTTTGAATATAATTTTGACTATATTTAACAAGATTATCATCCATGACAACAGGGTGCATATGATAGATGGGCAAGAAGCTGAACCCTTTGTGTAGTATGTCTGTGTCAGATAGCTGTCATTGTTTTACATTTTCCATAGCTAGAACAAACAATATGTTGTTGGTTACTTAACTATGCAATGTTACTGTGGTTATACTGGTGCTGTAATGACCTTGTGCATTGTTTCCTTGGCCAGAGTCCGATGAATCTGATGACAACTCTCCGCCGAAGAAGTATTTGGCAGCCATGATGGAATTCAAGCCGGGCCACTTTGCCTGCGAATGTGTTTGGAGAAAGTCATTCTTACTTCATTCTAGACTAAAGATGGGGCCGGGCCGCAGTGGAATATCTAGGGGTAAGTATCGGGCTACAGTGGCATCTCTAGAAGTATGCATTGGGCCAGGTCATAGTATTATTTCTAGCACTATATATATTGGGTGAGGTTTCATAAATGTAGGGCTAGTCTCATAACCATCTGTCTACAATCAAATCATGACAAGCTCTGGTAAATAATGAATTACTTGGTGAAAATAACTCTGCAATATAAAGGTAAATGTTTTTAGTTGTAAAATGGTTTTTTCAACATCAACATTCACATACATAGCCATAAAAGTCACCTCAGTTCTTTCTGTATTGAGTGAATGTTGAATGCAAATAATGAAACATAGGCAAACACTGTGAGTATATGTTGGTGAGAAACCACTGTTGAATCTAGTATATATACTTTATGAGAAAATGTAAATATGGTGTTTATGTGTTTGCAGGCATTCAGGCACTACGTTCTATACTGAACAAGTTCTCCGTCAACAACCGAAAGAACATGTTTGTGTTCCGAGAGAGCAACGGATCTGTCTTCTATCTAAGGTAAGTTCACTGATATTTAATAACAAAATAATTATATTAGGGCATCCACCTTATTTCAGCTTTTCACTCGTCTCGTATGAAACTAATTTCAAGAATATTGACCATATCTAGAATCCACAGCGATATGTACAAATTTGCGATTTATTTTTTTGTGAAATCATCATACAATTGCATCAGTTTTCATTGAATCTGGTCAAAGTGCGCAGAAGTATTGCACAAATGAAACTGCTTTATCTCTGCAAATTCCAGTACATGTGGACAAAGTTGACCGAATTTAGGCAATCATCAGATCGTGTGACTGGTGTATAGCCAACATCCGTAATATTACATTCCTCATCACAAGCGATGCTAGTCAATGATATTGTTTTATCAAAAATATAAAATGACGATACCAATGCAAAACTTTATTACAAAAAGGTACTCAAATGATTGTAGGTGCAAACTTCAGTGGATGTAATAAAGCAGGTTATTCGACTGTGTTGGTCTGATGAGTTGTTCGTCCAGTTGTCTGCTCATGTGGTGCTGTTTGTCCTGCCAGATTGAATGAGTCACCATCAGAGTCGCTGGGAGGAACACCAAGTGTAGGGGATGGTCAGGAGTCGGTACACAGCTGTGGCACGTGTAAGTGGTCACCTGTCACTTCAGGCTATCCTCATGGCTGCTGTGTCTCCCTTGGAGGCCTGTCTCAGTATGTCAGCCATCCGGAACTGATATTTCATTAAATTCCCCGACTTTGAAAATAAATTCAGTGTAAACCACAGACGTGGTATTGTTGGTTGTACTTGCAAATGGTTAGACTGTACTAACTCTTAGGTGTATAGGCCCTCACAGTTGCCATTTGTCTCCCTTTAATATAGACAGGCGTGATATTGTTGGCTGTACTTGTAAATGGTTAGACTGTACTAACTCTTAGGTGTATAGACCCTCACAGTTGCCATTTGTCTTCCTTTAGTGTAGACAGGCATGATATTGTTGGTTGTACTTGCAAATGGTTAGATTGTACTAACTTTTATGTGTATAGGCCCATACAGTTGCCATTTGTCTCCCTTTAATAAAGACGGACGTGATATTGTTGGTTGTACTTGCAAATGGTTAGACTGTACTAACTCTTAGGTGTATAGGCCCTCACAGTTGCCATTTGTCTCCCTTTAATATAGACAGGCGTGATATTGTTGGTTGTACTTGCAAATGGTTAGACTGTACTAACTCTTAGTTGTATAGGCCCACACAGTTGCCATTTGTCTCCCTTTAATATAGACAGGCATGATATTGTTGGTTGTACTTGCAAATGGTTAGACTGTACTAACTCTTAGGTGTATAGGCCCACACAGTTGCCATTTGTCTCCCTTTAATATAGACAGGCGTGATATTGTTGGTTGTTTTCTCAGTAAGGAAAACTCATCTCCTTCTATGAATGCAGAAGTCAGTGCATATCTGGAAAGATTCCACATTTGCAGGGAATTAACTTTTCTTGACAGAGGGTGAGTTTAAGACATTCTATCATATGTTTCTTGTAGTCTCGCGGAGTTCGTCCATCATGTCTTTGCCCGTGAAGAAACAGATGGATTTGGACGACGATACCCTCATGATTGGCACTTACGTATGTGCTACCGGTGGCCATGGTTATTCAGTTATACAAATGTTGTGTCATCTCAACTCTGTCTCTGCTGTACCTACATGTATATACAGTGTTCCTTATAATAAGAAATTACTCTGAAATAGACTGATCTGATGCTATTGTGAAGCTATAATAATATTTTCATACTACAATGTATACAATTCAATTAAAGTAATATTTACTGGGTACAGAAAAATCAAGCAAAGAGAGCAACTTGTCTTTGGCTAAAAAACCTACGTTTGATCTAAAAATACTACACAAAACAGATATTGTCTAACCTGAGCATTTAGGGTTGATTTCAACACACAATACCGATATCATCTAACCTGACCCTACTACTTTGAATTACATAAATCTGTCTGCAACTTTGTATTTTTTACTTTCTTACGTATAGAGCAATTTCCATAAAATGCTCAAAGCGCTGTACAAATCTAAATTTGATCAAACGTTCAAAATACCACAAAACTGCAAAGAAATTACAGATGAAATGTAGGATGAATGAAGTTAGTTATATTAAAAATATTAATTAAATACTGTATATTAATAAAATGAGATAAATTCAGACTAATTATTACTACATGTGTATACCTGTGTGTATACATGCCAACACACGCATTTGGGTGCACGTACATAAATAAATAAATAATTATACATGCACACAATATAATATATACATAAAAAAGTAAAATGTGCATAATGTCTGTGGTCACCTTGCAGCGGTCCCGCCGACTGTCCAGTGCTGACCACGACGGAGAGCCGAGTGGTCTGATGTCACCGTCCAGCCGGTCAACTACCTACACCCACCGCAGGGACGACGTCATCATGCTGTCTGCCTATGGCATCTGTCCAGTCAGTAAGTGCAAATAATCGCTGCTCCCAGTGTAATAGTCGCTGCTCCCAGTGTAATAATCGCTGCTCCCAATGTAATAGTCTTTCTTTCCAGTGTAATAATTGTTGCTCCTAGTGTAATAAACGCTGTTCTCAGTGTAATAATTGCTGCTCCCAGACCAATCACCCTCCCCATCCTGTATCCAACTGTCTCGAGCATTCTGGTTTGTCTTAGACAAGGCTACGATAAACCCTCGATTGAGGAAATTTTACATAAATGTCTTTGAATCCTGATTCTTGAAATTGTCTCAAAATTGATGAGCTGCTTGTTATTTAGGGACCATCTCAGAACATTGATGTCCAATATCAGACAAAATTACTTCCATCTGGCCTCAGCTCCTCACCCCACCCCCACAGATGAAGTTTATAAACATTGATACGATGAAATCAATATCAATGTATTGATCCGAAGCATAAAATATTGATGTCCGATGCCAGATGAAACTGACCCCCCTCCCCAAACTGACCCCCCCTCCCCGAACTGACCCCC
Organism: Escarpia spicata; assembly: GCA_963995525.1. NCBI lineage: Eukaryota > Metazoa > Annelida > Polychaeta > Sabellida > Siboglinidae > Escarpia > Escarpia spicata. Next base: position 20,538,882 of record OZ023208.1, read on the forward strand.
TCCCCAAACTGACCCCCACTCCCCAAACTGACCGCCTCCCCAAACTGACCCTCCTCCCCAAACTGATCCCCCCTCCCCAAACTTACCCCCCTCTCCAAACTGACCACCCCTCCCCAAACTGACCCCCCTCCCCAAACTGACCCTCCTCCCCAAAACTGACTCCCCTCCCCAAACTGACTCCCCTCTCCAAACTGAAGCAATTTAGTCTGATGTCGGACATCAAGGTTTTGAGATTATCCCTTAATTCATTAATTTTCCTTGTTCAGATCTTGCGGCAAGCTGAGTGACCGTCTGTGTGTTTCAGGTGCGGAGATCAGTGGGGACCTGGTGGACGTCCTACAGAAGAAACTAAATGATGCTGTACTGGACGTCATCACGGTCACTCTAGCCCGTAACCCCATGTGCAAGCTGAGTCCAGACGATGTCCAGGTAAATGGTCACCTGGGGTGGTTAGCCTGATGTAGTTAACCTTTGACCCATGTCAGTTTGCTGGCCAGTCATGTTAAGTGTTCAGTAAAATACATGAAAATTTAATTTTATTATTGCTGCAATATTTTTAGTTGTCGGTATGTGTGAGAATTACCAGCACTCTTTTTTATTTCTTTTATATTTGAGAATTGTTTTATTGAATTTTAATACTAAGTAGATGTGCTATTATTTAAATAATTTATTCTCTGTCAAATGTTTATGTTTATCTTTAGTTAATGTCAACACACCAACACTATATTATGTAATATACCATAGTGTATTTTATAATTTATTTTAAGATTTTTTAAATTAATGTCAAACACCAAAGATATATTAATATGTATGATACCAGAATGTATTGTACATAATGGAGTTGCGCCATGAGTGTCTCTTGTGGCATCACTTGTCAGGAGATATATTACAAAAATATAGTTTATGATTTTATCAGTTTTGTGTATTTTTATTCATTAAATTTATTGATGTAAAAACAACATCAAAACTCCATTAATTACGCATAAACTATTACTACTATTACGTTGACTGTGTGTGTTCCAGTTCATCCAGCCACCTGGCCCCCCTGCCCACACCCTGCGCCTGCTCATCCCAGGCAGTGCCATGCTCCAGCAGTTTGCCCTCGGTTTCTACCTGCGCCAGAACTTGCTCCAGTTCACCCACACCCCCAAGTACATGGAGCACCGGGTGGAGAACGTCTTCAAGGACTACAGCGACGAGGAACACCCCACGCCCATCTCTGACAGAGACGCCTTCCTCTACAACACCCCCCAGCAGGCCCGGGGTAAAGGTAAGATATCTACCACACCCCCAGTAGGCCTGGGGTAAAGGTAAGATGTCTTCCTCTATAATACCCCCCAGTAGGGCCGGGGAAAAGGTGAGATGTCTTCCTCTATAATACCCCCAGTAGACCCGGGGTAAAGGTAAGATGTCTTCCTCTATAATACCCCCAGTAGGCCCGGGGAAAAGGTAAGATGTCTTCCATAATACCCCCAGAAGGCCTGGGGTAAAGGTAAGTTGTCTTCCTCTATAATACCCCCTGTAAGCCCGGGGTAAAGGTAAGATGTCTTCCTTTATAATACCCCCAGTAGGCCCAGGGCAAAGGTAAGACGTCTTCCTCTATAATACCCCCAGTAGGCCTGGGATAAAGGTAAGATGTCTTCATGTCTAATACCCCCAGCAGGCCCGGGGTAAAGGTAAGATGTCTTCATGTCTAATACCCCCATTAGGCCTGGGGTAAAGGTAAGATGTCTTCCTCTATAGTATCCCCAATAGGCCCAGGGTAAAGGTAAGATGTCTTCCTCTATAATACCCCCAGCAGGCCCGGGGTAAAGGTAAGATGTCTTCTTCTATAATACCCCCAGTAGGCCCGGGGAAAAGGTAAGATGTCTTCCTCTATAATACCCCCAGTAGGCCTGGGGAAAAGGTAAGATGTCTTCCTCTATAATATCCCCAGTAGGCCCTGGGTAAAGGTAAGATGTCTTCCTCTATAATACCCCAGCAGGCCTGGGGTACAGGTAAGATGTCTTTCTCTATAATACCACATTATAATGACCCACAATGTGATTCCTAAAGAGCAACCCTCTCCAAACACAATGCAACTCACTTGACCCACAATGCCACTGTCTTGACCCACAATATCACAGATGACCCCACTTCCTGCCTCTCTTGCAGGTATTATACTGCTACGTCGACAATATAATATTCACCAATAATTCATGACTCACAATGCCACTGTCTTGACCCACAATGCAATTTCATCACCCACAATGCCATTGTGTTGACCCCCAATGTCACTGATGACCTACACTTCCTGTGTCTCTTGCAGGTATTGCGTGCCTCCACCTGCAGTTTGTGGATGGTCGGGGCAGACCAGTGCAGCTCTTGGGCAGTCGCAAGCCGCTGCCCCTTGCCTACAAGGACGCACTGGAGAGGACCATGTTTGACAGCATGGTCTCCACCAGTGTCTATGAGCCTCAGCCAAACAGCAAGTCTCCAGGTGAGACTGTCGTTGGGTCTCAGTTATTGTCATTGATACTGTGTCTGATTAGGAGTGAGACTTGTAGCAGAAGAGGTTCACAAGTTGGTGTAGAATTGTGGCTTATGTCGGCAGTAGTGAGTTGATCCGTTGGTATTATTTGTTTATAAAATAAATGTTAACATATATATGTATTAATCAGAAGCCATGCAGCTGGATCTAGATATATTGAAAATAGTGGAATGTATTGACACATATTAGATTATAGTGTTTTGTGATTGCTACACTACAGATGACCCTAGAGATGATGATTATAAAAATATGTAAATAAAATGTGATATTTATATAGCTCCATAATCACATGGTGTTGTGTGGTGTTTTGTAATAATCCAGAAATTAAGTACAAATGACAATATACAACTTAGACTATATATTTGTATTTTAAAATGTAAATAAATGAATGAATGCAAATTAAGACATAATTTTGTCATACACTGATGGCAGAAAAGAAAAGGTTTTAGATGCTGTTAAAAATTGGCGCAACTCAAAGTGTCATTGTTTTTGATATTTGATGACAGATTGTTCCAAAATGACACCACATGATAATGATGAAGATGATGATGAATATGGTCGTAATGATAATGGAGATGATCATGATGATGGAGATAACGGTGATGATGATGATGGTGACAGTTGTGATTATAGTAATGATGATGATGGTTTTATTTTGTAAACACCTATGTTTTAGTGATATATGGTGTCAAAATACATTTTATTTCATTGATTTTATGTGGTGATGGTGGTGAAGGATATGATGATGGTGATGATGATGATGGAGGTGGTAGTAATAATGATAATGATGATGATGATAGTGACGATTATGATTATGGTGATGATGGAGATGATGATGGTGGTGGTGATGTTGATGATGAAGGTGATGATGATGATGACGATTGTAATTGTAATGATGGTAATGATGATGATGAAAAATGTTATTTAATTGAGTTGATTTGGTGAAGGATATGATGATGATGCCAATGCCCCTGGCTGTTGCAGGTCCGCCGGCTGTGGTTCAGATCAGCATGTGGCAGCAGGGAGACGTCGTGCTGTCTCAGCTGACAGACCGACTCATCCTAGCCATGAAGCACGCCGTCTGCGACATCGTCATGGAGTACCGCCTGCTCACAGCGCCACTCTGCGAGGTGCCTGAACACTACGTTAAGGGCGTTGATTCGCCCCTCCACTCGGCCCCACCCTCCCCTGTCCTGGCGCATTCCGCAGGTGAGTTCTTGTCTCACAGTTGATACTCTTGCCGACGTGTGTCAAGTTCATGCATCTCAAAAACTGTTTGTGGTGTGTGGATGTGTGTGTGTGTGTGTGTGTGTGTGTGTGTGTGTGTGTGTGTGTGTGTGTGTGTGTGTGTGTGTGTGTGTGTGTGTGTGTGTGTGTGTGTGTGTGTGTGTGTGTGTGTTGTGTTTTGATGTTTTGAACTGTCACAGCATAGAAAATAGAAATGGCTAGATAGTAAAGAAGCAGTATGTGCGTGCGTGCGTGCGTGCGTGCGTGCGTGCGTCCGTGTTAGTGTGTGCGTGTGTGTGTGTTTTTGTGTATGTTCACTTGCGTGTGTGTGTGCATGCATGTTAGTGTGTGTGCATGTATTAGTGTGTGTTTGTATGCATGTATGTGTGTTCGTGTGTGTTTGTGTGCGTGTGCACGTGTGCGTGTGTCGGTTTGTGGTGTGCATGTTTTGTTAATATGAATGGTCATAGCATAAAAAGGTCTAGATATTAAAGAAGCAGTGGTTGGTGCATGTACAGAGCCGTGTAGCCAGTGTGTCTGTGTACAGAGCCGTGTAGCCAGTGTGTCTCTACAGAGCCGTGTAGCCAGTGTGTCTGTGTACAGAGCCATGTAGCCAGTGTGTCTGTGTACAGATCCGTGTAGCCAGTGTGTCTGTGTACAGAGCCGTGTGGCCAGTGTGTCTGTGTACAGAGCCGTGTAACCAGTGTGTCTGTGTACAGATCCGTGTAGCCAGTGTGTCTGTGTACAGAGCCGTGTAGCCAGTGTGTCTGTGTACAGAGCCGTGTAGCCAGTGTGTCTGTGTACAGAGCCGTGTAGCCAGTGTGTCTGTGTACAGAGCCGTGTAGCCAGTTTGTCTGTGTACAGAGCCGTGTAGCCAGTGTGTCTGTGTACAGAGCCGTGTAGCCAGTGTGTCTGTGTACAGAGCCGTGTAGCCAGTGTGTCTGTGTACAGAGCCGTGTGGCCAGTGTGTCTCTGTACAGAGCCGTGTGGCCAGAGTGTCTGTGTACAGAGCCGTGTAGCCAGTGTGTCTGTGTACAGAGCCGTGTAGCCAGTGTGTCTGTGTACAGAGCCGTGTGGCCAGTGTGTCTGTGTACAGAGCCGTGTAGCCAGTGTGTCTGTGTACAGAGCCGTGTGGCCAGTGTGTCTGTGTACAGAGCCGTGTGGCCAGTGTGTCTGTGTACAGAGCCGTGTAGCCAGTGTGTCTGTGTACAGAGCCGTGTGGCCAGTGTGTCTGTGTACAGAGCCGTGTGGCCAGTGTGTCTGTGTACAGAGCCGTGTAACCAGTGTGTCTGTGTACAGATCCGTGTAGCCAGTGTGTCTGTGTACAGAGCCGTGTAGCCAGTGTGTCTCTGTACAGAGCCGTGTAGCCAGTGTGTCTGTATACAGAGCCGTGTAGCCAGTGTGTTGTGTACAGAGCCGTGTGGCCAGTGTGTCTGTGTACAGAGCCGTGTAGCCAGTGTGTCTCTGTACAGAGCCGTGTAGCCAGTGTTTCTGTGTACAGAGCCGTGTGGCCAGTGTGTCTGTACAGAGCCGTGTGGCCAGGGTGTCTGTGTACAGAGCCGTGTAGCCAGTGTGTCTGTACAGAGCCGTGTAGCCAGTGTGTCTGTACAGAGCCGTGTAGCCAGTGTGTCTGTGTACAGAGCCGTGTAGCCAGTGTGTCTCTGTACAGAGCCGTGTAGCCAGTGTGTCTGTGTACAGAGCCGTGTAGCCAGTGTGTCTGTGTACAGATCCGTGTAGCCAGTGTGTCTGTGTACAGAGCCGTGTGGCCAGTGTGTCTGTGTACAGAGCCATGTGGCCAGTGTGTCTGTGTACAGAGCCGTGTAACCAGTGTGTCTGTGTACAGATCCGTGTAGCCAGTGTGTCTGTGTACAGAGCCGTGTAGCCAGTTTGTCTGTGTACAGAGCCGTGTAGCCAGTGTGTCTGTGTACAGAGCCGTGTAGCCAGTGTGTCTGTGTACAGAGCCGTGTAGCCAGTGTGTCTGTGTACAGAGCCGTGTAGCCAGTGTGTCTGTGTACAGAGCCGTGTGGCCAGTGTGTCTCTGTACAGAGCCGTGTGGCCAGTGTGTCTGTGTACAGAGCCGTGTGGCCAGTGTGTCTGTGTACAGAGCCGTGTCGCCAGTGTGTCTGTGTACAGAGCCGTGTAGCCAGTGTGTCTGTGTACAGAGCCGTGTAGCCAGTGTGTCTGTGTACAGAGCCGTGTGGCCAGTGTGTCTGTGTACAGAGCCGTGTGGCCAGTGTGTCTGTGTACAGAGCCGTGTAGCCAGTGTGTCTGTGTACAGAGCCGTGTGGCCAGTGTGTCTGTGTACAGAGCCGTGTGGCCAGTGTGTCTGTGTACAGAGCCGTGTAACCAGTGTGTCTGTATACAGAGCCGTGTAGCCAGTGTGTCTCTGTACAGAGCCGTGTAGCCAGTGTGTCTGTATACAGAGCCGTGTAGCCAGTGTGTTGTGTACAGAGCCGTGTGGCCAGTGTGTCTGTGTACAGAGCCGTGTAGCCAGTGTGTCTCTGTACAGAGCCGTGTAGCCAGTGTGTCTGTGTACAGAGCCGTGTAGCCAGTGTTTCTGTGTACAGAGCCGTGTGGCCAGTGTGTCTGTACAGAGCCGTGTGGCCAGGGTGTCTGTGTACAGAGCCGTGTAGCCAGTGTGTCTGTACAGAGCCGTGTAGCCAGTGTGTCTGTACAGAGCCGTGTAGCCAGTGTGTCTGTACAGAGCCGTGTAGCCAGTGTGTTTGTACAGAGCCGTGTAACCAGTGTGTCTGTGTACAGTGCCGTGTAGCCAGTGTGTCTGTACAGAGCCGTGTAGCCAGTGTGTCTGTACAGAGCCGTGTAGCCAGTGTGTCTCTCTCTGCACAGAGCCGTGCGGTGTGGCGAGTGCCCAGATACTGAAGAAGCAGTCAGAATCGGGCGGAGGGAAGACGCCCAAGGAGAAGTCTTCCTTCTCCTTCCAGTCCCTTATGTCCCGTATGACCATCTCCAGTCTCGGCAAGGAGAGCCCCAAGGTGAGTCAGTTGTTTCCTTAAAAGGAGGCAGTCTGTTCCTAGTTTTTCATTAATTAATTAATAAAATGTTCTTAAAGGTGACATGAACATAAATTTTCTATTTTAACCACGTAAATAACATACTAACATGATGCTATTTAGACGGGTGTAATACCTGACAGGTTCCTTAGTTAATATATAAACGCTGTATTAATATGTAAAAATCAGCCTATCTAACCGATTTCCGAATGGAATCCCAAATGAAATAGTGGCTGCCACTTGGAAAAGTACTGTGACGTAATATGTGTCAGCCAAAATCTGCCTCACCTGTGGAAACGTAGAAGTGACGGCGTAAGATTCTGGTGATTTGGATTTGGAGAGTTGCATCGTAGATGTGAGGACTTGCATGACTGTTGCAACATACAGCGATGAACCATTGACAATAGACATAACTCAAGAAAGTTTATGACATGTAGGATTATGACGACAGTGTACAAAAAGAACATTTTGAGACTCGTCGTCGGTAACAAACGACAATTTCGGATTCACGGACCGAACATAGAACGTTTTATTGGGAACAAGCAACACATGACATTATGCAGAATGACACGGATTATTTTTAACTTCAGATACGACATCTACACGTGTAACTGTATCATATTGTAATGGCATTTATTAAACAACTGAAATCACATTGACAGCTACAGTCATTTCACTGTAGCTGTCAATGTAATTGAGACTTGAGTGATTCAGAGATTTCAGTCACTTCCGACGACAAGGCGGTTTGGCTCGATTTTTTAAAAACAATAAATAATTCAGTTGGGCTGCTGCGAGGTTGTCATCCAGAGATGATAAGGCGACCCCATGTTCGGTAACATGAACCTACATTCATCACAATAGTCGCAATACAACGTGTATTGACAAGCGGGAACCGACTCGCTCAACATTTCGCCGCGGACAGCTTCGGGAGCAGGCATTGCTTTGTCCGACTGTTATTTGTGTATGTTCATAATCCGTTGTATATTTGTGAAATATCCAATCTCTGTGTAATTAGTCACACCAATTTATTCATCAATTGCAATATTCGTCAAAATAGGTTCGTTAATGTGTTAGGTTATTTACACATTTTAGTACAGTATGCTAAATACACCTGGCCAGGAGGTTAGCCCTCGGCTGTAAAGTATAAACCAGAATATAATCCACCATTTGTTAATGTTTGTCATTTTAATGTGATGATTTACGTAATAAAATCCAAAATAAACATGTGTCAGTGCAGTTGCAGTTGTTCAAGAACATTTTATCAAAAGATCTACACCGCGATGTTGCACACCAGCCATACATCATGGTAATGTGTGATAGAACAGAATTAGAGGTAATTTACAATGTTCGTTGATTAGAAGTCATATAATTGTGTAAACACAATGTTAAATCCAGCATTACTACTATGCAATATGCACATAAAAGGTATTTTGCATTATAGTAGTTTGCCTAGTTAAACAAAATAGTTTTAAACAAAACGATGGACATCAATCCTGCATCAACAGAAAGCTAATTATAAAAATACTAACATCACATGTAACTTTTATTTGACAGTTGATTTTTATTGCAAATGTGTTTCTTTCAAAATCAGATGTAAGGTATATAATATATATCATCACAGGAGACTAGTTATAGTATACGTATTCATGATTGTCAGTAGTATTGTATAATGTTTAGTAAATGTGATATGTTTCTAAAGAATGAACTTAAGTTGAGGTATTGAGAAACAAAACTGTTTTTATTATTGCAGTCCAATGAAGCATGCAATATTATTAGGCATGTTGTCATTTTCCATTTAATTTTCTTGTTGATACATAATCATGTATGCTTGACTGCTCTCTCGCAGCAAGTGTCTCCAAATTCCTATTCAGCACTATCTGATGGACAGTGTTCTATGCACAATGGAGAATGTGAAAGGGTTCACATGTAAGAGTTGGAGACGATAGTGTTTCCTCAACCCTTGATTTGTCAGCATCAACAATACTGAAATATAAACCAACTATACATTAGTATAATAAAAAACAGATAACCTTATTTATTTTTTGTATTACTTAAATCTGAGTACACACTCATTGACCTAATTACTTTGGCACTGGCGCTCTGTGCGGCCACGGGCGGCAACTATTTGCGAACAACCTGGCGATTTTCATTTGGATAGAAATTCTTTATACAGTCATTTGCAAAAGGTTAAGACCAGACACGATTTTTTGAAGAAATCTGACAAAACTACGATTTGTTGGCCTTCACATAACATTATATCAGTTTACTTCGCCAAATAAACGTAGTACAACATAATATGAAACTTTATGTCGTCCAAAAGTGTCAGTATCTCTACTTTTCAGTATTTAGTGTGGCCTCCTTTGCTGTCAATGACCGCCTGGATGCGACGTGGCATGCTAGAAACCAGAGATTCGCAGCATTCCTGGGTGATTTCGGTGACCCAAACGTCCTTGATAGCGTGTTTCAAGTTTTTAGCGCTTGATGGTTGTTTGTCTGCCACCTTATCCTTCATTATAGTCCGCAGGTTCTCAATGGGATTTAGATCTGGGCTGTTCCCAGGCCATTCCAGCATGGAGATTTTGTTCTTCTTGAGGAAATCAGTGGCTACCATGGATCGGTGACAAGGAGCGCCATCTTGCATGAAAATCGTACATTTGTGGATGTCCATATGCAGTTTCAACTTCTCCTTCAGCAACTCCACGTACCTAGGTCCATTCATAGTGGTGTTAGGTGGAATAAAATACATACCAGAAGGGCCAAAACATGACATGGCACCCCAAATCATCTGACTTGGCGGGTGTTTCATTGTGGCTGCTGTATATTTCTCATCAAATCGCTTACCTAACGTGCCTCTTGCGAGGTATAAATTGTTACATGGTCGATTCATCTGAGAACAACACTTTCTTCCACTGTGCGAGAGTCCAGTGGCGATGTCGTCTGGCAAAGTCCAGTCTCTTTTTTATTACAGGTGTCAGGTGTGGCTTCGGGGCTGGCTTGTGGGACTTGGGCCCAAATTCCTTGCTGAGACTTCTCGAAACAGTACTGAGACTTATTTCCGTACCTTTTAAGTGTATAGCAGCCCGAATTTTCTTGCATGAGCTCATTGGCGAGCGCATCACGATGCGTCTCATTGCGTGGTCATCCCTGAGCGTAGTTTTCCATGGACGACCACTCCTTTTACTGTCACGAAAGGTGCCATCAGTATTGAATTTGACGATGGCGTTGTACACGGCTGTCTTTTCTCTTTTCATATATCCTTCTCCATGTAGAGTCACTATTTGTGCCCACAGAACTTCTGTCAAAGATGATTTTTTGCCCATTTCAGGGATGAAGACAAAACTGAAAAATACCTAATCGATACTGACAGCAGCAGACAAATGACCTGGAAGTACTGACTAGGCGTATTGCTTCAAGGCCCAAATAGGATGATGCAATCCAGACATTATCTGATGCAATCTGAAAAATCGTGCCTGGTCTTAAACTTTTGCAAATGACTGTATGGCCAAATTTGTTGGGGAAAAGGGGTTTGTAATAACCGTGAATTCGTTATACCCGCTTATAATGGAAATGATAGGGGAAAAAATCTGTACGTAAGAAATTGTTTCGTTATATCCGTCAATTCGTTGTATACGTATTTGTTATAAGTGTGTTGCACTGTAATATAATGTAGTTTTCATTAGCAAAATGACGTTATGGATGTATCACATGACCACACAAGATGTGTCACATGACCACACAAGCTGGAGAAGGACTGCTACGAGCTCCTGGCCGAAGTCGCGATTCAATGTAGGTTTTCCTCTGTGGATGTTGATTGCCTCATTTATCTTTCTTCGGTGCCAGTTCTCCTAGTGGTCTAAAATTGTGACGTCTTTCAGTGAACACTGATGGCCTGTGTTCAGTTTATGTTCACTTATGGCTGATAGGGGTTGGCGACATGACAGATGTTCTTTCACTCTTGTGCCAAGTGCTCTAGCTGTTTCCCCTATGTAGTGCTGGTCACATTCTAATTTAATTTGACACTGTAGGTGGAGCTATCACTGTCAGGTGGCGCCACCTGCTCGCCACACCCGTGGCACGAGGGGGACTTACAGCGACAGAAGGAAGAAGACATCCGACAGAAGATCTTTGAGTATGAGATCGGCAGTCGGGGCAGTCTGCAACTACTCTTCTGCGGCTGCATGCAACAGTGGCTGGAGTACTGCACCATGCTCGGTGGGTCAGAGTGACTCATGTCTCATTGGGGGAACTTGTAGCATCAGTCCTCTGTTTTTCTGTATGTCAGTCTGTTTGTTTGTAAGTCTATATATACATGGCTGCATCTGTCTGTCTGTACGTTGGTCTATATGTCTGTCGGTTTGTCAGTGTGTCTTTCGGTCTGTGTGTCTGTCTGTTGGGTTGCATTTCTGTCTGTTGGTCTGTATGTCTATCTGTATTTCTGTCTGTTGGTCTGTCTGTCTGTCTGCCTGCCTGTCTATCTGTCAGTCTGTTTATATCAGCTCAGGCATCAGACTATATGTACCGATTTGGTTTTATTGATCTAGTTTGTCTGTACCAATCAGTCTGTATTTATCTGTCTCTCTGTATTGATCTGTCCATCAATCTGTCTGTCTTTCTGCTTGTTTGCCTATTCGTCCATACATCTCATTTTCATTTTATTTATTTTTATTATTCCATTGACAGGAAGTCACTGTGAACACCCTCGTAAATGCCAGAATAGGCAGCTAATTAATTGAGGGCATCAACAGCAAGAAGAAGAATTGCTGCTCCATTTATTCAACCCCCTTTCCATCCCTGCATTCTTCCACCCACCCCTCCATCTGTCAGTCATTAATTCATGTACTCCACCTTCTAGAGGCGCCCTCTGTGAGCCGGTTTGAGTATTCGCTGTACTCGCGCTTCCCGATCGACTACGTGTTGAAGGAGCTCCAGGCGGTGGTCACTGGCATCTGTCAGGATATCGTGCCAAAGGTCTTCCGCCAACTCGACTCATGCGTGTCCAATGACAGCGACCCGAACTTCCTGCCGTACACGCCCTCTCGCATGCCCATGTGTGTGAGTGACCTTTGACCTTTCCACGAAATGATGTAACGCGGAAATATTCAGTTGTATAGTTCACAGCTCTTCAGTTTTATCCCTTAACAGTTTATGCCACTGTCGCCAACGATAGTCAGGGTTTACTGGGCGAGTTGTATGTCTACTACAGGTATGGTTTTATGAATTTGTAACTTGAGGTTTTTGTAAATATGCTGACAAAACTGCCTCTGAGTTACAAATTTGCATCTTGAGAATACATGACCAAATAGTCTTATAAATGCTAATATTTTATTGTAAATTTGGATGAGAGTAGACACGAGACAGGCAAACTAGTTTTAAAGATACCATTGTGTAAAGTGGAACCTCGTTATGAAAGTCCCCCTTGGAACTGGATGAAAGTAACCAGAGATGATCATGTTTAACAAGATTTAACACGATTACCACTCAGAGAATTAACTCTAGATGGCTGGTGGACAAGAAAGCGTTTTGGCTTATCGAGAGTCCAACCCTTTCTATCTACGTGTACTAGTGCTACTGTAATATACTTTATTGTATGTGGAAATAATTTTGGACTATCCTAGGGTGACCTTAATTGCAAGGTGGCTGTATTACTGAGGTGAACATAAAACGAGGTTCCACTGTACATGACTTTTAATGATCATACTTTATGTGTTTGATTCAAGGTTTTAATCAGTTGACTGTCGTGTTGTAGTCACAGGACTACAAGTCCGAGTCGTCCCTCGACCTGAGTCAGTACAACTGTCTGGGAGTTCCGGGTCGAACCACCAGGTTCATCGTGGTAGGACGCAACATGCAGCAGTGGCAGATGAGTATTGACTACCCCCACCACGACCACACCCTCGCTCCTGACCTCACACACCCCAAGAGTACGCAGCCAATATTCTCTTATTCAGTAATTTTTTATATAGTAAATCTGTGATATATTTGTTGAAATTTTTTAAAATTTATTCTGTTTTTTTTCCAAAATTTTCCTCATTGTTTTCATATTGAATTTCTGCACGTAACTGACTTTTTGTATCAAATTTTCCGATATAACGAACAATTCTGTAGGTCTCAATGGTTAAAATCCATTGAAATGTCATTGGATATAACTATCTTTGATTACACAATGTGGAAAACTGGCTAATAGCAGTCGGATTGTCAAGTTGAATTGTTGAATACTATGGAATAAAATGTGGTTCTCGGTATAGCCATATTGTTTATTTTAATGACGCTATTTTAAAATAAGTATCAGACTAAATTTATGTTTTCACCACTAAGTATGTATATTGTTTTATTTTAGCGACTCTGCACACACTATTGAACAGAGTCATACTCTGGAGACTAGTGTATAAATAAAGTTTATTATTATTATTACTTAAATCAAACACTTGATTGTAAGCGTCATATTCATTGAAGTCAAGCCTATTTCTGTTAGTATGACTGAATTGGTGGTCAATTTAAGATATAACTAATTTAGGATATAACGAATAAATTGGCTGGTCCTGAGCAATTCATTATATCCAAGGTTTACTGTATTTACGTTCGCATGGAGCAAATCTTGCTGCTGGTTGATAGAGCAATTTGAATTGTATCCTCAAGAGGAAATTACAACTGCTGTTACATTGATAGAAGAAGCTTCACTGTTGTACCTACATTTCAATTAATATTCATTTTGTGGTAGATGGAGTCTGCGTAAGCACCATGCATTACTACCGCTCGACTGCATCATACCAGTAGAAACAATGTGTGTCGTTTGTAGCAAACAAGAATTACCAGAGGTTCAAACCGTTTGAGTCGACCGCTGACTTGACGTCTTCACCAGACAAGTGTGAGAGTACGCCTGTAACAAGTCGTGTTGTTTCCACTCACACGGCGGCGTGTGTGCCCCGTCAGAGGTTCCTCCTCATTGAAGTACAGGACAAGGAGGTGAGTTAGCCTGTTTGACCAGCTGCTGCAAAGTGGTGCAAACGCGTGAAATGGAGATTTGTACCTTTTTGGATTCCACAGGTCGTGAACTTTAAGGGTAGCCACTACCCGAAAACGGCCGTAGGCCATATCTCTGTTAATACTGAACGTATCTTACCAAAATTTGGAGTACAGTCCGAGTACTGATTAGTTAAATGAATAGTATTTGATATTTGGAATATGGGCTCAGTTGCTTGTGTATTACCATGGCAATGAACATTTCTAATGTGACAGAGGGGCATGCATCCTTGAAAATTATTCTGAGCTAACAACTGTATGTGTGATCATGCAACTGTCAAGAATCATTAGCTAGAATACTCCTTTGTGCAATAAGGTGGTTTTGGGCAAGGAAATCTGACTGCAATGACTTTTGTGAGATGGGACTTTAGGTTTGAGCATTTTTTAAAGCGTCTTGAAAAATGCTAATACCTGAACAACAACAGTTAGTGAAGTCAGATATCCTTGGCCCAAACCACCATTACCTGAATAACAACAGTTAGTGAAGTCAGATATCCTTGGCCCAAACCACCAATACCTGAACAACAACAGTTAGTGAAGTGAGATATCCTTGGCCCAAACCACCAATACCTGAACAACAACAGTCAGTGAAGTCAGACATCCTTGGCCCAAACCACCAATACTTGAACAACAACAGTTAGTGAAGTCAGATATCCTTGGCCCAAACCACCAATACCTGAACAACAACAGTTAGTGAAGTCAGATATCCTTGGCCCAAACCACCAATACCTGAACAACAACAGTCAGTGAAGTCAGACATCCTTGGCCCAAACCACCAATACCTGAACAACAACAGTCAGTGAAGTCAGATATCCTTGGCCCAAACCACCAATACCTGAACAACAACAGTTAGTGAAGTCAGATATCCTTGGCCCAAACCACCAATACCTGAACAACAACAGTCAGTGAAGTCAGACATCCTTGGCCCAAACCACCAATACCTGAACAACAACAGTCAGTGAAGTCAGACATCCTTGGCCCAAACCACCAATACCTGAACAACAACAGTCAGTGAAGTCAGACATCCTTGCCCCAAACCACCAATACCTGAACAACAGCAGTCAGTGAAGTCAGACATCCTTGGCCCAAACCACCAATACCTGAACAACAACAGTCCGTGAAGTCAGATATCCTTGCCCCAAACCACCAATACCTGAACAACAACAGTCAGTGAAGTCAGATTTCCTTGCCCCAAACCACCAATACCTGAACAACAACAGTCAGTGAAGTCAGACATCCTTGGCCCAAACCACCAATACCTGAACAACAACAGTCCGTGAAGTCAGATATCCTTGCCCCAAACCACCAATACCTGAACAACAACAGTCCGTGAAGTCAGACATCCTTGCCCCAAACCACCAATACCTGAACAACAACAGTCCGTGAAGTCAGACATCCTTGCCCCAAACCACCAATACCTGAACAACAACAGTCAGTGAAGTCAGACATCCTTGGCCCAAACCACCAATACCTGAACAACAACAGTCCGTGAAGTCTAAGATTCTTGAATTTATAAAAAAATTACATATAATAATTTTTTGGAAAACCCAGTAATTTTTGTAAAAACATATGGCCTTAAATTTCTAAATTTTGTCCTAGTGTGATACGATGACTGGGTTGGCATAGACGAAAAGAGAAATATCATTGCTTCATTTTGCAGACTCGTGTGGCAGTTGCCGTGGTAACGGTGGTTTCTGTTTCAGTTCACGGTGTACACGTACAACTGGTCGCAGGAGTTGACCCAGGAGTTTCACCGCCAGCTGACCAAACAGCTGCAGTGGCAGAACGCGCGCTCTCACCTCCTCACCTGCATCGTCAGTCAGAAAATGGGCCTCTTCCAGCACAACCTCTACTGCGAGCCACTGCCCGACCCTAATACACAGGTCAGTGGAGTCACACGGCCTGACCCCAATACACGGGTCAATGGGGTCACACAGCCCGATACACATAGCCTGACCCTAACACAGGTCAGTGGGCCACACAACCCGGCACTAATACGCAGCACACAGCCCGGCACATGACTCGACCCTAATACACAGGTCAGTGGGGCCACATGGCCCAACACAAAGTCTGACCCAATTACACAGGTCGGTGGGGCCACAGGGCTGAACACAACATCTGACCCTAATATACAGGTCAATGTGGCTACATGGCTTGATGCATGGCCTGACCCTAATACACAGGTCTACAGATCCGTCTTAACCTGAGGCACCTTCTGTTAGTCTCAGATCCCCACTCCAAGATTAGCTTGTCACAGTGACTTCAAAGTGAGCTCACCTCTTATATGTGCTCATTTTTTATATTATAATTTAATATATTATGCAGTTTCTGAAAAATAAACCCTCTTTCTTAAGGATAATCTCAGAACGTCGATGTCTGGTATCAAACAAAATTAGTTTTGTTTGGGAGGGGGGTCAAAGGCAGTTTCATCTGGCATCAAACATCGATATTTTATGCTTCAGACCGACACTGTTAATATATTGATATCGTAATATCAGTGGTTACAAACTTATATTTGAGGGGGTGGGGCCAAATGAAAGTAATTTCCACTGATATTGGACATCAACATTCTGAGATGATTCGTTACTGACCCTCCAGGGCGTGAATCCATTCACCAACTTCCCGACGATCCGTGACCTCGTGATCTGCACGAGCATCCCGCCAACGAGCTCCCAACAACTGCGTTTCGGGCGAGGTCGACTGGGCAGCTCGAGTCGCCCCCAAGTGGCCATGCTGCAACCACCAACCCCGGACGATGTGTTTCGAGACACGCGGCCCCCGGTTGCCATGCACTGTAAGACTGACTACAGGAAGATGAGAGACCCCGTCCATCGTCACGGGGCTCAGCTGCTTGAGTGTCGTAGCGTCAAGTGCAAAGGTGAGGACGTTTCGAGGGGAGGGGCACAGCACTCCTATTTCTTATATTTGCCCCACCCCAGCGAACCGGGTGTTAAGTGGCCCAGGCCTATTCTGCACACGGGCTAAAAATAGCTGACTAGGCATTGTCCCATCTATTTTGTGATTCTGGCAGAAATGCACACGTTATGAACTCGTCTTCCATTGTCTAGCTTATTTATCTTGACAAACAGTGCAAAAAGAATAAAATACATGCTCTTATGAACCCATATATTAAAAGCAACAGACAATATGAGTCCAGATTTCCTCGTTTTACAAAACATTGCTTTTTTTAAGTTTGCTCCAATTTTAACAATAAATCAAAAACTACTGAAGATATTTCAACAAACAAGGTACCATTTTAATGCACACGATCAGTGGAATCCATAAAGGTACACATCTCAGTTTCACAATTTTGAAACTTAACACCCACTTTGTGGCAGGTTATCTATTTTAATTGCAGTTCCCATGGTTCTTAGATTTCATTTGCAATTCCTCTATTTGTGATATTTTTTATTGCAAATCCTGTTTCTGATTTTTTTTGCAATTCCTGTAATTCTTGTATTTTAACTGCAATTCTTTATCTTCGTTACATTTTCAAAAAAATTTACGTTTTGAGGTTACTAATGATGTGGAGGACCGCTTCTAGACGGGATCTGATAGTGGTATGATATGAGCCACACCGGGCCATCATCCACATTGCCCCAGTTCACATGACTGTAAGAATAAGTAGCAACGACGCACTGGTGGATATACAGCTGAACCTTGCTTTACGGTTACCTGGGTAATACAGCCACCTCGCAATTAAGGTCACCCTAGGACAATCCCAGATTATTTCCACATACCGTAATATATACGACATTAGTCCCACTAATGCGGTCACTTGTCCAGTCCCAAAGGTGATATTAATAGTGATGATCAAATGTATCTATATATAAACAGAAACTGTTTGTGTGGTAATAGCACCATGGCTGAATTCTTCCGATAAATTGGATTGTTGTCGGAATGAACAGATCTGCCAGGTAGTGCAGTGTAAAGTGATCCTTGCTTTGTAAGAACTCTGCTTTCTTTAATGCATTTCTTGCCTGTATCTGTGTTGTAGAGAGTGAGAAGTGCAGTCGACTGGAGAAGCTTTACTGTATGTGGCAGCAGAGAATGGGACCATCTCAGATGCCCATCGCGGTCAGTATTACGCTCAGTCACAACTTCCACTTACCTCAGCTCTAAAAATTATATAACCGAAAATTGTTCAGGATAATTCATTTTATTTAATGCAGTTCTTATGATCATATCGATATCGAAAAGATTTTGCTGATCTTATCAGGATGGCTTTAACAGTACAACTGACGTAGGTTGACATCATTGTTGATGAGGGGAAGAGAGCTGTTTCCAAGTATTTCACATTTAGGATGTGATGATAAGAACTGGATTAAATATTTACTGAAATGTTTGGTTTTAACTAAAATTCTGCTTTGAGCACCACAGTTCCCATGACTTGTATTTTATACAGAATATCACATTTTTATAGACTCCTAAAATCTTAATTTTGCTATTCCAGTCAGGAATATGAGAACGTCGGCATTACAGTGACTACAAACTACCTTTGTTTAAGTCTTGATGAGTCCTAGCCAGTCTCATGACATAAAATTTACATATTTATTTAATTATTGCTTATAATTTTTATAACTTTGTTTATCTCTTAATTAACTTTTTTACCCATTTATACATTTTACTTATTTATTTTTTACACATGTACTTTTTACACCTATCTGTATGTATTACCTGAAATAAATGTATTCGTGTTCGAATAACCACCCTTTCACTGGGTGTACAGGAGGACGCATTGAAACTGCTCAAAGACTCGTCTCGACTCATCCACAATGTCGCAACTCCACTGCTCTTCAATGCGCAGTGGAGGAGGAAGCTTCTGAACATTCCCGAAGTGAAGAAACGACACGACAGCCAGAACTCAACCGATAAACCTGTGAGTGGTTCTTGTGTGTCAAACTTGCTGTATATACGGCATGTATTGCATGTATTGCATGTATTGCGTGTATCGGATAGACTGTATACTACACATGCCATACATTCCATACACACCAGAAATATCGTATGTACCATACTGTACTTACCATACTTTGCGTAATGTACACACTGGTCAAGCTGTACATACAGTGAACTAACAACGACTGAAAGTTGTACGTAGCGCAGTGGCACAGTGCCTAGAACATTGGACTCTCAATCAAGAGAACCCAGGTTTTAATCCTGTGCTGCCGGGTCGAACCTTGGGCAAGTTCGTTCACTCTATGTTGCTCCAGTTCACTCAGCTGTATGAACGAGTACCTGGCTACAGACATTGGTGGATATTTGTTTATGAGTATGCTTCGCGCATTATTTGCAGCGTGACTGAATGTTTCCCATAGAAGTCGAGATGGTGTTCGGTTGAACAGGTCTGCCAGGGAGTAAAGTGCAAAGCGCTTTGAGCAGTCCTAAGGACTGAATACTGTGCTATATTACAATGTTTACATTATGTATGTGGATGTGTGTGCGCGCATGTCTGAACCACGTGTCTGACCATTCTTATCTCAGAATGATTACCCTAGTTCACATTATTGCCATCATCATAATAGACCTATCTATCACATGATCTGTTGCCTAGCAAAAGCACCATCAAGTCATTTTAAAATGGTTGCCGAACATATATTTATATATTTTTTTTTGAAATTCTGGCTACAAAAATTTTTCTTTATGACAAAAACACAAGGTTAAGTTTTTAAACTTATGTGAACTGTATGCGGTAATGTTTAATTTACGAGCTGTCAAACCGCAATAGTAATGTAACTCACATATAAAACCATTATCATTATTGATGGCAAAGATAAGTCACGCTCACTTTTTGATTACGAAGTCCACAAATTGCATTGTACTGGATACATCAATTAATTATTACATAACAACTTTACGTGACCTCCACAGAGGTCGCGCAACAGCTCAGGAACAAGCATCAAGAGTCGGAGGTCAGAGACGGCTGACCTGCGCAAGAAGTCGGTTGGCTTTGAGTCGCCGGACGCCCTCTCGAAGCAGCTGCACACGACCTTCGAGGAGGCGTGGCTCGAGAGTATGAAGCTCAACTTCATCAGTCAGTACATCCAGTACCTGCAGAGTCTCAGCTTCGTGCAGGTGCAGACACGCCCTCCGTCGCCCAAGAAACTGTACGTAGACAAAGCCAGTCAAGGGTGCTTCTCTGTGAGGAGGAATAGGTTTTTAATTGTACAAACTTTTGTATGTTTTCTAGAAGTCGTGTAGCAGAAGGTGTATGGAACATGTGTAGTTGTTTGTTTTGTTGTTGTCGTTGTTACTGTGGTTATATTGTTGTTATTGTCGTTGTTACTGTGGTTATATTGTTGTTATTGTCGTTGTTACTGTGGTTATATTGTTGTTATTGTGTTGTCGTTGTTACCGTGGTTATATTGTTGTTTTTGTCGTTGTTACTGTGGTTATATTGTTGTTCTTGTGTTGTCGTTGTTACTGTGGTTATATTGTTGTTCTTGTGTTGTCGTTACTGTGGTTATATTGTTGTTATTGTGAGTTTTTGTTGCTGGTTTTGTGTTGTTATTGTTTTATGGTGTTTTGTTGGTATGTGTTCTTGGTGTTGTTTGTATTGTTTGCCACATGGTGTTCCCAAGATTATATGTAATCATTAACTCACCCTGTCTGTGCCTAACATTGACAATACAACTCTATTATTTCCATAATGACTGTATGTTTTTGGAAACAGTCTGATTTTGCCAACCCTAAAAATCTACAATTCAAATAATTATTTTCTGTAACTGTCTTTTTCCGGACACATGTTTTTTTACATGTCCGACTACCCGCAATCCATAATGACTGTGTTTTCGAACACCAAAAATAATTTTGTTTATACTGTCAGTTTTCCGGACAGCTGAGAATTGAATTAATTTTAGGCGTCCCAATACACACAATCATTATGGTAATTATCATGACCACTCAGATAGTTTCAAGTCAGAGAAGTCTTTGCAGATCAGTATGATAACAAAAACCTTGCCTCTTTAGGCGTAATTTATTTGGTGTTTTCAGTAGCCGTGGTAACAGTCTGGACCAGCCGTTCGAGCGCGCACTGAAACTCATCAACCCGAGCTACACATACCTCCAGAAGACGCTACCAGGGGGCATCATGCTCATCGAACTTGGCTTCAGAGATGTATACTTCTGCGTAAACGTCTATGCCCTTGAGTGTTCTCGTCTGCCGGTTGGCAAGACGGTTAATCGACAGGTGTGTGCGTTGAGGCAGAATTGTCTCTGTTTCCTTCTTTGATTGCATTGAATTTTCTTATTACAAATGCTTTTTATTTCTGGAAAAAAATCCATAACATAGAAATAATGTTAAATATATTTTATGGATTTTTGGCCATTTTTATGACATGTTAACATGAAGATGTGTCATTATTTCTTTCTTTACTGTTTTACTTTTCTTGTACACAACATGGATTTTATATCTGAATAATTTATATTTAATGATTTATTATATTTTAACTTCACATATATACAGTTATTGCTAATAACTATTTCACAACAGTCTGTCATATTACTTATATTTACATCTGAAAACCTTTCTGCGCCACATCGTACTGATAGTTGAAGTTATAATCTACAGACAAACTGCCTGTGTAACTTTGAAGTCATTCAGTGCATGACACTTTGACACTATTTGCTACATGAATGACACTGAATTTATTCAGTGCGTCACACAGAGTGTGTGAAACCTTGAAATTACTCGGAGCATGGCACTGAAGTTATTGAGTGTGTGACACTGAGATATTCAGTGCATGACACTTTGAAGTTATTGAGTGTGTGACACTGAGATATTCAGTACATGACACTTTGAAGTTATTGAGTGTGTGACACTGAGATATTCAGTACATGACACTTTGAAGTTATTGAGTGTGTGACACTGAGATATTCAGTACATGACACTTTGAAGTTATTGAGTGTGTGACACTGAGATATTCAGTGCATGACACTTTGAAGTTATTGAGTGTGTGACACTGAGATATTCAGTACATGACACTTTGAAGTTATTGAGTGTGTGACACTGAGATATTCAGTGCATGACACTTTGAAGTTATTGAGTGTGTGACACTGAGATATTCAGTGCATGACACTTTGAAGTTATTCAGTGTGTGACACTGAGATATTCAGTGCATGACACTTTGAAGTTATTCAGTGTGTGACACTTTGACGTTATTTGGTGCATGACATTGAAGTTACTCTGCATAACACTTTGAAGTTATTCCATGCATGACACTTTAAAATTATTTGTTGCGTGACACTTAAGTTATTCACTGCATTACACTTTGAAGTTATTCACTGCGTGACACCCAGTACCAACTTGTTCTTGTCCCCAAAGCTGGCTGTCATCTTCACTGACGAGTGTGACAAGTTCAAGGACCTGACACACGCGCACTCGTTCGCCCACGACTTCCACCTGCGGACCACGCAGCTGTACCTGAGCAACCGCCAACCCCCTCGCTTCATGCAAGGCTACTACCTCACCAGCTTCCTGCACGACTTCAGTCAGCACTTCTCCTACGCACCCAGCTTCGCACAGAATCTCATCTATGAAGGTAGGTCCTCATGTCAGTGGTGTGATTTTATTCAACACTTACGTCCATATGTCAGTGGTGTGACTTTAGCCAACACTTCTTAAGTCCATGTGTCAGTAGTGTGACTTCAGCCAACACTTTTTAAGTCCATGTGTCAGTGGTGTGACTTCAGCCAACACTTCTTAGGTCCATGTGTCAGTGGTGTGACTTCAGCCAACACTTCTTAAGTCCATGTGTCAGTGGTGTGACTTCAGCCAACACTTCTTAAGTCCATGTGTCAGTGGCGTGACTTCAGCCAACACTTCTTATGTCCATGTGTCAGTGTTGTGACTTTTGTCAACACTTCTTACAATGATGTTGTTGTTGTTGTATGCACTCTCACCATTGTCGTTCTTACAGACACTGTCACCATAGATGTAGTGACTGTCCAGTGATGTCGTTCTTACAGACACTGTCACCATAGATGTAGTGACTGTCCAGTGATGTCGTT
The DNA here is from genome assembly GCA_963995525.1 of Escarpia spicata. Taxonomy (NCBI): domain Eukaryota; kingdom Metazoa; phylum Annelida; class Polychaeta; order Sabellida; family Siboglinidae; genus Escarpia; species Escarpia spicata. Next base: position 20,561,679 of record OZ023208.1, read on the forward strand.
CTTACAGACACTGTCACCATAAATGTAGTGACTGTCCAGTGATGTCGTTCTTACAGACAGTGTCACCATAGATGTAGTGACTGTCCAGTGATGTCGTTCTTACAGACATTGTCATCATAGATGTAGTGACTGTCCAGTGATGTCGTTCTTACAGACACTGTCACCATAGATGTAGTGACTGTCCAGTGATGTCATTCTTACAGACAGTGTCACCATAGATGTAGTGACTGTACAGTGATGTCATTGTTACAGACACTGTCACCATAGAAGAGACGAACAGCTCCGGGCGCCAGTTGTTTGAGTACATGCTGCAGCGAGAACACGCTGCCCTCTACAACATGCGGTGTCTACACATGCAGCCTGGAGCTAATGACGACCTCGAGATGGTGAGGATAGACATGGTAGATGGAGATGGTGAGGATAGACATGGTAGATGGAGATGGTGAGGATAGACATGGTAGATGGAGATGGTGAGGATAGACATGGTAGATGGAGATGGTGAGGATAGACATGGTAGATGGAGATGGTGAGGAGAGACATGGTAGATGGAGATGGTGAGGATAGACATGGTAGATGGAGATGGTGAGGATAGACATGGTAGATGGAGATGGTAGATGGAGAACTCTCAAATTTTCCTGCTGCAAACAATTTCTTTTTGCCATATCCAATCCATGATGTTACCTTGTAGTTGAGTCTTTCGTCAGCGTAGCCAACTACCTGACGTATGTTCAACAGTGTCAAATGTATTGTGGGCTGAGTAGAATAAAGACTCGTTATCGTGACTTCAAGAGGAGGATGGATGTATTATTCATTCGGAATCAGAAATCAAAGTAGCTTTGGTTTACCATTATTCCAAATTGGCAAATATCTCAGAAGGGAACATTATACATAGATAACAAATGTTGGACCATCAAAAATCGAACTGGCCTCTTGCTCTCCAGGATAATTGTTCTGGTTAAATCTTGTTAATTTTGTCAGCAAAATTTCAATTAAAATACGGGCTAATAATGACAGTGAAACGGATGTTTTTTTGCAGATCATGAAAGCATATGGCATAGTCAATCTAATTTTGTGATGTCAATTGAAAACCTACATTGTGCTAGGGTGAATGTGCTCTACTGTCAAAGCTATATGGAACTAACCTTGTGTTCTAGGACGAGTATACTCTATTATTAGCTATTTGGAACTAACCTTGTGTTCTAGGACGAGAATGCTCTGTGATCATAGCTGTGTGGAACTAACCTTGTGTTCTAGGACGTGTATACTCTATTATCATAGCTATTTGGAATTAACATTGTGTTCTAGGATGAGTACGCTCTGTGATCATAGCTGTGTGGAACTAACCTTGTGTTCTAGGACGTGTATACTTTTTATCATAGCTATTTGGAATTAACGTTGTGTTCTAGGATGAGTACGCTCTGTGATCATAGCTGTGTGGAACTAACCTTGTGTTCTAGGACGTGTATACTCTATTATCATAGCTATTTGGAATTAACGTTGTGTTCTAGGATGAGTACGCTCTGTGATCATAGCTGTGTGGAACTAACCTTGTGTTCTAGGACGTGTATACTTTTTATCATAGCTATTTGGAATTAACGTTGTGTTCTAGGATGAGTACGCTCTGTGATCATAGCTGTGTGGAACTAACCTTGTGTTCTAGGACGTGTATACTCTATTATCATAGCTATTTGGAATTAACGTTGTGTTCTAGGATGAGTACGCTCTGTGATCATAGCTGTGTGGAACTAACCTTGTGTTCTAGGACGAGTATGCTCTGTGCACACAACTGCCCTGCACCGGTCTGGACGACGTTGACGGGATGAGCATCAAGCCGGACGCATATGACATCAGTCTCGTGATATCACATGACACGTCGACCACTGACCAGCAGCGGGGAGCGGGCACTCTTGACCACATGTCCCTGCGGCTGCGCTACTGGGTCATCTTGACCCATCGTCAGGAGATCTTCCCCAGACTAAAGCTGGAGAGGAAGATGAGGGTGGCCCAACACGAAAACGTTACCTCCTACCCTGCTAGTAAGTATCACACACTCTCGTAATAATAATAATACTGGTGCTCTATGTAGCGTTTTTTAGATAAAAGAATGGCCGTCAAAGAGCTTCAGAGTGGATAATAATTATAATACCTGAAGACTAAAACCTTAAATATTTGGTTAAAGATAATGCATAAAATTCAAAATGTATTAAGACATTAAACAAATTATGTAAACTATAAAGTAATGTCACTTATAGTGGAAAAGAATTGTCGGCGTCAAGGCAGGTAGTGGCGACAAAATAAGTGGGTTTTAAGGGTTTTCTTACCAGCCAAACACATTTCGGAAGGTGTTCAGTTGGTACCTCCTCTGCCATGGATAAGTACTCCACTGAGAAAAAATTATTTATTATTTTGGACTTCGTGTTTAGATTATTGTAGAGTGCCATAGATGATTAGGTGATTGTGGCATTAACCCTGTGACTAGCCAACGGAAATCCTCTGTAGCGTACTTTTAGAGTAAAAATAATTAACTTTGCTAATACGTATCACAAAAATATGAATGAGGTAATCATTTTATTGCTAAAGGAATGTTTTTCTATAATGACACTAAAATCTATAAAACATTCGATATTCATGGAGATATTATTATCTGAACTTCATCCCAAAAAATAAATAAATAAACATTTTATCCTGCTACCAGATAATTGCTGAGTGGATATATGCCCCATGTCCAGTGAGACAAATGTAGCCATACATGTTAGCCACCAAATAATGTAAATATGAATCAAATCCATTGAGAACTTTAATTTTTATGCTTTATGCTGAGCATCCAATATAAAAATAGGCCGATTCTAGCAGCCCGATTACTGCCGATTTTGCTACTTGCTCGGACAAACAACGCGCTGTCAAGTTGTTAAATTTTCACCTAAAAAACCATCCATCTGAACTAGTATAATAATCTTATTCATGAATACTGTCAGGCATTTTGTCAAAATATTGATGTGGTAACTTGAAATAATCCGAAGTAAACTTTCAAAGTAAAAAATTCTCCACAACGATGTCTAGCATTTTGTTGTTTACTTCAGCTCTGGATGGCTGGGGGGTGGGGTGTTTGTAATGCTTTGTTCTGATTTGCTGAATTTGCATAGACAGCTGATATCATTTTTGGCAGATTAGCCAAAAACAGAGCTTTCCATTGATACCATGTGTGCGGGGTTCTCAACTTTATGAAAGGATACGTAAAGTCATTATGCGGGGCATAGTAAACCACCAAAATTTTGCTGCCGACTTGGTCACATGTTTTGTCGACTTGGTCAAATGTTTTGTTGGCTAGGCAGTCACTAGCTGTCAGTCAATCTGCTCATGAATAAATATACAACATCTTGAAAAATCTGTCGGCTATCCAATGATACCATATGTTTGCGTGTCAGTTACCTGGCACGGAAACTTAAAATGTTACTATTAAGGTAGGTACCATCAGCCGATGAATTGGCACTGGCCGGTCGCCGAGTTAAATGAGAGTATGCTGCACTGGCACGATGCAGCATACGTGTTTTTGTGCAGGCAACAATGCAGACAAGTGATGATTGGCCCAGTGGATTATTCTAATTATATGCTAATTCAGCTTAGCCATGGGCACAAAGGACCAATCTACGCATAGTAGTAGCGCGCGCTAGGAGAAGTCGGCCACTTTGGTTCGAGAGAGCAGACTATTCAGTTGAGAGTTTTGTGTCCCTCCCATCCCGCCCATTTCTGTAGAGTTTAGCCTTAACAACACACATGCATCATTAGTGGAAGAGGGGTCGTCAGCATATCTCAATGCTTTCCCCATTTTCTTAGTTCAGGTGGACAATGTGTTCACGGGGTTTTGGTGCGGAGACAGCTCGCTTCTCTTCCACTGATGATTTTAGAAAGGTAGGACAGGCATAATCGCATAATCGACCCCACTTTTAAGGTTTAGCCTCAGTTATATATAGTGTAATGCGTCGGCGGGCAGTGTTAGTTTTAGATTTGGTGTGGTTGACTGGTGTGCTTGGCTAGTATTATACTGTGCAGTAGGTCTATGATGATTTTAGCAGTAATGACATTGTTTGATATATGATATCATGTATACCAATACTGCTTGTTTTATGTGCCGAAATGTGGGCTCTGTCAACCTGAGGTATGAGCTCAGTCACAGGCCTGGCCTTGGGATGTCGAGCCCACATTTCTCTCTTATCACGTTAATAAATAAACGTCATCCATTTGGCCTTTTTTCATCACTATATTGGACTTTGTGTTGTTGCTTGCATAAATAAATATTGTAAATATCATCAGTTTTTATTATTTTATAATATGCCGATAGTCTGCACTCTGGCCTGTATACTAGAATTACTTGCCTAACCTAAACCAAATACTTACTTGCCTGTAAATACTTGTATCCTCGATTCCTGATCTCCTATGCGGGAGGTAAGTTTGTCTTCCTGTGTCAGTGCCTTGTATCATGTGACTGTCAATTCCTGTTGTATGTCTCATCTAAATTGTTGTCTTTTCCATGCTTATATGCATTCTAGTTTTCAGTTGTTTCATTGAAATAGAGTTCCCATCAGACACTGACACATCTCCAGAACAAGCTTAAGTCTGCTTCCACAATTCACTGTTTTGTTCATCTTGTTTTGTAATTAATTTGCAAAAATCAAACCTATCTGATATCAACTTTGACGTGCTGGTTTATTTGTGCAAATGTCCTATTTAGTTTTGATGAAACAGTGGAACAGTTATTTTTTTAATTGACCTAGTTAAAATTTCGCAAAAAGGGGCACACATGGCGCTGCCTCTATATTTTAACATGCATATGAAACGTTTCCCAAGTAGCACAATCTGATGATCAAAGCCTGAAATCTTTTGATGATTTTAACAAAAGTACCCACTCTTCATTAAATCAATTATATACATATATATATATATATATATTAAAGTATTCATAAACATGATTCAGTGAGCTAAATAAATTGAGGAAACAGCCTTAAATGTTTGCTGTCATAAGTTAACATCTTTTCATGTTAGTATGCAGCCTGTAGATATTACAGCCATGCTCAACACCAACTGCCACGTAAACACATGTAAACAGTTAAGGGTAGCCGCTGGTCCTAAAGTAACTACGGGCCATATCTTGGTAAAAACTCATCATATCTTCATAAAATGTTGGGATTTTATTAGTTGGGTGAGGGTTGTTTAACAGGTGAAAAATTGGATAATTTGCATAATTTGCCATGGCAACAGCCATTTATGTGCCTATAGATATATGCCACCACGGGAAAAATTATTCAGAGTAAATGAATACATATATACGAACATACTATTGCAATAACTAGTTTGTTGGAATGTTGCTTTGCGCAATAAGGTGGTTTGGGGCTCTGACGTCACATGATTTATGACCATAGTGAATTGCACTGTTCAGGTGAGCATTTTTTTTAAATTCCCTAATTTGTTGACCCTTGTTTACAAACTCTTAAACTAAACCTGTGGCATCCAAAATAGCTCATTGCACCTGGAACATTCCACAGAATAACTGGTGAAAATTTCAATTCTCTATTTTGTGTAGTTTTCCCCAATATTTTTTTCCATTGTCACAAATAGTCAAAAATATTGTTTTGAGAAAAAGACTAAAACAAAATAAGAACGTCGTACGTTAAGCAATATGGGCAGGTACACATCATCTGATTATGGGTATTTCTAATCAGAATCTTGAAAAATGCAATGTATTGGCAATGCGTAACATGTTAATCTATTGAAAATGAGGAAATCCCAAAATGGCAAAAAATCAAATTTAAGACCAGTGGCTACCCTTAATTTAAAACTGGCTGAAAGAAATATTCCTGTGCAGAAGGAGTGAAACGTGTCTTGCAGATGAGACAGTAATAGATTTTGCTTGGCTTGGTTTGTAGCAGGACATATCATGTCGACATCGTTAGGCAGTGAAGCAGGTAAGGTCGGTGCTCGTGGGATGTTAGCGTCAGACACTTTCTGTTGTATTACGACAAACCTTATGTGTTGGTTCTGGAAAGCCTCTCCATTGATCGTAGATTCTCCTACTAATCCCTCTTTGGTTGTACATAATCGCCGGAAGGCTGGTAAGTTGGTCGACTCAAGAAGACAGTACGTAAGGTGCTCTTTTCACATATATTTGGGTGTGGTAATTAATAAATTAATTCACCATTTAACCATTTGTCTCTCAAACTCACTGTCATGTCTTTGTGTGTGTACATTTGTTGTGTCAACATGTATTATGAACATTAAGAGTTGAAAGTTGGATAGCATCTGTGCTGTCTTAACGTTTGGCTTAAAGGCTAATAAGCAAAGTGACATTTTTTATTTTTTTGAAACTATAAGTAATGTGCCAAATATGAAGTCTTTTCATCGTGAACTGCTGCCACTAAGCCCGGTCAAACACGGTCATTTGTGTGTCGCAAGAAAACCAGCTCATGAGATGTTACTGACATCACTGCAGGCAGTGCCACTGAGCATGCTCCATTCTTTAACATTGTAAACGGCGGTGCGGCTAGATGTTTCAGGTTGTACATGAAATTGCAACCACGGAATGTAATATATTTTTATATCACCGTAAAGATAATAATCTTATCTAAAACTTGCTGGATGTACCCATGAATTTTCTTTACTTTTCGAGTTATTGCCGTTTGAACAGCGCGAAAACATAATATTATCAACACTGTGTCATCAGCTTTGATCGCTACACAGCGCTGCTGATTTCTTACACTGGCGAGAATCTGCTTGCTGCGAGCGATTTACTTTTTAACATACTTTTTAACCACTTTTATTTTTACCACCCAACCAATTCCATTTCGACTAGTATTCCATCATTCCATATTGTTTAGTCATAGATATACACACTCAGTTACGTCCATATATATTCGTTGTACGCAAAGCGCTGCATTATTACATTATACTGGTTGGGCACAAATCGTGCGTCCTAATTTTATGCCGTTTTAACAAAAACCTGAACACATTTTTCAGTACACTATCTATGAGCTAAATCTCTAACACATATTCCGTCACACTTGTGCCAACAGACTGTTAGAAAAGTTATTTTCAGTGAAGTACTTATGAAAATAGACAGTCCAAATCTTGTAAAAGACACCCAGGTCAAAAACCGTGCATCGTATTTGCGCTGTGTAAATATCTCTATGCCCACAATGTGTGATGTGAATCAGTGCGACATCAGGCAGAGTATTAAAATAGGCTAAGAAGGTTGAGAACGCGAGATGTCAGAATATGAATTTTGACATGGCACAAAGTTTCCGGTCATAAGTATACATTATGTGACTAATGTCGGTAATGGCGCTGGCATATTTTGAGGTAAGGCAGTTTTGACGTTTTTTTTATTGTAAGCACTTCACTCAAGCAACTTTTAAATTTATAACATTGTTAGAACAATTTAGATTCTAAATGGTTATTCTAAATGATTTATATCATACACGAGCATTTTTCACACCAGGGACAATTTAAATCACTGTCTTCAGTCATCACTCTGTGTAAATGAAAAGAATTACCACTGCTACATGTTGAGCACTGCATCGTCATTGCCAAGGCGCAATGCCAGGTTGATCCGGCATATCTCTTTCGTCTCTCACAATGTCAGCGTCTGGTTCATGCAGATACGGTTGCGGACCATAATAAACCTCTTCATAATCATCGAATTCATTGATGCCACGAGACCAGCATGACTATATTCGTCACTACTGTCCGACATTATTAATTTTTGAATCAGCCAGCAGAGTCAGCGCCACGTAGCGAACAAGCAACGCGTTAAATTAAAAGCATTCGCCCTGTTCAAACGGCAATAACTCGAATAGTAAAGAAAATTCATGGGTACATCCAGCGACAAAGTTTTAGGTAAGATTATTATCTTTATGGTGATATAAAAAATATTACATTCCGTTGTTTCAGTTTCACGTACAACCTGAGACAACAGGCCACACTGCCATTTACCATGTTAAAGAATAGGGCGTGCTCAGTGGCATTGTCTGCGGTGATGTCATCAGAGCCGCTAGGTGTGGCAACAAAACTATGCAGAAAATGTGCAGAAAAACGCGACCAAAAGGGGCCTTGAACAGGGTGACGGACGGGTTACAAAAATGTATTAAACATCAGAACACTATTTTTAGAGTACATTTCATTCAGATTGGGAATAAAAAAGGTTCATTTCACTTAGTCTTTAAGATAAATATTCAATACTAACAATAATAACATTTACCGGTACTTCACTAACTTTGGAAACAATATAAACTACAAAAATTACATAAAGCCACATAGCATGGCTACAACTAAAATAAGGAAAACTAAAAAAATGCTTGAGCAAAAATTTATGGGTAATGTAAAACAATTACAATAAGACTTTCTGAGATTGTATAAGGCGAAAATATAAAGTTGAAGGTAAGATTGGGCACGGAAAATAATGCACTATCACAGCTACTCTAGTTGTAGTGTTAATGGCATGGTTTCTTTCACTAATTACTACTAGTAGCTCAATATTTTCCCTGTTGAAGTAGCTGTGGGTAGCTGTGGATAGCTGTGAGATAGCTGTGGGGTAGCTATGGGATAGTTCTACACTGTATACAGTTCTGTTGAGAGCACATTCATCCTAGTACCCCAAAGTTAGTTCCATGTGTGCACAGAGCAGAGTTGTCCTAGAATAATGCTCACAAGTATCTTGTTGAGGTAGTGTTGCATGTAGATGTAGGATAGCTGTGGGGTAGCTGTGGGTTAGCCGTGAATGTGAAATGTCGGGATGATTTGTATGTATATTTTCAAATGCAGGAGGCCTAGTTAGTGCTGCACTGTAAGCAGTAACAACAATTAATTAACCATGTCACACACAGATGCATAAGACAGTTTCCTTGAGTATTTGTGACCTTTGTTAAGAGTTTATTTTAAATAGTCTTTCATGTTAATGTAAGGTACATAAAACATACACAAAAACTAGTAAGAACCCTTAATCAATCGGAAAAAAATGCGTTACTTTTCTTCCAAAGGGTCGTAGATTATTCCCTGAAAGTTTGGTGCCCGAGATGCGCAAGCTTGGTTATTGTCTCATTAGCATCAGAGTTGTAAATTTGAGACTTGCTGGTTGCTTCTAGTTCCTCAATCAGTTAAGCACGTTATAAAACTTTCTTTCTACATTTCGACAACCTTTGGTCGTCCTCATCAGGAACTGTATTGCCAGAGTAAGTTCTCCAGTTACTCAGCTTAGAAGCAATGACAAACTTTGGTTGTAAAAACATAGCAAGTTTCCTTCAAAGCTGTGTAAAAAAATGGTGTACACATTAAATTACAAACTTGATTACAGTTTTAACCAAGGTTAGTTTGTGCTTTTCTCATCTGACATACACATCAGGATGACAAGTATTTCTGCTTCTCTTCCCTCCACTAAACCCTCTTCCTTCTTCCCATGCAGAATTTGGCACATGGTTAGATGTGCCGAACGATTCTGGAAACTCATTGGAGGTGTCGGATACGACCGAGAGAATCGCTACGTCGAAGAGCACCCCAATGCGCCAGGGTAGCGTCAACTATCTCGGTTACTCAAATGTCCACCAGGTGCCAATGTACGCCCTGCTACGACAGGAGGCGGAAAGAGCCAGGTGGGTAGGATGGGAATCGACAGTAAACGCTGGATTCTTGGATTCATTAACAGCCTAGAAAAGAACATGACTTAATTCTGTCATAAACAATGATGATAATGTGTTAATGTCTTTGTAAATATCTAGTGGTTAGGTGAGCACGATGATTATAATAATATATTATCACAAAATATTTGTTAAGTTAATAATTAGTTCAGCTATCAAGTTTCTTTATTTACCATTGCACATCTGGTAATTTATTTTAACTTTGTATTATCTTGCAAATCGGTAGCTCTGACAGCATAAAATATTACTTTCCATTAGATTTATGAAATAATGTTATGTGGGGCATGTTAATGTAGTGTTAGAACACTGGCCTCCTAGTCGAGAGAACCTAGGATCAAGTCCTCTTGTTGTTGTCATCTTGAAGCTTTAGAAAGTTTGTTCACTCAATGTAATATATTTTCTGGCTCTCGAAGTATGACTGAATGGGATAATAATTTGATGATTTTGTCTTGTAAGATAATCATAAGTAGCATTTTGTAAAAATAGCATTTGGAAAAATATATGAACGCGTCTATGTACAAATTTATGAAAGACAGTTAAACATTGACAAGTAAAGATGTCTTCCAGTTTTAGTAGATTTAGGGATTTCATAATAGGTTCGGTGTGTGAGTTATATTTACTGTGGGAAATTATTCGGATTGCCCTTTTCTGCAATTTAGAAAGTCTATTTGTATTAAAACACCACAATAAAATGCTGTAGTTGAGATGTGGTAAAATTAATGAATTATACATAGTCTTTAATGTATATCTAGGTAGAAAGTGTTTTAGTTTATTAATAATTCCCAGAGTTTGTGATATTTTATTAGATATTTTGTCAATGTGTGGAGTCCAGTCTAACGTTTCTTGAATGGTAGTGCCTAGAAAGTTGAATGTGTGTACACACTCTATTGGTTGACCATTTATTTTTAACGATAATTTTATTTCGGAGATATTACGTTGTGGAAAATGAAATAGCATATATTTAGTTTTACTTGTATTTAGAGTAAGCTTGTTCACTAATATGTTTTAGTTCATCATTAATATTATCACCGACTTATATTAGTTCATATATGTTTTGTTGCAGAGAGATGCTGAAAGTGATGGTGGAGAGTTCGATGGCGCAGTGTCGACGAGACTTCCTCTGGAACCGCATGCTTATCAGTGTCCACGAGGAGGTCGAAGGTCGCCGCAAACACCGCAGTGAGCCGACGGACGAAGCAAGGGATCCGGTGGGTCAATGGGTCGTATAATGGCTAAGTATGATGCAGGAATGTTGTCTGACTGTTGTACTTTTTAGATGTCTGGTGTCAGTGGATAGGTCTTGTGGAAATAACAAACTTTATGGTTATTGATAAATAAACCCACTAAACTTGCCTTTATGTGAGAATAATATTACTGTTGTAACCAAAGTAGCGCTCTGTTGTGCATAGTTTTGATAACACAAATGATGCCTGAACATTCTGACCTCAAATGTCCCGATATTAATTGGTAAAAACCCGAAGGTAATTATGTCACCGACTGACCAAATGTAACTAATCAATCTCTGGGGAAACAGACTTCTGAAAGATGGCTGTGGTATAAAATTGTAACTAATATTAATGAAATTCTAACATCTTTATCCATAAGACAGATTTGGCACTGATGTTATTTGAATTTACTTGCGTCTGCCCTATTTCTAGACCTTCTAAGTACCGTCCAACAGTTGCTAAGATTGCGGGCACACATGGACCGTAATGAATGTGTCACGTCGTGTATTTCTACTTCTAAACAAGCAGTTTCCGCCGTTGCTCATTCTTACAGCTCCTCACAAAACTCACCTTCGCCGAGTTTGACGAACTGCTCAGCTTCGTGATGAAGGTCAGCCTGAGTGACATTGACCCGACCTTGACCCCGCTACAGAACATGAGCGTGGCGTGGTACCAGAGTCTGCTGGTGCTGCTGCGTAAGGAGTTCACAGAGACTCACCGCTACTACGCCAGCACCAACAACCTGCTGCAGTACGTGGTGAGTGAGGGACCGTCTCACGGGGGCTTTTCACAGTTCTTGTTTGGCTAGAGTGCAGTGGTGCAGTGGTGCAGTGGCTAGAGCTTCGGATTCTCGACCGAGAGAACCCGTGTTCGAATCCTGTGCTGCTGCGTCGAACCTTGGGCAAGTTCATTCATTACACGTTGCCCCAGTTCACTCAGCCGTATGAATGAATACCTGGCTATAGACAGTGGTGTATATGTATGTACGAAATAGTCTTCGCGCATTAAATGCAGCAGATTGAACAGGTCTGCCAGGGAGTAAAGCGTAAAGTGCTTTGAGCAGACGTGATAACTGAATACTACGCTATATAAGAATATATACCTTTTTAGTTTAAATGTTCAAAGTTTGGTCATATTTATCATAAAATAATGGTACAGAGGATTTCCGTTATGTAAAATGTCGGTACTTGGCCACATTATTTTGTACACCGAGGTTCCTTATATGGACACAGGGCCCGCCATAACAGGGATTTAACAGTTGTTCCTTTTACTTGTAGGTCTTACATCAGGAGCCATTATAGTGACTGCCCACTTATGTACTAGTAGTATTTAACTACATCTAACATAGTGCCTACCAAAATGTGTGCGTGTGTGCATGCGTGCGTTCGTGTGTGTGCATGTGTGATATTTTGTCTTATTCCTACCATTCGTGTTTATTTTCCATTTATGAAGCCACTAAAATACTTTCTTTTTTCTTATTTCAGGTGGTGCTCAACCCAAATGTGAACAGTTTCATGATGTTGGCCATCGACACAAAGTCTATGAAAACGGTGTGTGAATGACATTGTATGACGTGTAAAGTGTCCTTGATTTTTCACAAAATTAAGATGGTGGCTCGTTGACAAGCAAATGTGGGCTCTGTCATCCAGAGGTACAGGAGACTAGTATGGGCTCAGTCACAGGCCTGGCCTTGGGATGTAGAGCCCACATTTCTCTCTCTTTAACTTAATCTCTTTAATAAACGTCATTCATTTGGCCTTATTTCATCACTATTCATGACTTGTGTTGGTGCTTGCATAAATTACGATGGCGGCTCGTTGACAAGGAAGCAGGACATAAGATTGTTTATTGTGGGCAAATTTCCAAATTGTCAATAATAGCACTGACTTACACACAAATGACTGTAAAATTAGTCTTTTTATCAGGAATAATACATCATACTGCCCAGTTGCCATGACAAAGGATCAGCTGAACAGAATTTATGTATATATGAATTTGAAGCAATTTTTGATGTAGAGTAACAATGTATTGCAATAAAATTAGGTTATGTTTGTGTAGAAATCTAACCAATATAGTTTCACCTGGTTGAGCTTCAGTCTGAATGCTTGTCTGGTGTATATTTTCATCTGAGTGTCCTTCCATTTTTCTTGTTCATTTTTGCAGTGATTTTTATTTTTAGATGTTGCATTTACCAATATTTACATATTAACAATTAATGTATGTAGTTTTCTAGGACATATTTACTTTACAACATTTCCTGCACACAAACAGTTCTTGCGCAAATCATTGGATTCGGCCATGTGTGACTGTTCTTCTCTGCCTGCAGGAGCTGTGTGCAGTCTACCGTGACCCGACACTACTTGCTGTGTCCGACTCACCCAGTAAGCCTCAAGCTCACGACCTGCAGAAACACTTTGAGGACTTTGTCAATATCTGCTGCTACCATCTCTGGTCAGGTATCCTAGTGTAAGGAAAGAACAGCAGGACAGAACAGCCGAAGTCCTTGTGTTCGGCCATGTGTAACTTTGTTGCATAATATGTAGTTGGCATTGCCTATTACAATGTTTGCAGAAGCTTGGTAGCTGGGATCAATTATGTGATTGCATATGGTCAACACAGTCAATGTTATATTTGTAATATAAAGTATACAATTACCATAGAAATACTTGGTGGCCAAGTGATATTTTAGGTTTGATGACAGTAACCTCCTGGTACTTGTTATGGTGGTACTGTAGTTGGAAGATGGGTCCCCGAATGATGATACAACTACGTGTTCCATCTCGGGGGGGGTAATACAAATGCTGTCATCAAATCAACAGCATTGTCTATGTGCAATATGTTCAACAGGAAGTAGAACTTTCACCTGAATTCATCTCTTTCTCCCTCCCTGCCTCCCTCTCTCACTCAAACTACCAAGGTATTTCCCATCTTCCTCCCTAAGGTTTTTACATGTCTTTTTCTGCTTCCTCTCCATCTTGAACCAACTAAATCGTCTCTGAATCTAGACTCATCTTGGTAGAAAAACATGATCGTGTTATTGAACAGGTTTGCTAGGGAGTAAAGCGATTTAAGTAGTCCCATGGACAGGATACTGTGCTGTATAAGAACTTACCTTTTTATATCATCAGCCATCCAGCAATATATTGTGGCATTTATTTCTGAATATTGTATTGCCAACCACAGTTTATGTGGTTAATCTCCAAACAAAAATCTATCACAGCTGTTTTGATAGGACAGTCTATAAAAAGATTTGTCAAGATAGCCACTGCATTTTTATCTTTATAGTAAAGATAATAATCTGTGTTATGGACTGATGGTTTAGTCATTGTGGTTAACCAAAACAGGTGATATATACACATATCCAGGTGAATGATTTTAAGCATGTCTTGTGCACGTTATTTGTGGGTGGTCTGCTAGGTTTATTGTTTAAATTTTCAAAATGTATATATTATTTTGTGGTCACAAAATTAATCGTGTATAAATACGTGGCATAGTTTTTTAATTAACCCGTGTTGCACATTTTATTTTTGGTATTACATGTATATTATTGTTCTATGAAACACCATTAATTTGTTATAGAAGAAAGGTGATAACTAATGATGTTCAATATGTTATGGCATACAGTGATGAGTACACCTTGGATATAACAAATTCATTTATTAAAAAAATTGCGTACACCAAATAAATGAATTGGTCCAATTTTGTTAATATGCACTAAATTTATGATATAATTAATTTTTGATATATCAAATGAATTGGCTCATCCCAAGTGATTTGTTAGATCCGAGGTTTACTGTATTAAAAAAATAGATATGCTATATTTTACGGAGTTTATATCATGGAACTGATGTGACTTAGATATGGTAAATACCACCATCATTGGTTCTGATAGTTTGAACTCTCAACTTGGTAAAAATGTGTAATAATCTGTGTATATCAGATTATTTTGGAATAACTTTTCAGATATTGTCATACTTTTTATTAAGTGTTTCTGCTCTGCTCAATTTTCATGACAAGGGATTCTGTGAATATGATTCGTGTACATATTTTGTTGGAGAGGGAATAGATTAGATACCGCTGGATCATGACTGAAAATATGTTGTATGGAGTTATAAAATGTGAAGGGGACAACAGCTGGATCATGACTTTGAAAATATGTTGTATGAAGTTATAAAATGTGAAGGGGGACAACAGTTGGATTATGAATTTGACAGTATGTTGTATGGAGTTATAAAATGTGAAGGGGACAACAGTTGGATTATGAATTTGACAATATGTTGTATGGAGTTATAAAATGTGAAGGGGACTACAGCTAGATCATGACTTTGACAATATGTTGTATGAAGTTATAAAATGTGAAGGGGACAACAGTTGGATTATGAATTTGACAATGTTGTATGGAGTTATAAAATGTGAAGGGGACAACAGTTGGATTATGAATTTGAAAATATGTTGTATGGAGTTATAAAATGTGAAGGGGACAACAGTTGGATTATGAATTTGACAATATGTTGTATGGAGTTATAAAATGTGAAGGGGACAACAGCTGGATCATGACTTTGACAATATGTTGTATTAAGTTATAAATGTTAATAAGAGGTGTAAAATACAATGTTTCATCAAAGAGGGAGTAAGTGAAATTCAGCTGGATTTGAATTTGACAATTGTGTTGTATGTAGTAGTAAAACACAATGTTTCTTCGAAGAGGAGATGCGTTAAATACAGCTGGATTGTGAATTTGAAAATATGTGGAGTTAAAATTGCGATCGTGTGTACATATTAAATACAATCTGATCAGGTTGTGTATAATTGTTATCAATGTCGGACGATTTGTTACTTTTATACAACACTTTACAAATGGCTCAGGAGGTGTAATACTGTAAATGTATGTCAAATTGAAGAAATTGCCAAGAGCAAACTTGGATTATACACATGTACACGATGAAGGATGTGTTGTTTTATTTGCGAGTTTATTGCATTTTTGAAAAATAAAGTAGACCTTTTAGTGGATTAACCTGTAACACTGACCTATATAGTATATATATATACCAGTATGTATAATGACAACAAGAAATATTAAAACATGAAGTGTTAACTTAGGGGCACTTTGAGATGGAAATCTAAAGAGAATTTTGACATTTTAATGAACATCATATCAGTTAATCAAGTAACATTGTTGTGTATTCCCAAAATACAACATACCTGGTATATAAAATATATCTTGCTGCCCTTCAAACTACAAAGATAAATACAGCGATTAGCTTTAGACAAACCTTTATTGATTTGTAAAATAAATAAAATGTATATTAACAACAAATATAAAAAAGATTACAAAAACTGCATATACGTACATACAATACACGGTAAACATCTGTTATTACAAAAAACATTTGCAGCAACTTGCATTGCGTGACATAAGTTATCCGTGGTGACGTTTCGTTCACAAACCACTTGAAAAATATTGGAGTATTGTATCTTTTTGTGCCAGTAGGTGACAGGACTGTTTCTCACATTCCTTGTAAATTCTGTGATATGTAGTTTATCAATGTTTGTCACTTGTAATACAGTTACACACTTAAAGGTGAACATAACATGCATATGATTTAAACTTATAAATTTCCCAGAATTCACATGGAATGAGAAAATGTTCTCGGATGAAACAGTCTCGCCACCTGGTGAGAACACCTGTAAGTGTTGATTTCAAGTGTAAATCAAACAAGCGCACAAAAATTCATTGTTACACCGATTAATTTGAGCAAATCTCGTTGGCAATTTCGAATCTTACAATGTCAATATTTAAAAGAACTAACACAGGTGCTATGTTTAGAACCTGCTTCAGATTCTCCCCAAATAAATTATTAATAAGAAGAAATTACTACTTGAAGGTCTCAGGTATTTACTAGGCTTTTGGGGTATACTCAACTTTGTGGCTGGTTGAAACCGAGCCAGAAATCGAACTCTAAATCGAGAGTAATTTAAAATGACAAACGTTTGCGTATGACCATAAACAAGCAAGACAGGACACGGGAGACTGGAAACACATGATGTCCGATAAACCTAGCTTGACCAATACTGTTGATGTGCCCCTTTGCATGTCCTTCTTGAGATCTCCACAAGGATCAAGGTACCGCTGTACTTCAGAATGTGTCGTTGTCGCTGTTTGCCGTCTTATCGGACCTCTGCGATACGGCTGCAAGTTCTTCAATCTCGAGTTGCTCGCTGATCTCCGAGACGCTCTTCTCGAATGTCTCGCTGTAGTGCCCCTCCCCCTCACCAGGGGCGCTCTTTGACTTCTCTGAGCGGCGACTCCGACCGCCCGATCGCTGTGATACAGCCGGCTGCGAGCTGTGCTGTGACCGCACTGAATGCTGGGAAGACATGTGAGATCGCTGCTGCTGTGAGCGTTCCGATTGGTTGTCGGAGTGGGCGTCGTCATGCAGAGCTTGCCACCCATTGGCTGGTTTGGGGAGGGTCGGAGGAGGGCCAGGAGCATCACCCTCGGGGCCGGTGGGGGCGGGGGATTGCTTCACGGGGGGTCCAGTCACCCCGATCTCCTGTCTGGTTTGTGATAACACCCCCTCGGTCTCAGTCAGACATTGCTGGTACAACTCGTCAAATTTTGTCGCCTTAGGGCGGCCCATGTCCGACGATGTTGATGTTGCTGTCGGGTGTTGCATTGTGGGATCGCGTCCGTTCTGGTAGTTCTGTGGGAAGACGTTCGAGGGAATGTAGGAGCTGTTTGCGGCCGCGCGGGCGTGGGCAAGTTCGGAATGGAAGTCTTGCGGCTTATGCTCCCGCAATCGCTGCTCCCTGTCTTGTTCGTCAACAGATGGCAGCACGGGTGACTGGATGGAGATGACGGGCGGCTGGCTTGGGAGACTTTTGGTGGCTTTCAGGGCGGTTTGACTGTTGAGGGGAGGGTACGCGAAAGGGGCGGAGCTAGCCGCCCGGGGAAAGGGCATCTTTGATTGGTCAATGCCGGCCAGGCTGATCAGTTGACCTAGTCTAAAACACACCACACGTGTACATCAGTAAACCAGTGTAGCTAACAAGTTGGTCAAAGTACGTTTCAGCATATATGTGTTAAGGCCAGACACTGCAGGTAGATAGGATTATTTTTTATTTTGTGCAAACAGTTCAATTTTTTTCTGCCCAATGCATGAAATTGGTCTTACTGAGTAAAATCTATATTTCCATGGTAACAAACAAAATGGCCGCCATTTTGAGCAAATATTGGCAAATGTGGAAACACTGCCATTTTTTTATTGAATCCATATATAGTTATAATTCTTGCAAATCCATGTTCTCTATAGATTCTATTGTGAAATGATCAGAGCATTTTTTTTAATGTTTTTATTTTAAAAGAATTTTTTGTAAAATACAAAAAAAATAGTTTTTTGGCAACAATTAGCATATCTTTCAAACTATTCATGATTAAAAAAATGGGCCAAGTGGCCCTGAAGTCCTTTGGACTAATACGTCTATATGTGACCCTGGCTGACCAAATGATAAGTCAAAAAAATTTTAACATTGTTTTCTTACATCCTTGTAAAGGTTTGGTAGGGTGCTTTACACGGTTTCAAAAAATATGACTGCTACAAATATTGGCAAAGTTATGGAGCATTGAACATGGTAGGAATCAAAAAGTGAAAATGAAGAAAACGGCTGTTGAAGTTTTACATTATATATGCAAATGGATTGCATGGAAATATTACATGCACAACATTCAAATGTGGCAACAGTATGTAATATGTATGTTTTGTTGCAATGATACACTGGAAGTACAAATGTGCTGCTACAAAGACTTATCAAGTTATGTCAGATTATGTCTTTATGTGTAAAACTAAGAGGACAGATTATTTGAGAGCAAAAGGTAGACTCACTGTTTGACACAGTTTAAAACCTACAGGCAACTGTCCAGTTTAACAGGGGTCTAGTGGCTTAATGCTGTCTGTTGACACAAGCGACTGCCAGTGACCAATTACACATTAGTCACAGTTTCCATCAAACAATAGCAGACAGAGAATCTTAGTTCCACAGCTGGGTGTAATACACAACCAGAGCCACCACTGATTCATGGTCAAGTAGATTAGCTCATTGCACCAACTAAGACAATACACAACACTGTGAGTGACAGTGTCCAGAGTGAGGCCTAAGCAGTGTCCTCATTGCTGAATAGACCAATTAAACCTGCCAAGTGGGTGACATTCTGCACAAGTGTTCATTAATCCTTAGTGATTGTTCAGAACACCAGACTGACCACATACCTAAACAAAGCGAATGTAATAGGTGAAGAACAGGCAGTGTTCAAATAGGGGTATTGGTTGAATTGTGTTTGTCTCGACGCAAAAGGCTTTATTGTGCCTTCATCGATTATAAGAAAGCATTTGATTTAGTAGACTGGTCCTCACTGTGGTCTAAGATAATTTCATGCGGTATTAATGGTATTGTGTTGAAAGTTGTATACAACATATACAAAAATGCTAAATCATGTATAAATCAGGGCCAGGCTGTGTCAGCCTTCTTCTCATGTGATGTATAGGTATGGCAAGGAGAAAACTTGTGTCCTTTGTTATTTGCTATTTACCTGAATCATTTTGAACACTGTTAGTCACAATTATAACGGACTTGACATGGCAGCTGGTGAAATTTACAACAACCTTAGGGATGATGATGTAGAAAATGTATGTTCTACTATATGCTGATGACACTAGAATGATTCATTCAAATACAGATTTCTTGCTTGTGTATAGCGGAACTATGTCAACTCTTCTAATGGTTGACATTTGGTTGTTTCAGGTGTCAACTATATTGTGAATATGTAATTATTAGTCTATATTGATACAATTGATTTACACAGTACCATGTCTACACAAGGCATGGCAAGCGTAAACAGAATAGTAGAATGCATTTGATATCAATAAAGTGTAGGATATTTCACTCTATAGTTGTCCAGAATATTAATTTTCTATGTTTGTCACCTACATGTGACAGAATATTAATTTTCTATGTTTGTCACCTACAGGTTTCTACAGACAATACATCTTTAACCAATAGACACCACAGTCACTCCATTTTATAATAATTAAATGAACATCAAAATAAACACAACTTGCAATTATAGAAATCAATAGTTTTGAAGATAAAAAGTGTTAGGCAACTGTTCAGTCTAACAGGGGTCAAGTGTGTCTACTCTGCCTGGGCGCTGTGACCAATTAAAGATTAGTCAAGGTATCAATGGAACTGTAGCACTGGGCTGCATAGTTTAGTCATGGTGTTGACTTTGTGGCACATTAAATAAAATCTACTGTTGGGGATGTCTACTCTGCCTGGGCACTGTGATCAATTAAAGATTAGTCAAGGTCTCAATGGAACAGTAGCACTAGGCTGCAGAGTTTAGTCATGGTGTTGACTTTGTGGCACATTAAACAAAATCTACTGTTAGGGGTGGTCTCTCCTTCTCAAAACAACATCATTAGATAATGTAAAACTTTTGCACTTTGGGGGCCCCTTAGGTGCCCTTAGAATGATTCAATCAAATATAGATTTCTTGTATATAGTGGCAGCACCCTAAGATACATCTATGCAAAATTAGAAAAAGTTGCTGAACAGTTTTTGAAAAATAGGCCAAATGTTACATTTTTACAAGTTTTGGGTCCTTGGAGGCCCTAGGGAGCCCTTAAAATGATTCAATCAAATACAGATTTCTCATGCATAGTGGCAGTGCCCTAAGATATGTCTTTGCAAAATTAGAGAAAAAGTTGCTGAACGGTTTCCGAGATATGGCAGCTAACGGCGGACGCAGAGTGATGGTAATAGTCCCTTGGACCTTCGGCCAAAGGACAAAAAATGTCTGATCATTGTACACAGTAGTATATGCTGAATGCAACAACATTATTTATATAGCATAATTATTCCAAGAGATATCCTGTTTCCAAATGCAGAAATTTGAAGAAAAATGTTTTTGAGAAAATGGCTGTCAAATTGCATAATGGATTTCATTACATGATATCGACATGCTTGATCCATGATTAAAACTCACTTAGAGGTATGTAATTGTCATAGAAGTGAACTTTATTGATAGTATGCATACAAAGGTAAAATAATCTGGCAGAAAACCATTTTCAGTATTTTTTTTCTTCAAAAAACACCATTTCACCTGGGGTGTCTGGCCTTAATGATACTAATGAGATAATGTGGTCATTTCAGCATGAATTCTGTTTTATATTAAGTTTGATTCCTCATTTTTCACAATAATTTTCACGGTATTGAGAAAGAATATAAAAAGATAATTTTCACATTACAGACGTGAAGTGAGTTTTGTATTACTGGTACTAATTACCGAATATTACTGTTGTAATATCACGACCAACACTTCATGGTACTACCATGAAGTGTTGGTCATGGTTCAAGTACAAGTACTTTGCATTTTCACACATCAAGTACTCAAGTACATCAAGTACTGACAAATGTGTACTTAAGTATAAGTACTGGTACTTGACCCCAACTCTGCATGGTAGCAACAAATGAGGGTATGGAGAAAGAGTATTATTGTTTCAACATGGTCAAAATCAATTCATTTAAAAGGAAATATTGAGTTTAGATATTGAGTAATTAGACAATCACTGTAATTATTGTTACTAATTACAACATATGACTGTTATAATATAAACTTTTCATGGTAGCAACAAATAAGGGTATTGAAAAAGAATGTTATTATTTCAACATTGCCAAAATAAAACTAGGGAGCCGTTAGAATGATTCAATTAAATACAGAATTCTCGTGCATAGTGGCAGTGCCCTAAGATATGTCTATGCAAAATTGGAGAAATAGTTGCTGAACGGTTTCTGAGATACGGCAGCCAACGGCGTGAGAGTTTAGATATGGAGTAAGTAGAGAGCCGCTGTAATTATCGTTAGTTAACAATTACAGAATATTACTATTATAATATCATGATCAAAAATTGTCATGGCAGCAACATATTAGGGTATTGAGAAAAAATATGATTTAATATATGTTTGAACATGGCCAAAATCAGTTGAAGAATATTATTGTTTCAATATGTCCAAAACCAATTAATTATAAAAGCAAAATTGAGTTTTGATATAGTGAATAAGGAGACACTCACTGTAATTACTGTCACTAATTAAAAAATATTACTGTTGTAATACTATGGCCAAAACATTTCATAGCATCAACAAATTTCAGTACTGAGAATTTTTTTTTTATTTGTTGCCAACAAAAAATGAGACTAGATATTGAGTAAGTCAACTATCACTGTGATTATAGTTTTAATATCATGACCAAGATATTTCAGGGTTGCAACAATTGAGGGTATTGAGAAAGAATATTATTGTTTGAACATAGCCAAGATCAGTTTTTTAAATTGAGAGTTTAGATGTTGTGTAAGTTAATAATCGCTGTAATTGCTGTTACTAATTACAGGATATTATTGTTATAATATCATGACCAAATTTTTTTCGTGGTAGCAATAAATTAGAATATTGAGAATGAATCTGAGCATGGCGAGAATGAGTTGACACTGACCCCGCGTCTCTGAGCAGATCAAGGAAAGAGTGGAACTGTTGGAAGGACGTCTCGATACTCTCCAGCACGCTGTCATCATCCAGCAGACTGCCGCGCGCCCGGTAGTCATCTAGACATTTCTTCAGACGACTGTTCTCCAGCGTCACCTGTCAAAACACAGACGTATCGTCACCAAGTGCAAATGTTTATTCCTGTGTCACTGGCAGCATTGTCATGACACCGAATATACACATCGTCGTCTCTGTTACGTCAATATGTCACACTTATTTCAGTATGCCTGGGTTTGTAGTAAACTGTAATCAAATACACACACTGTCATCGCTGTCTTGTATGTGTCAACGTGTCAGTCTGCCTGGGCTGTCAACTGTCACCAGATACACATGTTGTTGTCTGTGTCTTGTGTCAAATGCTTGGGTTTGTTGTCAACTGTAACCAAATACACACACTGTCATCGCTGTCTTGTATGTGTCAACATGTCAGTCTGGGTGGGTTGTCAACTGTCACCAAATATACATGTTGTTGTCTGTGTCTTGTGTCAATATGCCTGGGTTTGTTGTCAACTGTAATCAAATACACACACTGTCATCGCTGTCTTGTATGTGTCAATGTGTCAGTCTGCGTGGGTTGTCAACTGTCATCAGATACACATGTTGTTATCTGTGTCTTGTGTGAAATGCCTGGGTTTGTTGTCAACTGTAACCAAATACACACACTGTCATCGCTGTCTTGTATGTGTCAACATGTCAGTCTGGGTGGGTTGTCAACTGTCACCAGATATACATGTTGTTGTCTGTGTCTTGTGTCAATATGCCTGGGTTTGTTGTCAACTGTAATCAAATACACACACTGTCATCGCTGTCTTGTATGTGTCAATGTGTCAGTCTGCGTGGGTTGTCAACTGTCATCAGATACACATGTTGTTGTCTGTGTCTTGTGTCAATATGCCTGGGTTTGTTGTCAACTGTAACCAAATACACACACTGTCATCGCTGTCTTGTATGTGTCAACGTGTCAGTCTGCGTGGGTTGTCAACTGTCATCAGATACACATGTTGTTGTCTGTGTCTTGTGTCAAATGCCTGGATTTGTTGTCAACTGTAACCAAATACACACACTGTCATCGCTGTCTTGTATGTGGCAAAGTGTCAGTCTGCGTGGGCTGTCAACTGTCATCAGATACACATGTTGTTGTCTGTGTCTTGTGTCAATATGCCTGGGTTTGTTGTCAACTGTAACCAAATACACACACTGTCATCACTGTCTTGTATGTGTCAATGTGTCAGTCTGCGTGGGTTGTCAACTGTCATCAGATACACATGTTGTTGTCTGTGTCTTGTGTCAAATGCCTGGGTTTGTTGTCAACTGTAACCAAATACACACACTGTCATCGCTGTCTTGTATGTGGCAAAGTGTCAGTCTGCATGGGCTGTCAACTGTCATCAGATACACATGTTGTTGTCTGTGTCTTGTGTCAATATGCCTGGGTTTGTTGTCAACTGTAACCAAATACACACACTGTCATCGCTGTCTTGTATGTGGCAAAGTGTCAGTCTGCGTGGGCTGTCAACTGTCATCAGATACACATGTTGTTGTCTGTGTCTTGTGTCAATATGCCTGGGTTTGTTGTCAACTGTAACCAAATACACACACTGTCATCACTGTCTTGTATGTGTCAATGTGTCAGTCTGCGTGGGTTGTCAACTGTCATCATATACACATGTTGTTATCTGTGTCTTGTGTCAATATGCCTGGGTTTGTTGTCAACTGTCACCAAATACATTGCCATCTCTCTCTTGCAGGTGTCAATGATCAATAATTGTCTCGGTTTGTTTTTAAACAAGCCCTTTGAGCCCATACAAATCTAATTTCTTTTCCAGTCTTGATTCTCTGCAACGGTTTAATATCACTTTCAAATGTTGCTTTCTTTCTTATTTGTTTCTTAGTTAGGTCACGCCGTATGGTTCCCTGCCAGTGTAGTAGATATTACAGTAGTTTTCTTCAACAAGTCACCTCAGTCCTTGTGTATGAGAACGAGACATCCAACATTACCTCAATCATTCTCTCCTCTAACTCAGTCCTTGTGTATGAGATATCCAACGTTACCTCAATCATTCTCTCCTCTACTTCAATCCTTGTGCATAAGAATTAGTCATTTAACGTTACCTCAATCATTCTCTCTTCCGCCTTTGAGCGAGCCATTGTTTCCTCTCTCAATCGTCTCCGCAGCTGCTCTAGCTCCACCTGGTGGCAGCCAGAAACAGTCACGAGATATTGTAATCAACAGATAAAGAAAATTATTACAAGCCTGACAGCATCATGGTATGCGCACATGTTACTGTGAATCGGCCACTGAAGTTTGAATCGGCTGCATGAAGATATTACTCTGCTGAAATTTGTGAAACATTTTCCTTTTAAAAGGTTAAAGAAGTTGCTAAGAATCTATTCAGTGTAAGCAGTTGTTCCTATTATCTATTGTTCATTTCATCTTGTGGCTACATATCATAAAACAGTGCAGGGGTGAATAATGATTTCAAAGATATTTCTTTCATTAAGAATCAATATGAAAGCATCTGTAGTTTATTCTTTATAACAAGATTTTACAATAAAACCAACCAGACTTTGTTTAACGGCCAAGTAAAACAAATTAATCTTAAATACCTTGCTTCTAGTTTAACCACTATGTGGCGCCACCAACACTGACCTTGACCTCCTTCATGCTGCGGAACTCCGTCATGATCTCGCTGTCGGAAAGGTTCTTACGTGTCCTTCGTCGTGGTTGTTCGGGCGACAGGTGTCTGCCCGGCCTCGGGCTGCACTCGATCCTCACGGTCGTCTCGGGCGAAGTCGTGCCGGAACCCTCCTCACTGCCCAATTCATACATGCCCGAATGTGGGGGGATGTTCTCGGGCGGGTACCCCCTAGAACAACATCAGTGTGTATATTTTTTACATTGTTTGTTGTAACAGATGACATCTACAGACTTAATAATGAAATGTATTTATTTCTAAATAAATATCTGCTGAAAATTACGAGCATTTTTTTACCATGAAAATTAAGCTGAATGTCCACTTCGACCTACCTGAACCTGGCAGCCCGCATGGCGGTCCTCCATGGCATTCCTGGACCAGGCTTGACCACTCCCGGTCCGAGCGGCTGCTGGCTGACCGCTGCTCCCACACTGCGAGATCGCCTCCGACCAACACTCGCACTGATCTACAACACACAAGACATAAACTATATTTGCAAGAAACCTGTCTCGTTGACTACAATACGTTCACTCGTTTGTGCAAATGGTTTATTTGGATTTGACAAAATCGTAGGACAAACTAATAAATAATTTTTGACAGATTTGGAACATGGCAAAAGTGGCTCCATTTCTTGATACCGTAAGACAGCTATTCACATTTCTGCAAGTTACCTGATCTCATAAAGTCAATTATTTAAATGATTTTAAGAATTATTTGATTAAACCGACTTCAATAAAGGAGGTAATTTTAAAGGGAAACAAAATGCCACTTTTTGGTGTTATGCACCTAAAAGAGTTAATATTTACTAACTATTTGCTACAATCAACATTTTCACGTTGGTAGTTTACTCAGAATTTAGTTTTAAAGTGGAAGATTCTTGTGAAAGGTCTGATTTTCTGAAGGCTGCCATCTTGCCTATGACGCAAATAAACGAGCAGCATTTTATATACCGCGAAGTTGCCGTGATGACGTGTTCCTTCAACAACCTGATTGTAGTTGTTTACACATGTTCGGTGGACTTTTATAAGGCCTCGTTGCAATTAAACATGATTTTGCAATATACACGTTTGCCTACCATTACAGATTTTCTGTAATTATTATGGAAATTGACCGCAGATTATTGCTTTATGGAAATTGTCGTCATATAATGTGTATTAGGTAAACAAAATATCCGACTATCAAAAATTATAGAGGCCTATGTGTATGCTTTATAGAATAGTTAAATAGGCCCTATATAATACCACTCCAGATGCCTTGACAAGTTCGTGGAGATAGTTTTCAAATCAGTTAAGCCGTAAGTGGGCGGCCAGACAAGCGGATGACTTGCAGCCAAGCAACCAGGTCACTTGGGAAGACTTAAGTTACCAGAAACATGCAGCACTTATATTATACCCCACTACAAAGACAGCATTGACCGTTAGCAAATGCTAATGACATCAAAGCGAGCTACACGGTCGTCAACCCCTGTAGGCCGGCGCATGTTGATGGCCCCCGCACTGATCTTGCCTCACAGGGTCCGGCCCAAAGTGACCGATGTTGCCATCGGCACGTATTATTTGCACGTATTATTTGAATAGTTGAATGAACTACCAGGGGTATATTGAATAATAATGAGTTTTGGAAGCTGTAAAAAAAGTTTATGTTTTCACAATGTAATATAAACCAAATCATTTTTATACTATGATGCAGTGTTTGTAAATGTCTTAAAACTTTTGTAGTAATTATTTATTCGCCACAATTTTAAAATATGGTAATTATATATAAAAATGTTTCAAAATTGTATTTATCCAGACAAAATGTAATGGATATATAATTTATTATACATATAGGGCTGCCTACCTGACAAAAACTATTTCCGTAATGACCCCCTCCCCCCCCGTCACATCCTGCCCCGCTCCCGGTCAATAAGGTTACCAATCAAACCTTTCTCTGAAGTAGACACAGTGACAAACCCAGCCTGTTCAGGTGCCTGGAAATCCAGGAAGTTACTAATTTAATCATCTACACTTTGTTTCAACATAATGATTGTGTTGCTACACTTTAACACCTCTCGGCACTTCAAAGGGATGTTTGTTTAGCAACATCCAATAAGATACATTGTGTTAATCACGGCTGTCAAAGTGCCTGCATGGCCAGACATGACCAAGTGTTTACCTCTGTAGAGCATCACCTTGGGAAAGACAGCGCCAGTGAATAGCCAATAATCATTCAACGAGCTTCTAAATTTACAACACACAGCAGGAAACATGAGACAGTTTCTTCAGGGCATGTCAAGCAGCATTATTTATAAATTTAGCAATTGTTTAATGTGTATCATTTTCTGTAGTCGGATATTTGTATTTCCGTAATGCCGTAATCTGAGGTGAATTTCCGTAATGATTACGGAAAATCTGTAATGGTAGGCTGCCCTGTACATACATATATATATATTGTACAGTAATATACTGTAATTATATATATGTGAAAACAAAATACACACGACCACTGTTCAGTTGCAACATGTATATACTTGTATGTTACAGAATGTCAAGTATCCCTCTTGGAGCTTACAATTGATTAATTCATTAAACTCTGTCGGGCCTAAAAATCAGTCGTGTGACTTGTTTACATGGATATAAAAGCTACAAAATATAATCTCTAGTAACAGCCCCAAGGATACAACAGAACAAAAAAACAAGGCATTTGGTCTTTAGGACCACTTGAATGGGAAAGGAATTACTGCAAAAACGTTGTTCCTTCTCTTTACTTCGCTGCTGTCTACACACACATGCGTGCATGCGTGTTCGATACACGAATGCATGCATGCTATAAAACCGATCGAACCAGGACAACATACTAGGATGCCATCAATAATTGGGGATTAACAAGGAGCCATCGCAATGTTGGCAAATTGGTAACACAAACAATTGATTGCTAGCTTAAACGACGATGGCGACATAAATTGATTGATGATGGCCTGGGGACGGATGTCCAGGGGTGAGCGGTAAATGGGGGGGTAAAAGAGACTGCCAAGATCACTCATGTTAATTAGTCGACCTACTGGGTCCGTCTTCAAGTCATTATTTGATGGATGTCACGAGAAAAACCAGCAGGCTTGTGGGATTTGTCTTTATTCGCTAATGCATACATGCATCAGCACGTATGCTTTGTCTTGGGCTTTGTTCACAACATAGAAGTTGCGACTCGACACGGACGAGGCAGCAGCCGAAAAGTTTCCTGTTTCCCGGCAGCTATGCCTTGAGCATTGGTGGCACCACCTAGAGAGTGCTAACAAAACTACTTCATTAACAGTGAACAACCAAGAGCTTTCGTTTGTAATCTCCGTCTGGTTTGATAACATTTAAATATGTCTACGGAATATGTCTTATTATTAAACTATAACCACTGATTATGTGCAGACACTGTTGTAATACATTTTTTTCTGTATGTCAAAATGGGGTTGTGAAAGATGCAAACTGTATTAATATTTTAGACATTACAGAAAAGTGGCAATATTTCTGAAAAATATTTGGCAATATTTTGTTGTTACACATTTAACAAATGCTAACTATATTAACATGTTACACATTTTTGTTTCAATTTTTTTGGGGCCATATTTATGATAAATATTTCGCAATATTTTTGATAGCCTACACGGCTGGACCAAATAAGTGTGTCACACTGCCCCTAACCTTAATGGTGGTCTTCTTGCCGAAGCTACACTGAAGTGTCTTTGTGCGACGCCTCCTCTGCTTCATCTTGTTAGTGCCGTCTTGTAGGGGCGGCGCTTTGATCCACTTGTACTAAAACAACAACAACTCAACATTCAGAAATATGTTTAATACACGATTCTCAGAACAAGTCAGCTTAATTATGTTGGACCCCTTTCATTGGAGAACCGCATCGTTCAGATGTGAATGTCACATCATCAATTTCATATCTACTTTATAGATTTGTTTATGAAATACACCCTGTGTAAAGTCTCTAAGTTGAATGCAGCTGAGGCACAAGGCACTTTGAGATTTGATGAGATTCCTTGATAAGGGTCCGTTACTGCAGTATAGTTGGCCTTGGCACCAATCATGAACTACAAACTTGCAAACTTGTGTTGAGGTACAACCGTACAAGAATGGCATATTTACAAAGGTAGGAGTGAAAAGGTACATTCAAATATCAATTTGTTTTCACTACGCTCTATGTCAGGAATAACAGACTGGCTACGGTTGTCACTTGAGAGTTATCAACCAGATAACTGTTATTTCGCTGATAACACTCTCGTGTTATTCGCTAATTATATATCATGTACCATATACACTTGGACAATAGTATTTAGGGATGACTATTTGGGATAGGTTTACTATTGTGATACGACTGCGATATTATCGTGACTATTGTGATAATATCGCGACAGCTTTATTGACCAGGGAATACCTAGGAAAAGCACTTCCAAACCATAATGTAAGGATGGCACCATTGTGTGGCATTGGAGATGGTCGATTCCCAAAATGATAAATCCCTCAATGATGCTGCCACAGTCAACAACTGTTGATGTTAGTCGACAGTCTGGTCAGATGTATAATTAACCGCTAGTAACAATACTGTTAAACACACACACATGCACGCACGCGCACGCACGCACGCATGCATGCACACACGGACACACACTGTCATCAGCAAATTATATTATTTGAAATACTTGTGCCTAAACATATTGCAAAAGTTCACATCAATGCTAGAGCCACAAGTGACAGGGCAGAGAAACTAGTTCACATCAATGCTAGAGCCACAAGTGACAGGACAGAGAAACTAGTTTAATTACACTTCCTCAGTTTCACCGTTTTCGTCCTGTTTCACTCATTTTGCAAATTACACTGATTTCAAATAAGGAGGCCATTTTAAGCAACTGTACTAGTTTATGACTGCCTTATTTAAACAAACTTATTGGTTACTGCATCACAGCCTACGGTGTCTCCCACGAGAGCGGCTCTTTAGCCTCAGTGGTAGTCTCCCTCACCCACTTGATAATTTGTATACTATTTGTGATTAGTATATTTACGCTTTTACATACTCACTTATTGAGTGATGTGCACATGGGTAAAAATAAAGAACTGTCTGTCTGTCTGTCTTAGTGTTGTATTTTACACATTTCTGTTCATCGCATCTATGCCTATACATTATACATCATCTGTGAGAACTCTACAGACATTCCACCATTTATCCAACCCATTCAGGATCCCCTGTTTTCAAGATAAATTAACTGAAAAACAAATCCCATTCATGATATTAAATACTGCATTACATGCTAAATTAGCCGCTGTGCAGAACCCTCTCATATAATTGGCAGTCGAACTGACAGCTACAGCCGAGGAGTACATATCAGGCTAAAAAAACGGAGCGCACGACTAAAATCCACGCAGTATGATTATGACACTGCCGAATAATTATATTAAACACAGCACCAAATCCATTCTTAATTATTTTTGAAAATGAGTGACAGAGCAGCTAACAAACTTAGCAAGCCCACTTACACAGATCATCACACTACGAACACAGCAATCACTATGAGAGTAACAACACCTCCCTGTCAGCTATCCTTTCAGAAAACATTTACACACTCCGCACTTGCTTTTGTATCAATATTTAACTGTTGTCGTTTAACAAGAGATTTAACAAGATTGCCATCCAGAAAATTCACTCTAGATGGCAAGGAAGCCCTTTGGCTTATCGAGAGTCCAATACTTTTTATCTTCGTGTATCCCACCCTTTTAAAGTATGTGTCAATTTTATTTTTAAACATATTCACGCTACTAGCACCAACCCAATCAGCAAATAATCTGTTCCATTAATTTACAGTCCTTTGTGAGAACGAGAGCTTTCTTATATCTAATTTACACAGCTCCTTTGCTAATGTTACTTCATGTCCTCTGGTCCTTCTATCTTTCTTAACTGAGAAAAAAATATTTCTATAAATATTTTCATAACCGTTCAATATTTTAAACACTTCTATCTGATCTCCTCTCAATCTCCTGGTATCTAGTGTTGTTAAACAAATTTTTTTAGGCGTATATCGTAATTAAGATCCCTCAGTTTTGATATCACTTTAGTTGCTCTCCTCTGTAGTCTTTCTAGCATATCTATGACTTTCCTGCGATATGGCCTCCATGCTTGAATATTATATTCTAAATGAGGCCTAACTATTGTTTTGTACAGCGGTAGTATTAGCTCTTTTTCCTTATAGTAAGTTATACGTTATGTTTCGCCTAATTGATCCAAGGATTTGATTTCCCTTCAATACCGTACTGCTCTGAAACCTTCATATCAGCGCTAATGGTTAACTCTAAGTCCTTTTCCTTTACGGTAGTACTTACTACAGAACCTCCCATTGTATATTGTACATCTTCGTTCCCATGTCCTGTGTGAAGGCATTTACACTTCCCAAAATTGAACAACATTTGCCATTTTTCAGACCATTTTATCAACCTGTCAAGATCATCTTGTAAATGTTGTCTATCTCCATCACGTTTAATCCTTCTAAAAAATGTTGTATCATCTGCAAATTTCAACACCTTGCTTGTTATATCATTGTCCAAATCACTGATATATATTAAGAATAATATAGGTCCCAGTACTGATCCCTGTGGTACCCCATTCAAAACTGATTTCCAGTTTGAAGCCTCCCATCAACTACTACCCATTGTCTTCTGTCAATTAGCCATTTTTCTATCCAGTTAATTAAACCATTTCCTATGCCATGGGCCTTTAGTTTAAGCAGTAATCTTTGATGTGGCACTTTGTCAAAAGCTTTCGGAAAATCTAAGTAGATGATATCGACTAGTGATCCCTCGTCTACCCACTTAGTGATATCTTCCAAAAAACATAACATATTTGTTAAGCATGACCTCGCTTTTAGAAACCCATGTTGAGATTGGTTTAACAAGTTACGTTTAACAAGAAAATCCACCATGTGATAGTAAATTAGTCTTTCTAATAATTTGCAAATCACTGACGTTAAACTCACTGGTCTGTAGTTCTCCGAGTTCTTTCTGGAACCTTTTTTAAATAATGGTATAATGTTTGCTTCTTTCCATTCTAAAGGAACCACTCCCTCTTCTAATGACAAGTTGAAAACTGTTGCAAGTGGTATGCTAATTTGTTCTGCAATTTCCAATAGTAGTTTCGGCGGAATCCCATCCACTCCAGGTGATTTATTATCATTCATAGCCCTCCGGGGTTACAATTAACTGTCCTAAATAGTCTGATTCTGCCCCCTTGAACTTAGCCTCTGGTACTGGCAGTGAACTAATATCTTCCCTGGTAAACACTGAACTAAAATACTAATTCAGGTCTTCTGCCATTAAGAATCCCTCTGATATTATATTTCCAGCACTATCTTCGAACATACGCATAAAAACTCTTGCTGTCATGTTTTATATTACTAGCTAATTGTTGTTCATAGCTTCTCTTTGAATTTCTAATTTCAGCTGTAGCTTGGTAAAGTGCTTCTTTATAATTGTTGTAGTCTTCATCATTTCCAGTACATCTACATGACTTCCACATAATTTGTTTATATTTGATTTTTTTAATGGCTTCTTTCAATAAGTGTTTCTTTTTGGACTAAACTTTCTGTTTGCCCCAAAACATATGCATAAAACCTCTTGCTGTCTTGTTTTATATTACAAGCTAATTTTTTTTCATAACATCTCTTCAAATTTCTAATTTCAACTGTAGCTTGGTTAATGTGCATCTGAGCAGAATATCTATATTCCGAATATTCCACTTTATAAATAAAATTACAACATAATGCCTACGACCTCACAACACAGGAAGAAACTAAACGCAAAACTTACCAGGCCTTAAAGAAACAACAGTATTAATAATTAACGAATTTAGTGACCACAGCCCATTTATGCACACCAGGGACGTCGGTAGATGTGACCCCTGGAGCGGAGGTGGAATCAATAGAAATAAGCCAGAATATTTACTTGTCTGCCGTACAAGTAAGTTTTGAAATCTACTTGTCCGCCAAAATTTTAACTTGTCCGAGTGGTTGTCAAGGGGAATCGAAGCGTAAAAAATCGAAGGGAAAAACATAAAAAAGTCTGTCTTATTTTTATGACAACAACACAATGTTCCTGCTGGTTCGTTGCATGTACATCTGAGTGTTTTGTAATCAAAGACACAATTTGATTTAATCTGCAAATTTTGAAATTGCAAAATTATATTTGCAACTATTTTTTGGTCCATTATCAATTTTGGCATCAGTTTGTCACTGAAGATGCCACTCAACCATCAGGAACACGACCAATGCAAAGCCACAAAAGTCATAATAAACTATATAATCGGACATTATTTTGTTCAACCTCGATGAACTTCAATATTAACAAAGTTCTGTACTTTACAAACGAAGATAATATTCAATTGATCATCAGCAAACAAACGCATATTTTTCCTAAATGTTATATTACCATTTCAATGATGATAAAACACTTTTAACAATGACCGAATTACATTTACCAGGCGGAATATAATATATAGATTTAGTTACATGTTGCTGCCGCAACAGCAACATGTGATAGACCGCCGTAGTTGGCGGAAGCCGACATGTCAACGACGATTGGCACCCTGTCCCTTACCTTATCTTGCATAAATCGCCTTCGAAAACTCACAATTTATGGTTAAAATAAATAATACATAGATATAACAAGACTTCTGAAATTTCATTAATATTCCGTTTATCAACCACCACCATAGATTTACTGGAGAGCCAGTTACAAGTTTTGAAAATTGTCACCGATCTGGATCAGCTAACGTTCGATGACTTGGAAGACTGCCGAGTCCGCGTGGGTTAGGTGTAATAATGGTTAAAACTATATAATTATTCAAATAACAGGTAGCGATACAAAGTCTACTATTTCCAAAGTTCATCAAATATGTGAGAGGAAGCAAGTTGTACGTCGGCTAAACTGAACGATTTACAATTTTGTGAAATACAGCCTCAATCAACGATGGCTGATGCAGAGTCTGTCCTACGCGTATGATAGAGCTAGGTCGGTGCGCTCAGCGGATGACCCTGTTAACACAGGCACTAAACTCAGTCGAACACTGACGTACAACACACTGGCAGCGGAACGACAAGACGCCGACACACTAACAAAATTGCGACGTGTGCGACTGCTAGCGAACTTCATTTACGTTTGAATTTCCTAAAATAAAATTTTTGCAATGTTGCACGCGTCACTATTTACACTAAATTTGTACTTGTCCACCGGATAACCATGTATAGTCATCTTACTTGTCCGGGCCATAAATCACTTGTCCCGGACAAACGGACAAGTGCTATTTCGAACGCTGGGTGGCCATACTCAGTGATTGCCACCGTCCGACTGACAGTTGGCATCAGGACCACAGCGCCAGTTACCTGACTGTCCTGGCCGTTGCTGTTGATGACGACCTGTTCCATGATACTGCGTAGAATCTCAGCGTCTGAAACAAGTTGGGGTCAGTTCTTACGCAGTTGCTCATGGTCATGTCATCCTCTGGTTTATTCGAACACCATCTCAACTTCTGTGGGAAGCATTCAGCCACACACCAATTACTGCACAAAGACTATTCATTCACATATATCTGCCACTGCCTAGAACCTTTTATCCATGTACTCATTTATAAAGCTTCGTGAACTGAGGCAATGTGGTGTAAGCAAAATTGCCCAAGCTTCGAAATGGCGCAACATGATTCAAAACCGGGTTCTCTAGATGGTTCTAACATCTGTGCTACGTCCCAAGTATGGTGCATTCAGAGTCTGTCAGTTAAATCACAAGCTTTGTATATTATTCTCTGCTGCAATAATTCAAATATATTATACTCTCCTGAAGTGTTTAATTTTTTACAGTGACTGTATAATTGAGAACTTAGAACAACTACTGACAATCACTGGAAGGCTATGTTCTGTTGAAGTTTATTATGACAACATATGAATAAAATGTACTCAGTATTCATTGTTTGCAGTTTTTAGAAAACAGTTACTTTAAATACAACTGCTGCGTCAATGGACCTTTGATGTGAAAAATGGAAATCCGAGCTATTTCTAGACAGACCACTATAGCTCAAAGTGATCAATTAACTATATAAGTCTGTGATTATGGGTGATTAATAGATAGGCAGCAATTATTGCTTATTGTTAGCCTAGTCAGCTCTCCACTTCATCTTATCTGAGGCAACAATGATTGTTCTAAGTAGCCACAAAATTATTAATCAATACGTAACTTACTGTATTACCTGGATAACTAAATTAAACTGAATGGGAAACTAAATTAAATATTACATAGTATTTACTACACCAATCATAACCAATGCTTAAAACACTACAGGACATAACGATTGAATTATTAAAACTGTCCTGCATTTGCTGTTAAATGGCTGCCGGTAGTGTTTTAGGAACTAAAATCAGTTAATTTGTCAATATTAAAAACGTCCCAGAAACTTTATTTGTATTGTAATTAATAGCTTGAATTATTTGGTAAACAAACACAATTTTGAAGAAACAAATTTAATGAGAGAAAACATACTACCACTGCTGAAGGCATGAGATAATATCCCACATAAAAACATTTCTGAACACTAATAAAACTATATCGCTAAAATATTCAAAATGGGTAAAACTCCAGAGGGTTTTGCTAATGTGGTAACATGCACTAAGGACGGACTGACAGAATGGACGAGTCGTTACACAGGCAATACCCTGGGGGACAACAAACAAACCAAGGCGTAGTTGTGGTCACATCCGGAACATTAAGCAGAGAATCTGATGGCTTTCCATGCCGCGTAAATGGATTATGAAAACTAATGACTTGATGGCTGTCGGATTAGCGAGTGGCCATTTGCAAAGCAAACTGGCGAGCGATAAGACGCGGTCTCGGGGGACGAGAACTGGAACGACTCTTACGGCCCCTATGGCAGTCCGACTGATTAGTTCGGCCACGCAATAAAAAGGTCGAAGCAGTTGTCTGGACAAATGCATATGTCAATAACACCAACTCCTACTAACATTCGCAAAGGGCAACCTTAAAAATAAATATATGAAATCTTACATAAAACAAATATGAAATCTTATATATTAAACTTAACCAACAGTGGGTGTAATTTTGTTCACCATTTCACCAGTACCTAAACTATTCCTTCAGATGCATTGTGACAACGCAGTAGGAGGCTACCAACCTGGGGTTATTAAATGAAATGGCTGCTTTCTTCGTGAAGTGTGATCAATAAAACCAACATTCTAAGATTGCCTAAGTGGCCAACGACGGATGAGCCAAGTATTAAGTTGCTATTAATAAATCAGCCGTGTTGTTTACAGTGCAAATATTCGCAATTGTTCTGCTAAACCATACTATAGGGGCCTACCAGAATAATGTTACCTTTCTAATTACATTTCTAGTGACATGCTCTCATATTCTAGGAGGTAGATCTTGCGTTTAATAGTTTCCTGCAGGAAATATTTCATAATAAGACAGTGTTTTCTTGGTAATTGTTTTTGTGAAGATGACACCCACAATTTGTTATGACCAATATTGAAAAAACATACTCTTTGTGTTTTGACACATATAAATTAGGTCATACAGCAACCACTTCTGGTTTCCTTCTGCTTGCATTTATAGGGTTGCAAAAAATGTTGTATTTTTTACTTCTGTTGCTGCCTACATTTTAAAGAGAGTTGGTAAGCAAACTAGAAATACAAAAATTATTCTAGTAGACCTAACTAGTTTCCTGTTGTAACAAACTGGGTGTTATACTTAACAATACCCAATATAATTTCTGCTAACCTAATAATAATAATAAGGTAACTTCTATTGTGCATAAATCCTTGGAAACTAAGCTCAAAGGTGCATCCTCATACAATGTTGTCATTAACTTTGTGGTTGTTAGTGCTGAAATCATAAGTCCATGCTAGACTGGCGTCTGGCTCAACTCAGTCGGAACCTACCTATCATTGGGTTCTGGCGAACATCCAGCACGACAATGGTGGTGTTATATTTGAGAACGTCCAGCAGGGCATTGGCTCCCTTGTTCGTCAAGCCACTCTGTTGCAGGTCCAGCGCTGACCACAAGAAAGCACTGGTCATTCACAAGTGGGTGTTGGGGAGAATACATTAATTCCAAAGACGCTTAAAGAAGACAGTGTTCACAAAGTGTAGATATTGCGGTACATGATGTGTTAAAGAAGCATGATACCTTATTTTCAGCTTTTTAATGCTTCTATAATATATTCAGAATTACTTTGATGACATTTTGTAATTAAAAATATGATAGTTTTGTTAATTTATGTGAAGTGTTAGCTGATTTTATATAGTTCATAATTAAACTAAGATATTAGTACATGCTGAACAATTGGTATAAAAACACACTGTCTGTTCAGCTGGTCCTTAGCTGCATCTACCCGGTCAGAATACAACAGCAATTATATTAGAGTTTTCATTGGTTACTGAATGACTGTTTTTCCAGACATTACGAAACTGAATTTATTAGTATGTAACAATGTCTTGGTGAACTAAAATTATTTATGAATATACAAAATTGCTATCATGATCTTTCATTTTTAATACAAGATTTGGCTATGAAATAAAATATGCCAGTTTACAGACATTTATAAAGATCACCCTATGATGGCTGTCAACAAACAAACAAATCTTCACAGTTTAGGGCGAAATAAAAATTATTTTCTCAAACCATTGATTGATTTATTAAATTTCTATTTTATACAATTTCTGGGAGTAAATAAAATTATACTATATATATATAATAAAACATTAAACATTATTTTTATTTCATACATATTTTAAGATTTAAAAAATCTGATAATTGGGGATATTTATAAGATAAAAACACCCATAATAAACTCCAATTCCATATCGGTTAAATTGCTGTGCAAAGACAAAATATTCAAATTCAGATAATTGGGGTTATTTAATACACAAATACCCCAATACCTTCATATCAGCTAATCAATAATAATCGCTATATGAAAACAAATCGGTAGAGAGTGACCTTTGAGCCAGAGGTCGTCTTTGAGGGCCTCGGCGAGACGAGCTGCACCCTGGTCCCCGATCATTGGATTGCTGTTGATAGTGATACGTCTGACGCCAGACATGCGGTCGAGATCGGGACGACGATAACGCAGACTGTCCTGCCAAGCCTCATTGTGGCGCTTCATCGCCTGGTGCTGAAAACAGTCAATTAGACGGGATAATGCATACTGTCCTGCTAAGCCTCATTGTGGCGCTTCGTCGCCTGGTGCTAAAAACAGCCAATCAGACGTCACGCTGACGCAAGACATGTCAAAATGATGTTAAAACAAGAGTGCCTATATGTGACCCCCACAGCGAACCGGGTATTACGTCATACGGGCATATTCGATAGACGACCCAAAGGCAGAGGTCAAGGTCAGGTCCAATCAATTTTGTGATTTTGACAGAAAATGCCTCCCCCATATTCTCATTTTTCAATGTCAAGTTTAGTTTTCTTGACAAATAATCTAAAACTAATAAAATACATGCATTTATGAGCCAACATATTAAGAAACAATAGGCGTCAAAATTACTTTGTTTCTTAAAACATCGCTGTTTAAATAATTTTAAAGCTCTTGGTTTGTGGAATAAAAAAGGTACAAAACTCCACTTCCCAACTTTGCGACTTAATACCGAATTCGCTGTGGCGGGTTACATAAATTGTAAGCAACCATGAATAACTCTCCCATTCTTTTCAGATTGTAAAGGGTTCAAATTTCTGCAAAACTAAAAGTTCAAAATCTTGATAATAACAAAAGAAAGCGGACTTTTCCACATCCAACACAGGTAAAAGATGATGACAAAATTCTAAGTTCCATTTTTTGTATTAAATATGAACAAAAACTACCTTCTCTACTATAAAAAAACTGTATACAACTTCCGGTAGTTTATCTAAAGAAATTACTGCAATTACCACTATCATTGATAGCTTAAAGGGAATACAAACACCTATTGCTTGAATTCATGTTATATTACACCCTGCTATCTATTTCCATGTCCACCAAGACAAAAAAATTCAATGAAGTAGAAATTCCACATTTTATGCTGTGCATCCGGACATTTTCGAATATGCATATTTTTGGCGCGCTTTTCGGGATGCCAAGATGTGACGTCACTTATGACTCAAACTCGCATCAGGCCGACCCTTTCCATGCATTCAGAGCATGTTTACAAGTATAGCTTTTGGGTCGAAACGAGCGTTGCATTCGATATAATTATTCGGAAAACGAGCCCAAGCTAGACGACTCGTAGGCCCATTTGCATTAATTGTTTTGAATAAAATTTGATTCATGTGGAACCGTAAGATAACTGCTTGTTCCTCTATGATGACTAGTGTTTGTATTACATCGGAATATTGCACAATAACTCATTCTGACACTCGTTTCGACTCAAAAGCTATACTTGTAAACATGCTCTGAATGCATGGAAAGGGTCGGCCTGATGCGAGTGTGTGTCATAAGTGACGTCACGATACATGCCTAGCTCATTAAAATTTAATTTTCCGCGGGAATCGCTTCACAGACGGGCTTAAAATCAAATTTATGCTACAAATGTATTTTTCTGTATTTGTTTAATGTTGTCAATGTTAAACTTTGTGTACACATGAAAAAAGGATTTTAGCTAATGCCTTATTTTTATTTCCCTTAATATACTATGGCAAATTGAATGATCAAACAAACAAAAAATTAGTTAAGTGAAGATATTAAAAATTTAACTGAAACCTGCCCGGTTAGATTGGACATTTGCCAAGGAGACGGAAGTCGTAACTTTGATCTAAAAACAGAAAGCTAATCCATGCAGAATGCTTTTAACCTGAACCGTTTAATGTGCCTGACATTACTCAGAGAAGTGCTTTACTCTGACGAGTCATTCTAACATATGCTTGGCTCAAGAGACACACTCGTCACCAAATATAATCACTCGGCAGACACAGCAATGGTTGTGTTTGGCAGCATCGTTTCTATCATGATTTCAAGGCTATATGCAGGCATGCATACGTGCGTGCGTGCGTGCATGCGTGCGTGCGTGTGTGTCAGTGTGTTAGTTTGCAGAACTAGTCAAAGGAAATTATTTTATGCAGGCGCAGGATCATTGTATATCTTTGAAATTTCACAATAATTAAGTTATACATTAATTACAACGGGTCAAAGTAATGGTGTTGACAAAAATAACTATGCTTAACAATGCCAAGCATACTCTTTAAGCAGCTGGGTCTAAAATGCTGCACGAGTTCTGCATTCTTTAAAATCATCTTAAACTATAATTGCCTTTCCTAAAAAAAGCTCAACATTTATTTGTTCAACACTGTATTTTCATCCTAAATCTTCAACAGTCCTATGCTGTGATATTTTAATTAGCAGAATGATAAGTAGTCTGGGCTGCATCATAAAAAGGCTACTGATTGTTGGTAGATTTCAACTACCTGACCTAACAGAAGACAAAATGCTTACAAAACTGGGATGGATGCCCGGTATGTCACACACTATCTCAGACTGGTTTGCACTGTGACTGTCAGTTTTTACTCGAGTCGACACAACTTTACATTCGTTGAAGTAATGTTGGTCGTTCAATCAATCGACTGGGCACGGAAGATTGCAACCCAATGATGCATCTTTCCCGCGGTCTGCTTCTTATTTATGAAACAATAAAGCGACAATAAATGGCACCATGTCTCATTTTGCGGGACGTTGCCACGCACCCACATGACATCGAAATGTGATAGCACTCTTTCTGGATTCATGAGCGACTGCCTGACGTGATTCAGCTCGAGAAAATGATATGCGAAAATTAAACTTTCCGGTATCACAGTCTTAACGGTAACATACGAATACTAAGTAATAAGCACAAATCAGTGTAAATTAATATAAATTTTTCTTTTTAAGTATTTTACAGTTAAGTGTTGAAGGTAAGTTTGATAATAAAATACATCAAAGGAAAAATTATTTGAATCAACCAGTCTGGTGAACCTCTTCACCCGTAAACAAACTGGTTGAGTCTCCATGTGACAGTAAACTTTGAGTGCCTAAATCGCCAGGAACATGAGCTGTGGCATGGAAAAAAACCAGTATAATTACGCACTGGATGTACAAATATCATTATCCAAGAGAGGGACCGTCGAACATTTAAGATAGAATTTAGGTTACTAAATATTTACGAATAATTTTCTGATAGTTATGAAAGACACAACTGCCTAAAAAAAATCTGCTACAGGCTGGTAAAATGAAATATGTCACAAACAATTGACTACAGGACTTCATAAACAAACAACTTCCATTGTGGGGTGAACTCGAAAAAACTGCAGCCACCATCCATCATGTCAGCCTGCGGGAGCTTAGTGGGAATGAGAATGTTGAGACATGAGATGTTGTGGTGGTACCAGGGGGTAAACTGTCTGCAAGCACGAAATTACATCCACAAATCAATAAAGCAATCCGCGGAAGCCCGAGAGAGAAACACAACCCGCAGTATGACGGACCTGACAGCTGAGATGGTTGGTTAGGTGGCAGGGCGGACGATACTTCAACATATCACAAGATCAGCAATAACCACATTCTTAAAATATCCAAATGTTTTTTTTCAGATTTTTTTTCAGGAGCAACATCACACTATTAATTTTGTTCTGTGCTCTCAACCGGTCATTTCCATTTATCAAGGTCCTCTCCCTGTCTTCTTAACTCTTGACTTTTTAGGCTCTTCTTTTTTAGATCTCTTTTGACATTGTCTTTTCTTCTCCCTTGTTCCATGGCTGGGTGAGGAGAGTGGGTGGGGCAGGAGGGGAGACAGAGGGGGGTAACATCACTTAAAATTGATTTTGTCATGTCAACGAGTTGTCTCCATCTATCGTGTTCCACATCCACCATCTCCAAACTCTCAGCTGTAACAGTTTACTCCAGCACTTAGAGATCGGTCTTAACACTATCTCTTCATCTTAATAATCTTTTCCTTGATCCATTGCAGGGTGGGGGCCACATTGCTTAATTTGTTCCACCCTTTTCATCTCCATTCTCCCCACTCTTGGTTGTCTCCTCTAGAGACCAGTCTCAGCTACACTGACTCTCCATCGTCACTTCTCTATTCTACCACTCTCATTTATTTCCCACGCTGTCTCTGTCGGACTCTCCTTAGTCATTCTCTGTATCTGTCCCTATTCTCTGCCACCCTCCACTCCCCACCCCCCACCCGCGCCCCTTGAAGTTTCTCTTAACGTTATTTGGGGTCAGGACACTGTTAGACTTCCTGCTTGGTTACAGATGAACAAAAGTGCAGTATATTTTTGAGAAATGACTTTTTACAATATTCACTTGCTCTGACATAAGTGCATTTGAGTAGTCAGATTTTTAGATGTGATTGTAGAAGCTGTCAACAGTAAAATGGTGTCTTTTTGGCTGATTTTACTAAGCGGAAGGGTATCTGGCAGCAATTTGGCTAGTTGACACTTTAGCCGGATTACTGCCTGCATCCATTTGTAAATATTGACGGGTGTCACACATACAGGCATTTTGTAAGAGCTAGAAATACTAGATTTTGACTCAACTCGACCAGCATGTCAATGAGTTGATGATAACGGCAGGTGAGAAGTTTAATACATTTTCTAGGTCACGTTTTCTTACAATCAGACAAAACGTTAACATGGTCGCCAATGGGATATATCAGTGTGCTGACCCCATTTTTCCATTTAAATTTGGTTCTCCCTCTCCCTCTCCCCCTGCCCCTTTCTCCCTCTTGCTCTCCCTCTCCCCTCCCCCTCTCCCTCCCTCTCTCCCTCTCCCTCTCCCCCTCCCTCTCCCCATTCATGTACTGCACAAGTCCTCTCCACCTGTGTGTGCCCCCAACTACCTTCATTTCTCACCTGTCACAGTAAAATAGGTATTATTAAGTCGCAACATTGTGAAATCGAGTTTTTTGTACCTTTTTGGATTCCACAGATGAGCTGTAGAATGATACCTCATTTGTTAAAACATCCGCAGGAGTTTTTCAGTTATTGCCAAAACTGAAGCAACTTTACAAAAGCCATGTTTTGATAAATTAGGTCACTTTGACCCATATTGTGTAGTTTTATTCTTTGGGTTCGTAAATGCAGGTATTTGATTAGTTTTTGATTATTTGTTGAGGCACGTAGACTGGACATTGAAAGATAAGATTCTAAGGGATCCACTTCTGCCAAAATCACAGAATTGATGGAGCGTGACGTAGGCTGTTATTTTTGGCTCGTCTGCAGAACAGACCCATGTGACTTAACAAATTAACCTTATTGCCATTTAAAAATTAAACAGTGAAATGTCAACTTTCAACAGTTGTTCTGTTTTGGTTAGCACTAGCCCAATTGTGTTTGTGTACATATAACTGCAGCAAAATATTTTTTGATTTCCATATCAGATGTCCACGATTTGTATCTATAACTTTGCATGATAATAATTTATGACATTTGGTTTCATGAGGTTGAATTTTACTGGAATATTGTACAGTTCTGCAAATTCTTCGGCCATTTTACCAACTGATCGATTGTCTAGTTTCACTTTCATTTAGGAATCTCGCTAAAGTTATAGGATTCCACATAATTATAAAACGCAGTATTGCTTCTGGAACCTGGCCCATGGTTCGAAGGAAACAATATGCAGTAGAACCACTCAAAATCTTCTGTTCCATAACCTTGTTTACTTGTGCAAAATATGCCTTTCCTCGTTAATTACATTTTTAACGTAGCTTTTCCACAAACACAATTGTAACACCATAATCAAATAACAGATATATTTGATTATAAAAAGTCCACTAATGAAAGGATAAAAAGGTTAGTTTAATTTTCTCTCTGCCAATATTGTGGTAATTGGCCATTACGTAGTAAAATGATTAGTCTTGATATATGTTCAACTTGTCAGTTTGTCTTTGTGGTGATATCGTATTGTTTTCAATAATTTCTGAAAATATCAGGACGTGCGACTAAAGGTAGCAGGTAACAGCTAGTTTTGTACAATGTGTAATGTGAAAAAATAAGATGGAAGAAAGGTGGGCAATAAAGTTAGAGATTGTAAATAAAGAAACACCCGAAAATGTGACCTGCCACAGCAAACCAGGTATTAACGCCAAATTTGCATTTAGAATCTTCTGAAAATCAACTGTATTAATATAGTTTACCATTTATCATGTTGATGGAAAAATTAATAAACTTCTGTCATTTGTTTTCTCCAGAAAATCAATACACACAAAACTTCTTATCAAATGGCATCAAAACATTGTGGCTTCATGTTTAAGGACTTCTGCAGTCACTGACACATGCTTATGTTGCTGGCAATCCACTAGACGTTTTAATTCAGGCACACCATGAGTACCCGGCACCGTAGTCTTCAAATGTGGCTATATCACTGTTAAC
Organism: Escarpia spicata; assembly: GCA_963995525.1. NCBI lineage: Eukaryota > Metazoa > Annelida > Polychaeta > Sabellida > Siboglinidae > Escarpia > Escarpia spicata. Next base: position 20,606,286 of record OZ023208.1, read on the forward strand.
AAAATTAAGATAATTTTTTTCAAAAACGGCCATCATCGAAAAATTTAAGCACAGACAGATAACAGAACAACAACACTACACAAACATCTGAACTGGGATGAACTTGAACAAACTAATGCCTTCAGAGTATTGCACCGGGACTCAAATGGAAATCGAGATTTTTTAGGTGCCACTAAACACGCGAGAGAGGCCATTAGACTAATCCGTAGAGAAATTGATTTACCCGTTATCTCTGGGGAAAGACGAAATCCTATTTAGCATCGTCCCGCATGTATCTGGTCAGAACTGGATGCTGGCTTGGCATGTTAGACGTATGTGTACAAGCAGATTTATGTGTTCGATGATGGTGGCCCGTTTATTTTGGAAGACCGTGGCTTGTCACACACAGCCCCAGTGGGAGAGATTAGTTGTGACAGTTCACAGTTTCACAGAGGAAAAAGTTGCGGCTCTATCTGAGGTCTCGGTAACTTATCAAAGAAGCTGTCCTATCTTTGATATTTCACTGACAAGATCAAGTGATCTGAAGCGAGGGCATTAGGCACTGATAAGTTGTTAGCTGTCTACCAACTTACAAACAACGCTACATTTTGATGAATAGCAAACAACCTAATTCGACAAAAGGCAAACAATACATGGCTGCATATATACGAGGAGATAATCAAGTGAGATCTTCTTCAATTTGCATGTCCTGTTCACAAATCTTCCTGCAAAACTGTTGTCTTCCTTCTGATATTTACCAACCATTGTTATTGTTTAAAGACATCTCTGATGTCCTCCTATCTTTGTTGTCGCTTCTCTATTGTTCTTCTGCCACCCTTCAGTATTGCCTTTTCCAATCTGGTATGTCTCTTAGTGTGGCAAATTAAACAACAGTTGTGCACGCATTCAATGGTAAATGTGGTGAAACACTTGCTGGAAAATGATGCTCTCTCAAGACTGAAATAGTTACGTCACAAACTCTTGCAATGTCTTTAGTGAAAGACAGTAAAGGGAGCTAGCTACCAGCCGTGGTTAGTAGACTGCAAATTTAAACGAGGTTGACGGAAAATAAACGCCAGAAGGCTGAGGAATCCCAGGGTGGCAAAAACAAATCCACAGCAGCCTCCGGAGTGACAAGGTCAATGGAGGTCATCACCAGGTGATAATCTGTGGTGATTTAGAAATCCTCCGCTGCAATGAATAAGTCAGAACGTGCGACTGGCACTGGCAAATTCACTGATAAACTCATCATTTCAGAAGTCGGGCAGAAAATCACAGATAAAGTCGGATGTTGATAATTTTGCCGAACTGTGTTCAGTGAGCTTGCCTGTGACGACCAGTGTCATGTTTGACAGCGCCGGCTTTACAATGGCTTTCTGCTTCACGGGACAGAAAGAGAAAAATTAAACGGGAAAGACAGACGTGATAGCTCACTATCCAAGCTGAAGCTGACAGTGTACTGTAGTAATTTGGGAAGACGTCACTGGTGTGTATCACGGTATCAATATGACATGCCTGTAGATGGTATCGTGACAGCGGGGATAACTATGTTGGCCATGGTGCAGACTCATGGAACCAGAGGTTTCACGCTGTCTGATGCGATCTCGTTTAAATTAGGTCTGGCTTATCTATAAATTCTTAATCTAGGATGGCCTAAAATATGTCCCGACTCAATACAAGATGAGATGGTCCAATGTTATTCTAGGCTTTAGATGAGAAAAGTCTGGGAACAGTGGATTTGGTTGTGGAGGCAAAAATGTTCTGTACTTCAGGTGCTTACTGTATATCAAACGAGGGATGACTATATTTGGGGTGATGATGTCCTTGAATCGTCTGGACTGGAAAGAGAAGGCCTTCTGTGTCTGGGGTGATGATGTCCTTGAATCATCTGGACAGGACAGAGAAGACCTTCTGTGTTTGGGGTGATGATGTCCTTGAATCGTCTGGACAGGACAGAGAAGGCCTTCTGTGTCTGGGGTGATGATGTCCTTGAATCATCTGGGCAGGACAGAGAAGACCTTCTGTGTTTGGGGTGATGATGTCCTTGAATCGTCTGGACAGGACAGAGAAGGCCTTCTGTGTCTGGGGTGCTGATGTCCTTGAATCATCTGGGCAGGACAGAGAAGGCCTTCTGTGTTTGGGGTGATGATGTCCTTGAATCGTCTGGACAGGACAGAGAAGGCCTTCTGTGTCTGGGGTGATGATGTCCTTGAATCATCTGGACAGGACAGAGAAGACCTTCTGTGTTTGGGGTGATGATGTCCTTGAATCGTCTGGACAGGACAGAGAAGGCCTTCTGTGTCTGGGGTGATGATGTCCTTGAATCATCTGGACAGGACAGAGAAGACCTTCTGTGTTTGGGGTGATGATGTCCTGGAATCGTCTGGACAGGACAGAGAAGGCCTTCTGTGTCTGGGGTGATGATGTCCTTGAATCATCTGGACAGGACAGAGAAGACCTGTGTTTGGGGTGATGATGTCCTTGAATCGTCTGGACAGGACAGAGAAGGCCTTCTGTGTCTGAGGTGATGATGTCCTTGAATCGTCTGTACTGGAATGAGAAGGCCTTCTGTGTCTGGGGTGATGATGTCCTTGAATCGTCTGGACAGGACAGAGAAGGCCTTCTGTGTCTGAGGTGATGATGTCCTTGAATCGTCTGGACTGGAATGAGAAGGCCTTCTGTGTCTGGGGTGATGATGTCCTTGAATGGTATAGACAGGACAGAAAAGGCCTTCTGTGTCTGGGGTGATGATGTCCTTGAATCATCTGGACTGGGGAGAAGGCCTGTGATTTGTGTGATGATGTCAATGTCCTTGAATCATTTGGACTGGACAGAGAAGGCCTTCTGTGTCTGGGGTGATGGTGTTCTTGAATGATCTAGACAGGACAGAGGTCTTCTGTGTCTTGTGTGATGATGGCCTTGAATCGTCTGCACTGGAAAGATAGGGCCTTCTGTGTCTGGGGTGATGGTGTTCTTGAATCGTCTGGACTGGAAAGATAGGGCCTTCTGTGTCTGAGGTGACGATGTCCTTGAATCATCTGAACTCGAAACAGAAGACAGCCTTCTGAGTTTGGAAAATAGCTGAGAAGGCCATAATTATATCAATACTTTGAAAGAGGAAAGACAATATCAAGTTAGGACAACACGAGAAAGACCTATGCTGTAATTCTGGGGAGGGAAATTCTGCTTTGTCTCGCTGAAGAAAGGGTTTGCCGAATGTAGATGGTTTTCAGAAAGCTTACATTATTACAACGAGCAAGGCACAATCGTGTTTCACTTAGCCGTCCAACCTTCCAAGGAGTTGCATCACGTCCTTACCGAAAAAAACGAGACCCTACAAAAATAAAAAGCATTTCTATTCCTGCATGGGAAATCCACTCTAACCGACATAACCTAATAACCACCGACTGGTTTCGACAATCACTGTGATCTTCGCCGTTGTCAGCCAAATCAACGAAATGCCACTGTTCGACTGCCTCGAGAAACACCCAATAAAATATGCCGTTCAATTTCCTGCGAGCCTCGAGTTCAAGGAATGTGGAGTATCATGCACTGAGGCGCAAGGATGTGTTTGCCAATAAGGGCGGCTTTGTTACGGGTGCTTATCGCATTATCCCACACAGTTGGAAATCAGTGGCACTGTGGAGATCATCGGTGGCTAATTTAACAAAGCAAAAGTGGATTCGGCCTCGCCGCCGGCTCGCTGATGAGATCAGCGAGTGCCGGGAGAGATCCAGATAGTCCATCGCTTAATGGAATCACTTCTAGTCGTCTCCAAGTTGTTGACTGTATCGACATGGACGTCTCGCGTTCAATGTGCACTTTTTAATTTGCATTACCAAATTAAAGCATTTGCTACACAAGTGTTCACAGCACCCCATGCATTTCAGCTTATCCATTAAACATTTGTGTGCTTCAAACTATGCGTTCCTAGCACTTTTTAAGCAACTAACTCATTTTATTAAATAAACACTATCACATCTATGTTGCTTCTTCCATCTCTGCATCCTATCCAGGACGTCACTGCCGACAATCTCTTTCTCCGGCTACTTTACTGATCACTGTCACCATTCCAAAGACATACGTAAAGTCCTTCTCTCAACTTTGTTGTCATTTCTATCTGGTTTTTCCGAGTCACAATTCCCTCCTGCATAATTTTTAAAATCTATTGTGCCTCTTAGGGATCACCTCAGAACGTCGCAGTCTGATATCAGACAAAATTACTTTTGTTTGGGGGAGGCTGTTTCGCCTGGCATTGGACATCAACATTTTACGCTTCAGACCAATACTGTTAATATATTGACATCATCATATCAATGTTTACAAATGTTCGTCTGAGGGGAGGGGGTGGGGGGTTGAGACCAGATGAAAGGAATTCTGTCTCATATCGGACATCAACATTCTGAGTCGATCCCTTAAACTGGCCGAAATATTATGTATTGATTGCATTTAGCAAAAACGACACAACAAAATTCATGCTACCAATTTCGAGTTTTCTCAAGACATCACCACATCCACACTGGCCAATCCGCCAATGCACCAAGTGCATGCACTTTACTGCAATAACCATATTACTTTACAGCTCCACTCCCTGGCTCAGCACTACAGTGCGCATCCTGTGCATGCACCAGTGCGCACGCATGCACCAGTGCGCACACGACCAGCATCACCTAGACGAAAACAACTCACTAAAATTCAAATGAGCAATAAACATCATCAGCGACTCAATCCGTGCTCCTGTCTCAAATGGTAATAACATTCGTGTGCCAATAACTCCATTCACCTCACCACGAGTCCACTATAAGCTCATTGCTTGGCGCTCAAGATTATTACATTTCGCCATAATACATAAACTTACTTAAGTGCCCCAGAATAGCTGAGCTTAACTGCTTAGATGACTATAATATCACACGAGAACGCCGACGCTGAATAATGCATATGTCAGCGTTCTCGCTGGAGAGAACTAACACTGGATACGCACCGTTGGATAAATATGTGATTACGTGATTTTAACACCATCATGTTCCCATCTGAAGGTCCTGTTAGGGCAAATCACCTCTGTCCCAGAGAGGGGGTGATCTAGCCTCATGGGAGGGTCATGATGTATAATATATATATATACATATATATATATATACACACACACATACACACACAAACATAATTTTATTTATGATATAACAACTATTGTTTTTATTCAAATGCATTATTTTTAACATACATTTGTATACTGTTGTAAAGCGCTGTGAACAACATTGGATGTGGCGCTTAACAAAATTAAAATATTATTATATATATACATGTGTATGTATATATATATATATGTATATATAAACATACATATTTATACAGTATATTATAAATACACAGTATTACAGATACACACATGCAAGTATGTACATATAAATGAATGCGTTTAAGTATGCATGATGCTTGTGCACATACCCATGCGCATGAGTACGCACACATGCGCGCACCTTGAGCATGAGGAGTGCGTGCACATACGTGAGTGCACGCACGTACGTACGCACGCACGCACGCACGCACGCACACACATGATCTGGTCGTGAGTTGTGACTACATTGTTTTTCCTTTCAGGAAAGCTCCAATTAGAGGTAAAAATAGTAGACTGGTGTAAATACAGCAGACGATACACGAACCTTTTATTGTCATACAACATTTTAAAATGTTAAGTTAATTTCACTTATACTCTGGATTTTAAATAGTCAGCACAAAAATGCCCCACTACCACTGGCGTCCATAACCACCAGCAAACAATGCAATTCAAAAGATAACATGTCTACTTGATAACACATTTTGCCTACACAAAAACACTACACCCTGTCAAAAGTCTGAACAAACAATGTTATCATAACTTCATAAAACCAGCTACGGTCATAGATAAAGCTCATTAACGCTCATCAGCTCCCAATATAGAACACACAATATGTTCTTACATGGTGTCACCTACTGAACATTAGTCTGTGGAGCGGTCTGTTGACCAGACCAGTAAATCACCTGTGATCCCCTGCCACATCTTTCCACATTACAGCAATACCCAGACAGCATGCACCACTGGTCACCTCCAGCCTGGCTGCTTCTTGCTCAAGGCAGGAACACAGGACAAACCGCTTCCCGTTCCGGCTATTCGCTATCTGTACTCCGATGAAAACACACTGGCCGGCGCTGCAGTCATCAGTCAAAGCAGCCGGCGGTCAAGTGGATGGGATGGAACGAGTCGGGGAGGGAAGACAAATGTGGAGATGTGGCAGAGAGCGGACAAAGCAGGAGCAATGTCAGAGCAAGACGAGGGGAACGCTGTCAGTGTCAAGTAAAACAGGCCGTAGGAATCATCTACAAATGACATTAAAATACCCCCATCCCCCTGTATGTAGTATGTACACTGTGTACATCGGGACTGAACCCCTCACCCCGTACTCAGTTCACAGTATAGAAACCTGCGCGGTTTCTGCTGCATTTTTATATTTTCCTGGATCTCACATTAGATACGTCCTTTATCAGATATATCGCTCACTGGGTGCAAAGGACGTCTACAAACTTGCAACAAAGTTATTTTTCTCGAATTAAAAGAAGACAGGTTTTTGATGAATATTTTGATAGCGAACGCAGATAATGTGACATATCGGTGACAGTGATGTAGACCTCCGTAATATTTCAATTTATCAGACAATATTGTAAGCAACCGTTCACACTAATCATGACAGGAAAGTTATCAAACACTGGTGCAACTGGTGTTTCTATAGTTAATGTATTGTGTCTTGTCGTCCAGTGATGATTTTGAACATGATGTAGCAGAAACTGAGTGCTTCCGTTTGATGCATGACATGATAGAGTCTTACGAATATTGTAAGTTTTTCACTAAAAACACCTTATTTTATACTTTGTTTGCATTCAATTGACTAAGTAAGCGGTTCTGATTAACAATACTGATACGTTGCAGAAGATTTATAAAATTGTTGATGAAAACTGCATATTATGATTGCATACTGCAGAAACCGAGTGGACCAGACTATTTTGTATACGTCAGGTCTGATCCCCCCGTACTCAGTTCACATCAGGTCTGATCCACTCTCTAGTATTCACTGTTCTATATACATCAGGTCTGACCACCCCCTGTACTCAGTACACATCTGATCTGACCCCCTCTCCAGTATTCACTGTTCTGTATACATCAGGTCTGATCCCCCCGGACTCAGTACACATCTGGTCTGACCCCCCTCTCTAGTATTCACTGTTCTATATATACGTCAGGTCTGATCCCCCGCACTCAGTACACATCTGGTCTGACCCCCCTCTCTAGTATTCACTGTTCTATATATACATCAGGTCTGATCCCCCCATACTCAGTTCACATCTGGTCTGACCCCCTCTCTAGTATTTACTGTTCTGTATACATCAGGTCTGATCCTCCCGTACTCAGTACACATCTGGTCTGACCCCCCCTCTAGTATTCACTGTTCTGTATACATCAGGTCTGATCCCCCCGTACTCAGTTCACATCTGGTCTGACCCCCCTTTCTAGTATTCACTGTTCTGTATACGTCAGGTCTGATCCCCTAGTACTCACTACACATCTGGTCTGACCCCCCTCTCTAGTATTTACTGTTCTGTATACATCAGGTCTGATCCCCCCGTACTCAGTTCACATCTGGTCTGACCCCCTCTCTAGTATTCACTGTTCTGTATACATCAAGTCTGATCCCCCCGTACTCAGTACACATCTGGTCTGACCCCCCTCCCCAGTATTCACTGTTCTATATACATCAGGTCTGATCCCCCCGTACTCAGTACACATCTGGTCTGACCCCCTCTCTAGTATTCACTGTTCTGTATACATCAGGTCTGATCCCCCCGGACTCAGTACACATCTGGTCTGACCCCTCTCTCTAGTATTCACTGTTCTATATATACGTCAGGTCTGATCCCCCGCACTCAGTACACATCTGGTCTGACCCCCCTCTCTAGTATTCACTGTTCTATATATACATCAGGTCTGATCCCCCCATACTCAGTTCACATCTGGTCTGACCCCCTCTCTAGTATTTACTGTTCTGTATACATCAGGTCTGATCCCCCCGTACTCAGTACACATCTGGTCTGACCCCCTCTCTAGTATTCACTGTTCTGTATACATCAGGTCTGATCCCCCCATACTCAGTACACATCTGGTCTGACCCCCCTCTCTAGTATTCACTGTTCTGTATACGTCAGGTCTGATCCCCCCGTACTCAGTACACATCAGGTCTGACCCCCCTCTCTAGTATTCACTGTTCTGTATACGTCAGGTCTGATCCCCCTGTACTCAGTACACATCAGGTCTGACCCCCCTCTCTAGTATTCACTGTTCTATATACATCAGGTCTGATCCCCCCGTACTCAGTACACATCTGGTCTGACCCCCCTCTCTAGTATTCACTGTTCTGTATACATCAGGTCTGATCCCCCTGTACTCAGTACACATCTGGTCTGACCCCCCTCTCTAGTATTCACTGTTCTGTATACATCAGGTCTGATCCCCCTGTACTCAGTACACATCTGGTCTGATCCCCCTCTCTAGTATTCACTGTTCTGTATACGTCAGGTCTGATCCCCCGTACTCAGTACACATCAGGTCTGACCCCCCTCTCTAGTATTCACTGTTCTGTATACGTCAGGTCTGATCCCCCTGTACTCAGTACACATCAGGTCTGACCCCCCTCTCTAGTATTCACTGTTCTATATACATCAGGTCTGATCCCCCCATACTCAGTACACATCTGGTCTGACCCCCCTCTCTAGTATTCACTGTTCTGTATACATCAGGTCTGATCCCCCTGTACTCAGTACACATCTGGTCTGACCTCCCTCCCCAGTATTCACTGTTCTATATACATCAGGTCTGATCCCCCCTTACTCAGTACACATCTGGTCTTACCCCCTCTCTAGTATTCACTGTTCTGTATACATCAGGTCTGATCCCCCCGTACTCAGTACACATCTGGTCTGACCCCCCTCTCTAGTATTCACTGTTCTGTATACGTCAGGTCTGATCCCCCCGTACTCAGTACACATCAGGTCTGATCCCCCCGTACTCAGTACACATCAGGTCTGACCCCCCTCTCTAGTATTCACTGTTCTGTATACATCAGGTCTGATCCCCCCGTACTCAGTACACATCAGGTCTGACCCCCCTCTCTAGTATTCACTGTTCTGTATACATCAGGTCTGATCCCCCCGTACTCAGTACACATCTGGTCTGACCGTCCTCCACCTGTATACAGCATGTGTGTGTGGAATCATTCCTTTCACATACAATTTGTAGATGGTTCCTGACATTGAAACTTAATCAACCTGGCAAAAGGTCAGGCTGACAGCTACTATATAACGTTCATTGGAAATGTTCATTTTTTGGCGAAACATTCAAAGCCACCCCATCCATCGTGTTTAACTAAAGAGTATCGCGTGTAATGTGAAACTAAGCGAGACCTTACAGCCTTGCAAATATACCCCCCCAGAGAGACGAACGTTGTACTCACAGAAAATGAATGAAAACATATAAATTAATTATGGGGTGGAATCAGCATTTTTGCACAATTGTTCGTGGAGTCGACAATGTTGTTCTGGTGATAAAAAGGGACAGATGTTTGAATGCACATTGAACCATTTTTCTTGTCTGGTTAGTGATTTTAACTGGGAACTTAACAAAATAAAACGTGCCAACCAATATCACAGTTCTTGTCAAATATGTACAATAAGTACATGATTTAGGCTTATGATTCCATAAGATAATGACTTTACCGACAAATCGATACATTGTCACCGGATTATCGACATCATAACAGAAACGTTCAATCAAATTTCATGACCATATCAGCTGCTTTAACTCGGCGCATTAATCCACTTTGACGAGTAAATATAATTATTTGTACCTCTTGATGTTTGCAAGGCTACCACAATGGTAGAAATCAACATTGATTGAACATACGTGAATTCACAGAATCAGTTAACATCGTAGCAAATAAGCAACAAAGTAATGAATGGGCCGGGCCATCTAAACAGTGCAAGCAGTTGGTAGTTTCTTAACCTGTCAATACATACAGATGGGTTTGCCTGGACTGGGTCATTCCCGTGGTGGTAGATGAACCATTGGAGCCCCTGGATGCTACCAGGAATAGGAGCAACAGGGCTGAGACATCTAGGGAGTCTACCACTAACTGATCACATAGATCCAGTCAGCACAATTACACGCCTAATGACTGTAGCAAATTGATTCACAATTGTCCCCTCTCCAGTATTGCATCCATGTGCTTTTTTAACCAGGTAGTACACAGTAGCCGATCTTGCAATATTCATTCATGCGGTTGAGTTTATATACATGTATTTGTTGTCAATCATTCCATTTTCTCACATGTCAATCACTCAGAATTGTCTTTCATACGCATGCATGCATGCATGTGGTAGTGTGTGTGTGCGTGCGTGCATACAAATGAGCGTGTGTGTATATATGCACGTGTTGTGTATGCATGCATCCATGCAAGAATATTTTAAAGGCATCTGTTAATACTTTATGAGAAAGAAACTGCAATGTGTTCATTATTGCAAAGCAATAACAAAGCTGTCATGAAACTTAACAAAATATTGGCATACTTAACTTTTTGTTCACATATAAAACTGATAATTCCTGCACTGGCACATGGCAACACAGCATTATTACATAATTATCACATTTGGAATTCCAAAACACAAGAAATCTATTTCTAAAGGGTAGCATGAAAGGTTCTTCTCTACAATCTCCTTATTTTGGGGTCTCATGTCACATCTAGCTACTGACTATTGCTCATCATACAACAATAGTATTTACTTGATTCACTTTCTCGCCAGTTTAACTTCAATTTGCTTCCCGTGTTACCCTTGGCTACACATCTAGTAGTTATCCCACATATTAACCTGTGTGGGATCATATTTACTTGACTTCCTCTCTCAATACTGTGATGCACACTAGATAGAAGGGACCGACGGCTTTTACTGTCTCTTCTGGAAGCAAAGTTTCACAGCAGCAGCAGCTGGATTCGAACTCTAATTCTCTCAGTTGACAGTCTGGTGCTGTAAGCCTGTAACCACTGGACCGCCACACCCATCTGACCTTGCCCCACAGGCATACAGGCATACAGAAAGGAGTCATTGTCGCCCTCACTTAAGAAGATAAAAGACATATCAACCTAATACCTTGGAAATAGCCCGATCCTGTCGAACGAAACGTCCGTCAAGTTGACAGACGACAAACAGCTCTTTGATGTGTCCACCTGCGACACTTGTCTTCCTAGAAGGCATGCTGTAAGCTTGTCACAGAGCTTCCTAGAATTGTTTGGTCGTCATGTGACTGGGAAGACACAGCTGCAGGAGCTCTGCAGGGCTGTGACATGTAATGGCTGACAAAGCCAGGTGTCACACGATGATGTGATGATATTTACAAGTGTTTCAACCTTATCCAAGAACAACTCTTAACATTGTCAGACGGCAGATAGGCATGTTAATTCATAACACTAACAGGTTTTGTTTTCCCAGGAAACTGTGAGGCCGAGACTCACCCCCTCTCTATACAACCTTTGGTAGGAATCTGTGGGTGTGTCACTCATTGTTTCACCCTCCAGACTCCTTACACAGCCCTTGGTAGGAGTCTGTCAGTCTGTCACTCGTTGTTTCACCCTTCAGACTCCTTACACAGCCCTTGGTAGGAGTCTGTCAGTTTGTCACTCGTTGTTTCACCCTCCAGACTCCTTACACAGCCCTTGGTAGGAGTATGTGAGTCTGAGACTCCTTGTTTCACCCTCCAGACTCCTTACACAGCCCTTGGTAGGAGTCTGTGAGTCTGAGACTCCTTGTTTCACCCTCCAGACCCCTTCTGTAGCCCTTGGTAGGAGTCTGTGAGTTTGAGTATGATGATATACCGGCCATGCATCTCGTAATATCACCACAGCCTGTCCTACACATGTAGTTACAGTGCACACTGTGGCAACACAACCAATAACCTGATATTTAGTTTTTAATACCAATCACACGTAAGTTTTTTCACTTTGCCAAACACTTGACCTTGATTTTGATTTGCTTGTCGAGAGACTAAATCCAATAAGTGTGTTCATATCAAATTCAATTCATATCGCACTCAGAAAACCAACCTAACATCAGACACAGACCCGGTAAATACACAGGTCTTAGTAAGAGAAAAACATTCTAATGGAGAGACAAGCAAACTATCCGAGGCAGCCATTTACCTGTCACTCTAAATGATTGCATGGGCGCATTCTGACAGTTTTGACATAGCTACATATAGATATTAAATAATTGATTGTGTGCATTGAAAGAACAACAAGGGAGTATCCTTCTTTGACTCCACTCTACATTCTGGGTCTAATATCATAACATTACACAACGCTCAAGTTGATTATCAAACAAGGCTTCTCTCCACGTCAGCCTCACAACAACCACAACAAAAACACACCAAATTATAATTTTTATTTCTATAATGTTAAGGTTCTGCCTTGTTATCTATATTCCCGTGATACCTCTGGGGAATTTCAATATTCCTCAGTAGAAGGCCAATATTCTAGTTACCGTTTTTAGTATCTCATGCAAATATCGTCATAATAATTATAGTATGAGTTTTTATTTGGTAACAATTTGCACACACAAACTAATCATACAAAAATAATTATTAAACGATATGAAAACAATGTTTACATATATACGGTTGTTTACTTGTGGGAAATGTATGTCTGTCAGATGTTCCCTACCGCAATCATGTTTCTGATGTCACAATGGCCAGTTACGAGTAATTTCTCAAATTTTATCATCAAGAACATTGCGCAATTTATGGATGAAAACGTCACGATCTGATCTTGATCACTGGGTAACTGTTAATTATGTTAAAACAAGTATAAACTAAATCATGTAACCATTTGAAAACAGCCAAACATTTACCAATCAAACAATCAACTGCGATCTGCACCAGTTGTCATAATTCTCTTTCGTCACACAACGTCGCCTGTGTTTGTCTTTTTGCCACACAGAATATCAATTGGTGTGGATCATTAGCAACACAGGGATTAGGCTAATTGGACAGCTAATTGAGTGGAGTGCTGCAGACAGCCATACTCAGATTATTCCAGTGGCTACCACACCCAGTGAAACCTACAATCACCTGGGTGTCAAACGTAAACAAAGCGTCATCTCTTTACACAGCCAAGACATAGTGACATTTCCCAAAGAAAATACGACAGATAACACGGTTGATTCTTCAGGTGTGTTGATGCAAACACATTGGTGGTATTATTCCGATGCTGTCGGTCACAGGGCGGCTTAAACGGCCAAGACACAGCGACTTTTCCAAAGAAAATATAACAGATAACGCGGTTGAATCTTCAGTTGTGTCAATACAAACTGGCGGTATTATCGCAATGTTGTCATTCACAGGCCGGCTTAAACAGCCAAGACACAGTGGAATTTCCAAAATAAAATAAACAGACAACAGGGTTGAATCTTTAGGAGTGTCGATAGAAACTGGCGTTATTACACTGATGTTTTCAGCCTCAGTTGCACTGTTAATCCACAGTCAACCCGACTGTCCGGCCGGTAATCCTGTAAGACGCGCACTAAATCTATCTGCGGTGCCAATCTGCAGTCCCACCGCCGCACGAATATTAGGTAAATCATTGTGCAACGTAATCGAATACGAGACACGGGTGTCCGCTTCCGTATGCACAAAACTTTATTATGATGAGCCAATCAGCAGCTCTGCGGCCCGCCCATCAATCATAGTCGCGCGCGGCGGTCACGGCTGGTGCAACGGCCCATTGTAGTCAGGGGAAGCAAGCGTGCAGTCGCGTGCGTGCACGCGGTCGTAACGGCAGCGCATTTCTTCACTGATGCACTTTTCGTAAAAACGACCGAGATGCCAATGCTAAAGTGCACGGCTTTTAGGATGGTAGAAAGCCGGATCTCGGAACAAACTACCCCTCCACCCGCGGTGAGCAATTGAAGAGCTTCCCGTGACAAGGATGTGAAATTGTAATACAGTGGCGTCGTATCTTGTTACAACTCTGATGAGGCTGGTGTCATCTTGAGGAGACGTTAACAATTACCCTCACAACAGCTTGCAGGAAAAAAACAAGTAAGTGAATCTCCCCCGGGCAAAGGTCGGGCATGATATTTTTGCAACTTTTTGTTAGTATTTATCAATATTAAATTTAATTAACTGGTCAATTTTCAACGTATCATGCCTATAGTGGAACACGATGATTAATTTAATTTAATTATTGGTTTATTGTAAGTAAATATGATATTAATCATACCATAATCAATAATGCAAGAACACCGTTGCATATCATTTATCAAGTACTGTATGGCTAGCACTGGTCATGCACCATAAAGTATACAAACTGTCTTATATTTGGCATTGTTATAGATGTTTTGGGTTGTTTTCTATCAAACCAAGCCAACCGAAAAAATTTTTTGCTTTAACAACAATCAGGCATTAGTCAAAGAACAGTGTAGGTTAGATGTGAGAAAATTCTCATTCTCCCAGAGGAAAATAAATGACTGGAACAAATTACCTGATGATTGTGTTAATGCTAGCAGTGTTAACATATTAAAAAATAAAGTTGACAGCTATCTGGGGAGGGCGGGCTAAATGTAGTTGAAAAATTGTTGGACTCTCGATAAGCCAAAGGCTTCCTTGTCCGCATGCCGTCTGGAGCTTATAGCTCTGGACGGCAATCTTATTAAATATTGTTGTTAAATCTTTTGAATCATTCTTCCACTGGTTCATGATTACAAATTACATGCTACCCACAAAAAAACTAATATCCTGCGGTTAAAGACTAGAGAAGATTCCTGGAGTAGACAGGTCCATTTTTCTTTCCCATGAAGCAGTATTGTCAAGGTGAAGTTGGTCATCAGAAGCGTAATGGATGGTGATTTCATTTATCGCAAGCTTTGTTTGTTCAATCAATCAGGATAATCTACAAATTGGCAATTTGCAGTGGACAAGAAAAGTGTAATGACTGAAACATATATGAGGTGACGATTGATTGGAAGCGGCAGGGTTGCGAAATGCAGACTCCTGAACATTATCTAAAAGATAAATCTAAGAAGACTGCTAGAAAATAGACACACAACAAAAGAGGTGATTAAGATGAAAAAAAATATAAGTTGTTAACTATTTAATGGTTATGAAGAGTTTTATGCGAATGTTTAATTAAAATGGGTTGAGAGCCAGTGCACACGAAGTAGCAAATCTTAGTTAAAGAATATCGCTTAGATACAATAAAATACTTGTTTTCTCAGGGGGCAATAAATGTAAGGAACAAATGACCTACTGATACCAACAACTTGTAGGTCAAAAATGGTGACGACAAAGGTTCCACTTCAGAAAAAGAACTACAGAAAATGTGTAATCAGGGGGTGTCAGTTGACAGGACATGATGTGCAAATGCTCAGAATCCTGTCGAAAGATGAATACCTAAGGGACAAGGGAATAAAATACGGTATGGTCCCCTCCAGCCACATTCCGTTAAATACGTCACCAAGTGGGCCGTTGGGTTCAAGTGGCTTCAAATGGGATTTTGACACTTTAAATGTTATTGTCATCACATAAACTTATTGGGATGTAGGGATATATATAATGAGTGTGACTACCTGTGGGTTTTGCAAAACTCATTTGCTATTGTAGTGAAAACTGTTTTACATCAATCGGTGATGGTTAATATAAAGCGCTCCATCGGCGAGACCGCTGATTGGCTGCTTAATGGTGCCACCGTATGTCAACCGAGGTCAAAGTTTCCCGAAGATCTCCGAGAGATTCCAGTGCCCGATTAGCATGCCTAATCATCAGGGGGTGGTTTGCATAAACTCCTATGCTCGCTTATATTTAAAAAATCACGTCATTTACTAAGACAATCATCTTAATGTTAAGAACGTTCTTAGCCACTTCATGAAATCGGCCCCAGGTCATTAATGATGTGATGGTGTCAACCACTTGTTACTTGTGTCAGACAATGGGGTCGCAATGATGCATCCAGACTCCAGTACCTCAATGATAACCGAAACCAAACGTCTGCCTAAATAAAATTCCTTTATTAATTGAACATTTCTGATAGCCATTCAAAACACAAGACAAATGGAGCTTGATTAAAAGACAACGCTGTGAACAGAAATGTACACAGACGATGAATTATTCAACACAAATCATCAAAGTGGAAAGGTAGATTTGAATTAACGATTGTGATGCAACACCGCAAAACAATTTCTCCACATCACGGTGCATTTATATAATGATCATCTCCGATCAGAACACATAAAAACCCTAATCACCCCACTGTGTGCATTAATCTCTCAAGCCACATGACATAGTTGCATCATTTCCCTGTTGGAAGAATGCCAACCGATACCACCCTCAATTTGTCAGACAGGCTAATGCAGTTTCGGTCGGTTTATCATCCGGCCGATGTATGGCATTTCCATAGAATCGATGTTTGCGACGGCAAGGCATGTAAGCGGCCAGGTGTCACTCGCGACTCGAGCTTCCTGTCCTCGGTGCTGACACCTGGACAGATAGACTCGATGCGCATTGATATGCGACAGAAGTCGGCGATCACGATTACAATTCACGGCAAAGCGCTATCGACCCTTGGTCGTGGGGGCAGGAAGTGGCAACACGGAAGTGGAGAGACGGCAGTCAATAAACTCTCGCATCACATCAAGGATGTTTGACTCTGCTGCATCACGCACCAGACGTGGTTGGTTGGCATGCAACTAATTCTAACAATGGCATGCAACTAACTCTAACAATGACATGAATGCATGAGATCCAGGTAGAGGTGGGATATGGAGATGAGGTGACAGATGTGATGGAGGTGGCAGGTCAGAGAGAGGTGACATGTGAGATGGTGGGGAGTAGGGATGACAGGTGAGATGGAGGTGAAGGGTGAGGTGGATTGATAGGTGAGACACAGATGAGACAGATTGACAGGTGGAGTGATTGGTGAGATGGATATGACAGGTGGTATGGAGGTGACAGGTGAAATGGAGGTGACAGGTGGGATGGAGGTGAGATGGAGGAGGGAACCAGGGATGACAATTGAGATGGGGGCTGACAGGTGGGGTAGAGTGACAGGTGAGATCGATGTGACAGGTGAGATGGAGATTACAGGTGAGATAGAGGTGACAAATAAATTGGAGGTGACAGGTGAGATGGAGGTGAGGGTAACAAGTGAGATGGGTGGACTGCTCCACCCCTTAGGGAAATAACCCAGGCAGATCCATTGAGTAGGATGGTAACGAAATATGCACACAATCTCGATTGACCCCCAGTGTTTTAATTGAATCACAACAACCTTAAAAACAAGTGAGGACTATGAATAAAACAGAAATTACAACTAACCTAAACGAGAACAGAAAGACACATCTATGGAAGTCTAGAAAGTTGTTCTTTTTTACAATTTCCCCATAACTGTCACTACGTAACGTGACACGTCGCAGCTGCCATAGCCCTGATGATAAAACTCATCACCACTATATTATTGATCTCAATGATTGTAACACTCACTCTAAATGAACTACGTCGACAGGTACTGACGCATTAAGCCGGCCTGACAGTAGCACTAACCCCGGCACGGGCATACACTGTTAACAACACTCCTGTGGTTCAAGGCAGAGCGAGTTTGTCCCCAAGCGACACCACTGATGACGCTGACGACACGTCACCAATGTCATCACAACTCATCTATTATACATGCGATGGGGGAATTGACACAGCTGCCAGAGTGCAAAAAAGTCGTGTTGTGCGACTGTAGGGATTTCCAACTCCGAGAATTGTTTGCGATTTCCATGAAATTCAACTTCATCTGCTGTCGAGATTGCGTTAAGCAATTTGTGACGGGCACCTTCGGATAATGCCAGGAAGGCAGCGATTTAAACTTGAATTTAACTTAAATTAAAAAAAGTTGAAATGTTGTCTAGGCAGTACTT
Source organism: Escarpia spicata (assembly GCA_963995525.1). Lineage (NCBI taxonomy): Eukaryota > Metazoa > Annelida > Polychaeta > Sabellida > Siboglinidae > Escarpia > Escarpia spicata. The sequence continues at coordinate 20,624,289 of OZ023208.1, forward strand.
GGCGAGTTTAGAAAATGCAATTTGAGATGTTCTTGTGTGGACGGCAGTTCGGAAAATTAAACTCTAAATGATATCACGGCTCTTCCCAGTTTGGAAAATATAACATGAAATGCTAGTTGGTGACCGTAAATGAGTTTGGGGATTAGAAATAGGTGACCCTTAAAAAAATGAATTTGTAAATGCCACCTGAAATGCCACTGAGGTAGTTATAAATGACTGGCAAACACAACATGACATGAAACGTCGTCAGAATGACTTTAATCTTGCCAGTCAGATGTTCTCTCCGAGGTGTCTTTGGTGATAACGTGCCAAGACATCGACGGGCTGACATACAGCATGGAGGATCGATAGGGAGCGACAGGCCACTCACTTACAGACCCTTACACCATTAGGGCCTGCATGACATCATTCGAGGACAATGACCGATTGAAGGACATCGTCAATTGACAGGACATAAATACACGTATGAAATGGGGTGATGAATATGCTGTTTTGGTATCAACTGCAATGCAGGTGCCGTGCAGGGGATAGATCATTATTCCTGTGTCTACAGGTGACCATGTTTAAGTATTTTAGTTCTGTGTGCAAAATAATTATTCAGATTCTACCACTATGCCATAAGTTGTTGCATGTAATGTCACTGGTCTGCTGTAGGGTTTCAAAGATCAGACGATTCTGTATACATCTATGCGAGGGATCCGTCCATGACTGCCGTGCCCACTGTGAATAATAATGTGAAATGAGGTGGAGTTGTGTTAAGTGTTGTACTACTAAGTGGAAATGGAGATATGGAGAATAGACACCATGTGAGAATAGACACCATGGGAGAATAGATACCATGGGAGAATAGACACCATGGGAGAATAGATACCATGGGAGAATAGACACCATGGGAGAATAGACACCATGGGAGAATAGACACCATGGGAGAATAGACACCATGGGAGAATAGACACCATGGGAGAACAGACACTGCGGGAGAATAGACCCACGGGAGAATAGACACTACGGGAGAATAGACACCATGGGAGAACAGACACTGCGGGAGAATAGACCCACGGGAGAATAGACACTACGGGAGAATAGACACCATGGGAGAATAGACACCATGGGAGAATAGACACCATGGGAGAATAGACACCATGGGAGAATAGACACCATGGGAGAATTGGCATCATGGGAGAATAACTGCCATGGGAGAATAGAAACTACAGGAGAATAGACACTATAGGAGAATAGAAACCATGGGAGCATAGACAGCATAAAAGAATATACACTATGACAAAGTAGAAACCATGTGAGATTAGATACCATGGAAGAACCGATACCATCGGAGAAGAGAAGCTGTAGTAGCTGTGGACATGCCAGAATACAGCCACCAAACCATGATGAACAACGCGTCACTTCAACGATCCGCCATCAACCAACCACCAACCCAACCAGGTGGCCTAATCTCCCAACTCTTGTGTTCGCTCTGCCACGCCATGACAAGACGGCAGCTGGTGGAAGGAAGTTGTTACGTGCAGTGACACGAAGAATGAACGCCTCCGGCGAACATCTTATGAGTTCCATCGGGAGCACCATCAATTTAAAGAAAAACGCCTCATTATTTATCAGCATGGGGCCAAATGAGACACGCTACATCGTCCGGAGATCCATCAACTCCGAGAAAGTTCACGCTGCGGAAATCTGTTGTTCTAATGGATTATGCGTGTCTTATGTCATAGCGTGCATAGTCATGCAGCCATCACAGCCCCCTCTGGTGACAGTTGATTCCTCCGGGCATTCAATGACAGTCCAGACTACAGATGACGGCCAAGATTCCAATGAAAATTTAAAAAATCTTTCAATTGACAGACCTAACGAATCTGCCGATTCCAATGATTTTTCTGTTAATAATAATACTAATTAATTTTAATGACTCGTTAACTCTATCAACAAGTATCAGTGGCATCATGCATCTAATTAGACATCTAAATGATGCAGTTCGTTCAACTCAACTTATGTCATACTCCTCTATATGTCCGTCGTGTTCCACTAACTTGACGATAATTTAGCCCCATCCCATAATCATATCAATTAATATCCTGAAAATTATGGAGTTAAATTATTTAATTTTAATTATTACTGTTAACTAATATTTGAAATGTCAGATGTGGTGTTGGTCGCGGGTGGTCCTGTCCCTGGTGACGTCTCATTTGTCTTGCTGGTTTATTAATACATCTAGATCTATCGGACGCTGGTCAGGTGTCACAGAAGGTGACAGCAGGACAAAGCCTGGTGACATGTCACCTTCTCTGACTCTTAGCAACTAAAGGGCAGTCTCCCCTGGGTGTGATTTATTTGGTCCAGTGAACTTTGATGACACAATCACTTCTAGCCATAGACATCTGATTCTAAGTGGCTGAGTCTTATAAGTAGCTTTTTCATACACTGACAATATGGACTTACTCTGTCCTAGCCAATAATTATGTTATTCTGCTAGAAACAACCGATTCTTTTATCTGCAGATTCCAGTGTATATCTTTTACTTCCCTCATTTGAATTGCTGGGTACATGTTGTTAATTCTTATGATTCCGTCAATGGAATCCCATTACTGCCTACTGCCAGGTAGTCATTTATTTATACAACTGAGTGAACAGGGGCAAGCTAGGGTAAAAAAATTACATGTTTCGAAACTGCAGCTGGTCGCCTCAAATCCCGGTCCTCTATAGGAAAAATAATAGTGGCAGTGACAAAACAAGAAATAGGCATTCGCGTCATCGTATACAATGCAAAAGTCGTCACCAGATGGATGGCAGTCCTCCTACTGCCACCTCGTTTGCCTCCCTCGTCGCCCTGCGCAAGCAACACCACCACACGAACACAGTGGACGCATCAACCACCTCATCAACTGAACACAGTGGACACATCAACCACCTCATCAACTGAACACAGTGGACGCATCAACCACCTCATCAACTGAACACAGTGGACGCATCAACCACCTCATCAACTGAACACAGTGGACGCATCAACCACCTCATCAACTGGCACCAGTCTGCTGACAGAAATCAGCAGTCGCTGGGGCAGACTCATTAATGTCCTTTCATGCAACATGCAATGCCTCCGGCCTTCCTCGTCCCACTGATTGGACACTGGGCAAACAAAATTGACCGCATGTCCGTGCGTCTAGACCACTCTGGGCCCCACACTTTCTCAGAACTGATTTCTTCACAGTTGCTGTCAAGCGGCGGCCGTTGGACCAGGTCGAATACCTTGACCGATCGCAGATCGACTATAATGCGAATGTTTTCGTACAATCCAAGGCGAAACGTGATTAGATCACTCATTTAGGAAGCAGCCCGTAAAAAGATAAAAATAAAGTTAAGCGGTCGTCATGGAGGGCGAACGAAATCGGTGGCACATTACTGACGCAAGACGAATGGAATGCCACAGTCATGCAAATGTCACACGCTGCCCGCTAATTAGTTTCTTCTGTCATCGAATCTCTTGATAAATATTATTGCGGTTGCCACGACAACTAAGCTCATGAGTATTGCAACAGAGATTGCCACCAAAATATTACACGACCTGAAGTGTCGACGGAGGCTCTTGACACTGAAGGAGAAGTCAATGAAATGTCGCAGACAGCGGACTGTTTATGTCGAGCAACACGTTGAAGACTCTCGAAAGTATCCGTAAACCTAAACAACCGAGTCTGTATCAACTCTGTGTGAATTTGTATAAATGCCCTTGAACACGAGGACAAACATTATTTCTCACAAATTCTACATTATGTGTATTTGGTGGGTGGGTGGGTGGGTGGGAGGGTGGGTGGGTGTGGCCAATCTCCTCCATCAAGATCAACATCCAATGAGCAGTAGGCACTTTCAAGTGTTTTGGGTACCTAGCACATCATTTTAACTATTTTTGTGTACACTTATTAATATTACTACAAATGTACAAGCTTGTATGTGTACACTTATTGGCACAGTTCTGTTTTTCATCTTGCATGTACACACTATGCTGCTGGCCTTGTACAAACATCTATGTAATAATACTACATATTATTACATGTGGTGTCTAGCTAAAGTCAATATATTAACAAATTGCCCATTTACTAACACATACAGTACTCATTGTTCCCACAGAGTGTAGAGCTGCAGCCCTCTTGAGGGCCAGTACCAACACAAACGCCCCAGGGAATCCCACTGCACAGACACACAGCATTGGAGCATCTTGTCAGCATGGATGCACTCAATCAGGCCACGTTATCTGATTGCTATCCAGCTGATGATCAAGTTAACATGCACACATCCCAGACTGTATTTGTGTATTGAAATGCATCACACATGCTAAATGATTGCTGTTTGCACCCATTCACGCCACTGCAAATTGATTGCACTTCCAAGCAGGCCCTTTGCCAGATATAATTTTTTGCAAGTCTTGAATTAAACAAAAGTGTGCCTTCCGAGGAAGCCATTCATATCAATCACAGTCCTTATTGGCCAGTTTAGTTTTTTCAATGACAAACCAGTGTCATTTGAGTCATTTATTTCATTAATACTCATCCATTTGTGTCAATGATAGTCATTAATGTGAGCCCATAGACTTGGAACTTAATTAGTTAATCTAGTGGCCAGCTTGCCCAGTCTAAATTCCACCGTCTTATCAGTTGTAATGACCCATCTTTGCCAGTCATCCGCCAGTCTTGAAGACTGGCAGACAGGTCTCTGGCTAAGCCCCTGCTTCCATGCTGTTAGTAATTCAAGTCACCTCAGTGAATCAAGTTGAAGGGGGATAGTATAGGCAATTCTGGTGCAGCTTCACAAAATGTGAAGCTGAACTTTGTCCCACTTGCTGTATCAAGCAATGACATGTATTGAACTTTGTTCTACTTGTTGCATCAACCAATGAGGTGCCCTGACCTTTGTCCCAATTGCTGTATTTACCAATGAGAGGCACTGAACTTTTGTTTTGACCTTTGTCTTAGTTGCTGCGTCAAAACATGTTACACACTGCTACAAATTGTTCTCGGCTACATCTGGCAAATTGTTCTGACGTTCTGAATATGGAATGGATAGAGTATATGGAATTATATAAGACGGTAATTCTTGTACATCAACAGAACCCTAACCCTCACAAGAACCTTGATTTTTATGTCCTGATATTTCAGTTATTCTCCCTGTTGAAACGCCCCCCCCCCAGCTGTCATCAATTTCAATAGACTCAAGAATAACACCACATTGTAAATTGGCATCACATCATTCAGCTGCACAAGTGATTACACTACAAATGATTACAAATTCTTTAATTACCCAAGACTCTTGCAACTGAGAGTAAATAAACAGACAAAAAACATCTACAGAGAAGGCTGTCATGCTAACTAATACTGCACATATCTAGATTTACTATTTTATAATTTCTTTCAATGATGCACGAGCCATTTTTGTTGAAAAAATATAATCGTTTAATAACACAAGCTACAGTGTACCTGTGGTTTCTTCTTAGATAGCATTCAAAGTTCTAAAAACATAAATAATTTATTTACTTAAAATATTTGTGAGTTCAAACTGATCCTACTAAATTTGTTTCCAGCAAAGCTTATACCACCAAACATGGGGTTAAATGGCACGGGTTTAATGGGAGGCAGTCCGTCCCTCTACCTGGATTTGGCCAGCATAGTAATTTGTAACAGGAATTCTGCTGAATTGGTTGTTTTGAATACATGTAGGACAAATGGGAAATCGATAAACTTCAAGGGGTATTGTGGTTAACTCAGCCCACCCCAGCAACATTGTTAAAAAAGCTTGTTTTAAAATGAAACGGGATTTTTGTTTACAATTCAAACATGTCATGGGTGGAAACTTTTAAATTGCAAAAACTGTTAGAGGCTTTTTAAAAACATTTTGGTTGGCAGTATGCCTGCAACATGTTTATATATAATCTAAACAACATCACATTAATTATCTAATAAAAAACTGCATCCTTTTTATATCAAAGTTCACCATTTTGTGAAGACCCCAACGAGACACCGCACCCATAATCCAAAGCGAAGAACACAAGATTCTACTTGGTAAACAAAGCATCGGCTGTCCACTACAGCCCGCAAGAGCTTCGGAGATGATGTGCAGTCGATAGATTGGCTACATATAACTAAGCCAACAAACGAACAAAGTGGAGAATGCCATTGAAACTGCAGAGCAATTACGAATATGGATGCTTTTACAAGTTTACTTCAGGGAGCAGTGACGTGTGCAGATCATTTCACTAATTGTTGCCATTCAAAGCTTGGTTAAATCAACCAGGTCTTTAGAGACATAGAAATGTGGCTTCAGTGTGCCGGTGATTGATTAATGGGTAGCGATTGATTAATGGTAAGGCCCTAATTGCCCCCTTTAACATTGTCATGTCTCTGACCATGTTAGGCCAGGCGTTCTGAGGTTACTGATGGTTTTCCTTCGGATACAGACAATGTATAGAAATGTTACGAGTTAAATACGGAGTCGTCTTCTTGCGCATGCTGGCCATGCACGCATGCACTGCATACACACACCAATCACCTGCTCCAGTGAATAAATATTATTCGTTTCTCACCATCTCTGCCCCTACTTAAACTGTTACTCTGGCTTCCAATTCAATTCAAGTTAGCCGCTATCACATATCGTACCCTTTCTATGCAGCACCAATCCTATTTGTTTAGTCTCCTTCGTTTTTCCGATATCCCCAGGAATCTCAGATCATCTGTTTCACAACGACTTTTTGTTCCGAAAACTAAGCTTAATATTGGCAAACGTGCTTTTTCTGTAGCTGCACCCAAAATCCGGAATCAACTCCCTGTCGCTTTATAAACATCTGAGACTATAGATACCTTTCGTAAAAAACTTAAAACGTATTTATTTGAAATTGCATTCCCACCCTAACCTTCGGCGGTCCCTGGCTCTAATGACGACTCTTGCTTGTCCCTATTAACGATTTTGCCCAATGATTCTTGTATATTGCGCCTCTGAGCTCAGATCCCTGGGGATTTAGGCACTATAGAAGTTTGCCATTATTATTATATTTACATTACAGGTTAGACAAATATAAAGACCGATTATCTGTGAAGACAGCAGAAATGGACCCCTGTAAAAATACTGTCAAACTGTGCTTGATAGTCACCTCGGTAATACACCCAGCTGCCAAATAATTTATGTAAGATACTAATACGGTCACCTCATGTAATTTTGGCCCAGTTCCAAGTGCAATATTAATACAGAACTCCCAATGCATAAACATAAATAGCATCATCCTGGGCAGATCTTGTACAACTGTTTCATAAAACATTTCACAGAAATTAATAATGTACATTAAATTCAAAAAGGTGCTAAGATGTACATGCATTATAAATACGGATGAATGAAAGATTAAGACGACTTGCATTTTGGCAATATGAATTATTCATAAATGTTATTATATTCTTATCACGTATTCCTGTGATGTCTGGCCACAATCGACTATGTCTACTATGGATGTTGAACATTGTCAACACCACTTGAAAATGTACTGACTAGCAACGCTGATACTCAGAAACAGTTAACGTTCAAATTAAAATAAAGGCCTCAAATGTTATATTAAAAACACACGTGTGATTCAACACATTATATGTACAAAGTGTGAAGATATGTAAAACATCCACACATGATCCATGAATGGTTTACGTAATTTCAACCAATCGTAGAAAACATGCAGAATGTTATGGACAATTTCAGAAATCCTTAATTGATAAGAGGACATTTTGAAAAAACTTTTCTTTCCCTTAATTGATCAGAACCTGTAACCAAGAGAGAAGTCTGAAAAAATAAAACTGCTATTTGTCTTTCCATGTTTTGTAGGTGAATCCCTGAAAGTTTGGTACCTAACATGTAAACATTCTTGGAGAAACACTTTAAAAAATACATAAGAATCACGCTAGGTTGATTACAATTAGACACCAATGTTGTTATTCGACACAGGTGTCGTGCTAACTTGTTAACTTAATGTCAGTTCCATGAAGATGTCACCAGCAGCTGGTCATTTGACATAAACAGTGCCAGGACTCTATTGGGTACCAGGGTGTGCACATGCAGAGCAATTCCCACACCTGCCAGACACTTCTACATACACCAACCATGGGAATCTGGGCACTGACTGTCTTTCACACTAACTACCACACAGCAGTGTTATTAATATCATTGAAGAACCATGCTTAAAATTATCAATAACTAAACAGAAGACCCGAGGAGACAGACAGACGACGACAGACAGACAGACAGACAGGCAGGCAGGCAGGCAGGCAGGCAGGCAGGCAGGCAGGCAGGCAGGCAGGCAGGCAGGCAGGCAGACATAGAGAGAAGTTCTTTATTAAGACCCATATACATATCACTCAATAAACAAGTATGTAAAAGCATAACTATGGTAATCACATGGTGTACAAATTATCACGTGTGGGTCGGGGAGACTCCCACTAAGGCTAAAAAAGACCCTATCAAGGGAGCCACCAGTTATATTGATGACAAATCCTGGTGTATAAAAATTTGTAGCATAAATCGGTTAACAGAGTAAGTCAAACAAAATGATTTATTTGAATGCTTATTGAATAGTATACATGTTTTGTATATTTTAAAGTTATTACATCTGTACTTATTATATTCTGCAAAAATATTCAGCATAATTAAACACAATTTTGTGAGACAAGTTTTCTCAACAAAGTGAATGATATGTTTTTTAAAGTCTGGAGTTTGGCTGCAATGGACTGGAATAGCAATGCAGAAATCATTGTGTGTCTACAAGTGCAACAAACACTGCGTGGTACATCAGTGTATAATGTGATAACAGAAAACCATCTCTCCAATCACCAGCAGTGCCCTAATGGGGAAGGTATTGCAGCAAAATGTTTCACATGTTAGTGTTTCGGTATTTATACATTTGTCAAAGAGAAAAATCCAGGATGGATTAAATAATAAAAATCATTATATAAATAAGTAACGGGAAATTCTTCATACGGCGGGTACTGCTTCATTATATGAAAAACATTAGTTCACATTAGCTTGGTTATCAGGAATCATACCCAAAAAATCACAGTGTATGTGAGTTATTAATGAATCTGACACATTATCTATTGTGATACATCCCGTATAAATGTCACAAATAAATAGATGGCTAACAACATGCGTGCTCTTTAATCAGTCTCTGTGTGCAGGATAAACTGTCTACACAGAAGCACACTACATGTGATACATCTGCATGTGGCCTACCTAGCTACCAGTGGGAGGCCAAGACAGGAAGGAAGAGGTTAGGCTCAAACGTTAGAGGGAAGTGGGATTTGGGGAGGGGGGACTCTAGCAAATGGTGGAAAGCTGGCTCAGAACGACAAGTGGGAGATTGGAGGTTAGCCCCAAAACAGGTGGTAAATGGGAAGTTAGCCCCAAAACATGTAGTAGATGCGCGGTTATTCCTCAAGCAGGTAGGAGAGGTTGGCCCCAAAACATATGGAATATAGGTTAGACCAAAAACAGATGGGAGATTGGAGGTTAGTCCCCAAACAGGTGGGAGACGGGAGGTTGGCCCCAAAACAAGTGGGAGATTGGAGGTTAGTCCCCAAACAAGTGGGAGACGGGAGGTTTGCCCCAAAACAAGTGGGAGATTGGAGGTTAGTCCCCAAACAAGTGGGAGACGGGAGGTTGGCCCCAAAACAAGTGGGAGATTGGAGGTTAGTCCCCAAACAGGTGGGAGACGGGAGGTTTGCCTCCAATGTAGGTGGGAGATAGGAGGTTAGCCCCAAACCGGTAGTAGATAGATTAGCCACAAAACAGGTGGAGATAGGAGTTTATCCCGAAACAGGTAGAAGATAGGAGGTTACCCCAAAAAAAGTGGGAGATGGAAAGTTTGTTTCAAAACAGGGGGGGAGAAAGGAGGGTAGTTCAAACACAGGCGGGAGATATAAGGTTAGCCCCAAAACAGGTGGGAGATAGGAGGTTGGCCTCCAAAGCAGATGTAGAAGATGTTATGACCCCCACCACCCCCTCCCCCACTAGTGGTATCACTAGTTGGCAGCCACCCCCCTTGAAGCAATGCTGGTCCGCCTGCGTTTGCCCCACACTCGACTGCACATATTGCATTGTCGTGCGACAATTTGCTCTGATGTGCATCGACTGATGAGGCTAATATAATGACTGACCGCATGCCTTTGTTTCTTGTCCACAGACTGCGGCAAGGACACGCTCGCATTACCGCCGATAGTATCATCACCGGTCAAGCGAGCATAACCACTACACAGGACTGGTTAGCAGGTTGGTCAAGCTCACGCGACAGTGTCTACCAGGCAACTTCAACAACTGACAGAGCAGCATGTGGGACCCATAAGCTACGCACGATAAAGTCGGATTATCTGTAATTACAACAGTTATCCGGAGGCCGGCAATCGTAGGTGCCTGACGATGAATCAATGGATGGTCACCCACGAGAGAGCCAACTATCGTGGATGAGTTAGCCGAGGAATCAATCCACAGTCTATTTAACAGACGAAAAGACAGATTGTTTAATGCCGTATTCGTCCCAGTAAGGTATGAATGGACATTTAGGGAAGACGCCAGACAGCAGGTGGGATGATAAAGTGAAGAAGATGAAGTATCGCCGACACAACTACTCGACGATGTACACGCCCAACCGGACGATGTATGGCGGTCGCGACTACGTCATTGCGACGGTGCGTGACGGCGGCAGCAACGCGTCGAATCACTCGACGATCTACGCCAACAGCAACAACTACTTCTTCAAGAAGACGCGTATCCTCACAGACGTGATGGGGGAGAACACGCAGGCACAGTCGTTCACGATGGTCGTCGTTGTCGCGAGTATCTTCTTCTTCTGTACGATAGCTCTGACGGCCGCGCTTGTCATCTTCTGCAAGAAACGCAACAGCGTGTTCGCACTGCAGAAGAGCGAACAAGACACGGACCCTGATTATGAGATGGATGAATACAACACAGACATGGAGTACACCGAGACCGATTATGACAGCGAGACAGACTACCATGAGTCGTTTCGCATGGGGTCTCCGGGGGCAACCAACAGCCCGGCGCGACAGCCACTAGTGTCGCCATCTACGCCAAGCAATATCCGTCTGGTATGTAATCACGGCACGCAAACAGGGGACCCGCGAGGCAAGTATCAACAGATAACATCTCCAAGCAAACCTGGAGCGCCGAATGACGACAATGACAGTGATAACGACAGTGTTCCGCTACGAAGTACGTACTTGAAAAACCTGAATAAGAAGTATTACGCATTCGCCGCGGTGTCGACTGATGCCAGCAGCGATCAAGGTAATACAACGCAGGAACAACCAATGAAAACATCTAACTGCAATGACGTTAATGAGGTGTCAAACACACAGGTTAAGGTGGCTGCTGAAACACACACACGACCTAGTAATGCCGTTGACAGTGACAAACATACATGCAGCATCTACGTTGCTGTAGAGAAAGGCTGCGACACACCAAATGGAAAATACTCACCAGTGAACGTAGCAATAAAAGACCGAGACATTGAGAAAGAAAGAGAACTGCTGGCCACATCCCAATCCACAATGCAGGAACCTAATTGCTGGGGAGACACAACACCGCTGATCCACGCTTCATGCGATAACAACCTCCAGTCACAGCTAAGTCCCTTCACCGACATCCTGTCAAGTCCACTGCCAAGCCCCATGCCAGAACTCAGCCTGAGCCCGCTCACGACAAAATCACCAACCGACGTTCAGCAACCGGCGCCAACAAAATCCCAGTTCGGCTTATTCGCTGCTGATGACACCGCTGTCAACGCTCCGCTGTCCTGTGATCGTGGACGATGCGTTGAGAATGTACCACCTCACTCAACGGCCATTCGCAAGTCGGAAACAACTAGTTCGATATTCACAACCGAACAGCGACAGTATGATCAGACCAACAGGGCTTTCGTTGGTTCATCTGAGACGACGCTCCACGAGAGCACAGACGCAGCTAATGCTTCTATTGGAACGTACAAGGTGCCTGTGCAAGTACCCAACATTCGAAACCATCAACTCATCTCCAGATCAGTAACAAGTCCGGTGTTGTCGGTGAAGTATTCAGTTTGCCAAAAGTGACCCTATTTACATTCAAAGTGCCAGAGGTAACTTTGTTGAATGGATACAATCTGCGGTCATATGATACATCATTGTATGAATGATATGCTGTTCTTGTTGACGATAATATCTGATCACCAAATATTGTAAAATCAAGATGATTTTAACATTGGAATGTATTGAACATCATGTAAATATGTATGCAATGTACAGCCCACAGGGTGGGTGCAATACTGACACAAGGAATGATTAGATAGCTGCTGCAAACTGTTGCTGCCAACAGGTTATATAACACCATGGATCACCCTATCTGAAGTCTTGCTGCCAACATTTTTCCAGTCGTATCCAAAAATTATTTTGTTCTCGTAGAACGTGAAGCTTCATGTCAGAAATGTCCGAAAATGTTTCTTGTGAGGAAAACAATGTCAGATATCTCTTCAAGTTGTTTTCAGAGCATCAGTTGTTTATCTGAATATCTGAACATGACATATGTTATTGGTAACATGTGGTAAGGTTGCCGCACTAGAATGGCACAAACACGATTTGTACCATTTGAAATCGGCGTGACATTTACAACAACTGTGATTTAGTAATTGTTGCCTTCATGTAAACTTTGATGTTTCATTTGGTGTAACCTTCTTATCTACTAAATCATTGTTTAAGATCTGCATTCTGTAGAACAGATTTTAAACAGTATATATCATGTATTTGCAAATCTATAACCTCGTGTGAATTATTCCTTAACTGGTATTCACAATCACAGGTTACAATGTGTTCCCTGAAAACTATTTTCGTGAAACATCATCAAATCTAGCAGTCTGAGTCACCATCTCTCGGGACACATTGATTTGCTCAATTTCAAGTCGCATGATGCTACATGATTTCATTGTACATGACTTTACTTGTTCTAAAGCCTATGCATGGCTAGTCAGACTTTGATGCAGTATGACAAATGAAGACCTACTGGTTAGTGTTGTACAAATGATGTGTGACCTTCAATTAATGTAGGATTATATTTTGTTCGTCGAGGGATTCCCAGTCTGCTGGCAGACACGGATGATTAATTTCCTTAGGGCCTTCACATGCCTTGTTTGCTTCAGCTTACAACTAAATACGTTTATAAGTCTAACATTATTAAAGACTTATTCTGACTTGATTTCTAAATAATGTGCACATGTATGACTTTATTAAAACAACATCACACAATACGTGTCCTATTCTCTAACTAAAAGTTCTGCTCAGCACAACCCTTGACACAGATGAACGAGCAATATTTCTTCTGAAGCCATCCACTGCGCAGATCTGTGTGTCTGCGCGTGTGTGTGCACGCATGCGTGGGTGTGCATGTTTGTGCACACTCATTAAAAAACTTCTTAATACTAAATCATCAATGTTCTTTGATGATCAATCATACTGCACCAACAACAGAACAACTGCAGTGAGATCGATCAGCAGTTTTTTCAATGCTACTTTTCTAAGGTTAACGTCATGCTTTACAATTCACCGTTGTTTATTTGAATACTATCACAATTTCTATGAGAAGCATTCTGAAACTATTCTGCAATCAACTGTATCAACCCGTATGTTTACGTAATTACACTGGTGAACAATGTCAGTGCCCCACTTAGCCGAGTGTCAACTTGGACAATACAGAGTGATCAAAATGTTGCATGCCTCAGACAAAAGGTAAGTTCTTACTACATGTGCTCCCCAGTCCACAGCACTTTATAGTTCATCCCTGGCAGACACATTCATTCCAACGCCATCTTGACTTCCCTTGGAAGCATTCAGCCACACCACAATTGCTGCACAAATATTATATGCTCACGTGTATCTATTGCTGTTTAGAGCCATGTACTCATTTACACAGTTGAATGAAGAGAGGCACTGAAGACTGAACAAAATATGTGATTAGAATAAGACATATATTATCGAAACTAAAGCCATATCATTAACGAAAAAACTATGCAACTGGCATGTGCAATTGAATGCGGAAGGTTTCGATAATCTAATTACATGAACACATGATCCTAGCAAAATCTGTTGCACATATGAAAGTGTAAGATCTGGATAATTTGATGGTGCGAATACCACTGTTCAGTTTGCACACCTTGGACGTGTCACACCTGAATATAATAAATAAACAGAATGAAGGTATGGAAATAAATCCACCTGAACAGTTAACAGTTTTTTAACACTGCCCCAGGTGTTGACTGAACAGGTGTTTGTTTCAAGTGGCCCACCTACCTTTATCACTTTAGCCAGTATGTCCGCCCCCTTCCAGCCGAGACTGCAGCCAGAGAAGTCCAGGGACGTCACAGAGGTCGAATTCTTTACTCCTTTGCAAATTACTGAAACACAACATTAAGAAATGTATGTACACTATTTATATAGTTATCTACAATTACTTAACATCTGCAGATTAATTGTTATATCAAATCGTCCCTTTGTAAATTGCATGTTTTGTTCTGCAGTCAGTTATTATGCGTCCCCTAATGTGGTAAGGATGCCTATGACTTGCTTGTTTTTATTTAAATCAAACTAATAAATGTTTTGAAGATAAAGTAACAATTTTTTCTCAGACAATGCCCAACACATTAAACAATACGCCAGACAAAAAATAATTGATTTTTTTATGTTGTTTAGTGATATTTAAATGTGTTTAAAGACAATTAAAAAATGTGTCAAAAATCACCCTAAAATGGCATTTTATTTCATTTTGAGAAACTCCCCAAAAGAAAAATTTGTATGGTTGTAAGTACAAATATGTTATTGACATTTGTACAGGTAAACAAATATTAAGTTTGATACAGCTTCATAAAAATGTTGCTACAATGTTGAAAGACAGCAAACATTCGTACTGCATTTTTTGGCACAACCCCTTCACCAAACATAAAACCATCCCGTGCAATTTTGGGTAAACATAAGTCGTGTTCATATGCCAAGTTATGGCTTTGTAAGTATTGTAGTTTTTATAAAAAAGTTACATTAAGTAATATTTCCTGGTTGTTGCTGATAATACAAGTGTCACCAGATGCTTGTTTTTTGCTTAGAAATGTGACTTTTTCACTGGCATGTGGTTTATTTCAACACGATTTGACAGATACAGTTCTATTCCATACAAGGTTTTCCCCGCCAAGTTGTCTAATGATATTGTGTTACGAAGGGCCACGTGTTGAACTTGTTGTGGTAGACAAGATTTATTGACACCTGCTGGGGTCAGTCACGTGTCATTGCAACTGGCGTTGAGGTGGGCATTATCGGAGAATAAACAAAACTGCCACCAGTATTTGGAGATTTGACAGTGTGATGCATTTAGGTAATTATAATATAACAGCATTGTGGCATGAGAATAACCAGACTATATATGATCTGCATTCATGGTGAACGAATTTATGTTTGAACTGGGCTGACGCACACGTGATCGTCACTACGGAAACATCGTCAGTTTCCAAGAATCTGAAAAGGGACTTTCCACAGACACACTAAAAATACTAGTTTTTAAAGGACAGATTGGTGACGTATGGCGCTAATGCCTTGATTTTTTAATAGTGCACATGTTCATACTGACACCTACTAATGGTCTATGAAGAAGAAAAAAAAGAAATCAACTGACATGATACCCGACCCAGTTACCTTAAGACGACTGTATTTAAAACCCGATGGCTGCGTCATGATGTAATAAAATAGTTTAGGTCAACAATTAGCAATTTAACGTGTGTGTTTACAAAATCAGAACTGCAAGGGTGAAGTGCATTGCACGTATTTGTGTGTAATAACACTTGGGATTACACAACATTGACACATTTGTTAAAAGTAAGTATCAACATACTTTAATCACGGGGGTTTGTCAAAGAAATTTTGCCTTCTTGCAGCCGTCTTCAAATCGCGTGTACCCAAACTGCGTATTTATCAATCTGATAGACTTACATCTTACCAATGATCCAAATCATATATACGCCACCACCAAATGCACTGCGTTAACATTTGAATTCCTTGGAAACATCCACACACGGAAGTAAGAATTTTGTCCAGTGAACAAAAATTGGTCAAACATATTTCCAAAAAAAATCATTCGTCAAGAAGGAAGCGATCACATGTTCCACCTCCAGAGGAGCACAGCAACAACAGAAAGAACAAAATACTAAGTGTTCAGAGATAAACACACAGTTTGGTGATGCCACATGCATCTGTTATTGCAACTATATCCACAGTCGAACCAGCGCAACGCTGCAGTAATCCCTATAGGTCACTAACTTACATCCACCTATGAAGCAACAAACCACTCATTTATATTCATGACATCAGGAGAATTGATCACTACCTATGTACTCAATATTCCCAGGTATGAGAAGGGTACTCTAGAAAAGTACCAAAGACACAAGTAAAATAATTCTAAATAACTATCGTATTTTCTGAAATACATCGCCAATTGTTAGATCAGAGGTCAGCGGCACGAGGAAGGGAATGAACAGAAACAGTGGCATGTGGACCTTGGCGCCTGGGAGGAGATGCACTCACAATACTCCCAAGTTGGCGCATTAATAAACATATTCTAACAATCGTCAACAATGTCCCACTTCCCAAGGTTCCCTGACAGTCCCACAAAGGTGGTGTCACAGTTCTATTCCACACATCTCTATTCAACAGTAGAGACAATGGCAGGGCTGCCTACCTGATAAAAACTATTTCCGCACGGCCAGACATGCCAAAGTGTTTATGTCTATAAAGCATCACTGCAGGAAAAGACTGCACCAGTGAATAGCCATTAATCATCCGAGTTTCTAAATTTACAACACGCAGCAGGAAACATTATATTACTAACAGTCAGTGACAATGTTAAATTATTGCATTCAAATAAAAAACTTTGAATAAAAATGTGATAGTTTCCTATTGCGATTACAACAATTATAATACTTCTTTTATATTATTTTAAGACATTTTATAATTATATTCATAACTTTCAGAAAATCATAAATATTTAACATAATTATATATTTCTACAACTGTAATTATTATTAATGTTTAGATGCGCACTGATATTTTTGCCGCAGTAATTGCTGTTGACTGTCATATGCAGACGTACTAGTAATACTGCAGTCATCAGCAGGCTGCTGGCAGTCAAAGTTGTTACATTGTACACATGCATTGGATGAAGTCACTGTACTGACTTGTAGAACTTGTAGTGGACTAAACATTTGCCGATAAATTGTAACAAGTGAATGATGACAGTTGCTTCAGGGCATCTGGAGCAGCATTATTTATAGATTTGGCAATTCTTTAATGTGTATCATTTTTTGTAGTCTTATATTTTTATTTCGTAATACAGCAGCAGTTTTAGTAATGCCATAATCTGAGGTGAATTTCCGTAATGATTACAGAAAATCTGTAATGGCCAGGCAGCCCTGCAATGGTGACATCTGGTGAATGCACTGGTAACTAATTCATAATGGATGACTTGGAAACTTTGAAGATGCTACAAAGTTGATTGGTTATGACTTATGATCCTACAAAACAGGTCAACTGTAACTCCAAAAGCAAAATCTTTTGATCACAGTTTATATAAAAATCATTTATGTCAGGTCTAATGCATTTAGTCTATCAAATAGCAGAACTCAGGAAGTGAATAAAATCCTCACTACAATAACAAATTAAGCTAAAATCATCTCCTAAATGACAGGTGTTGCTATGGATTTTATTCAAAACAAATCGGTCAGTGTTTTTCAAATAATTCATGGTCTTACTGTAGCATCATTGACCTTTCTATAAACCATTCTGTGAAATATTTAAGGCAGTGCGTGCATTCAAAGACATTTCCGCCAAAAACAGTATGCAGATGGGGACTGAAAATATCAATATAAAAATATATTTATAGTTTGCAGTTGCGTGAAGGTCTCGCCTAACAAATTCTACAGCATGCCATTATGGAAAAGACACACTTCGACTGTGACCTTCCAGCACCCATAGAAATACAACAATTATGGACGACTGGAAAAAACTGGGCATTGATACAAACCATCAATCTTAGAACATTGTGTTAGAATAAATCTCAGGATTACGTGATTATCATTTACATAATCCATTGACAGCCTCTGATGTCATTCGTTCAAAAACTGCTTCAATCAACAGTAACCAAGTCAGGTTTATTGATCAGCCATCAGAATCTAGTCACCTGCACGCTTTTTTAACTTTTAGTTGCAAAGTTCACAACTTACAACAAATTTAAGCTGGCAAATGTTAATGAACTACGTGTTATTGATATAACTTAACATTTATATATTTAATTTTAATGTGCTGCCATGAACTGCATGTCTACATTGCAATTTGCATGTTGAATGACGACTGATATTCACAAACAGATCAGCGTATCATTATATAATAATTGTATTAGTTTATGGAAACATTTTGGTGGTCAACATGAAGAAACAATCAGATAGGCTTTTTTCAGTATAACATATTACACTTTCAAATAGAATAACTTGAAAAAATCCACTGATACTAGATTCAAACCAAACTTGTATCTATAGTAACAATACAAAACATCTAACAAAATAAAAAAACAATAACAGTTTTAGGGGCATTTTTACAAACAGTAGGGGCAGCATGTTCAAGCCAAAAACCATTGAAAAAATTCCACCTTGAGAAACACATTCGGTAACGGAAATATACATACTTTCTAGACCTTCATCTGCTACCCGACTTCCTTCCAGGGAAATGTGTTTGAGGGTACCATTCTTCATCAGACCCTAAAACAAATAAAACATTTGTATCGATGAATGTCACATTTTGTAGTGTATCATTAGGACTTTCAACTTTTTTTTCCCTCCTTGTTCCCTGTACAGGTACAGTTCTGTCGACCCACTCAATCAACTTTCATAAATGCATAATATTGTAGTGGGGTGGTCACATGTTTTGGTGACCGGTGGCGTAATGGCCCCACTTATAGGTTTAGGCTAAATCTTGATACAATGTAAGTCTTCAGCAGGTAGTTGGGATTATAGTTAGGTGAATGAATGGTGTGCTTGGTTAGTACGGTACGGTGCCTAAGGTCTACTGTGATTACAGTAGTAATGATGTTGTATATATCTATAACAATACTGCTAATGTTGTATATGCCGAAATGTGGGCTCTGTCAACCTGAGGGACAGGAGACTAGTATGGGCTCAGTCACAGGCCTGGCCTTGGGATGTAGAGCCCACATTTCTCTCTCTAACTTAATCTCTTAATAAACATCATTCATTTGGCCTTCTTTCATCACTATTCATGACTTGTGTTGGTGCTTGCATAAATGCATATTACATTACCAACTTTAAATAAACACAGCAACACTCACCATGACTTAAAATAACAGGCACTGTTTATAACCAACAACTTTTTATAAATGATAAAATGCTATACCTATAACAGTAAATTTTTTTACTCCAGAATTTTAAACAGAAGAAAACATGCAATGCATTGAACTTTCAAAAGAACTGCGATGACCTTGGCAAGTGCGGTGAGGTCGCGAGATCGTAACGGGAGGCCATGTAGTTCGAGGGACGTGAGAGCAGGAGTCACCCACAAGCACTCCTTGAGTGCCTTACACAGACGATACGTGATCTCCTTTGACCTGATTGCTGGGATCTTCTTCTGTCGCAAACCTTGCCGCTCTGCAACATGAAATATACTCTGCAATATGACAGTGGAAGACAGGTGAGTAGCCTGATGAGATGGGCAGGCCATTTGGCAAGGATGGACGCAGGCAAACGTGCAGAGAGCTGAGGCGGAACAACACCAGGGATGCAGGAGAAGAGGAAGGCCTCAGCTGAGATGAGAGACCTGTGTGAGGAAGAAGATGAGATGACCGGGTGAGGAGGAAGATGAGATGACCGGGTGAGGAGGAAGATGAGATGACCGGGGGAGGATGAAAGATGGCGAGAGAGCTGCCGACAGGAAGTTGTGCAAAGAACAAAGCGAGTGGTTTGACAGAACTGTACCTGACCCTCACCTCTGTACAGGTAACAAGGAGCAAAAACAGAACTGATCACACAAGTGGCCACTGTCCCGGTACTGATTACATCTGTCTGTTCAAAAGACTTACCGAAAACAATCATCTTGAACAAACAATAAGAATTTAGTACCAACAAAAACAAACTCTTCAGTGATATTTTATATGATCTGTGACAATCAGATGGGCCGACCAATGGTGAATTAACTATACATTTCATGCACCACATCCCACTAAATTAATCTTTCCACAAGATTGTAAAAATATTATCTTAATTGTATCGAGGCTTGTCAAAATGAGTCATTTGTCAAAAAATGAAAAAAACTGAGTTATCAATATCATTGGAAACAAAAGATGTTAAGCTTTCCTGTGATGCGTAAAATGTGGGCCTAGCTCACTCATAGCCAAAGTTATAGTCCTGTGCACTGGAGTCTAACCAATGTTTTTTGATGGTATTTAGAAGTAGAAGCTCTACTGAATCAGAAACTACATGATGCCACTCTGGCATCCTTGAGGAATTTGAAATGTCCAAGATGGCTGCCATGACATGAAATATGTATTAAATCGATCATAATTTCACTACTATTCCACCAAGATACTTACTTTTTGTTTATATATATATATACATCTTAACACCGGAGGAATTCGATGGACTAATTTGTAGTAATGTACGACAAAGGGATATAGAGGTAATCCAATATGGCTGCCAAAATGGAGCACAGTGGTGTAGTAGTTAGAGCTATGGACTCTCAACCAAGAGCACCCAGGTTCGAATCCTGCGCTGCGGTGTTGAGCCTTGAGCAAGTTCGTTCACTCTATGTTGCTCAGTTCACTCAGTTGTATGAATGAGTACCTGGCTACAGACAGTGGTTGGTATTTGTATACGAATAGTTTTTGCGCATTAATTCCACTGTGGCTCGATGCTTCTCAGACAAGTCCAGGTGGTGTTCGATTGAACAGGTCTGCCAGGGAGTAAATCGTAAAGCGCTTTGAGCAGTCCTGAGGACTGGATACTGCAAATGAAGGAGGCTCAGCATAACGAGGCAAACTGAACAAACCATTACTGTCTTTACTGCAGATGAACAGTTGTATAAAGTTGCAGCAGATGAACAGTTGTATAAAGTTGCAGTCCATTGAATTCTTCAGGTGATAAAGTGTATATTTATAAACAAAAAGTAAATATCTAGGTGGATTAGCAGTGAAATTATGATCGATTATATACATATTTCACGTCATGGTGGCCATCTTGGATATTTTAAATTCCTCAAGGGTGCCAGAGTGCCATCAAGTAGTTTCTGATTCAGCAGACCTTATACTTCTAAAAACCATCAAAAAACATTGGGTAGACTCCACTGCACAGTTCAACCCAAGATCACTGTTTGGCGGCAGGACACCTAAGTTTTGTGTGTTTTGTCAATTTAATCGTCCATCTACAAAGGCCTGGCCCCGACGTCGAAGGCTGTAGCGAGTGATCAAACATCGCTATGCCTGCATTGTTGTTCCAAATTCGATCGTTTTGCTCCTATTCCTCTGTTCGATGCATCCGAAGTACACTCCCAAGTCACACTCATTGTCGAAGATATATTTCGCAAACTGTTTACTGAGATTATTGCAACAGTATCCGAGTAATTAGGAATGTTTCTTAACAATAAACCCATCACCACCGCATGTTGTTTACAGTTAGTGAGGTCACAGAGTAAGCCAATGAGGGGACCCATCTCAGTCACGAGGCCAGCGGCAGTCGATTTTTGTTTACAGTTAGGCCTCTGTGTCAGGCACTGTTATTTGACTAAAGTTGACGTAAATAGGGAATTCCATTGCCATATATGGAACTTAGATATGCTGGGCTTACCGTAGTATCAAGTGTGTCCGCCTTCTTTTGAGGGATATCCCCCAAAATGCTTACTTTTCCTTAAAAGTTTCTAATAGGTACTAAATATTAATATAAGTGAGAAAAACCATTGCCTATCGATAGAAAAGACATTAAAGTATCAGTTGAAGACATAAGTCATAATCGTCAAAAATCCCAGTGCAATGTAAAAACGGTGTTTTCTTGAAATCAAATTTGCTGACATCTGATTCATTTCGTTACATTTTGATGCAATTTATTTGTTTTTTATCAAGGATGCCTTTTTGAATGGCTAATATATATCACATGTGGTTTTTCGTGCAGCAATTTTTGCCCAGTTTTTTGTGGCAGACCTCAAGAGTTGGAAAAATTGGGTGAACAGTAGTCCCTCTCTTCAGCGGACACATCCGTATCCAAGCATAAGTGTCCCGACAATGGGCCGACATGGCCTGTGTCCCTCATCGGAGGGACAGGCATCTTAGTGCCGGAGTTCAGACCAGTACAACCAACACATGGTAAAGATGTGGCAATATGTCAACGCATTAACTGATAGGAATTAAGCACTATATATATATATATATATATGTATATATATATGTTTATTATCATTGTGATGTATAAAAAATAAACAGTTGGTCATGAAGTCATATCGTCTGCCCCGGTACCATCCGCCCAACTCCTTCTGTTGATTTTAGATTTTCCCCAACCGCACACTGGTCACTCACTCACTGCCACTAGCCTACAGCTACGCAATGGTATGTATACACGACACACATTTGTAAAGACCATAATGGACTTATGAATAACAATGACAGTCACTAATAAATTTTTTGCTCCTCAAATTTAAATTTAAACCCGTCCAAAAATGAACTCTACCCATCCAAATCACGTGTGGACGGGTCTCTAGATAAAGCTAATCTGGTGAACCTACCCTCATCCTCCAGCTGTTGCTGGTAGTAGCTATGGACAGAGACAGACGACAGGGTCTTGTTGATGCGCAGAGTGTTCAGTATTGGCATCCAATCAGTCGTCCTACAACAGACAGGAACATCTCTAAATAGTTCTGTAATGTCAACCAACCGTGTACTAATAATGTCTCTACATAGTCTACTTTCTAACGTCATTAATTTGGTTCACTAAGATAACAAAACCCATTGTGTCTCAAAGAGCTCCGTAGTAGGAAGGAGAAACTATAATTTGGCAGACACAAATTAAATATACCCTGCACATAATAATAAAAGCCTGCGTGCATAAGTCTTTAGTAAAGACATCCACAGGCTGCAACTGAAATTTTCCATAGAAGGAAAGAAATGTTATACATTGTGTATAAGTATATCTTCATAAAGGTTAAACAAAGTTTATTATAAAAAAAAATTAAAATACTTTTGCAATTAAATTCAAAACATGCATTTCATATTCCAAACATGAATGTTCAACAAAAGAAAGTGGTATGTAAATACTCATGACATTTACTAAAATGGTGGTCAGTTTAAACCATTATCTTTGAGCATGTGTCTTCATTGTGGGCTTCCATTGAAAATTAAATATGGGTCTCATTACTACTGGAAATTACACAGCAATCATAATTTCTGGTATCTGATTTTTTAAAACTTATACATTGGGAGTCGTAGCGGCAAAAATATGACAATGCTTAGTGGCTTTGTATTTAACTACTGCTGTTACGAGTAGACATTAGAAGATGTCCTACCTCATACGGTCGCCATTGATGTCAAGTTTTCCACAGGCAAGATGAGCCTTCACCGCTTGGATCGGGCATGAGTTCTGTAGTGCACATAGGTTGTTGTAATGTGTCTCAAAGTCGTAGGCGCCACGTTGGCGCACAGCCACGCTCTCAATCATTGTGAACTCTCTTCCAGTTAAGCAAACCAGTTGTTGTATATCTGCAGATAGCCAAAGTTACATATGGTGTTGTAATTTCACATAAAGATAGAAAAACAAACAACAGGAAATTTCAGACTATTTGGACAGGAAGTACATTTTTTCTTGGTTGTAGGCAAATGTTATGCCAACCAAAGTGGTCAAAGCAAGTCCGTTCCTCATTATATATCCATGGGCATTTCCACTGGGACAATTTTGCCCATTTCAGAAACAATATTTTGGCATAAGTATGCACTAATAATACATTTCAAAATTGGAACAAGGAATGCTTGGCATAGTCAACGGATCTGTGTACTATATACTGTATTTTCCTTTTGAAATTGGCGAACGAAAACGAAAAAAGCAAATAATGTTCATTTTTCGTTTTCATATTTGAAGTACGAAAAATGAATACAATCAACTATTCGCAGTATTTCTAATAAATATTATATGTCAGAATAACAAAATAACGATAGAACCGTTTTTGTTTTCACTGCATCAGAACAAAAAATGAAATACGACCGCAGCATTACTCGTTTTTGCACTTAGGAAGCGTCGGCTGCCTTACCGCTTCGGCTAGGTGACAAAAGTTGGTGGCTTTGGCAGGATAATTCAGTTGTACTGGCGGCATTTTGTAAACAAATTCGCTGAAATTGCATCGTTGCCGAGCGTGACAAGTAGGGGACGAATATTGGTCATTCTGGCACTGTTTTTTTTTAAAAGTTTCGACTATTAAATTAATTATACTCAGCTTTCCGTGGTAAACTACTTTATTAATTATTATGTTTAGCAGAAATACATAACGTAAAAGTAGTATTTGAGACTGTACTATTATGCGAAAGTGCTTGAAAATCTAAATAATGGTAAAGCATATTTGAATGCAAAGCTTAGTAGGTTGGAAACACTGCATTCTGAGATTGTCCATATTTTAAATTAGATACAACTGTTCAGTGAATCACTATACCCCATACAATATATATACTATATATATCATTTTCCTCAACTCTGTGTAGTCTTGTTCACGTACTATGCGATTTTAAGATAAATCGGCATCAAAGATTAACAAATATATCCGCGTGCCATATTCCGCTGAAAATACAGTCACCGGTAATTTTGGCAAAAACACAATTTATCAAATACCATATCAAATGCCATCTGATACATATGGCTGCTAATAGGTAATTCTACAATGCAACTTTAAATCTACAAAATCTGACTCTTGTGCAAGATGTCATCAGTACCTCATTTCTATTTGGATAGTATTATGATAAAAAATCATGTACAATGTTGCAAGTAATAGGTTACCCCTAATTTTTTGCGTTTTCTTTTCAAATATCAGCTTCGTTTTCAAAAAATCACATAAATAGCGTCTAAGTATAAACCAAGTGTGTGTGTGTGTGTGTGTGTGTGTGTGTGTGTGTTCGTTGTCTAACTTCCACACCCACCATCAAAACTTAGATGTAGTGGTTTGGTATATGTTCGTTTTATTTCTGTATCATTCCACATCATTGTATCCCCACCAGCTGGGTGACCATGTACTATTCCATCCGAGTAGCCAAACAAGATATAAAGTCAATTATGTTGTAATATTTTACAATACACTGTACACACAAATAAAAATCACACACACACACGCGCGCGCACATGCGCACGCACGTACCACACACACACAAATTAATATTTATTTTTTGAAAAAACAAAAAACTTACATTTGTAGTGAATATTATGTTTATTAACAAAATATAACAGCCAATTATACTTTAGACTTTCTAATATTTTAGAGAAAAAAAGTACTTTCGCAAATAGCCAATAGTTAGAACGCTGATGTGTTTCCTTAGTTTTGTAGAGGCAGAACTTGTCCAATTTTAGGATACGAATATGAATGGGTAGCACATCAACACAAAACATTAAGAAATTAGAACCTATTACTTGCGAAACGGTAGATGACTTTGATAAATAATACTACCTGTCATTTTGGCATTTTATTTAGATTTTCAAACACTTTCACATAACAGTACTATCTCAAATACTGGTTTTATATTATGTATTTTTGCTAAACATAATAACTAAAAGTAGTTTACCACTGAAGTTTGAGTATAATTAATTTAATAGTCAAAACCTTTCATAAAATAACGGTGCTGAAACGACCAATATTCGCCCGTACAAAAACTTATCAAGTTATGCCAGATTATGTCTTTATGTGTAAACAAAATGATTACACACCATGACTGTGAAGGATAGCATGGAAATATTGAGTGTATGGCATTCAAGATTGGCTTATAGTATGCATGTTATTAAAGTACAGTGCCTTGATACACTAGAAGTTTGATGCTTAGATAATTATATAATTTTACCTGTAATGGTACAAAAGGTGTATTATGCCAGAATGTCTCACCCCAGTGTCTGAAGCCCACAAAGCACTCACTCTCTGACACTGGGCAATAAACAACAGCCCAGCTCTGGCCACACCAAGATTGACCAACAATACACTGTGGCCATGAGTGACCACTTGGGCCAGTGCTCACTCACCACACACTGACCTAAAATCAGTGCCAGGCTAGCCACCCCAGTGATCAGAGATAGGGCAAAATCCATTTATAAATAGAGATCAGCGCTTAGAGCAGTAGGGAAGTACTAGGAAAATTTAGCATTTGGGGGGCCCCTGAGGTGCCCTTAGAATGATTCAATCAAATACAGATTTTGTGTGTATAGTGGCAGTACCCTAAGATATGTCTATGCAACATTAGAGAAAAAGTTACTGCAGAGTTTTTGAAAAAATAGGCAAAATGTGAAAATTTACCAGTTTTGGGGGCCCTGGCAGCAGCTAACGGCACACTGTTCACAGTGCACAGCGGACGCAGAGTGATGGTATAAGTCCGTTGGACCTTCGGCCCAAAGGACTAAAAATAGGCAAAATATAAAAATTTACTAGTTTTGGGGGGCCCTTAGAATGATTAAATCAAATACAGGTTTCTCGTGCATAGTGGCAGTACCCTAAGATTCCTAGTAAATAAAGTAATTCATGTATATAATATTATACATATTATACTGTTATTAATGCAGGCGTTATCAACATTGCTGACAAAGCTTGAGTCTTGACGGAGCTCCGCCCTCAGTCGTCGGAGGTCACACGCATAATTTTGATTGTGACTTAGACAAACCACGACCTAGCGGATCCATCAAATCTACACAAGTGCCTTACTACTGTAGTTTGTTGTTTACAGAAGACTGCTTGGGGCTGGTAAACCCAAACAAATTATTTTGGAAATTTGGGCAATTTAGTCTAGTCAAAATTAGGCCTATGCCTAGGTGTAGGGACGCGACAGCCAACCAAAATATAGCCCAGCTGCTACGACCTTATCAGCAGTACTAGCGCTGCAGGCCATCGAGCTGGTGTTGTTCAGCGGCAATTTTTTTAGTTCACGGAAAACCCCTTGTTAAATTACGTAGATGATATTCTCCCCAGGAACCTCAATTTTTTATTTGTTTTGTGCGATTTCTACAAGTTTAAATATTATTCTTCCGAAATTTATGCACGTCTAAAGTCGCAACATTTCTACTGAAGGTGATTATCTTTTGGCTTCAAACTAACAGAAGTGTTATATTATATATTGTTCTACACGTGTGCCAAATCTGGTGGTAACAAAACGATCCTAACTTAGTTTAGTTTGACCCTCAAAACGCGAAGAAGCAGCCGGCAATGGCACATCAAGCCGAATTTAATTTATTTTGTGGAAAAAAACTGCCTTCAAAAACATCGTACCAGTCGACTTTTGTTTATAGCAAATACGGCATGTTTAGATATTTTAAATTGTTATTCTTTCGTGTTTCATTTAAATGATGCCTTTATGGCGTGGATGATTGACGATTTTTTTGGCTTAGTTTGTTCACTCTGTCATGGCTACATCGAACAGATCGGGTCACATGACCCATTTCCCGCTATGTGATTGGCGGAGCCTGGTTTATAAACACACTCCACCATGTGCTCTGGTTGTTTTGGTGCCAAACATGTGGATTTTGTGGGTAAATGATGTAGGCAATATTTTTTATTGATCTCATTCTTTAATAATAATGTTTTATTTCAGACAAACAATTAGTATGTCCATATAAAATACATATAATATAATGTATAAAAACAGTAAATCCATATAAATTAATAATAATCTTCAGGTAAAAGACGATGCCACCAAAAAAGAACAGTGGTTTTGTCAACAAATAATCATCAACTACTAATTTAAAATGTTTTAATTAATCTAGCCTTTTTGTACTGTACATACAAAAAACTAGAGTTTGTCAACTCTAGTTTGTTTATTATTTAATTTATGTTTATTCATAAAAAATTCCTTTAAAATGTATGATTTATGAATTGTTATTAAAAAATTATTCATTAAATCAATTACTCAGGTAATTAATTATTAATATAAACGTTAATTAGTATAAGTCAGTAGAATGAAAACTACACAATTATAAATAGTTTTCCATGTTAATTATGCACTAAAAAGTCATCTAAATAATGCTAGTATTAAGTATTAAGTATTAAGTTATGACAGTTTGAAGTACAAAAATCTTATTATTAGTAACACATTTGATTTGGGTGTGTTTTACTGGAGAACAACGGGACGGTGATTATACTTTTTTTTTCGACATTCAAATTGGCATAACTTTCTTAATATTCATCCTAAAACAAATATATGAGCACCATGTTAAAGGCATTTCCAAGCTCTTTCCAGCCTCCAAGGACCAAGGCAGTGGTAGCAATTTAATTGTAATGCCTACTTGTCTAATGGCCTATGCCAAAAATTATACTTTCTCACCTCATATTCCACCATTATTCGTTATTTGACATCATTGTTTTGAACAAAATCTACACAGCCGCGCTACTTTAACCGTTGATGACATTAATGGAATATGCCTTGACAGCAGAAGGGCGCGTGACAGGCTGAGACGTATTCAAACACGCGCGGCAACTTCTCGAACTAGCCGATCTGAACGAATACAATCCAGAATTTGATTATCATACATCAATATGCCCTGTCCACACACACATTAGTGCACTGATGGGAAAGTTAGGTGTCATCAATCTAAATAAACTACAAGACCACCCACCACTATTGCATTTAGAGTATATGTATCTTGTTTAGCGCGGCTTCACCTTGTAAACAAACTTTTAAGCATGTTTCAAAATGGCGCTTCGAGCAATTACCCGCCGTGCTAAGCTACTTCCGGGTTGTACTAATTCTGCGCAGTGGTAGAGCAGAAGCACGAGAAGGTTCGTTCTAGAAATCAGTCACAAAGTGTTTCTAGAAGTGGTGTGCATGTACATGTTTATGTATCTGGTCTGCAGAAAAAACATCTAGTGAACAAGATATATATTCAATCAACAAAAAATTAAGAGGCCAAACGGTGAGTGTTGATCATTACGGCGTGGTCACTTTTGTCTCTATTCCAGACTGATCAATGAGAATTTCGTTTTTGTTGCTTAGGCTGTACACACATCGCCTACTAATTGTGTACGTCATGGTGAACAGTGTAATGAGTCTAAACATGGATTCGGAGTAGCGATTGATTACTGGTGTTGGTGTGATTCTCGCGGAAATACACGCACGTTGTAATTAACATAAATGATTTTGAATTGAAATGAGGTCTACTGAGTAGAGTACTGTCTACACCAATCAATGTGGGTCCAATCGTGTTTTGCAATTTTTACTAAAACCTGACCAAATTCTTCTGTAAGATATCTATGTGCTAAATCCCTAACACATATTCCTTAAAATTTCTGGAAAAACAAATACAAAAGTTGTCTTGAATGAAATGCTTAAGTTAATAGGCCAAGAGCGTTGACATTGAAGATTTCACTGTTTTTCAGTACCAAAAAATTTGACCTGCCCCGAATATTCCGGACGTGTCTATAAGTATAACTCCTGCTACTAATTGGGCCTAGGATACCTAGTCCTACATTTTTTTACTTTGAATGATTGATTATTGCATTAATTTGTAGTATATTGATGTATTGTACATTTCATTGTATAAACATCAAATTGAAAGGAGATGACAGAAATTAAGAGCAGAGAGAGTGTGATGCAAAATAATATGACCATCTGTAATTTACTCGGTAAACGGAAAGGAAAGGATGATCAGAAGTTGTTGAGGAATTGATCAACAAAGACTTTTGAGCAAGTTGCTCGGAGTAACCGCTGTGGCGGCAGTGTTGGCGTTCTGTTCAGAGCATCGTACACTGTCAACCACTCCCGTCTTTGGCCCGCTTCATCTTTTGGGTGTCTACCTTAAATTACGCTGCCACAGAGTCTCCTCTACACTATGCCTGTTCATCATCTACCAACCGCCACCGTCCAGCCCTAACTCCCAGCCATTCGCCACTTTCCTTGCCGAATTTCGAAATCTTGTTGTTGAACGCGTCAGGATCATTATCCTCGGCGACTTCAACGTGCGATACGGCGACAACAACGATGCGCATGCACAAGCTCTACATGATATTCCCTCAGACGCCAACCTGAGGCAGAACGTCACCGACGCGATGCACAACTGGGGTAATGTGCTTGACCTCATCACCACCACTTCTTCTTCATCGCCGGTTACGCAGGTATCCGTCGACGATCTTGTCACGGATCACTTTCTAGTTCTTTGTGACCTTGCCACCACCAAGCCCCACCCGCCACACAAGAATGTAGAATACCGTCGATACGCTGCGATAGACAACACCAACTTCACGAAAGACCTATGTGAGTGCAATTTCAGTACTCAGCCTGTCTGTGATGTAGGCGGCTTGTACGATCAGTACTATTCGGAGCTGTCCTGTCTGATCAGTCTTCATGCACCATTTGTGCAACGTATGGTCACTGAACGACCACATACTCCGTGGTGGTGTCGGCAACTGGATGAGCTGAAACATCAGGTCCGTCTGCGTGAGTGCACATGGCGACGTAGCAGGACCAACGACCACTGTCTTTCCTATACTGAGTTACGTGACCAATACTGCCGGACACTGGCCTCTGTGAAAGCTGCATTCTACAGTAAAGAAATTGAATCCGCCTCGAACGACAACAGGGCAGTGTTTCGTATTGCGAACCATCTTCTTGGCCGTATGTGTGTGAACCCATCTTCCCACCGACATTGGTGGCCCGCCGTTGTTGCCGAACTTTCGCTGACAAGATCAACTCGATCCGTAGCTGAATCATGGTTCCGTCAGCTGATGTTGACAACGCACAGCCATGTATGGTTTCTTCGCCGCTGCTAACGTTTCAATCGGCTACTCTCGATGAATTAACGACACTCATCACAAGTGGCAAGACAAAGTCGTCCGAGCTTGATCCACTGCCCTCTGTTATTCTTAAGGCGAATACATCCATCTTGGCGCCGATTCTCGTGAAATTGATCAACCTGTCCTGCGAGTCTTCCACTGTTCCCGTCCGGCTGAAGCACGCAGACATCACACCTCTGTCGGTTTTCCCACCGACGACTACGCCAGCTACCCACCTATCTCGAACCTTCTGTACACATCTAAGCCGTGCTGGTCTTTCTGACGTATTTGAGAAGCACGTGTTTGCCACCATGTCTACGCTGATGACACCCAACTCTATGTAGATTTTCCGCGAAACGATTCTGCGTCTGCCACCAACCGGATATCCCGTTGTGTGACTGACATGAAAGCATGGCTAGCATCGCGCTACCTGCTTTTGAACGAGGCAATAGTGTTTGCAGCACCAAACAACCATGTACCAAAGCCACCGCCTCTTCCCATCGACGTCTGTGGTTGCAACGTCAACACTTCTCCGTCAACATACGTGACCTTGGAGTACAGCTCGACTCCACAATGCCGATGGCCGCACACATTAGCCATACCTGTTGGGCTGCCTACGCCCAACTATGTGGCATAACCACTTGTACACATGCTAGTCACGTCGCGACTTGACTTCGGAAACACGGCCCTGTATGGCATTACTGGAACCTTCTTGCACCGACTAGAGATGGTCCAGCGATCAGCTGCGTGTGTTGTCCTCTGATTGCGTCGGCATGACCAACACAGCATGACGGCGGCACTACGACAGCTGCATTGACTACCTGTGGTACAGCAAATTCAATTTAAACTGTTGACCTTGATGCACGGCTCCTGTATATGTGCATGTGTTCCCTGTTGTACTCTTTGCTCGGCTGACCAGTTTCTCATGGTTGTTCCTAAAGTTAACCTGGAACAGTACGGCCGACATGCATTTTCATGTGCAGGTCCCTCTTCCACTAGAGCTAAGAAGCCAACGTGACTCTGGACGTTTTAGGAGAGACCAGAAAACATTTCTTTTTAATCAGGCTTTTTCGTAATTTATTGTATTTTTAAATACATACAATAGATGATATATGTACAATACATCTTAATGTTGTATATGGCCCACATAATAATCAAAATGTGTAATTGTGTTAGCATATGTAACCCATGTATTGTAATATAACGACAACGTGATGTATTCTTACATCATGTTTTAGTTTGTAAACACCCCTGAATCCGCTTTGTAGAGATATGTGGTGTATAAGTAAATATGATTTGATTTGATAGACAACTTATAAAAAAGAAAGAGAAATGACAGAAATAGAAATTCAGCTTTTAGGCTAATTTCATGGACTTCTTAGTGTAATACTGTGGGCAAGTGGTCAGTCTTTTAAATACAAAACAAGTAATTATCTTTTGCTGTGTCTTGATATTTTGTTCTTGTTGTAGTGAACCACCCTACTAGTTTGAACATACAGCAGCACAATGGTGAAGGAAACAGGCTTCTACGATATACTGGGCATGAAGCCAAATGCCACACCAGACGAACTGAAGAAGGCATACAGAAAGATGGCTCTAAAATATCATCCTGACAAAAATCCAGATGCGGGAGATAAGGTAAAAGGAAAAATAAACTTACATATATTAGTGACGGACAGAAATATTATCTGGTTCAATGAACCTTTAAAGTAAACAACATGGTCACCAGGTGGCAGCACTGAGTAATGTGGTAGTCACTAGATGGTGCCACCACAGTTGCAACACTGCATTTCCTTGCATAACTGTAGTAGGATTCAAGTAAATTTACTGCTAACAGATTAATTGGTTTGCAATTTTTATTTCATTCAACATTATCACCACATGACAGTACTGACTAATGGTGTGATCAATAAATGGTATCAGCACAGTTGCAACTTTACTATACCTTACACAACAGTTGTAGGATGCAGACAGATTTAGTGCCCACAGATTAAGTAGTTTGCCAGTTTTAGTCCTTTGAGCCAAAGGTGCAATGGACTAATGCCATCATTCTACATGCGCCGTGCCCTGTCATATCACAGAAACCGTTCAGCAACTTTTTCTCTAATTTTGCATAGACGTATCTTAGGGTATTGCCAAGACAAGAAATTTGTATTTGATTGAATCATTCTAAGGGCACCTCAGCATCCCCAAAAATGCTAAGCTAACTTTCACTGATCTCTATTTAGAACTTCCACTGATCTCTATTTAGAACTGGATGGTGCGCTATCTCTGATCACTGATGGCTGAGCACTATGGCACTGAATTTAAGTCAGTGTGTGGACAGTGAACCACTGCCTAGTGTGGTCACTCATGGCCACAGAGTATTGTTTTATTGTTGGTCAGTCTTGGTGTGGCCAGGGCTGGGCTGTTGTTTTTTGCCTAGTATGGGAGAGTGAGTGCTTAGTGGGCTTCAGGCATTGTAGACACTGGGGTGAGACATTCTGGTGTAATACACCTTTTGTACCATTACAAGTATAATGATATAATTAGCTAAGCACCAAACTTTTAGTGTATCATGGCACTATACGTTAATAACAAGCATACTAAAAGCCAACTTTGAATGCCATACACTCAATATTTCCATGCTGTCCATGTGCATATGCAAAACCTTCACAGTCATGTTGTGTTATTTTGTTTACACATAAAGACATAATCTGCTACAACTTGATACGTTTTTGTAGCAGCGCATTTGTACTTCCAGTGTACCATTGCAACATAACATACATACTGTGTGCCAAATTTGAATGTCATGCATGTAATATTTCCATGCAATCCATTTGTATATATAATGTAAAACTTCAACAGCCATTTTCTTTATTTTCACTTTTTGACCCCTACCATGTTCAGTGCTCCATAACATCGCTGCGTAAAGCACCTTACCCAACCTTTACAAGAATGTAAGAAAGCAATGTTACAATTTTTCTGACTTATCACTCATTTGGTCAGCCGGGGTCACATATAGTCCAAAGGACTTCAGGGCCTCTTGGCCCATTTTTAGTTCATTGGAAGTAACTGTAGTTGGCCAATAAAGTTGGATTTTTTAATTCTTATAACTGTACCATGACCCAATTCAGCATGTTGTAACAGTGGACATGAAAGATATTGCATCTTGCTTGTAGTTCAAGGCTATCTCACAAGCGTACGAGGTATTGTCAGACGAGAAGAAACGTAAGATCTATGACCAGGGTGGGGAGCAGGCATTGAAGGAGGGAGCTGGGGGCGGTGGGGGCTTCCACTCCCCCATGGACATCTTCGATATGTTCTTTGGAGGGCATCATAGCAGCGGCCCGTCAAAGGGCAAGGACATGATGCAGCAACTGAAAGTGACACTAGAGGAACTGTACAATGGATCGCTGCGCAAACTCGCGTTACAAAAGAACGTTATTTGTTCGAAGTGTGATGGTAAGACACTGGGAGTACCGTTCGGGTTTTTCATGTTTTTGGAGTAGGCACTGATAGAATTGGTTATTAAGGTCACTAGTGTGTTTGCTTTTGAAATGGAAAGCATTTTGGGGTTGTATAATATTTTTATATGTAATGTAACGTAAATTAATTTTATGAATGGCAGTGTTGGTTATTGTTACACATGACACCTGTCTATAAATAGAACACTTTCTACGTTGATGCTTTTTCAGTGATTGCAAAATACAGTCACAAAGGGTGTGATACCCAAAAGTGTTATTGAAATTTGCGAACATTTTATATTATAACATTTTCTAACCTGGTGGCTGTTCGTTCATTTGAATCATCTTTAGCTTTATCGATGAATGTTGTGATATGTATGTTTTCGTTCAGTAGAGATTTTTAAAAGTTGCCACATGGATTCAGTGTTTACCATCACAATTAAGGGAATGAGCAGACTATTATGTATGTCCTGTATTTACGATAATAAATGGTAACACCGCAACTACCGTAATGACTATGTATTTGGCCACCCTAAACATCTGTAAAAAAGAATGTTTTATGTACTATTTGTACGTGTCTGAATACATTCAGTACACGATTATAATATGTTTTCGCAAACAATGTTTTTGTGCTGTTTGTTTTCATGCAGGCGAGAATATAATTATTTTCAGGTGTCTAAATATATACAGTAATTACAGTAACCTGTGTCTACCATCATAATTAGGCGAATGAGCTGCATATTATGCACATCCTGTATTTATGGTGGTAGCACTCTGAAGAGACTAAGCTAAGTCTGGTTACAGGCTATGGTGGCAAGAAGGGTTCAGTGCAGTCATGCTCAACCTGTCGTGGCAGTGGGATGCAGCTGCGTATCCACCAGATAGCCCCCGGCATGGTGCAACAGGTGCAGACAGTGTGTCATGACTGTCAGGGGCAGGGGGAGCGAATCAACGCCAAGGACCGGTGTAAGAACTGCCAGGGTCGCAAGGTCATACGCGAACGCAAGATACTCGAGGTGCACATTGATAAAGGTTAGTGTGGAGTCAGTATCATAACCGTACCAACTTCCGGCATACAAGCGAGACAGTTGTGTCATAATTATTAGTTATACCAGAACAAAATACACATCCTTTCGACAGAGCTACAGACACAGAAGATGGTTTATCGGAGTATTTGTAAATGCCTTTTGCTATGATTATTTACAATGCAACATTTGCGTAACGTGCTCAACTGATCAGCAGACCATGGTGTGGTTTACAACCATGCATATCGCAGTTAATAATTAATTTACATCATCTAATATCCAGTCCAAACCCTAAAATAATTTCAAAAACCATAACCAACAGGGATTTATGGTAACAGAAGGTGTAATTTTTCTGAGGGATTGTATATTAATCCCTGAAAGTTAAACACTCGGTTTACAGGCAGTCTAGGTGGTAAATGTTATGATGTTTACATACATTCGCTAGCTCAATTTAATGTAGATTCTTATTGTGTAATATTTTTTACCAACTGTACATGTGATGATATGGTCATAATAGGATAATATATATAGAAAACTGATTTGTGGCTAGAGCATCGGACTCTCAATCGAGAGAACCCGGGTTCGAATCCTGTGCTGCTTTTTGAACCTTTGGCAAGTTCGTTCTTTCTACATTGCTCCAGTTCACTCAGCTGTATTAGAGAGTACCTGGTACCTAACTATAGAGAGTGGTGAATATTTGTGTATGAATAGTCTTTAATTGAGGCATGGCTGAATGCTTCCTAGAGAAGTCGAGATGGTGTTTGATTGAACAGGTCTGCCAGGGAGTACAGTATAGAGTGCTTTGAGCAGTCCTGAGGGCTGGATACTGCACTATATAAGAACTCACTTTTTTATTTGAGAACAACATTTTAACACATACGTTTCTGTCAGGTATGCGCGATGGCCAGCAGATCCGGTTCACGGGGGAGGGAGACCAGGAGCCCGGGATTGAGCCCGGAGACATCATCATAGTCCTGGATGAGAGGGAAAATCCGGTCTTCCAGAGACGCAAAATGGACCTCATCATGCTCATGGAGATCTCTCTCACTGAGGCACTGTGTGGCTTCCAGAAGACAATTGAGATGCTTGACAAGCGAATACTTGTCATCACTTCCTATCCAGGTTAGTGGCAATAATAGTATTTATCTTTTTTTAAATGTTCTTATGTAATGTTTTTATTCTAAGAATTTTGCCATGTGTTTTTCGTATGTTATCTAGAAGACGTTACGTATTTTGTTATTTTCAAAGATAGTTCTGGCGTAGTGTTTTTTCTGGGAATTCTTCATGTTTTTGTTTCTTATTCTTGCATATACTGATTACAAACCGCGTGCTGTGTAAGCCTTTGATGTTTTCAGGTTTGAAAGCGCATGAGTAAGACTTTATGTGCCTTATCAGTTATAAGCATCATTGGCTGTGAAGTAAGGGAAGAACACTAATCAAAAAATAAATCCTGGAAAGGTTACCTTTCAAAGAGCAGGAATATGGCGTATAAATGACAAAGATAAAAAGAATAAACTGAGCGTGCTATTTCTTTCATCTCAGAATAAAAAATTTGTTTTACTCGTATGACAGCATGAAAACATATGAGGTTTTCCTCTAGAATTAACAACTTCAGATCATGATTTGTATTATAAAAAGTCATTCACTGAGAACACTTGTGACAAGACTATACATGTGTTACACAGGCGAGGTCGTAAAACACAACCAGCTGAAGAGCATCATGGGTGAGGGCATGCCCCAGTACCGTAACCCCTTCGAGAAGGGTCAGCTCATCATCAAGTTCTCTGTCAAGTTCCCGTCTGCTGTACCAGTCGACAAACTTCCTGTACTTGAGAAAATTCTTCCGTCGCGGGAAAAAGTCATCGTCCCCGATGGCGCGGAAGAATGCATTCTGCAGGAGTACGACATAAACACACAGAACATTCACAACCATCGTCGTGGGGAGGTGTATGATGATGATGACGAAGATGATCCACACGGCGCACGTCGCGTCCAGTGTGCCTCGCAATAACCCGCTCGTTGGTTGGTGCAAACAGACTCGTTGTCAAAGTCAATTACAGATCTGTTGTATTTTGTCTATTTCAGTGAGAAGGTCAGTTGCTATTGCAGTGATTACAATCGTTAAGTGTCTTTGAAAAATGTGTCTGTAACACAGGAGCGTGAACGGGCCTTTCTACAGGGTGTCTGCTAAAAGATCACAGAAAAGTGAGATACACAAGGACAATAAAATATTACTTGGTAATAAAACAGATTCTCTAATTACTAGTGTGAAAATATCTGACCTGATGAACTGCCGAAAAGGGTTGGATTACAGTAGAGATGCAGAGGATACTGATCTGTATTGCACCTGCCCTGTCAGTTTCTAATTAACGAGCAGCAGAGTAAAGCCCCCATGTCTTAATCTTTGGATATGTCCTGCTTTGCAAGTCTGTCTAGTTTTTCCAGCTGGACAACGTTTTATTACAGAAGAGTGACCATGGGTCCTTGCATACTAATACAGTTGAACCTCACTTTGTAAATCATTGTCACCTTGCGACATTCCCAAATTATTTCTGTAACGGGTATAGGAAATTAATCTGACTATGGTCACCTCGCTATTCGAGTAATCTTGGCCTGGTCTTGTAGTAATGAGGCACTACTGACTCTTGCAACAGCACATTTCTTTTGTAATATGTTATGGAGAAGAATGTCCCTTAAATATTAACACACATAACCTGCACAAAACTCAACATTTCCGATATGGGAAATTGTGAATTTGCATTACAGCTGTGGACATATAGACAAGGATTGCAGTTGAACAGCTTCATCGCTGTTTTAATTTACAATATTTGTATCATAGTTATAATCGCAATTGACACCAGCCTTGCTTGGAACAGTGTGGGTTCAACTGTACAAAATCAGTCTGCAGTTGTGGTGTCAAGTTAACAAGGGAGTCGTATACATGGAAACTAGGGTATATTAAAATGTATCTGCTCAAATCCAAAAGCATTTGAAACTGGTTTTATTTGAACAAGTACAAATGTTAGTATTTTGCCGCTTGTTTCTGTTATTGTTTCAAACCACCCACATGGCAGATGTCATAAATCAATATAATGTTTCGTCAATGTTGTTGTCATGTACGTACTAGTAATGTGTTATCGGTAAAATAGGCAAATTCATGGTGTTGACAAAATGTATGGTGATCGTTGCCGACTCCGCTCACAATGCAAAATATTGGTAAAGAAAATGACAATATAACCCAGCTCATTCTTGGCAGTCCCAGTAGACTGGATTTTTCACGTTTTGGCGACATGCGTAGTTTACTGTGGGTGGTTTGTGTTGTGCCTTTTTTATGGCAACATGATCGTGTTGTGTGGCTAGGTAATTGTATTTATTGGTTTACCCATGGAGAAGGCACTGCTCGTATGGAGGATATATTGGATTACCTACTTGTACACTAGAGCATTACCAGGGTATGTTCAGATTAGTGTGTCGTATTTAACAACATTAAACAAATTTCCCGTTTTCTGAATATTGCCTGTTCAAAAACAGTGTTGAATGTATGATGGGTGTTGTCAACCTGACTGAGATTGGAGTTCTTAAATACTGAACGTTATTGTTTTTTTGGCAAACATATTCATAGATACACATAAAACATATCAACTTTTGAGGTGGTGTGGCATTTCTCTGTTGAAGTTCACTATTTGTTTTCATGTGTGATTCTTGGACACTGCATGTGTTTCTTGGGCACCTTACAAGGCAGTTTCAAAATGCTAACATAGCTTCATTACATCTACACAGCCCAGATTGTCAGACAACAGTTACAGAAATGTCACTATACCCAAGTGTATCAATCACATCCCTTTACAATGTACAGGTGTATGTCGCCTTCCGTGTGTTTCGATGCTGCACCTACGTGACAGCACAGTGCTTAGAACATCCGACTTTTAATCGGGAGAGAATCCAGATTTGAATCATCTTGCTGCAATTTCAATGATGGTGCAGTTTCATTCCACTCATAATTGCTTCAGCTCACTCAGCTGTGTGAATGAGAACCTGGCAGTTGTGGATTATGTGAACAGTATTTGAGCAGTAATTGCAGCATGGCTGAATGCTTCCCATAGAAGTCAAGATGATGTTTGAATGAAATATTAAACACTTTGAGCAGTCATAAGAATTATATACCATGAACTTAATGGTACCTTCTTTTTCTACCTGCACCAGTTGTCCGAGAGTTGGCCGTTAGCGGCACAACTGTGCACTAGATCCGTACACGAGCCATTCCACATTCCAAGGTTTGCTGATCAGTAACGTTTGTACAAGGAGGGAGTCTCCAGTTACCGTTGCAGCAGTTGCTATCTTTGTCAAGAAAGAAGATAGAAAATGCACATTTGTTGGTAATTGGTAATCGTCTTCTGTATGAAAGTTGAGTAAGACTGCATTGAATAGTTGATTTTCAGACATAGTCACAGTCCCAGAAAACTTTAAAGATGGTGTTAGGCAGTTATCCACGTAGTGAACATTCAAGTTGCTGTCATCATTGTATTAGTGCAGGACTGGTACATATTTAATATTATTACCCAGAAACAATAAAGTTTTAAGTATTTAAGTCTACTGCAGCTTTGTCCTGTGCCAAGGAAACCGCCAGGGCAGCAAATGCAGTAAAACGACTTGGAATTCCCACTGTGTTATGATCATGCATTTTTATAAGTAGATCTATGTTTCTGCTTCCATATATTTGAGGATGTTGGTGCCTAATGGCCCACAGCTGTGTAGTGGTCATTGCCGCACAGTTGGC
The DNA here is from genome assembly GCA_963995525.1 of Escarpia spicata. Classification (NCBI taxonomy): domain Eukaryota; kingdom Metazoa; phylum Annelida; class Polychaeta; order Sabellida; family Siboglinidae; genus Escarpia; species Escarpia spicata. The sequence goes on from OZ023208.1 coordinate 20,664,616, forward strand.
CTAATTGTTCGGATACATATATCGTATGTATCTGAATGAAATTTCAGACAGTGCTTCAAAGGATGAAGAAGTCGAGAGAATCCTTCCTATTCCTCCCCAAATTCTTTAACATGGCACATATGTAAGGCCAACCAGTTTGATTGTGTTCGTCTACAAATCAAACTTTTTTATTATATACGAGCGGTGTTTCAGTTATGCATATTCAATATTTGTTTATCTAGAAATCAGTTGTAGAAATAGCCGTGTCAAATGGGTAAGTTCAGAACGGCATTCGGCGTTTTCTACGTGTATCAGTTCGGGATTATCCGCTAGGTGACGCCTCTGAAATAACGGTGTCCAAAATCTCGTCTGCTACAGTTTCGTTTGCGGCGTAGTGACTAGTGATCATGCAGGTTTGATACTCGAAAGTATGTGCAAAACCTACAACATGCGGGTTGTTTGTTTATTGGTGAGCGGGCGACTCTGATGGGCATTTAATACATGCATGCGCAGTTCAAATGTCGTAACTTTTATCCAATAATCTTCATAGCAAATAAATAAAATGTATTGTTATAAATGTGATATCTAGATAACCAATAATCGACACCATAATAACATACTAGCGCAAGAGTTGTATATTGTGTTAAACAAGTAAAACTATTTTACATGTTTTGCATAAATATTTGCCCATTTAAGTCGCCCACTTTGTCGGACATGTTTCCGTAAGCATGCCGGGAAAGTATCTTGTATGGCCAAACGCACTGGCAATTATCTTACAAAACCAGGATTGTAGTTATTTTTTATTATAAGATACTTATTAAGTTATGTAATAGCCTTACACAAGTAAGACATCGACCGTGCAACAACTTGCAACCGTTACAATTAACAAAAAAAGTAATAATTGACGTATGCTCCAAAATGTTTAATTTTGTCGATATTACATTTGTAGCGTTGTTTTTTTAATAAAGTGTTTCTATTGAGTTTGTCATAATCTTAGTTCTTAGATATATGTTGCATTCGATTTAATGCTGTCATTACTTAACGACTATAACAACGACTGAGGGCCCAAATATGTAACATAGCTTGTAAAGGGTTAAATCCAGGGTTCTGTGGACGTTAGGTCCCACACATCAATGAACAATTCTTCGCTGATAAAACGTGTGTTTTACCTAGAATTTATAGAGTAATTATGACATATGTACGGGATGATTAAACAGTGTTGTGCATAGCAATATTGGTAATAACTTTTTCTCTGTTTTGCGTTAAGCGGCCTTGGTGGCGCCACCTTGTTTACGGAAGACAGAATTGTTGTGATGTCACATTCGCTCAAAAATAGTTTAGGGGTTCCCCGAAGGTAAGGGGTTTTCTCGTTTCCTCGTTAGCGTACGTTGCGGTATGTGGATTACGTATAATATGACTTCAATCTAGACAAATATAATTTACATTAATTTATACATTCTGAGTTAATCATAATGGTGGCAGTGATGTATATAGTTAATCAATAATGATTCATATGTTACACTCTGACTTAATCAAGCTAGTGTTTCCGTTGAATTTCATGTTATATATTTTAACAATAATATTATCCATTCTAACTCTAACGTCATGTCCAGATATATTTAATGAACCATGTCTTTAAATATAATTATCTGTTTATTAAATTTCCAAAGATCTGTATACACACAATGTAAATTGGCTTGTAGAATAAATTGCTTCTTTTAAAAGTCTTACTCAAATGTTTCGTTCTAAAGTAACATATTGTCTCAAGACTAAACCATATATGTCTGCACGGGCAATGGCTTTTATAATCATAACTCCATATAAAATGGGTTATTGCAAGTAAAATGTTGTGGATTACATCCAAATTACCTCTTATAAAGTTATAATAAATGCTATAACGCGATATGACGTTCGTATTTCATTCGACTTAACCACGGTCCTTGTTTGGTGAAATATGGGAATATTGTTCTCTGTGCCGTATTTGTTTGCAAAATACTATACAGGTATTCCGTGGAATTCCTCATGTGTGACGTCACACTAGCTTGGGGATCCCTTTTAGTGCGTTCCTTACCGGATTGCGCCGGATTGGTCACGTGATCTTGCCAATGACATCTAGGGTTGCGTTCTAAACATTGAAACAATTCAACGGCTACTGGTATAAATTTGAAATATAACCTACAGTGCAGTCTTCAGTAACGGTTGCGTGCATCATGTTAAAAAATGGGCATTTCTGCAAAATTAATGGGCATTTCACAGTGAACTAGGAGCGGCTACGAAGTACGTAAACTCACAAAGCCAAAGGCAATCTAGGTCATCAGCTGATTCGCGACGAGCAACCAGCTGAGAGCGGTTTGACAGGAGTTTTCAATGGCGGATGGTAAGTGAATGGACTTTATACATTTATGACGCTATCTACATGTTGTGTTTACATAAGACACAATCAGCGTGTCGATTTATATAGCGATCGATGGAATAAAACTTCTTCCTAGAATTATTTTGTTATGTAATGAATGACGTGTGTACGGGTTGCGCTTCGAATCGGCCGTGGTAGCCCAGTGGCAGTGCTAGTGCTATACCCGAGTGCAGGCATACTTGGAGGCAGTGAAGGCACCGGCAAAACTACTTCGCAGCTGTGATGATCAATAAAACATAATGATTTGTAAACACAAAATGTGTAGTTCATTTACGAACATTTATAATTGGTAAAAGTAAGATTACCAATATTTATATGATCTGAAAATGTCTTGTTATTGAACTTGGGCTTGGGCCTTGGCAGTCTGACACTGAGACTGACAGCTATCTCGTGTTAAGATTCTTTGAAAAAATTATTGACCAATATATTGATTGATTAGTTAGTGTTTGTCTCCAATGCACCACACAGTATAACTGTATGGATGTTTGGTTTTAAATGGTTGGATGTGTTTAAGATTGTTCTTAAAGTTTAATTAATTTTAGGTAATCTTTTACTTAACTGGCCTATAAGTATATTATTAGGACCTTATGAAAACGGTTTTACCTGCTTTTTTGATATGTATGTGTTCGTAATTTAGTTCTTAATCACTTCCGATACAAAGAGGTCAAATATGAATTTTTCAATTGTCTTTTAGAGCAATTTAATCCCGTCGAGTCGATGTAAACCCGGTGCCATACCGGGGCATGTACATGCGAATTGAGAGCATCCCGGTGGCATCAAAAACGCGAAGGCGACTTTCTTGCAATTTTGCGGACATGTCCCCGACCTCATATCAGATAAACATTTTTAATTATGATTTTTGTTTTTATAAATGATTAAATCTTATTTGTAATGTTTCTTATGGGAATTTACTTCATCGCACGTCTTGCGAAAGTCTGCGAAAAAGCGGGGAAAATTAATATTCTCTCCTTCCCTCCTCTCTTCTCCATCTCTTAAGCTTACATAAACAGAACAAATAAGCGTTGACTGAAAGGTGCCTCCTCAATTTTTTGGCTTGTCTCATTTCAAATAAATTTTGGCAAAAAGCATTTTATTTTAAAACCTTCATGTAGTATCCACTATGACTTGCTGGCTCATTTGTGCCACTTTTGCTTTGTAGTTTTGGTAAATTCATCAGACCAAAAATGATTATGGATATTGTTCACACATCACGTATTTCGACATCAAAGAATTGCATTTGCAGTGGACTAAACCAGTTGAGGAAGCAGCATTAATTTTAATGTTTTATAATTGCTTTGGTATGCTTAGATTGTGGCCAGTGTTTACTGACTCTGCATTGAAACATTTTGGTTGAACAGCCGTCAGTGAACTGATGTGATGATTCTTCAACTTTGATAAGTGGTCGATAAGCAATGTAAGGGTTTAGAATGATTCACACATTTGTGTCTCAGTTCCACACATCCTTAGCTCATGTTATACAATGTCCTTAATGTCAAACCAACGTAAACATATTGATAAATATATTATAAACAAAATGTAGCAAGACAAAATGTTCACTGCCTTTTAGTATTATAATTCATTGTAAACAAATGTTGTTATTTACTTACATTATTTTTCTTACATAAATAATTGTAGTTTATAAATTGTTGTATTTATGCAGTTATATATATATATATACACCTGTTAATCACTGCAAATGTTGAATTAACAGAAACCATTTCAAACATGATTCTCAGTGTGAATAGCATTTGTGTGCCAATGGCAAGATTGGATGTCATTCCTAGAAATCACGTGCAGTTTTGTGATGAAATGAGACTGGGAGGGAAACATCTGTTCCGTGACAGAGCCTAGCAGCAGTGTTTGCCTTTGTGCACAGGTAATCACATTATAATGACAATCATTGGAATAGGCTGGCTGTATTGCCACAGATGTGCGGACCCCATTTGGCTATTTTAGATCAAAGCATGTTTTATGGGAATCTATAAAGCTTACTGGAGATACAAACCTGGTGTGATTGTTGTGATGTTTAAACATTACAGGTTGGCAATTTGCAGTGTAATAGATATATACCAGGTCAGTATGACAGGTACGATATATGTTATGTGAATGGCTTTCTGCGTGACATTTAGTTGAACACAATTTGGCACAAGATTGTTAGAAGTAGACTTAACTAAACCCTACATTTTCCTTCTTTCATTCATAAATCACATTATTGCTACTTAATTGATATAAGAAAACTTCAGTTGTGTAAAATTAGATCATAATTTTGTTATTTATTCCTCTTCTCAATAGAGCACATAGCTGAATCATATAACTTTTCTGAATTTGTAGATCAGCAGAACTGAACATCTAAAGTTTTACTGTCATTTTTCCCTAGCATATTCAATTATTCAACCATCTGTTGACAACTTGAGTTGATCCCTGGTGATTCATGATTCCCTGGGCTTGGGTCCCTGAAGACATAAACACAATTTAGTTGTTTTCATATTATTATTATGTATTATTATTATTAAATGTACCTACATGATGAGCAACAAGTCAACCACTACTATTGATGAGAATGTTTAAAAGGGAATTAAAGGGTAATTTAGATGTCAGTGATTTGCCTGGTGATAAATTTTTTGTACATTCTTGGTTGATTCTATATGGTTGTAAATAAAAAAAATTACTTTGGAATTATGTCGTTATTAAATAAATACAGCAATCTATCCTCGCACGCCAGTTGACTACACAACGCCTTGCTGATGTGCATTAGTTTGCTGAATTAGTTTTACAGATGTAGTTGGATCAAGAACTGTCAGTCCATCGTGCTGTGCAGAGGGAATCATGATGGACACATACCTGTATCCCAGCTCAAAGGGTACTTTACTGTACACTCGTATGAATTCAACCATTCACACAAGTGGCTGGGCTGTAATGTGAATTCAAATAATTCTTCTTGCAATTTTTGAACATAACATCAGCATGATTGGCCAAAACGAAAAGTTGAAAACAGCAAAATCTTGAAAGGCAACAAGATCTATGATTGACACAGCTTTAATTCATCGTTTCGCAAGATGGTCTGTCAGAGAGACTGATGTAATAGCAGTGCCCCCTGGTGTTTGAAGATGGAGCAACCTTGAAATGCCCATTCTAATATTTTCAATGGGTTAAAAATAACAGTAATCAGAAAAGTTCTGTTTGTGTAATGAAATTATTATACGGAGTTATCAGAATACATAGTATTATATACCAATGATCATGAATAAAGTAGGGATGGATATACATATATATATATATATATATGTAATTTTTCTCCCTAATAAGATGTTAGTCACTTAGTCATTGGTGAAGAGTATTTATTGATGATGCAGTAAATTTGTAAACAATCCTTTCGGGGGAACGTCAGCTCTTCTGGTTGACAGCGGTTGTGCAAAGAGGAACGATTAAACAAATATGTACATGTGAGACAAGTAAACAGTATGAAGCAGTTCTGGTAAGATATGTGACATGTAACAGTTTCTGTATGGTTTTATATCATATTTTACGTAACCACCAGCATGTTTTGGCCCATTTGTTATGGTACAACAGATAATTAGGTAATAAAATGAAACTAGTTATGCGGTTGTATAACCTGGGACAATCCCTATTGACTAGCATAAACCAGTAGAATTTTAGCTGATATCATTTTCTGTTTGATCACAGTAGTTGTATGTATGTATATATAAGTTGACGTCATGTTTCAGGTAATTGTGATTAGAAGATTATGGTGTCAGTTTTGTGTATATATGTGGACACTGTTGAATCGTCTCTAGTTCTGTAGACTGGTGACAAGTCTTATTGCTGTTTTGAAGCCAGCAAGTTACTTGTTAATGAGGTATGTACCAAGGATCAATAATCATTGCTGACATCATGATTTTATGGCAATTTGTATATGTTGGTGCAAGGGCTTATTCTGACAATGTTGAGTGTTAAGCCCTGCAGCAGTAATTTCTTCATAGTATTCACTGTTTTATGGCTATTTCTTGTAATCTGCCAGGAAACTGTTTGACACATGCAGTGACGCTGACTTTGTATTTTGTTATTGTTTATGTTAACCGTTAAGGCGTACATGTACTCTGTTGATGACTGTAATCTATATATATGTGTGTGTTGCTGTGAGGCCTGGGTGTTAAACCAAGGTTATACGGATATGTAGTAATCTCTATAAATAACTGGTGTTTATATGTGCCGATAAACAAAATAAAACACAGTACAACCATAGAAGACAATTTGGGCCCGAACTGGTATGCAGCTCAATAAGTAATTTTATGCCGGGTGACCCAAAGGTTTGACCAGGGTTAATGGGCTGAGGAAACACTCGGTTGTTCAGGTGTTTAGACTATTTGTATATATATGCAAATTCTTTCAGAAATAAAATCAGCAATTGTTTGGACATAATATTATTGGTGCGCGCTATTTTTTTATTGACCCTCTGACACATGTCTACATATAACCATTTTATAGTTACATAGAGCTCTTTTTAGTCCTTTGGGCGAAGGTCTAATGGACTTATGCCATCACTCTGTGTGCGCCGTCTGCCGTTTGCCGTTAGCTGCCATATCTCAGAAGCCGTTCAGCAACTTTTTCTCTAATTTTGCATAGACATATCTTAGGGTACTGCCACTATGCACGAGAAATCTGTATTTGATTGAATCATTCTAAGGGCAACTCAGGGTCTCCAAAATGCACAATTTTCCTGCTATTTCCCTGCTACTGTAAGCCTCCTGCAACCACTGATCTCCATTTATAACTAGATAGTGGCTAAGTGGAGTGGCCAGCTGTAAACCTGTGTATTGGACTGGCCTAGGCTCATTGGCTGCCATTGTCCAAATGTCAAACAGAATGCCTCCATGTGGTCTGTAACTATAATGTGTAATGGGAATCCCTACTGCACTGGCAGAACCTGAGAAACTTTAAAACAGCAATATACATAATTATCAATGCAATATAACGCTATTTAGCCAAAATTATAAGGAATATTATTAAGATGTTTTACTATGCATGTTGCAGCTAATACTTCACTCCAATTCAATCAGTATTATGTCATTAATTGCTACTGTTTTAAAATAAAAATGCATGCTATGTATATGTACCTTGTGAACAAATCAAGTTTTATCATAATTCATCTCTTTCTTCTTTCCATTCTGGGGGAGGGTGGTAGGGACAAAATGAGAACAGAAAATGTGTGCACATTTTCTTAAACAATCTTGAAATGTGCTACATGTGAGATTGCAGCTCACCAACTCTCCTGCAAGGTTTCTACAACCACTGGAAATTGGCCTAAATTTAAGTCAGGTATCAGGATAAAATTGTGCAGTATTTTTGTCTCCATATAAACACATAATCGAACTCTGGAGCGTGTTGCACTCTTGTGGTGCAGGTTAAAATAATTAAAATCAGGTTAAGATTAGCTTAAGAACAGTGCTGCATCGTGGTGATACTTAAAAGAGAAAAGCGCACAAAGTGTCTAAGTGTGCAGACTAGCCAGCCTTGCCTTGAATATGTCTAGGGTTGAGGATTTTTCAGTGCACTCAAGACAGCTGGTTCCATAGCTTGTGGATACCAGCAACATGTACAGCTGACGTACGTGCTATTTGATGCATTGCATTTAATAAAGTTCTTTCTGCAGTGAGTAGACGCAGTCACCACATCAAACTAACTGGTATTTTATGTGCTTGATATAAGACAATGAAAACAAACCACTTGTGTTTTGAAGAGCCACTTGATATCATTTTACAGCCGTGTGATGAAATCCTTCTGGTAAACATTTGGTGGTTTATTAATATTAACCTGCTCATATATAATATATGAAGTGTAAGCCACACGTCTTGCACGGGAATGCATTTTCCATTGCAGTTTGCACACATCTCTTGCTTTTTGTGCACTAACACTGCCATATAGAAATACCTTTACAATGACCATAGTACGACAGTGCATTTAGGGTCATACCAGAACAAAGGATATGTTATGAAACTGACTATAGCTGGGACGACCTGTGAGAACCAGAGCCCTGGAGCATTTTTTATTCTCAAGTGCAGCTATATTTATATGAACTTATCTGACATTAGGGGCCTCGCTGCCAGCCGTTGGGTATACCCCATTATTAAAGTGGCATCCACAAAGTAGGTGAGTAGGGTCAATGTGGCACAGCACAAAGGCCCTATAACTGGGTCGCTGGGTCACACTGGCTTTGTTTACATCTGAGTGAGTACACATGGCAGCTGATTTAACAGGCAGTGGCAGTGTGCTTGTGCAGTCAGAAAGGAGAAACTGTTCTAGCAGATGGTCGTGTCGATAAGCTGCGTGTGCGCACATTACTAAGGACCGCTTGTGTTTTTCTTAGGTGCTGTGGAGATGGGAGAAGAGACCGGCCTGCCTTTGTTTGTTGGCTCCTCCAAGCTGCCAGACGTCTGCACTGGAACAACGCGAGACATGACGGCACCGCCACTGGACGTTCCCGTGCCGCTGGACATGCCTGCGCCGCCCTACGAGGCTGGGCCATGCCTCGAATGTTCAGGACTCTATTTACCCCCCTACAACATGGTCATTCCCAAAGACACTTGCTCGCTGATGCTCAAGAAGACACCAACCATGTGCAGCCTGGACACAAAGTCGAACATGTCAGACACTTCTATGTTTCTGCCAATCTGTCGGATCTGTCACATGTCAGAGATGGAATCGTCGCCAATGGAGAGGCTTATCAGTCCATGTCGATGCACGGGAAGTCTACAGTTTATACACAACACATGCTTAATGGTGAGTGGCATTTTCTACATCCCAACAACAAAGTGCCATTAGCGTAGCTTTCAGTAGGCCATTGGTTGCAAGAAGTAACAACCCATGCAGTCATTTTAATCCTGCTGAACAGTATGCAATAGGTTAATCAGGGTCATGGCCTGATGGCATTGATTCAAGAGACATATAGAGCATTCACCTTTAACACTGACACATAGGAGAGGATTATTGTATTTAGTGGCATCATTAATGAGTGGATCAATGACTCAAAATGGGATTATCTTTAGTTCAAGAGTTCATTCTGCGGCTCAGAGGCAATATCCTGTGATGTTGTCTACCTAGGTTATAGTAACCACACACATGCACACACACACACACGGGGGTGGGGGGGGGGGGGGGGCAGTAAATTAATTGCCAAATCTGATCTGAAACCTTTGTTGATAAGTAGTTTATATAAATGCCTACTTTCATTGAATAGGCAGTGTTGGGTACAGTTACTAAATACTGTGAACAAAGTTCAACAAACTATTGTGAAGTAGTTTTTTCATGACCCAGCATGCAGTTCCAATTTACATATAAAAACCTTTGTCATAGACTGGGCTCATTTTTTGTGCCAAGGTGTTTGACCCATTTTTAGAAGAAAAATATGTATTTAGAAACTTTGGAGGTTATGTAAGTTTTTTTAAGGGAGTTAGATGTTTGATACTGATACTTCTATTTTTATAACTTTTTTAATGAATAAAAAATTCAGTGATTACCCGTAGTCTATATGATATAATACATAACAGTGTTGGACTGATAACAAAATTAGCAAAGCAGTTTAGTAATACTTATTTTGTCCACGTTTTGATTGTTGAGGTATGCAACTTATATCAATATTATATGTATTATTTAAAAATGGTTCTTCGTCTTTTATAAATTTAAACTTCTGAGTATTGTTTACAATCTTTGTTTTCTTGTAGAAATGGTTAGAAATCTGCAGCAAACGGTCAAGGAAGCCACCACGATGCGAACTGTGTCACTACCGGTTTCACAGACACAAACAGTTTAAGGTAAGTTGGCTCGCATCAGATTCGACTTTAAAAACACGAAAAGATTTGTTTTGAATAAAAGAGGAAGTAATGTTTTTTAAATCCCTGCCTCGCACATGCACACATGCATTCATGCAGTGAGCCACACACAGACACACATACACACACACGCATTCATGCAGTGAGCCACACACAGACACACACATACACACACACGCATTCATGCAGTGAGCCACACACATACACACACACGCATTCATGCAATGAGCCCAATACAGACACACACATGCACACACGCATTCATGCAGTGAGACACACACATACACACATGCAGTGAGCCACACACATACACACACACGCATTCATGCAGTGAGACACACACATACACACACACGCATTCATGCAGTGAGCCACACACAGACCCACACATGCACACATGCATTCATGCAGTGAGCCACACACACACGCATTCATGCAGTGAGCCACACACAGACACACGCATTCATGCACACATGCATTCATGCAGTGAGCCACACACATACACACATACACACACACGCATTCATGCAGTGAGCCCCACACATACACGCATTCATGCAGTGAGCAACACACAGACACACACATGCACACACGCATTCATGCAGTGAGCCACACACAGACCCACACATGCATTCATGCAGTGAGCCACACACAGACACACACATACATACACACACATACACACACGCATTCATGCAGTGAGCCACACACAGACACACACATACACACACACGCATTCATGCAGTGAGCCACACACAGACACACACATGCACACACGCATTCATGCAGTGAGCCACACACAGACCCACACATGCACACACGCATTCATGCAGTGAGTCACACACAGACACACACAGACACACACATACATACACACACGCATTCATGCAGTGAGCCACACACAGACACACACATGCACACACGCATTCATGCAGGGAGCCACACACAGACCCACACATGCACACACACGCATTCATGCAGTGAGCCACACACAGACCCACACATGCACACACGCATTCATGCAGTGAGCCACACATGCACACACGCATTCATGCAGTGAGCCACCCACAGACACACACATACACACACACGCATTCATGCAGTGAGCCACACACAGACACACACATGCACACACGCATTCATGCAGTGAGCCACACACAGACCCACACATGCACACACGCATTCATGCAGTGAGCCACACACAGACACACACATACACACACACGTATTCATGCAGTGAGCCACACACAGACACACACATGCACACACGCATTCATGCAGGGAGCCACACACAGACCCACACATGCACACACACGCATTCATGCAGTGAGCCACACACAGACCCACACATGCACACACGCATTCATGCAGTGAGCCACACACAGACCCACACATGCACACACGCATTCATGCAGTGAGCCACACACAGACCCACACATGCACACACGCATTCATGCAGTGAGCCACCCACAGACACACACATACACACACGCATTCATGCAATGAGCCACACACAGACACACACATAGACACGCACACACACATATATATATATGGGCAAGAAGACAGTACTGGTACACAAAAATGGGACATGAAAATTTATATGCGTAATTTTGATGCAAAAAGGAGGAGGTAACTGTGCATAACTGCTATCGAAGCCGGGATAACATTCCTCACTGTCAAGAGATGGCAACATGAAGTTAACCCTCTCAAGGCCAGATTAATGGAAATATGTGCCTGTTATTGAATCCTATTAAAAATCGAGAGAATGTGCTGTGAGTGAATCATGCGATATACTCGGACTGCATGAAAGCAAATAAATAAATAATTTATGATCCAATTCAAATAACATTTTCACAACATCTGAAGAACTAATTCCTGGTGTAACTAGCCAAATATGTGACATGTCAATTTATTACCTAAATATGAATTGCTAAAGTTTGACAAAAATAAAATACTTAACTAATTTTCAACAATTCATTTTTTTAAATATGTTTCAATAATAATTAGCGGTTACATGCTGCGTGTGAAATGTTCATAAATTACTATGCTACAGAATGGAAAACTAATTAAATGTCTATGGTAAATAAAATTGAAATAATTTCGGTTTTTCAAAGTACATGTATTTTCTAGATTTTATACAAAATGGCGTTCTTTGTGATCATAGCCGTCATCCCGTCTGAACTATTAAGTCGGTGTTATATTTAAAATGCATAACCATAGTGCAAAACATTCCCCTTCGATGGCAGCGTTCGTTATAAACTCGATTCGAAAATCCCATCAAAGTCCGAATCACTGGAGTTCGACATAATGACAATGTCGAGAATTACATCAAAACTAAAAAAGCACCACCCGCTTCGTCGCGTGGCGCATTAATACTTCTGTACAACAAAATAGACCGCTCAAAAGTTTGCATTTAATCGTAGAAATCGCCTGCGGACGTATGTTTTAGTATAATTCCTGGGTGCTTCCATGTTTATGCCCGTAGCAAATGTTAAAATCTCATTGGCTGAAAATCACCATTAAAATATTCACTGCGTGGCGTAAAAGAGGGACCGGAAATTGTGTGTCGCTGCGTTCGACTACAAAAACCGCGTGATGGTTGGCGCTATTTAGCCACGGAAATCGCCATCATTTCTAACTTTTGACGCTTCCCAATGAAACTTCAATATTATTATGTGCTAACTGCCGAAATGAATTTCCGTTATTGGATGACACTGTTTCGCGGAACCAGTTTAAATGTGCCCCTGTATTCGGGCGTATTCAGGCATTCTGGCCGTGAGTGGGAGTCGGGTTGATTCGGGCGTTCTGACCACGAGAGGGTTAACCTCAAAGGTAGTACGTAACTTGGACACAGATTAAGATCAATATGACCATGACATCCGGATCAGATTTAACTTGAGAACCAGCAAGATTCATGAATTAGATATGCAGCAAATGTGTTCTATTCCATAAAAGTTTGGTGTTCTCTTAGGTAACGATACTAGCTTTACCATGCTGGTTGAGGGCAGTAAGTAACATAGACAAACATTTCAGTTTGGTGTGTGGTCAGAGGTAGATGGGGACCAGCTAGAAGCTAATGTAATCCAAGAGCCTTGTAGCTAAACTAAATTTCTGACAAGGTAATATCCTACTGCACCATACAGAATAGGCTTAGTGTATCATGAAAGGCAGTACATAACATGAACATTTTTGTAAGAATTTTTTTAAAACCTCCAATTTTGATAACAAAATCAAAACAGACCTTCTTCTGCACTGGAACCAATAATATTGAAGTAACATAGAAGACTGTTGGGAGCAGCAGAACAAACTTCACCAACTGATAAAAAACTTTGCCATTTGTTACATTATCCCAGCAGCACAGAGACAGGTAGATGGAGATCTTGAAACGCCAACTTAGATTTAGTAAAGGAAGAAAGAACTCAACACTTATCTTTATGAAAAAATGCAGTGTTTATTGTAAGGTACAGAGGTCCTAGATCCTTTGGCTGAGACAGGAATCAACAGTCTAGGGCTTTACTATCGGTTTGATTTGTAGATCTACAAATCAAACCGATAGTAAAACCTAGATCCTTTAGGCACTGGGATTGGCTCCCCCAGCTGCTGGGCGATGTCTTCTCCAAGAATTTCATGAGTGTATTCGGTGGTACGGTCCCACTTCAAAGTACCGCATCCCCAGCGGTTCTGTATGCACGATCTGAAACAAGTTACTCCATCATTAATATACTATTTGTATGTATTTATAAAAGTAAACTTGTAATGATTATGCCTGGAGTAATTACAAATATTGAAGAAATTATAACAGGTTGAACCAAAATACAATGTAAGTAATTGCTTCTAATATAATAGTAATAGGAAGGAAACTAAGTAATAGTAATTATAAAACATCATGGACGTCCATGTTGTCGTAGATGGGTTCTCGTTGCCGTAAATGAGTTCGCATTACATCCTAGTATCCACGATGTTGTATAATGGTGAAAAAAAATTATCACAAACTTTTTATTTATGCTTCTAGAAAAATAACTCCCCAAATTAATTAGTGCCAATGAGCGATCATTTCACGACATGTCTGATATGTAATGCATTTTATCTTCGTGGTCGTAATGTTCTGAAGGTGTATGTAACGTAGATGGACATGGAAAATTGCGTACAACTGCCACCTGATATTTTAGGTTGCTGTTTATTAACAACAACCTAAATTATGTATTAAAATTATACTTACGTACTTTAAAATACAGGCATTTTGGGTTATTTTCCAATTAAGCTGAATTTTTTACAATCTAAAACAGAGCGAGAGAGCCGGCTACAATATATACACTGGTTTTTCCGTGTCCCAATTATGACATAAAATCATGTCAGTTTCGGGCAGACATCGTTCATACATAAAAATGGGTTGAGCAATGGGATATTTTTTCCTGGATGTTATCTCTATGGGACATATTGTAAATTTATATATATAATAAGTCAAAGAAAACTTTTATTGTACAATATTTAATTCACTTACAATTAAGGCAACACAAGTGTGTACCAATACTGTATTCTTACCCATATACACATGTATACTTTCACATGCCTGTAATCTGTATGGATCATTCTGGAATTAAGCACATTTGAGAAAGTGAACAATTTAAGTGTAAGAACATTTTTGTTCATACAAGTTGAATGTGTACAAAACATACTTTTCTTCAGTAACAAAATATGCTGACTGACACAGTATAGTTTTTACAATGACATAATACATTTGGCAGACTTCTCAAAATCACGGGAGTTATTGCACATTGTTAATGCTCACTCCTTGATGTCTGCAGATGCACCATTGGCACTTTCCACGCGTCTCACGCCAAGACAAGATCCTCCACGTCATATTCTTCTTTAACCTCATCGTGATGATCACATGTGCGATCGCGACGGTCATGTGCTTTCTCTCGGACAATGGCCAGATAAAGGAGTTTCCGCGCAACAAGAAGGGCGACCTTACGACAGAGGAGATCGTGACGCTCGCATGCGGTGTCCTCTTCTTTGTCTCCTTCTTCATCTCGATGTCCGTTCAGATCAAGGCGAAGCACACGGTGTACCAGCTGCTCGTGAAGTTCATCACGCAGAACATGGAATGGGAGATCTACGAGTACGACAAGTCGAAGGACAATCTCTTCAAGAAGGTCATCTACAAGGGGCCGCCCGTGCAGGTGTGATTCGCTCGGGCGGCGACACTTCTTTCACCAACGTGTGCTTGTATTCCCAGTGGCCATGCTGTGCATGCCGGATAACGCACAGCGTTACCACTTGTACCTGGATGCAGTTGTTTGTTTGTTCGCAAAGTGATATGACAGAAGCGTTTTCAAACAAAGCCTTGTGCAGTGTCGACCCATAGACGCCACAACGCTGGAGGCATTTTTATGATGAGCGCACCAGTGCCATTGTAAGTTTGCAGTGCTAGCAATCGCTTCAGCGCGAAACCTCAACCTTCTGTCTTCTCACGGGTACAATAACGACCACTGCTATTGGGCATGTAAGTCCAGTTGTCTTTCTCATCAGCTGCTCGCTGGATTACATCGCTCAGGACTAGGTTAGCTTTTGCGGATCAAATCCAGCTTTCTTTGGGGTGGCGTGCATACCTCGACGTCGATGTTATTCAGCGCCGAGGGTGGCTGGGCCGAACAGTTATTTATGTGGCCAGGATTATTCTGCCACCGTTGCTGCTGTTAGAACATTATACAGTATTGCTTGTGGATATTATAGCTGTTCCGGATTGGCCTCACAGTCTGGAGAGTGTTGGAAACTGTGGTCAGTATTCGAGTCGTGTGCGTGTGTATGTGTGTGAGGGTGAAGACATTTGTAGATTTGTTTCTGTACATTATTGAGATTCAGCCATTGTCACGTGTTATTGTTTGAGTACGAGTGATGAGTTGCCATGTTCATCCTGTTGCCATCAACGCCATGCATTTCCTGCAGATAGATGGACAGTTAATCCAGAAAGGTGCTTGTCACAAACAGTTTGATAGTTCTGTGGCCAGTTTCTGTAAGTATAAGTTATAATGTGTTGGGCCAGCCAGCAGACTACATGGACAAACTGTGTTTAATTTTGAAGGGAAGAAGCTTGAAAACTGTGCTGCTTGATGGTGGAAGCAGTTGACAAGCTGTCAGTTTGACTGACTTGCACCATTGTATTATTCCCAATGAGAGGATTTCTTGACTACTACCGTATTGTACCTAATATATGAGCTGTGTGAATGCATTAACTGTGGTGTACATTTAAGGATAGGTGACTAAGTTGTAAACATTTTTATTATAATTTTTTCCATATTTGAAAACGGAAATTTATGTTGCTTTTGCTGACATAAAATTTTGAACACCTGTAGAAACAATATTCTTTTCAAATGAGCTCTTCTATTAGGGTATGCTCATTTATTAGGTGCAATACAGTATCATGGCGGTACAAATGCTAAATGTTTGCTTGTGTTTTTGGCCAAGTTGAATTATAAAAATGACAAATTGTTCAATTCTGTTTCAGAAAACAATTACCGTATTCATTCTTTTTAGCGTACATGCCCTAATTAGCATATAGCCCCCTTTTCCAGTAGGATCTGATGTCGGTTTGTGACTAAAACTGATCCCTGGATCCATCATTTATTGTAATTCCATGTCAACCATTGACAATATGAGAAAGAAAGTTCCACCTGCATCCACACTCCACAGCCTGTGTAAAGTACAGTGTGGAGTACAGTAGAAACAGTAAAAACATACACCTAATTTCCACCTTGTAGCATCACCATTTTGTCATTTTTACACCTGTTAGAGAAGCAGAATATTTTTGTAACTTTAAGAATATTTCGTAAGCATACTGTACGCTAAAAATAATGAATACGGTACATTTGGTTAATTATAAATAATGTTACATGCCACATAACTGGTTTGGGTATTGAAAGCTTAGAGCGTGAGCTGGTTAAATGTGTTGTCTTAATATAATTATTGTACACGTAATACTCTAATGCATACAGTAGTGATGCATACAGTATATGAGTCTGCACCAAACTTTCTGTTTCAAGGGACGACTCATTCCAAGGAGTGACTAATTACAGACAACTTTTACACTTGTTCTAAGCTTCTTACCGAAGTCTTCAATACATACACGTTTTTGGCTACAAAGGGTACTTGAGTTGCACTAGCCAAATGTGATTTTCTACGATTGTTGTACTGGATTATTATTATAATGTAATCGGTACACTGATGGCAGCAAACATGCTCGTGCAGCCTAGAGATTTTCCTAGTGTGGCTCATGCCTATGCACTTGGTGGTTGCTAAACGAACTTTTAATGTACCGTTTGGGAAAACGTTGGAGGCAGTCGTTCCATTTTGAAGGGATGGGTATATTTATTGGTGGTGTATGCAGACTGTGTATATGGACAGTAATTCTAACAGATCGATGTGTATGCTGTGTCTCACATTGTTGTAAGGTAATGCTGATCTCTGGCATGGTTAGTCTGATTCAAAGAATCATTTAGGCTTTGTCATATTTGCTATTTTTACAACAGTGTAGATATTTTAATAATTAAAGTCCTTTTAAAGAATGGTTGCCTTTACATTTGTTGTGCTGTGATATAGGTATTAATTATTGTTACAAGTTTATGCGCCAAAAGGTGCAGCAGCGTACACAAAGACAGCAGGGGATGATTTATCTAACTAGGAACAATCGTTAAGATTATATATTGTAAGCAATCTTGAAGGGTAATGATTATTGTTACTCCACATCCACCCAGGCTATCTTCATCGTTCTGAACCCCAGGATCAGAGTTTTGTCTGGATCGGCTGCACAGTGGATGCAACTGTTCATAGTGGACAATAGACAGACTGACAAACACACTTTTGCTTACATATTTGATACACATACAGGTGTCTCTATTAATTATAGCAGCAGCAGCAAAACAGTCTGATTAATGGAAACTGGCTGTTGCGAGATACACTGGAATCCATTTTGTGGATGTTTACTACCAGGACTGTCGCGTCGTCTAGTCGAATCCTCCATCATATAATACTATGGAGATAAGTGTATCTATACAACTGTAGCCACAGGGTGGAACATGATAGAACTAAGAAACCGCCCCAACTGCAGTTAGTCACATGGTGTGCAGTGGTACAACATATTTTTTCACCGCACTTGCAGATAACAACACGACAGGCTAGTTTAGTGCTGACAATTATCGAGAAATAGGGTTTGGCTGGAAAATAGATCACCTTGCTGTGGTCTACGATAAGGATGCACTTTGACTTGGTTACACTCTACAGCTTGGCGGCAAGATGTCCAGATAAGAATCTCATTTATAAATAATGAACATGTTTCCTTTTTGCCATTCTTGAGGGGTAGAAACCTGGACTATGCAGTGAGTCACGCTGACAAAACATTGATCAACCAGATGGCTGCATAAAAGTCTATTCAAATAAGGTTCTGATAAGCCTGATGTGGCTGAATGAAGCATAGGTGGAAGGAGGGCTCCGATGGAAATGGGATGGGGAATCTGATACGGCAAATAAACAATCAACAATTTTTCCAAAGTTTGCTTGTCTCGCTGGATTCTTGATCCCAGCGATAGTGAGTGGTTGTGAGAGTCAACAAATGTGCATGCAGTTTGAATCGTTTGCTTCACTATTTATACAACTATCCTCTGCCTACTACTCCAGATGTCTGACTGTTGTATACGTCACCCGCAAACTGCTCATGGCATGCACCGAATCTGAACTTATGTAACTAGCTACTTTTTTAGTAAAAGAATTGGTTTACTGGGAATCATTCCAGCCTTTTTTGCGGCGGATGTTTTTAAATAATGGATGAGTACAGATTACCAAAAATAGCATGGAAAATAGAAGAATACTACACAAACACATAATTTATGTTGTACATGCTATACAGCCAATTCCATGTATGGTTATTTGTTATGCATTTCTAAAGGCAACATGCAGTACTTGCAATAATGCTACAAGATTACTAAAACTAAGAACAGTTATCGGGCCAACCATTAAACTTATATATGTACCGTATTCGTTCTATTAAGCGTACAGTACGCTTAGCAAATATTTGAGACACACATGTCAAATTTTTGGTTCCAATAAGCGTACAGAGGTGTCCAACCATTTTTGGGGGTTCCTGTGGTTCCTGAGTACAGCCATCTCAGTAGACATGACTGGCAAGCGATTTATGCATGATAATTTAGGTGGACCTTTCGATGTTGTTTCATCACCAAGCGTTGAATCTAGTGTGATATTGGTAGAATTTAAAACACAATGATGGATTCAACAGTCAAGGCTGGCATTGAGATCACGGCGTCGGTTGCTACTAAAAAGGGGATGTACGCTAATTAGGACATGTACGCTTAATAGAACGAATACGGTACTTCAAATCACTGAACTAGTCAGCCACATAGTTTTCGAGAGAGCAAGGAGTGGTTGACAATATCAACATGTACATACCAGGTAATCGTATTGTGCATTCACATGAAGATTCCAATTTGTTTAATTCTTTGATTTAATGTTTGGGTACACATTACATAAGTTAATAATCTGTCTGGTGATGTCATAAAGTGGTTGCACAAACCAGCTAGAATATTGTAGTGGATACTAGGTAGGTTTGCATTTTCACAAAATGAATTTGAAATGAGATGACCAATAAAACTGAGGAGGCACTTTTAATTGTAAGTAACAGGAAGAGAGACATGCTGATCTGGCAACTTTGTTTCAATCCAGAGTACATTCTAGCAAATTGCAACATATTTGTATGCTTCCTAGGTTACATTTAACACCATTAACCACTTGAGAGAACTGTAGGTATACAAATGAAAATCCCAAACATTGGATTATGCAACCATATCACACTCAACGATTTAAAATTACTTATGTTCTTCTATCATAAGGGCAAACAGTATATACCAAATATCAAGTGATGTGCTCAGCAATAGTGAATACTGATGCTGTATGTATGGCAAGGACAGACAGATATAAACATTGTTTATTAGTCTACCAGAACAGCATTTCGTAGAAGCCCCAGCTGGATTTGGTACACAGTACTGCACACATAGACAGGGCTGAGGTTAAGCTAAGGTAGACACTTGATTACTCATAACATAAGTGTACTGAAATTGTAAAATGTTCCTTATACAGGATTACTTTTCTGAATATGGTATTTAAGGTAAAAGTATAAAAGGTAGGCTTTTACTTAAGTTAGACAAATAGAAAATGGGGATGAAAATATATAATTAGGCTTGCGCAGGAATGGGACAAAAATAAAGAAATTAGGGTTTTGTATAAAACAATATTATAAAAATGGGAAAGCAGTGAACCCCAGCCACACCTCTTTACAAAAGAAATGGAAAATTTGAGGCTCTGTGCACACATTGCCAATAAATGAAATAATAACAGTAAACAAACTCTACAAATACCTTTGCAATTTGTTGTGATAATCCAAGTGTATTTTTTATTACTGAAATTTTTTCTATTTACACATTTCCGAGTAACATGTGTATGTATATTTCTTGGCTTGTGTTAGATCTGCATATATGATAAACCTACTTTCCCCTGAAGTAAACAGTTACGTGTGCGCTTACACGCAATAAATATTGGATGGCCCAGAAAAAGGTTGAACATGTTACTGCACTTTGGAATCAAAACAAAAACAAACCTGCCGACTTCGAAGAAGAGGAAGAAGTTATAATGTGATTAATCAATGATCTGTTTTCATACCCATTTATTTTTAGGCAGAGCAAGTATATTTAATTGTGCAAAACATAAAAAATAGGGAGAACGCTGCCAATTGTGTCATGGCAGCATCAGGGTAAATGTAAATTACAATACAAAATAAAAATCGTGCATCAGTGCACTAAATGGTTTTGTAAGTTGACTATAATTCAGAGTCCTATAGAATCATAAGAGGGGCACAGTGGCCGAGTGGTTAGAGTGCCGGACTGTCAAAATTTGGGCAATTTCGTTCACCCTATGTCAGCCCCCTTCCAACCAGCATGGAAGGGTAGGTCAACGACACCAGCATGCAAAGTACAATGAAGCCAAGGCCCCCAGTCCCCAGCAGCATCAAAAGAGTATGACCAAGGAGGCGGTTCGGGTCAACTAGGACTACGTGCTGGGGGTTGCTAAGGATTTCTTGGGTCAAGAAGAGCCGCCGACAGAAAGTAAGTAGACTGAAGATAGCAACATATAACGTAAGAACACTACTACCGGTAAGAGATGAACAGATACAAGAACTGGAGGAAGAACTTAGGGAAACCAGGTAGGTATGGGATGTGATCGGGATTGGGGAAGTCAGAAGAAGAGAGGAATGCTTCATTACCTTACAAAGCGGTCATCTACTATACCTTTCCATGGAGAACTATAGCCAAGCAACAGTATGCTTTCTCATAAATAAGAAATGGAAAGACAATATAGTGAGGGTTAACAGCATCAGTCCCAGAGTAGCAGAACTTGTTTTATGCATAACAAAGCGCTACAAAGTGAAGATAGTACAAGTATATGCACCAACAACATCATACTCAGTAGAAGACACAAACAACTTCTACAACGATGTGGATGAGACCTTAGAAATGCCAACCCACTACACGATAGAGATGGGAGACTTTAATGAGCAAGTAGGGAAACGAACAAACTTTTCGGAAACGGCAACAGGTAAATTTGGCCTAGGTGTGAGAAATGAAAGAGGCTACACCATGGTAGAATGGGCAACATCAAGAAAATACAAAATCATGAATACCATGTTTCAGAAGAAAGCAGGGAGGAGATGGAATGCCCAAATGCAGAAATGAAGAACAAAATTGATTACATTCGGACAAACAGGCCAGACATGATCACTGACGTAACTGTCATCAACCAAGTCAACATCGGATGTGACCACAGAATGGTAATGAGCAACATCAAACTAGACGTCAAGGCTGAAAGGAAGAAGTTGGTAAACAAGAGACCACCAAGTGTAGATACCACACAAATAGGAACAAAAAAGATTGAATTTCAACTCAAACTGCGAAATCGATTCGAGACACAACAAGAACTAGACGACATCGACACCATGAGTGAAAACATCGCTGAGATGATCCAAGTAAGTGCGACAAGTGTTGCGAAAGCAATCAACAGGCATGTAAAGACGAGAATAACGTCACCGACATGAGCACTGATGAAGAAAAGATGAAAAATGGTGGATAACGGCGACCTTAAAAAACAAATAGAGTATGCAGAAATATGGCAGACCATCAAAAAGAAAGCAAGAGGACTTCGGAAAGTACAAACAAGAGATCATGCGAGAAACGATTATGGCATCAGAGAGCCTGAAGAAAGCCAGAAGAACACAGGCACTAGGCCGAGACAGACTGATTACACTTCTAGACAAGCAGGGTAGAGAAATACAAAACCAAGATACGATCATGGAACAAATAGAGGAATTCTACACCGAACTACACATCAGTGAACAGAGAACCATAATTCACACCGACCCGAAAGAGGTACCAGAGATAACACAATGGGAGGTGGAAACAGTGCTAAGAGATATGATGAATGAGAAGAGATCAGGCAACGAACATGTAAACATTGAAACATTAAAAGCAGAAGATACCATCTCAAAGACACTGGCTAAGCTCTATACTAAATGCTTATCAGAAAGACAAAACCAACCACGAGAGCAAGCAGGATTCAGAAGTAGGTACTCAACGACAGACCACATATATGTCATAAACCAACTGAAAGAGAAGTGCCGAGAATATAATATCCCGCTCTGCATTGTTTTCATCGACTACAAGAAGGCTTTCGACTCAGTGCAAAATCAAGCAATATTGACCTCCCTTCAAGAACAGGGGATGTAATGTAATTATATATAAACACCACACAGACAGAGAACGTTGAAAGGTACGTCTATCTGGGACAAAACAGAAACCAAGACAAGGAGATTAAAAGAAGAATCACTGCCGGCTGGACAGCATTTGCCAAACACATCTTTAAGGGTAACTTTGGAACCTGCTTGAAGAGACATGTCCACAACTCATGCGTACTTCCAGCGATGACATACAGCACGGAAACATGGGCACTCACCATCCAGGTAAAGAACAAGCTAGCAGCCGCATAAACAAAGATGGAAAGAAGTATGTTAAACATCATCTATCAAGAGAGAAAAAACAAACATCTAGGTAAGGCAGAAGACAAAGGTCATAGATATAGACAAAATCAGAAGACAGAAGTGGACCTGGGCAGGGCACATCAGCAGACTACGAGATAACCGATAAACATCGCATATCACAACCTGGAGACCTTACGAAGGGAAACGATCTAGAGGAAGACCGGCGAGACGGTGGAGAGACGAACTAGACGAGTACTGGAAGGGCACCATCTGGCAGAGGATAGCACAAGATGGACAGATTTGGAAATTACATGCTGAGGCCTTCGCCCAACCACGGGACACTACGGCTGCACAATGATGATGATAGAATCACCAATTGTGAGAAAATTCCAAAACGAGGACATTATAGCTTGAATACACACCTCATCTCAAGTTCACAAAAAAGCTGAATTTATTTATACATAAACATGCATTTATTGTGCTAGGACAAACACAGGTGTTGTTTACTACAGAATATTTAATCAATTACGACAGTGTTCACAGCGTGCAAGTTTTGTTGCGGCGCGCTTCCTAAACATGCACTGAAATGCTGTTGCATAAAAAGACACCGCTGGCAGCTGTTATGCAAACGCAGCTGTCCCATTTCCTTGTTCCACATTTAGATACGCCTGTTGCAACACCAGGAGCAGGAGGCTGACATAGGAGCACTCACGAGGGAAACAGCCCCCCCTGAAACACCCTCCCACCATCCTCAGAAAGAGTTACATCTGCCGCCCTAATAACAACCCCACCCATCTTCAGTGGCATGATGCAATTACCCAGTTTTTTTCTAAACCCATTTAAAGTTGCTGCCCTAATTTGACAGGGCAGCAACTTTAAATGGGTTTAGATTGACAGGGGTGTTTGTTTTTTCCTGCAGGAGTTTCTGGTGACCTCAATTGTGGCGTGTCAGATAAAGTTAATTGACCAATTAGCATAAATCATCTAACTGAACAGTGAACAAGAGTAAATGTGCTAGTAACCGAGGTTGTTAGAGCACAGGAATGCAGGACAGCCCGACACTGGGTTCTTACTTACACAGACATAGATACATAATTACTGTCTCTTTCTTGTGGAACATTCTTCTTTTTGAACCAGGATATGGACCACTTTTCTGTGTCAGAAATCTTAGTAAAAGGTTTGGTTTACTGGGAATCGTTCCAGCCTTTTTGCTCTTTCTTTTTCAGAGGCCGTGCAGGAGAAACTCAATGTTGCAGATTTTTAATGTGTAATGTGTATGATTTTGTGTAAATAAACACAGCCATCTCACTGTTTGCTGGTTCAACATCAATATTTTCAAAATATAATAAAATGTGTAATATTAACTTTACGAACCAATAATGTTCATACAAAATAAATGCCTGGGCTGGTTCTTGAGCTGCGAATGTAGCTGCATGGAAGTTGGACAGAAACCAAGTAAGTGTCCATCCATTACGGTCACGTTGGATATGAAGAAGTACAATAGGCCATAATGTCAGCACAGTAGGAGCAATCTCAAACATTCATGTTTGATATTAAATGAAATCGGATTTGTTGGCAGTTAGCAACAGTTTCATTATTAAAATATATATATCTTAAAAAAAAACAAGTATATCCCATCACTGCACATACAGAAATGTTTACACTGTGATGGATGATGTGTGGCTTGGCAACAAAGTTGCACACAGAAAAATTTGACATTTTCATGTAAGGAAGTAAATCAAGTTATGAAAGATTTTTGAGTAGGCTCCTTAAAGCTACACCTGCACCTAAGTACTTACACTACAAGCTATTCAAGTGCCACCATAATATAAACTAATTCTAGTAGATTCTGAACAATAATGCTGACTCATACTGTTAACAGCATAGTCAGATGTTTAGAACTTACATCAAGGTTATTATTGGAAGTTGAAATTTTAACGTTTGATATTTCCACCAAATATCCACATGAAAATTAAATGATACAACGTTGAAAACCTTATAAGAACATGACAATTCGGCCATACGATTTGGTGCTACATATTTTTACGTTTTTTTTACTGTTTCACCATTACAGTGATACAATTTGTTTGGAAAATGTACCCCTGATACAGATATCAAAAGTAAGGTGTCGATTCTTTGGGGAAAATCTTTGGATTGATCTAAATTGTCATGCATAGTGTCTGGTTTTAGTACCAAGTATCATGTTTTAAGGTGGGATCCTGGTAGTACTGCTGTTGCAGAGCAGCTGTTTCCAGTGCTTGGAAACTTTATAAACACAGACCTGCAAACCCGGATCTGCACTTATCAGATGAAATACCCAAAACAATTAGACACACTGGCCACATATGTAACAGCTGTAAACATTGTTTGCTGCCAGATAACTAAACATGTGCACAGTACTACAGAAGTTACTGATATTAATTTTTCAAAGGCATTACTGGCACCGAGTGTGAAAGAAAGAATTTGTTTACTAATAGAAAGACATTTGTACTCAACCTCAATTTCCGCTCTCCTGGAGCAAACAGCAAACTCTGTCCTTATCCACAATGATTGCAAAACAAAATATCGGCCCACACTATACACCTGCTATTTAAGGAACGTGGGTACATCAAACCGTTTAACCCAGAAGAGAGATTTCAAAGTAATTCCTTTCAATCGGAGTCCTTATAGTGAGCATACTCTAGTTACTTCTACACTCTACAATCAATCAAACCATGACCAATATATTGATTAAGCAAATCTTTATTTCCAATATATAAACATGCAATACAACAGAGAAGGTGAAAATGTAATACTTACCAAAAATGTCCCTGATATTTACCTAATATCACAATTATATAAGCATACTTTCTCTCTGAATAAAACATTAAATAAACTGCACCTACTTTATCCACTTCGCAGTGTTAAGCAAGATTCTGACATATGCGAAAAATGTGAGGAATTAATAATATATAACACAGTATTTACGACAGTTGCTGGAGATGCAAAACAGAAAATACAGTACTACATTTCAGAGCTGGTGATATATTAATTATAATAATTAATATTCACATGGCTTTTCAGCAGTATACAACTAGCTAAATCTTCACAATTCTTTGTCATAAAACTACCAACAGTGTGCCACAGATCTAAAGCTCACCAGTGCATTCTAATGTTATCATTATCACAAGGCAACACAGATACAACACACATAAAATCAAGTTAATCTGTATCTGGGGAAGACAGGGAGACTTACTGAAGACGAATGGTCAGATAAAAACATCAATACCAGATAGCAAGAATTAAATTTACTATTCTTGCTGTATAATGGAAACAATATCTTCCATATCAATACCAGATATTTTATATTTTTCATTTTCCACATTTTTGGGAGCTTTATGAATGTCACAATAAACCACAACTCATAGCACACACTGTCTCTGACTAGTACAATGTGTACACAGGCCAGCTCCCATTCCTTCCCTCCCTCCCTGTTGTGGGTGGAAGAGGGAGCATCTCTACAAGTGTCTCCTTCTAGGTGGAAGTTGCATCTGAAAGAACAAGACATCACTTTACAACCTTCTCAATATAAATGTAACACAATCTCGAATAAACACACATGTGAACAACTACAAGTACATTACATTACACACAGATGTGAAATTAATGTAACTGTGTTACAAGGGATGGCATGCTAGGCTATAAAAAACATGCAATAATATTTAAATATCCCATTATTAAAACAACCTGTTGCAATAACGAAACTAGGGGTCCTAGGTTAAAGTCCATACACAAATCAAACCTATACATATAACATAAAATATCCGTTTTTTTAATATGTAAACAAGATGCAATCTGCAGTCTGCAAATATAGTAATCTTGAATTCAAAATATCAATATAGTAGGTCCTGTTACACATATTCAACTCCGCCAAACACAAACCCCTTAGTTGGGTTGACCGAGTTGCATCATCATGCAATAAAACCCGGTTACAGCAACTACCTAAGGGCTTGTTTACTTCATTTTTACGATCTACCTCTAAGAACCTGGCCATGAAATGGCAGTAATAAAAACCAGACATCTAACTTAACAACCTGTGCAGTCATCAACCACTCTGTGGTGGCTGACATCTCTGGTTTAGGGGTTTGCTACATTTCAGCAGGGGGGGTGACAAATGTGTGCTGACATACATGTGAACGGTACAAGACTAGACAGACAGGTGGCGCTAGGCAACGAAACAACTTTGGCAGATTTTCTGGAAGGAGTGATTCAATGAGACCTGCTCAGTGTATTGTGCCGAGGAAGACTGTACATAACCCCTGGACTAGTAGTCTAACCTCTCCTTGTTAGGGGTCATACAATTTCTAAACAAAGAAAATTCCAGGATATTCCAGGACAAGTGAATATAAGCTAGCAGAACATTTCTTGTTGCATGCACAACTGCCATAACAGCACGGACCCAATCAGCCAACCTGTGCTCTTCACGTTTGTCAGCAACAAAATACCTGTAGTCACGTACACCAACCTGGCAAGCACATCGTACCGATTTCCCCGTATAAATCTAATATATTTATTATATCTTTAGGAAAATTACCTCATCCAACTTTACTATGAATTTGTTTTAATTGGAAAAAAATTTATAATTTTTTCTCGTTTTCATCACATAAGTAAACAATCAAATGATAAATTTATAGAAGTTGAAGAGAAACTACGTTTGATGTTAGGCACACTCTGGCAGACTTCATTTGATTTTGCATATTTTGTAGCATGGTAGGTGGCAATACTCAACTGGCATACTAGAAATGCTCTATACCAGTTGACCAATGCAGAATGCTATATATTTAGACCAAATTTCAAGTAATAAATAGATTTCAACCCAAAAATGTGGCATGTCTGCAAATATCAAGTCATGCAGTAGTTTGATTTTCTAATCAGAAATGTATCATACTGTATATACTACTGTGTATCGTTGACCTAGTAACTCTTACTGATCCACAGAAATGTATCACTGTATATACCACTGTGTATCGTTGACCTAGTAACTCTTACTGATCCACAGAAATGTATCATACTGTATATACCACTGTGTATCGTTGACCTAGTAACTCTTACTGATCCACAGAAATATATCATACTGTATATACCACTGTGTATCGTTGACCTAGTAACTCTTACTGATCCAGACTACAACTCATTTGCAGACTGCACAGTGTGTCAGAAAAGCAGTTTATTTCATGAAAAACATTGTATAAATGACAGCAGGGTCAATGTAGGTAGTGATTTAACACAGAACAGAACATGTGACACACACCAGGGTTTGACAAGGACAAAGAACACCGGTGATATACGAATGAAACGACACAACTGTTTGTAGTACTTATGGTGTATTCTTGTTGAAGTTATCAACATGCCAACCAACCATGTGAACATATTTTCCTACAACAATTATTCATATCACAATAGGCACTGATGCATTCTAACACAATGTCACTTAATTGCCACTCTACATTGTAGTTCCATGAAACTACACAGCATGGCACGTTAAATGTAGAGCCTACATTTAACGACCAAATCTTCTGAACCCCAACATAAGATGCTAAAACATACATAAAACTGAATTTTGCACAGAGAAATAAATACTCACAGACACAAGGGAAACACATCTCACATTGTTTATATTCAATAAAATGAAGTAAATGTCAGTGTGTGCCTGACCTGGCCCCCTTCATCCTGTCTTGGTTGTGTGACTTTAACCCAATTTCGTATAACAAGCCCACAGAGACACCCTCTAGATACAGGCCAGCACAATATCAAACCTGAAGATGTGTACTTGAGAGAGAAACAAAGTTTACTAAAGACGGTATGGGGTGGGTCAAAGCAACTGTTTAACAAGTGTCACCTTCCTAGTGCCTGGAGTTACACTGTGTGAAAATTATGCCTTGCACTATGTAAGCAAACTACACTATCACAGAATTTATGTTCACAGATAATCACTAACCTACTAACGGTATCATAAATCAAGCTAAAAATAACACAAAACTACTGGCCTAATTTCTTGCCGCTCTGTTAAACATATAAAGTTCCACAAGTAGATAGCCTTATAACCACATTATAGGCCACTGAAACGTTCTTTCATTCCACTTAATGCCCATGAAATTCCCTTAAACCAATTATGTTATTTTTGGCTGCAACAGCTGCTGTTTAACTAGAGGCAGAATCCTGTAAAAGCTCGAGCCTAAAACAGTTGCAAACGACCATCTATTTTAAATTTGATACATTGGGCTTGCTGAAAACAAAGAAGTAAGCAGTATACAGGTCACATTGACACAGAACAAGACCCACACAGAACAAGGCAGTATCAATTACTTGACTGATGACATATGTATAAAAGCTTTCCCTAGCACTGTTACGACAGGTTGGCCACTGCGACAGTTCATTCAAATAAAAGTCACGTCATGTTAGAATATATCAACGCCTAATGCATTGTGATATGACTAACTAGTATCAAAATAAATATATATGGTCGGTCGGAATGGTGGTAACTTCAACTCGAAGTTACCATAAGTACTACAAACAGTTATATAATTATATTCATATTACTATACATCACATCTATCATATATTTCTGCATGTTTTACAGCCTGCGTGCTGCATAACTATGTTAAAACTCCTCCCTCAATTACATTTTTTGGTCCTCACATTTCAGACTAATTTCACACAAAAACAACCCACCAAATACTCACTGTGATAAGCTAGTTCGTTTGTGCATATTTTTATTTCGTTTTCGTGAAATTAATAGACCAAACATAAAACGATAACAATCATGTCAGTTTGAAATTAGTTATAGGACTTAAGACAGGAAATGATTATCAAACACATGGCTACAGTCTCATCAAAGTTTAAAAGTTTGGCCAGTTTAAATGACAAGTTTACTATTTTTCATGTGAGTGCTTGGGTCACCAAATCAATTAAAAGGAGGGTAAGTCTAATGTAGCCAAAGAGGGTTGCCAATCTGGAACATGTACTTCAGAAGGGCTACAGCACAATGGACAAAAGCGACACAAAATGTTTTGTTGTCACATTAAATGTCAGCCGGGCAATAGGCTTTGCAAGCTGCTAGATGCAAAAGCCAAATTAATTTCTTTAGATGATTAAAAATTTATGCATTTTTAATAAACATACCAAACACATTACTTTTAACACACTACACTTCTGGACCTAAAAGAACTGGATCTGCCATGGGCAACTGAGTTGAGGATGCCAGTTTAAGTGACTAGCTAATTGATCCTGCTGTAATTTATGCAACTGTTTTTCTGACACACAGCGCAGTGTGAACATGGGTGGTGGCATGGATCAGTAAATGTATTACTAAGACAAGGATACAACATAATCATAATATAACACATTTCTTACATTTGTGATGATATGATCAAAGCACTGCATGACCAGATGTTTGCAGTGTTACATATTAGCTGTATGACATTGTAAAAAGTAAAGGTAACTTTTTATATAGCGCTTTATCCAGTCCTCAGGCCTGCTCAAAGCATTTTACACTTTACTCCCTGGCAACCCTGTTCAATCGAACACCATCTCAGCTTCTCTGGGAAGCATCCAGCCACGCTGCAATTAATGCGTGAAGACTATTCATACACAAACATCCACCACTGTCTATTGCCAGGTACTCATTCACACAGCTGAGTGAACTGAAGCAACGTGTAGTGAATAAACTTGCCCAAGGTTTGACACCGCCGCATAGGATTCGAACTTGGGTTCTCTCGTTTGAGAGTCCGAAGCTCTAACCACTGCACCACGGCACTACACATTGGCAATATGATAATTGTACTGTAGTATGACATTTGTAATATGATACTGGTTGTATGACATTTGTAGAGAGACATTTTAGTACATGTTTCATGACATTTGTATTATGACATTGGTAGTATGACATGATCCGTATATCATTGCCAGGGTGACATCTACTGTTTGACATTTGCAAATGTCATTTATTAGTGTGATTTGCAGCTAAAAGTTACTGTCTACGATGACCCGGTTAAAACCTTTGCAAAGAGTTTTATAACATGACATGTCGACTGGAACAAAGCTTACTATGGTTATTCTATGTTTGTTTGGGTCAAACTACTAAGCAGTGATAATAAAACATCATCACTGGGGACAGACGATTAATTTACTTCCATGTTTCAGACAGAAAAAAGTACCTGTCATTTTGACATGTATGGTAAACCTTTTTTAAGGAGTGTTTGCATTCTGATAAAAATGGTAAAGTTGACAAAAACACTGCAGCAGCCCAGTAACATGACAACAAGTTGTGCCAGTCTCGTAAAATTGGAATCGTTATTTTATGCACAGGACTAAAAACATGAATATGGTCGGTCGTCCGTGTAAAAGAAATAATGATCTGTACGTTGGTTCACAGGCATGATATCAGTTGTTGAGTATTCAGACTACACTTGGAGTCCTGCAATGAGAAACCTACATATGATGTACACAATCTCACAGGTTTAGAATCATTCAGACAGTCATACATGGTCAGAAACGTTACAACATCTTCATGCAGTGTTAACGTAATCTAGGTTAATATGTCAGGAAAGAGTACAAAGGCTACATTACTAAGAATCACCTGAATACGTCATCCCACAATTTATGCAGTTGTTTACAAATTTCCTAACTTGATGGCGTGATTGCAAAAACCACACAGTGACATGAGATGTGCCAAGCATGACTCACAGCGTAGTGACACAAGACACTGTTGTTCTGCCTGGATTGATGAATGCCCACGTCCTTGAGGAAGGGGGACGGACTGACAGACAGACTGACAGAGGGTGGACAAACTGACAGACGGGTGGACAGACTGACAGATGGGTGGACAGACTGATGAACAGACTGACAGATGGGTGTACAGATGGGTGTACAGATGGGTG
Organism: Escarpia spicata; assembly: GCA_963995525.1. Classification (NCBI taxonomy): domain Eukaryota; kingdom Metazoa; phylum Annelida; class Polychaeta; order Sabellida; family Siboglinidae; genus Escarpia; species Escarpia spicata. The sequence continues at coordinate 20,696,848 of OZ023208.1, forward strand.
GACAGACGGGTGGATAGACAGGTGGACAGACTGACAGACGGGCGGATAGACTGACAGAGGGCGGACAGACTGACAGACGGGTGGACAGACTGACAGATGGGTGGACAGACTGACAGACAGGTGGACAGACTGGTGAACAGACTGACAGATGGGTGTACAGATGGGTGAACAGACTGACAGACGGGTGGATAAACAGGCGGACAGACGGGTGGACAGACTAACAGATGGGTGGACAGACTGACAGAGGGCGGACAGACTGACAGACGGGTGGACAGACTGACAGACGGGTGGACAGACTGGTGAACAGACTGACAGATGGGTGTACAGATGGGTGAACAGACTAACAGACGGGTGGATAGACAGGCGGACAGACGGGTGGACAGACTAATAGATGGGTGGACAGACTGACAGATGGATGAACAGACTGACGGATGTGTGAACAGATTGACGGATGGGTGGACAGACTGACGGACGGGTGGACAGACTGACGGACGGGTGGACAGACTGACAGATGGGTGGACAGACGGGCGGACAGACTGACAGATTGGTGGACAGACTAACAGACGGGTGGACAGACTGACACACTGGTGGACAGACGGGTGGACAGATGGATAGACAGACTGACAGATGGGTGGACAGTCTGACAGATGGGTGGACAGACTGACAAGACGGGTGAACAGACTGACAGATGGATGAACAGACAGGTGGACAGACTGACAGACTGGTGGATAGACTCACTGATGGGTGGACAGAAGGGTGGACAGATGGGTGGACAGACTGACAGGCAACAGACTGGCATGCATGCACACATGCACGCACGCACACATGCACGCACGCACGCAGACAAACAGAAATCAAATAAACAATCCACCACCATAAGTGTTGTAGTAACAAGCTAACCACAGAGTCCAAGGTAACAGCAAACATAGGCAAACAGTTGTCCTCAGTGTGAGAAGTTAGAGTGAGTGTGTGGCGGCTTGTGGCACCAATCAATCCCTCAAGCATCATGCATCAGATCATATCAGTGTGGCTGTGTGATTGCACATTGGCTCTGGTGGGCGGGCAAGGTTCCTGTTGTGCAAGTTTTGTTATAACAAGTGTTTGTCTATGGCACTAGGTGCATTTAATTTTGTATTTTCCTCGAAAGAAATTCAATTAGTCATACTGAAGGCATTTTATGAAACACTGCAACAGAAGAATGTCACGGTGCAGTTGTCCTTTGTGAATAAATACCACACAAGGGCGTCACCATTATGATATGACTGTTGACTAGCATAGCCCAATAATACTTACAAGAAATATCCATTTCGTGATTCTACTATTATAAATCATTACAATGCAATGTCTATACACTTCATATATATGACCTTCCACAATAAAATAACTCTTGTTTCCCCAACACTCATTTTGAGATAAAATATTTTACTAAGAACCACCTATAAGTACTCACAATATGCTTTTGAAATACATATAGATATTACCTTCTGGCAAACATGTGAATTCTTAAGCCTTCTGAGCATTATTTCTCATAAATGCTTCCTCTAATTAGTACCAAGTTAAACACTACATAAATCTGCACACGTTTAAGGTATTGGAAAATACTTTTTCCCCTCTTTCATTCAGTGCCAATAACTAGAACACAACGAATGATGCAATGCAATTCACCTTGTGGTGAAGGTTCGCTGTGGAGAGTCACGTCTATGAAGGAAAAAACTGAATTACCCCAGGGTCACTAGGTATCACCCCCATCAAGCCAGTTCATGTTAACTCAGGCCGCACATCTACACTACAATGACAAACCACAGAACAACAACTTAGTAATGACTACTCCTGTTCCTCAGCACGTACCCCTCTTTCATTTAGTCACCCTTTTATTCAGCCATGCTGGGGCCAGGATGTTCCCAAACAACATGAACTATCACATATATATCAAACAAAGGTCACACACAGGGGGTTTGTGACAGTGGTTAGTTAGTTAAGTGGTCAGACAGAGTGTGCAGGGGTGAGATCAAACGGGGGAATCTGCCAATCAATAGGCACAGCCGACTGTGGCATCAACATCTATATCATGTCTTCATCTGTCCGACCTCATTCGTTCAGTTCAGCCATTTCCTGGTCCCGCCACGATTATCTACCTCCTCTCTGCCTATCGCGGGACTTCTGGCAAAGTGTGGCGAAAACTGTAACATTATCTTCCACCAGGGTAAATTTCCTGGGACAGTTATGTGCAATAACAAAATGTATACTCATATAGCACCAAATCTAGTTAAAACTGTTCAAGGTGCTTTATATTTTAAATTAAAGTAATAAACATATAAAATGGTAGTTAATAAAATATAAAAAATGTCTTGGATTATCATCATGTCATATAAACCTTCAAAACTTTATATTTACAATGAAAATAAACAAATTAAAAAAGAAAATAATAAAAAATTGTCTTGAATTATCATCATGTCATATAAACCTTCAGAACGAAACAAGGGCTTAATGACAAGTCGAAAAGCATTTCTTTTCGTTAAATACTTATTAAAATAGTGCATTTTAATGAGCTCTTAAAAGTTGCCTCGCCTATTGAAAATTAACATTAATTAAACTGTATATCATTCTTAATAAATTTTACTTCAAAGAAATTACCATAGCCATACAAAGTTCAGTGCTCCTTTCAATAAAGTGTTTTTTGAGTACCTTGCCACACATTTGCCATCACATTTATTACAACTATTTGAACTCTGCCTATTTTATAATTTTCACGCTAATCCTGGTTAATCTACATAACCACTAATTAACACCGTCTGGTGTCTGAATCTCCTCACATGTTTGCAAGAATAACTAATAAATTAACCATCCCATGAAAACACCCTATCACGTTCTACTGGTAATTGCACACGTAATTGAAAAACACCTGATCTTCAGTCTTACTGTGCTGGCAACAAATTGATACTAGTATCAAATGTGTGCACCCAATCGATATATATTACGGACACTGATTAATTAAAAGTTGCTGAGAATAGTGTGTCTGTGTGAAGGTGACGATACTTCACAATTAATCATAAAATATAAAAAATTACTTGCTTCATATAATCATGGTATACAGGACCGTGTCAAGTGGAAGAGGGCAATTGGAAGAAAGGCAAACCCAGCAGAGCCTGGAAACACCGCCTCTAAACGACGACGATGATGATGATGACGACGACGATGATAATGAAATAAATTGGTTTACATATATATATTAATATAGATGGTAGAATTAGGGCAACAAAGGAGTAAATGAATTTCATATGAGCTTGTGAACAATATAACTATCAAAAATGTACGGTACAGACAAGGTTAATTAGCATAGTAATTAAGTTGTTTATGGTTTTAATTAAACATGCATCAACTTCTGTCAGAAAATGTCTTTGTAGCAACTAGTTTTCGATCAAACACACGCAATCTGCTAATAATGTATTTAAAGAATAAGTACTTATACCGCCAGTGTTATATTAAAATTAAGACATCCTATGCTAATGGACAGCCTAATAATAATCATTATTTTAAAGTACTATAAGTTTTTAGACACCTCTGTAAATAACTTGTTACCTATGTAATGGGACAACAATTATTTGTATCTCTGGTGCAAGTAGCAAGTTTGTCCTGCGTTTCTCCCAATGTGGACAGAGCGGCCCAAACTGCCATATTTGTGTGCATCCGTATTTGCACAGCGTGTCTGTGAATTCAGACAGCTGAGAACTGTATTACTTTATGTCTGAATATACGTGGACAATACAGTACGGGACATACTCGAATACCAGAGGGATGCAAATCTATATAACCTTGCCACATTTGCCCATCTGGAGGCCGCCAGTTGGAATATAGGTGAAGGGCTCCTGAGGCCATTCCCTGCATGTGTCTGCGCTTGCTGAAAGACCACAGGGAGGCAAACATATAGGAAACAAATTAACTGATGACGTACTATCAGGGGTCATTGACTGACCAGATGAAAGACATGTGTCTCCCTTCGCACACAGGTGGTTTTCTTTTGGAGGCAAAACTGCACTTAGGTATCCTACTTATTGGTATTCTACTTTCGTCAGTTTAAAAACACAAAGTATCAGTGCTTAATGAGCATTTGTTAGGTTTTGGATCAACTGGGTTGGTTACTTGCGTTGGCTTTGTAGACATGGACAAGGTCCACTATCAATATACTGGGAAGGATAATAGGTAGGCCGGTGTAAGAAGGGGTGGGAAGGGTGCAATAGGTGTGCATAGCAAATGACATACAACCGGTGCAATCTACCTACAAGCTGCGACCTCCTGTTGCATTGTTTCTTATGCAGATACATGCAAACCACCTAACAAAATCTACATACACTGTATAAGCTACAGTCTCTTGTTTCGTTGTCGTGTAAACACGTGCACAAATGTTTCCAGGCACACATGCATGCATCTGGGGGAATTTGCATCAGAGTAAAAGGGGTGCCAAAGATGCAAGAAACACATGATTATATTATATACTTACAACCTGCACTTTTACATACTGTACAAGATGGAATCAGCTGCTTCATAGTTTTTCTGTGATCACAATAGACAGTGTTCTGCCCAGGTTTTCAAAAGGGCAGTGTGCCATTTTAGTAAGTAGAGGCACGTAGAGTGCGGTAAGCAGCGGTTAAAAAAGCACTTGTGACATGCGACTAAATTAAATAGTTAACAAGACATAGTAGCAGTGTACAGCTTGTACTTTAATATCATACTACTTACATAGTATATTATATACATAGTGTATACGTATATTTATGCATTATAATATTGGCTTGGGCAAGCATTTGTAGAACAAAACACATTATTTAGCTTTACATAACTTTTTAATTTGTGTCAATCTCCATAATATTCAATATATATAGAGAATATTATATAGGTAATATGCGTGCCAAATTTCTTTAGGTTTAACATAAATTTAGATATACTGTTATGTTCGATTTTGAAAATTAAAAATGTACAAGCAACATAGTAATTTTGAAAAATGACATTTAAATAAATCTATATTGTATAAGGTCGATTCCCACGAAACGTTGACAAATGGTGTTCCTAGGGGGGGCAAAAATAAACATATGCGTATCAAGTTGTGTTTTCTGTAGTACGAAAAGAATATATTGAGGTAATCGGAGAATAAGATTAGGCAAGTTAAATCCTCAAATCGAGCATTTGACAGCTAATTGAAATAGCAAGTATTTATGAAACCATACGTCTGCACACAAGTCCCTCTACTTGGAAACTGCTACAACTATTTCATCTCACATTTACCTGTGAAATTTCATTTTCAATGTATGTAAAACACATTTGTGTTTTAAATTAAGTAAGAAATATGTTTCGGATTTCTTTTTTCATTTTAAGGGGGAGTTTGGAAGTATTTTGCACTCTCTCAGACTTGATGTTTTATAAAGGTGACTTTCTGTTACATATTACCACTACAAGGGGAATGCTTGTTTTATCTTTAAAATACATTCATGGTAAGATGTACACATTAAGCTTAAGGGTATACCTTATTGACACTGATTTATAGCTATCAATTGGTAGACAGTTTAGGATTTGCAGGTGTACGGTTACATATAATATACTTTTCAGTACAAGGAGTAAATTACTGGAGAAGACCACTGGATAACTCTAACTTGTTTTAAGAACGTTTTGGTATATATACGACAGTCTAAACTGATTATGTTAGTGATATGTAGATGATTCTGTTCTATTCTTATTATTCTAATTAATAAAACGCCGGAGACGTACTGTTTCATGTACCTCCTCTTATAATGCGTATTGTGTATTAACTGTCAAAAGGTTGTGATGTAAGTATTTAAATTGGTTGTACAAAGGTTACAGATACCAAGCGCTGATGTTACTTCATAAACTTTACAAAAATATTGAGGTGTGGGCTAAGAAACTGTCGGGGACGTACGGTTTCATGCCTATGTATTGTTTCAGTAGAATAGAGTATTTTCATTATTTGACCACTTTTTACTTAAACTTTGTCTACGTACATACACAAGTGTCAATGTAAAACCATTCCTGTGAGTGCTCCATATTTGTGTTTCTCAAACATTCTTATCATTGTATTCATATATTGAACAGTAGAACATGAATACAATGTTTTCATAACGTTATTTATTTAAAGTCTAACCGACCACTTTTGTAATTTGTCGAAAGGTAATTTTAAGAACAATTAATGAAACGTGAACTGAATGTTCCAAAAGCACCACCGCTCTCTCATCCTTCTCTTGAACCACGTTTCTGTCGTCCCTCTCCTGTCTCTCCACCCTTTCCACCACCACTTGTGTCTCCCCTCTCCGCCATCACCTGTCTCTCAACCCTTTCCATCACCACATGTCTGTCACCCCTCTTCTCCACCACCTGCCTCTGTACCTTTTCCACCACCATCTATATGTCATCCATCTCCTCCTCCCCCTCTCCAGCGCCAGTTGCGTGCTCTCCCAACCAGAACATGTTGGATGGAACACTCCGCCCTTCGTGTAGAAGTAATCTTTGAAGCAGGAAGTACTGCAGATTTTCACGACTGGGCCCGGGACCACAACAGCACGGGCAGACATTATGTCACGGACTTCTGGAACATTCCATGTTTCGATCTCATCCTTGCAGTCCTGGATGACTTCGAGGGTTACCTCCAGGAGAGTCACGATCGTGTCACTAGCACGAATTTGCATGGCAGAACTCTTAGCTTGTGGTGATTACTCTTCCAGTCTTCACCAGGTTGTCAGTCTTCCTTTTCATGCCACCACCCATTCCGTCACAGGGGCCTTTCCAAGCCAGGTGCACGAAGCTCTAAGACCGAACAGTGATAGAAATTTTGCTACTAGGGCACATATTGTCCGGTTCCGGTACGGCGAAGTTGGTGAGTCTGTAATGAAGTGAAGAGTCGACAGTTCCAGAAGGATTTCATTGACTTCCTTCAACAGTGTGAGCAGTGACACTTGTAATCTACAAGTAGCTCTTGGTACAAAGCTCGCCGTCCTGCTTGAAGTGTACCATCATTGGGTGAATGGTCACCTGGGACTTGACATAGTACACTGCCGTTATTTCGTCCTGGTATATGCACACCCAATTTTCAGCATAGTCCATCTGGACCGTTGCCTCCGTCTTTTCCGCCATGGACTGCTTCAAGATGCGGATCTGGTGATATTGGATGGTCACCCAGTGACAGTGCTCACGGAATTCGGCCATGCCGGATATGAGTTGGTCTGTGAAGTCTCTTGCATTTGATACAACTTGGGTTAGTTTCACCTTCTTGAAGACTCTGCCCTTGTGTTCAACATATTGGGCTTGCCATGTTCGGTACCGAACTTCTGTTTTCGCTTGGCGTCATCTGATTCCCGAAAATAACGATAAATGGGGTGACTGGGCCGATGAACCAACTGGCAGTTAGAGCCAACGTACGGTTTCGGGAGACGTACGGTTGCAAAGACCCGTAAAAGCAAAATAAATCAAAGGGAAATGTATCTACAAATTACAATTTTTTTATACAGTTACCTTGTTTTGTGTTATTTATGACCAATTAATATTTCTTACTAATCTACAAATCTCTACTTACAATGCGTATTCAAACTTGCGACGTATGGTTTCATGAAAAACTTCCCCAAATCGGTTTCGTCGCTCAACACAATTTATTAGCCAACACTTTTGGTTTAAAACAGCACAGGACCTATGTATCCAGCTGTGGCATCAAGTTGAGTGTGAAATCTGTGTTATTTTATGAACTGTTGTACTGCATTTTCTTATATGAATGACTGCAGAGACGGACGGTTTCAGAAAAGTTCCCCAACATGAAAATAATCAGGAGAAATCAGGGTTTTGACCTGAAGTTTTTATTTTTTTATCAATGATGCCTGAGACATCGACCTTTATAGCCAAACATTAACTGTGTACCTTGGATACGTTGTTAGAATAATACAATGCATTTTAAAGTACTGATGGCATATATTTCACAAAAATAGAGCAGATAATACCCATTTTTTTGGGACAGTTCTCAGAGATTCCATGGTACATATACAAAAGTAGGGTTCCCCAGAAAGCCCCAACGAAGATGCATGCGTACAGCATCATTCCAGCCTTCCAACTAGTATATTAAATGAGTTATAGCCCTGGAACCTGTTTGTCAACGTTTTATGGGAATCGACCATATATATTACATATAGACAATACAACATATTTTATTTGATTAAATTGGCATGTCTTAACTTTATTTTAAGTTTTAGCAAAACACGATATCCAGCATGACATCACACTGTATGTATAAATTCACATCATACTTAATATTCTCAGAGAATATAAGGTATAAGCAATAGGTATGCAAGATATTGCTGGGCTAGGCTGAACAGAAATTGAGATATATTACACTGCAAATACTAAAAAAGTGTGATGTCAAACATAAAAAAATAATTATAGACATGCATAGCTAATTTGTAAAATTCCATTTTATTTACAGAAAAACTACCCACACACAATCTCATTTTTAACAATCAGTCAATAAACAGAAAAAGTTATTATTACTAGTTTGAAACCACCCTCCGAATAATAATTATTACATGTAGCCACTGCTAAACGCTTTGACAAAAGAAGACGCTAGCCGCCAGCAACCTTAGCACCCTTGGCTAGTCCACTACACACGCACGTGATGTTGTGACCTAGAAACGGCACGCCTTGCAACGAGCATGAGCGACGTCGTGTGCTGGCGGGTCGTTGCATATTGAGGGAGAGCAGATTATTTTAACGCAGACAATACGCAATTATTCACTACTATTGTTGAGCCATGTTATACTAAACGTTGTTACTTATATATCGGTACATTAACAAATAAAGAGTCGATGAATAAAACATTATTTTTCTAATCACACGTGCCAGCTTCGAAAGTCTATCGTGAACAGGCTGGTCTACTGACTTGCAAAATTTGGCGCCTCCTCAGATCAGATCAAAACGTATTTTAATAAGTTTTGCAAGTATCACATGATTAAGAATTTAACGACTAATCTAATGCTAGAAGTCTCCCGGCGATCAGAGTTTAACTTTTGAAGATACGAACAAAATAAGGAATGCTTTGCGATATGTATAGTCGAGGCGCTCCGCAAAAGTCCGTCGCTCTGGTTTATCCACTTTCGTAGGTCGGCGTCTCTCAAATCAACGTATTTAATATTTTTGGCACACACGATTAAGAATTTAATGGCTACCAGGAGAGGAGTCGAGATAGGGGCACTTGAACAATCGAAATGACCGCGTGGCGTGATCGGGATACGTAGTCGACATCAGGACGCTTGCAGACGATCGAGTGTCTGCAAGCGTCACAAACTTGTGACGCATCCATTCCCGATTGCGGGATGCGCTCATTTGGGAACAATCTAACCGCGCGTGTGGCACGACTGGGATGCCTTTTGAGATCGGGGTGCTCGCAAATTAATAATAATATACATGATCGTGTAACCATCTGTAGCCAAGAGTAGGGTTACGTGCAAAATATAGCAGGGCATCATATAAAAAAGGCTGGGCAATCTTTTTGCCTTTTTTGGGTACCAGGGCGTCACTGAAAAAGGGCAGGGCGTAACGCCCTGCAAATTTGACCTAGGCAGAACACTGATAGACCAGTAGGATGCCAACAAATGTACCATAGACAGCACCATACAGATAAAAACATGTAAACAACTTGGGGGCATACAGGTGGAAGCTCTATCCTGTTTCACAAATTGGTATTTATCACAATAGCACTGCCTACCAGTAATTGAAACACCATTTCCACAGGATATGACCCCGGTTGCTCCAGGTGAGTGTCTCTCACTAGTGACCAGAGTAAATATATTATGTTTCCTGGGTTTCGCCAAGTAATGTTCATGGACATCAATGGGGCTGCCTCTTCTAAGATGCCTCTTCTTCCAATCCTATGGGATGAATGCTCACTGTTTGAATGCTCACACTAAGAAGATGAATGCCCTGTCTGTCTTGAAATCGGGGTGATTTTTTCTTACGTGTTCTCATCAGATAAATCGACTTCGCAGTAGAAATACGCAATATGATTTGGACAAAGATAGAAACAAGTAATTAAGGTTTATCACCTGATTATTTGGAATATGAATACGAGAGTTAACAGAGAGCTGCTGCAAGATTGAAGGTCCTAAAGCCTCCTCAGAGCAGCCTACCAAAGTGGTGAGGTTATTTATAATCTATATAAGCAATCCCTAATCCTAGGTGTTATCCAAACATTGCCCAGGTTAGAATATCATACAGCATACAACAGGCCTAATTTCATGATGGCCATATACATGTTTACATATAAATGTAACCACAGGCTTATTTAGAGAGGACAATAGGGGACCTATCCCACAACCTAACCCCAGGGGAATTGGAAGGTATTGTAAATAAAACCTGCATGAGATGGGATATGGACTGGAACAGCTGTGGAGGACACTGGTGCAGCAACGCCTATCACTGTGGCATATGACTGCCAGATGGTCAGATAAATACTGGAGACATTCACCCGGCTGACCTCTAGCCGCCACATCACACCAGATAGACACACTGCTCTCTATATTTATGTGGCTAACCACATGTCTGTGGCTCAGTCAGCATGGGTCATCAGTAATAACTCGCATTCTGATGGACTGCAGTGGGTGCAGCAAGTATACAGGGTGTATACCCATACACACATATATATATATATATACAGAATATATATATATATATATAATTATATGATCTATAATTATTTTGATATATATATATATATATATGTATATATATATATATATATATATATATATACATACATAAATATTATTTATATATATATATAATATATTTCCCAGAAAAAATGATGCAGTTAGGCGGTGATAAGTCCAAAAAATTATATTTATTCAACATGATAGCCTCAAAAGGTTTAAGTGTTTTTTTTTATAATATATTGCAAATACACCTATGATTTAGTATTTCCCTTGATGTTATTGCTCTGCTAATCATTCCAAGCTCTTGTTAAAACATACAGTTATATAAATATCCATTGCCGTGTAACTTCCACACACCTATAATAATAGTTATAATAAAACTTATATGATAATGTCTGATTCAATGGACGACGCATAAAGCATAAAGCCTCACGACCCAAGTTCAGGGTCACAACAAACCAGGTTTAGGCAACTGTAAAATACAGACTGGTAGACCAACACATAATCAAGCATACAATCACAACACAACCATCTCGGCCAGAGCAGAACATTGTGGGCCTCACATGATGCTCCAAAAGAACATCAATCATAATGAAGGCTACAGAATGCAGTGAGCTATGAAAGTGCCAGACTGTCAATTAAATTGCTCTCAAATGGCCAGCTCCTTATGACAGTTATAGTGGTTATATGTGGTTATAGTGAGAGGACTGAAGCATGATGTGGAGACAGTGAGCCAATACAGGACAAATCAATATGGGACATGTCAGGGAGCCAATAGGGGACCCTGCAGGGAGCCAAAATGGGACAAGTCAGAGAGCCAATACGGGACACATCAGGGAGCCAATACAGGACATGTCAGTGAACCAATATAAGACATTACAGAGAGCCAATACAGGACACATCAGGGAGCCAATATGGCACACAGGAGAATGCTGATATGGGACATATCACGGAGGCAATGCAGGACATGTCAGGGAACCAATATGGGACACGTCAGGGAGCCAATACGGGACACACCAGGGAGCCAATATGGGCTATGTCAGGGGGCCAATACATAGACACATGAGGGAACAAAATTAATATTCTATCAATGCCAATCACCATTTATTTATCAGTACGTCAAAGCATACAATGGTGAATCTACATAAAATCATGCCCAACAAATATCACTTCACCAGCTGTTTATCACTCCAGGAATTAGATGTCAGACCCTAAACTGAACCAATCCCAGATTGTAACCTGAACTTATTGTAGGCATATCCAGTCACCCCCCAGGCCCGGAGTCGATCACATTATATTTAACCATTACATATAGCACTCCAGAACATTCTGATAATGATTGATGTCCAAAAATACTGCAGGAAATCTGGTTGCAATTACGCTAGAACCTTATCGGAAATAAGACCACAGATTACACAACAGTATTCTTAATTGACTGCTAATAGTTCAATGTCAGCATGAATATTTTACGGAGTGGGAAAAGTGGTTATATGCTTCAGCAGTCATTTGGCATGGATATACTACGGATTAGTGATCTTCTCTCAGGTAACCAACCCCATATCAATAAAATAGCATTAGTCACTGAATTGGATGACACCATCGGTGTCAATGCAAGAACTAGATTTAGAATTGATGTACAATCAAACTTTGCTTCACTGTCACCTCAGTAATACAGGCACCACACAATTAAGGTCATCCTAGGACAGTTCTCAATTATTTCCATAATGGCAAAGTACAGGAAATTAGTCCCATTAATAGGATCACTTTGTTAGTTCACTTTGGCCTCGTCCTTAATGATTCCACTGTGTGACTCTAGGTGCCAGAACGTCTGCTGGACATATCAGTAAAATTATAATATAAGTATTGCTAATACCGTAACTGATTACAATGTATGCATAGCCAAACTAAATGATGACCTATTCAGACACCATGGTTTCTGTAGCTCCATCAGTGCACAAGGGTTACTGTAGCCAATTGTCCATTGTGTTCTGAGCACAGTGTATGCAGACAAAGAAAGACAGCAAACAATGGAGTGGAGGAATCAGATAGGCACACACAATGACAACGTCACAGAAATAGTCCTCCTGAAAAAGAGACCATGCCCCATCCAGGTGTAAGGTGAAACTCTACACCCATGTATCATGCGACCAGGGACTGTGATGACAATCTGTGCAATCAAACCTATAATTTCTTCTTCTTTTTATATTACACAAACAACACACTTCACATTGAATTCCACAGTGAATTATGACGTTATCGCGCTTACAATTATCCGGGCGTTAAATAATATCCGGGTGACGTTTCTGTGTGTGCGCGTATCTAGGGGAATGTATGTAGCACCAGCTACGACTGTCGCGCTTTCATTGTAAGCGCGACAACGTCCATGAGGATTGCTTGGGTTTATTTATTTATATATATGTCTATCTATATACATAAATTATAAAATGTTTGCTTCCCAGACATAAACAATTTATGTCGTAAAACAGTTTCCTCTCCACGCACACGTCACGTGACTTACTCTTATACTTGGTCACAAATCTGAAACAGCAAATTGTAATTATGTACTCTAACTGTAACCCTCGTATTACGACAACAAATGAAACATATTTAACTACTGGATATTATTTATCACTACGTGATCTACTGGTGCCAAATATTATGCCTTACATATGCCCATAAACATCACCTGGATAAAATTTTACGCCCGGATAAATGTAAGCATGACAACGTACATGAAAATGAATGGAAAAATGGTGTACTTGACAGTACTTCATCACAATATTGAGAGTTGTGCAACATGTACTACAGTGGGAGTCATACACAAACTCATGCAAACTAACATCAGTGATAATTTATCGTCCTTTAACTTGGTAATGCAACATTTTGCACGACTGCGATTTCTTAAAAGGTACGCAAGATGGACAGCTGGACTCTGCATCAGCCCACCTACGTAAGGTGTGGCACATTCAATCCCTATCATCCATCAGTCCCTCCCAGCCCGTCTGCTCCCAGTGCTTGGTCCCCACCGGTTGGAACTGGTCTGAACTGGTTCTGCGGGCGTGGTTTCCCAAGCGGGAAATGCTGCATTGCAGTGGCAGGCCATTCAATCGTGAAACATCGATAACAATGGTAGAGCTAAATGCATAATGCCATAAATATATGAGTCGCTCCATGCAGCACTGAGCTAATTGGAACAGGCTGGAGAAACACTGTTATTTTCCCCCAGGTGCATTTTATGTGTATCCACCCTAACATTAAACTACATGTACCGGATGTAGTCAAAATACTGGATACCTGAGGACATACTGATGACAGGTGTGGACACTTGAGGACAGACTGATGACAGGTATGGACACTTGAGGACAGACTGATGACAGGAGTGGTCACTTGAGGACAGACGGATGACAGGAGTGGACACTTCACGACAGACGGATGACAGGAGTGGACATTAGAGGACATATGGATGGCAGGAGACACTGGACACTTGAGGACAGACTGATGACAGGAGTGGATACTTGAGGATATACTGATGACATGAACGGACACACGAGGACAGACTGATGAAAGAAATGGATACTTGAGGACAGACTGATGACATGATTGGACATTTGAGGACAGACTATGATGACAGGAGTGAACACTTGAGGACAGACTGATGACAGGAGTTGACATTTGACGACAGACTGATGACAGGTGTGAACACTTAAGGACAGACTGATGACAGGAGTTGACACTTGGGGACAAACTGATGACAGGAGTTGACACTTGAGGGTAGATTGATGACAGGAGTGAAGTCAGTGAACACTTCAGGACAGACTGATGACAGGAGTGGACACTTGAAGACAGGCTGATGACAGGAGTTGACACTTGAGGACAGACTGATGACAGGAGTGGACATTTGAGTAGACATGAATACGGAACACAAGCTATGTGTTGCTTTGTTCCAATTGTTACGTAATGTGTACATGTGTCATATTACTGCTACATCTGTGCCACTCTGAACATTATGTATCAATATAGATTATTATTATTATTATTGACAGACTGATGACAGTAATGGACACTTGAGTAGACAGACTGATGACAGGAGTGGACAGACTGATGACAGTAATGGACACTTGATTAGACAGACTGATAACAGGAGTGGACACTTGTGTAGACAGGTGTGGTCACTTGAGTAGACAGACTGTACTGACAGAGCAGATGACAAGGTGTTAAAGGAAATAAAAATAAGGCATTAGCTCAAATCCTTTTTCCATGTGTACACAAAGTTTAACATTGTATGTAACATTTGACAACATTAAAAAAATACAGAAAAATACATTTGTAGCATAAATTCGATTTTAAGCCCGTCTGTGAAGCGATTCCCCTGGAAAATAAAATTTTAATGAGCTAGGCGATCACGTGGTATCGTGACATCACTTATGACACACACTCGAATCAGGCCGACCCTTTCCATGCATTCAGAGCATGTTTACAAGGATAGCTTTCGGGTCGAAACGAGCGTCAGAATGAGTTATTGTGCAATATTCTGACGTAATACAAACACTAGTCATCATAGAGGAACAAACATTTATCTTACGGTTCCACATGAATCAAATTTTATTCAAAACAACGAATGCGAATGGGCCTACAAGTCGACTAGGTTTCGCCGAGCTTGGGCTCGTTTTCAGAATAATTATATCGAATGTAACCAACGGGAGATAATCTACACCAATAAACATACATAGCAAACATATATTGTATCCAGCTACATAAAGTAACGTGTATAATCTCATAATATCACTAGAATGTCGGTATATGAAGGAGTTGTACAATTTACCATAACAACTTAAATCAGTCACAGAATTTTGCTGGTCCCGCCAGTTCAGTGGGTAGGCGCGTTGGTTACTTGTCATTTATTTTACAATCGGGCGACGCCGGTTCAATCCTGACAGCATGCAAACCATTGATTTTCTTTACACTTTTTTTGTTTATGTTTTCACGAAGTAATATAAACAAATCATTTTATACTATAATGCACTGTTTGTAAATAATTTTTATTTTTGTATTAATTATTTATTTGCCACAAAAATGAAAATATGGTCATTATATAACGATGTTTCTAAATTGTATTTATCCAAACAAATATAATGTAATGGATATATAATTTATTAATTGTAAATATATTGTACGGTAATATATTGTAATTATATATGTGAAAACAGATTGTGATCTGTCTGGATAAATAAAATTTAAACATTGTTATATATAATGACCATATTTTCATTTTTGTGGCGAATAAATAATTACTACAAAAATATTTACAAACAGTGCATTATAGTATAATGTTGATATTACTTCGTGAAAACATACACAAAAAAGTGTAAAGAAAATCAATGGTTTGCATGCTGTCAGGATTGAACCGGCGTCGCCCGATTGTAAAATAAATGACAAGTAACCAACGTGCCTACCCACTGAGCTAGCAGGACCAGCGGAAACTCTCTGACTGATTTAAGTTGTTATGATAAATTGTACAACTCCTTCATATACCAACATTCTAGTGATATTATGAGATTATACACGTTATTTTATGTAGCTGGATACAATAAATGTTTGCTATGTATGTTTATTGGTGTAGATTATCTCCCGTTGGTTGCATTCGATATAATTATTCTGAAAACGAACCCAAGCTCGGCAAAACCTAGTCGACTTGTAGGCCCATTCGCATTCGTTGTTTTGAATAAAATCCGATTCATGTGGAACCATAAGATAACTGCTTGTTCCTCTATGATGACTAGTGTTTGTATTACGTCGGAATATTGCACAATAACTCGTTCTGATGCTCGTTTCGACCCAAAAGCTATACTTGTAAACATGCTCTGAATGCATGGAAAGGGTCGGCCTGATGCAAGTTTGAGTCATAAGTGACGTCACATCTCGGCATCCCAAAAAGCGTGCCAAAAATATGCATATTCGAAAATGTCCGGATGCACAGCATAAAATGTGGAATTTCTAATTCATTGAATTTTTTTGATTTTTTTGGCTTGGTGGACGTGGAAATAGATAGCTGGATGTAATATAACATGAATTCAAGCAATAGATGTTTTTATTCCCTTTAATGGTCGTGTGTCAGGTCTTACAGCTGAGAAGGCTGCTGACTTTCTGTTATAGGAAACAAAACCTAACGTAGCATTTTAGAAATCCTGACTATTAAGAGTAACCGAACACGAAGTGTAACCTGTTATCCCAACCAGGCCATCTGCAATCATCCCTCATTTCTCTCCTCCGTGCATCCATTCATTTCCCCATCTCTCCCAATCTGTAGATAGTATTCAGTGACAACTGTAGGCGAAGCTCTGATAACCACACTTTCACAGATTCCTGTGACGAGTGACTATTACTAGAATTAGAGCCATCCTCCTGAAGCACTTTCGCTGGTCTTAAGGCATGCAGTAATGCTGCCAAGTGATTCGGTTTAAGGACAAGCTACAAATATAACTTTCGAGATGGTATGACTTAGTTTAGCAAAACGCTGCAGTGTCATTTAGGTGGCTGCGGTCCGTTAATTAGTTACATTAAAGGCTTCCCATAGGACATTCTATCATCACCTGTCATCATCACCATCACCGCATCAATGTCCCGGATATAGGACATTACCATCAGAATAACTGGTAGTTTCATTACATTAGCATTTTACGTGGAAATTAAAAATAGTTTTAATTACGTATTAATCAGGTGTGCAACATATTGTTTTATTTCTGTCCGAGACTGGCTCTTTACATTGATTATCATGTGGCTGGGGCAGTAATCAGCAGGAGTGTAACGACTATTTAAGTGCGGGCTTGGCGCCAACATGGTCTTGCTAAATCGAGTAGCAGCAAGCGAAGTTCAGCTTTTATAAGCTGATGTTTTTTTAAACTCCCACCAGTTATCCTTTTTTACTAGCAGAAATAGCCTTAACCGATAGTTATTAATGTAAAGTGCCAGACCACGTATACAATTTATTTGCCAAATCATTAATGGATAAGTTAAAATTGTAGTAGTTTGTCCGATGATCTCCCTAAAGCAAAACAAGAAATGTGTACAAACGAGCTACCAATTTGTAGTGAATACCACGAGGTAGCATTTTTCTTAAATTGACCGAAATAAAAAAATTAACACACAACTTTCTATATCCGATTCAAAACTGACAACTACAACTTTACGCAACCACACTGTCGGCAGCTTCCAACCAGACAGAAAGAAGGACTGCAGGAAGTCGTCTTTGTTCAAAATGAGAAAAAAGGGAGGAAACCGGAAGAAGCTATTTGTATGAGTTTGTTCAACAACTCCCTGTAGTCACAGCTGAACCAAGGTGCCGATCACCTGGCACTGTTGGCAACATGCCATGAATAAAACCATTAATGTATCCAGTACGTTGCGGTTTGCGTTTGTCACAATAATTTGTTTGCGCGTGACCTCTGTCAAGCTTTGCCTCTGCCAACAGTGTTGAAAACGGTTATAATGTAAATTACATTACTATTGTTGCATGACATCTCATAAATCTAACATTACCGCATTCAGTTGTCACTTTAAAAACTCTGCCTTACGTTTCTGTCATAAAGAAACAATTCTGTAACCAGAATTTCAACATGGCATCAATACAACAGAATGTCAAAAACCCACCACATGTTTTCTGATGGCTTGATGGAGGTTTCGCTAGGCATCAGATCATATGATGGATAGGTCAATTGTCTTCACTCATAATAAAACATTAGTTTCATGTTCACCAGTTCACTAATAGGAGATTTTTTTACATATTTGTAAGAGGATGAAAACATTTAATGTGTTTCTGTTTCATATAACTCCATAACACAAAGTTATGATAAAATATAAATGCATAACAATGTATAATTTGTTGCTGAAAATGACTAACCATCTCGAGTTTGAAAGCCTTAATTTTATTATTAATATTATTGATATATATCAATAATATTATAATTATATTAATATTTTGTTAGCATATAAATGGACTACTTTGTCAAGTACTGTGCATAAAATTCTACACTAATGCTTTCAAGTTTTCATATAATTATATATATATATATATATATTATTGACTTACTCTTAAACTTCCACTGTATTAACATGACTACTGACATAAATGTATCATAATTTAGTTGTTTATAACAACAGCTGCAGCTGTTACAACCTCGGATAATACTTCATGTCCAGCTGGAAATAACCGTCCTGACAGCAACAACACATAAAAAGCATCCCCTTAAAATCACCAACCCTTCCTCCATGTTTGGCAGCATTTCAGAAAATAAGTCCACTTTTATTCCTAGCATGTGTCACTGGTTTTTTGTGGAATCGCATGCAGGCCATCAACAAAAATGATCAACACTCGATGGCTACTACAAGCTTACATAAACAGCGCCCATGTGTGTGAGTTAACATCTTTAAGCACTCTTCCAAGTGCCTGGGCCCTGGCTCCTGGGGAGAGAGCCATAAATAAGTAAAAAGGCGAGCTGGATGTACACCACACGGCTCACCTCAGACGGAGAGAGTCCATCTGTGGGGCCACGGTAAGTCACCTCATACATGCTTGCAACACAGATCTATACTTGGACGCTGCACAACTGGTGGGTACGTTTTGATCCTCGGCAATTTTGTTCAGTTTCTGTTGCCTCAGTTCACTCAGCAGCATGGTGACTGGGCTCATTGTAATGTTTTCGTTTAGCCTTTTGTTAGGGATTGTTTTTCTCTAGCCAAAGTCGCAGTTTTCCATTTTGTCTAGTCACGCTTAATTTTGTTTAATCAAACCATATATACAAGGATGACACCCACATGTGCAAGCAGTAAATATGTATCCAACAAACTGAGAAACAACCCAGATATTAATAGTTTATGACAAAGTATTGCACACTCAATATAGCATATAAAATAAATAATTTATTAAACCTTCACTGAACTTTCTATCCCCTGACCGCAATTCTCTGAGTGAACACCGACTGCTATGCACCGGTTTTACTCTGGTTGAAACCACCACATCTGATGCAACTGGCCACAGATGTATGTTTTAAAACTACAACTTCAAGGACAGCCCGCTAGTGTAGTGGTTAACACTTCCGCTTTTCCTGCCAAAGATCCAAGTTCAACAATTGGACCATGCTGAGTACATTTGTTGTAAAAACCCAGCCCTCTCTGGAGAGCCTGTATCCCTTGTGGTTCTGATCATCATGTTCATGCCAGTTCGCTCGTTCGTTAGACTAAAAAAGAACCACAGAGGACGACGTGCGCCGTGGCAGTGACCACCATCGGCGCTTACACAGAAAGGTCAGCTTGGCATGATGTTCGGAAAAAGGCTAATTAGTTTAAAGAGGCCTCATAAGACCATCAGATTCTGGTAACCAGTAACCACAACATATACACACATTAGTCAGTACGTACAACTAAATAAGTCAGCGAGGAGGGAAATTACAGCAGTAGGTGTAAGACCACAATTAGTGTCTGTCCGCCATTACCTTAATGAGTCCCCTTGAAAATAGCGTTTTAGCATGATGTGCAATTTCTTTCCAGCATTTTCAAATGTTAGTCCAGTGAATACATGTTGGTATAGTTAATACTGAATGTAAAACTGCATTAGATCTTCCATGCGGTAGCAATAAATATACGCTAGTCCCTCGCATAGTCACACAATCGCTAGTTTGCAGAATGCGTCGATAGTTCAAAATCCATCACCAGATTGGAACAAAATTGAGGCGTATCAGGTTTGGGTGGATTTTTCAAAAAAAAAGTCCACATGAGGTCAGTTAATGAATGTTTCATGCACTGAGAAAGTTTCAAGAAAATCTAAAAATAAATTATCCATCCTGCACGGGATAGGTTACTATGGCCGCCTTTGTAAAATCTATTTTGGTCTCACCTCAGTGCAGGAGTTAGACCTCACTCATGTATAAGGGAACCAGGAGGGAGAATAATAAAGAAGTCAGCAAATAGAATTCTCCTGCTCCAACTTGACTACAACTAGAAGAGTAACCCACACCATTGTTCAATACTTCCAACACGCTGTTGCCGTAACAAAAGTGTTCTTGTAAGTTGGTCTAAAAATAGCTTAAGAGCTTTTTTATGAAGAGCCTCTTTGTAAGGCTAATAGTCGAGACATGCACGGAGCCACGCCTATATCAGACAATGCGGTCTTTCTCAAGTGTTCACGGCAAGACAGAAATAAGGCCAACCCTTCTTTGATGATTGCATTAACAAGCTGAAGTTTCCTAATTTAAAAATCTGACTTTAAAACAATCTCGATAGTATAGGGAATGTCTACAATAAGCCATGACTAATAAAAACTGAGACATTTGTGAATTTAAAATATAAATAATTTGTCATTTAAAGTCATAAAAACATAAGTGACACTAACTATATTATTTACAAGTTAGCCAATGACAGAAATGTGAATAAAATTCTGTTCGGATTTAGTACCAGTCTTGCAGTTGAACTAAGGTCTAAGGTACTAGGTAGTATCTAAACTGTAGAACTACATAATATTTCATATCCTTTCTCTCATCCTGCCATCTTGCTCATCCCAGCATCACGGGACATGACTACATGACACTGCACGCAGAACTACCACAATCAATGTAATTGTCAGGTGTTTACTTATACAGACTGAACTTAGGCAACAGCGATTGAACAGACTCACTTTGAAGACAGCGCACATCAAGAGGATCAAACAACTGTTACATTGGCTGAAAGCTTTTTCTTATACCACTGGGATTTATAAATAAATACTGACCTGATGTCATGACTCATTTCACATCATGTCCTGATTATCTGACAAGAGTTCTTGCTAACCAGGTTCAACCACAACAAAAACCACAACAATTTAATTTATTGACTTGGGGGTTTACATATGCCACAACTGTAGCTTTTTGTGACATTATTACATTGGTTTTTTTGCTTATTCAAGACACAGCTACATTGACTTATGCGCACTGGTGGCAGAATCACAAACATAAGACCTAACCCCAAATTGGTTACCAGTCAGTAATCGCAGTATCAGAGTTCACAATACGTACCCTATGCATTGAATATCCTCGCTAACACGTGACATACACGTGCACGTGCACCAAAAGAAATGTCACACGCACAGAAAAATGGAACATTAAAAATATAAATTCAGTCACCAAGTGCATTGGGACATCTAAATATAGACCGATGTTATAAAGTGCTAGCAGAGCGGGCAATCTTGGGCAACTTCTGGCTTGGGACCAGGTGATACTACGGCAATTACTGTGCTAATTATGCAATGAATGGAGTTCATTCAGAAGGCTTATTGAGTAAGAGCGCCTAGAATGTGGCTGTGATAATTAAATGTTGGTAAGCTTGCAAGTACTTATTGGAGCAGGTTGATTGGACCAGCAATCTGGAGAACAGAAAATCAACTTACTCTCGCCAGGGAAGTCATTCACCTGGGTAGGTCATGTGTGAGAGAATTGCTTTATATTTGGTTAATTACATGTGTATTTGTCATGCCCACTTAAGTTTCTCTTTTCTATTTACAGGAATGTCCCCAAGGCATGCATGTCCTCATACACAAACTTGTGGCCTATCATTCCAAAAAAAATTAGAGCCCTTCTACAACAGTTCGGTTCATATGCCTCAAGCAATAATTTTGCACCATGTAACCTGTTGTGCTATTATTCAATCATTGTGATTTCTCATTATTTTCTCCAGGCTTCATATGTATCAATGCATGAGTGACCACAGCTTCTATGAATAACAATTGTTGATTTCTGATAATGACTGGTAACATTATGTATGTGAACAATGCTTCTTTATCTCCACAGTGCATGACCTTGTGGAGGATGTCACATATAGGGAGTGACACAGGGTGTACCTTATCATTAGGTTAGTCACATTTTCTACACTCTCGTTTCTTCTGTCATAGACACGTACCCGACATCAGGTGATTATGTTTGTTTTCTTTCTCCATTTGTTCTACAGAGTACCACCGTAAGTTCTGTCACAGTGTCAGCCCAAGTCGCATATTTTGCTTCCCCATCTTACTCTCTCTCCCTCCTCCCCTCCTCTTGCCTCCTAACATACCTTACTCTCTCACATCCTTCCCTCCTCTTGCCTCCTAACACACCTTACTCCATCACATCCTTCACTCCTCTTGTCTCCTAACACACCTTACTCCCTCACATCCTCCCCCCTCTTGCCCCCTAACACACCTTACTCCATCACATCCTTCCCTCCTCTTGTCTCCTAACACACCTTACTCCCTCACATCCTTTCCTCCTCTTGCCTCCTAACACACCTTACTCTCTCACATCCTCCCCTCCTCTTGCCTCCTAACACACCTTACTCCCTCACATCCTCCCCCCTCTTGCCCCCTAACACACCTTACTCCCTCACATCCTCCCCTCCTCTTGCCTCCTAACACACCTTACTCTCTCACATCCTCCCCCCTCTTGCCCCCTAACACACCTTACTCCCTCACATCCTTCCCTCCTCTTGTCTCCTAACACACCTTACTCTCTCACATCCTCCCTTCCTCTTGCCTCCTAACACATCTTACTCTCTCACATCCTCCCCCCTCTTGCCTCCTAACACACCTTACTCTCTCACATCATCCCTTCCTCTTGCTTCCTAACACACCTTACACCTGTCACAGTGTCAGCCCAAGTCGCATATTTTGCTTCCCCATCTTACTCTCTCTCCCTCCTCCCCTCCTCTTGCCTCCTAACATACCTTACTCTCTCATATCCTTCCCGCCTCTTGCCGCCTAACACACCTTACTCCCCATAACACACCTTACTCCATCACATCCTCCCCCCTCTTGCCCCCTAACACACCTTACTCCCTCACATCCTTCCCTCCCTCACACATACCTCAGACGGGGGGGATACACATAGATAAAAGGGTCGGACTCTCGATAAGCCAAAGGCTTCCTTGTCCACCTGCTACCTAGAGTTAATTCTCTGGGTGGCAATCTTGTTAAATCTCCTCTTGTCTCCTAACACACCTTACTCTCTCACATCCTCCCGTCCTCTTGCCTCCTAACACATCTTACTCTCTCACATCTTCCCTTCCTCTTGCCTCCTAACACACCTTACTCCCTCACATCCTCCCTTCCTCTTGCCTCCTAACACACCTTACTCTCTCACATCCTCCCTTCCTCTTGCCTCCTAACACACCTTACTCTCTCACATCATCCTCTCTTCTTGCCTCATAACACATCTTACTCTCTCACATCCTCCCTTCATCTTGCCTCCTAACACACCTTACTCTCTCACATCATCCTCTCTTCTTGCCTCATAACACATCTTACTCTCTCACATCTTCCCTTCCTCTTGCCTCCTAACACACCTTACTCCCTCACATCCTCCCTTCCTCTTGCCTCCTAACACACCTTACTCTCTCACATCCTCCCTTCCTCTTGCCTCCTAACACACCTTACTCTCTCACATCATCCTCTCTTCTTGCCTCATAACACATCTTACTCTCTCACATCCTCCCTTCATCTTGCCTCCTAACACACCTTACTCTCTCACATCATCCTCTCTTCTTGCCTCATAACACATCTTACTCTCTCACATCCTCCCCTCCTCTTGCCTCCTAACACACCTTACTCCCTCACATCCTTCCCTCCTCTTGCCTCCTAACATACCTTACTCTCTCACATCCTCCCTTCCTCTTGCCTCCTAACACATCTTACTCTCTCACATCATCCTCTCTTCTTGCCTCCTAACACATCTTACTCTCTCACATCCTCCCCTCCTCTTGCCTCCTAACACATCTTACTCTCTCACATCCTCCCCTCCTCTTGCCTCCTAACACATCTTACTCTCTCACATCATCCTCTCTTCTTGCCTCCTAACACATCTTACTCTCTCACATCCTCCCCTCCTCTTGCCTCCTAACAAATCTTACTCTCTCACATCATCCTCTCTTCTTGCCTCATAACACATCTTACTCTCTCACATCCTCCCCTCCTCTTGCCTCCTAACACATCTTACTCTCTCACATCCTCCCCTCCTCTTGCCTCCTAACACATCTTACTCTCTCACATCATCCTCTCTTCTTGCCTCATAACACATCTTCCCCTCCTCTTGCCTCCTAACACATCATCCTCTCTTCTTGCCTCCTAACACATCTTACTCTCTCACATCCTCCCCTCCTCTTGCCTCCTAACACATCTTACTCTCTCACATCCTCCCCTCCTCTTGCCTCCTAACACATCTTACTCTCTCACATCCTCCCCTCCTCTTGCCTCCTAACACACCTTACTCTCTCACATCCTCCCTTCATCTTGCCTCCTAACACACCTTACTCTCTCACATCATCCTCTCTTCTTGCCTCATAACACATCTTACTCTCTCACATCCTCCCCTCCTCTTGCCTCCTAACACATCTTACTCTCTCACATCCTCCCTTCATCTTGCCTCCTAACACACCTTACTCTCTCACATCATCCTCTCTTCTTGCCTCATAACACATCTTACTCTCTCACATCCTCCCCTCCTCTTGCCTCCTAACACATCTTACTCTCTCACATCCTCCCTTCATCTTGCCTCCTAACACACCTTACTCTCTCACATCATCCTCTCTTCTTGCCTCATAACACATCTTACTCTCTCACATTCTCCCCTCCTCTTGCCTCCTAACACATCTTACTCTCTCACATCCTCCCCTCCTCTTGCCTCCTAACACATCTTACTCTCTCACATCATCCTCTCGTCTTGCCTACTAACATACCATACTATCTCCCCTCTTCTTGCCTCCTAACACATCTTACTTGCTCACATCCTCCCCTCCTCTTGTCTCCTAACATATTTTACTCTCTCACATCCTCACTCCTCTAGCTGTGTGTCAGAAGGAGAGGATGATGGGATAACTGGAGTGCTAACTACAACACACATCTATCAGATGCACCGACGTAATGACACAGATTACCCACCCGTATACTTATTATGCACAAGCTTTCATGGTAGTAACTCGTAACCTGTAAACCGACAAAGCTTTCCTGGAATCTAAGCATTGTTAACGTCATTGCTTTCATAGACGTCTGAGCGCAATTCCTCGAGATGGGTATAACTGCCTGGAAGATGCATCATTTACCATTACCACAAAACACCAGCCTTGAAGGTGTCTACATAATAACTTAAACGGTGACAAAATTGCTGGTCTTTTCTATTACACTATTACTCTAGGAAATGGATGTGGAATGGATTATTTGAAGTGCAAAGCTCTGGTCGCTGTATGACAACTGGGACTTGGTTACTCACCAGGGTCAGTTCAGGTAACACAGTTAAGTAGCTCACAAATGGACCCGCCCCAAGGGCACAATGCAGCAACAATACGACTGTTGATCAATACTGCTAATTTATGTTTATCACCGTCTGGCTTTCATTTTGCTGCTTTCATCTCCTCGATTTATGATTTTCTTTCTGGCAGCTTTGTATTTTTGTTAAATCTATTTCATACTCTGGTGTATTAAAAAAATGTTTTTCAGGTATGAGGTAATTGCATTAACATATGTTCTATTATGGACTAATTTTAGCTAACCCAGATTTTTGATCCTCAATTATGTTAATGTTCAGGCAATCAATTAATCAATTATCAATCAATTAATCATTCAATCAATCAATCAATCACGCAATCAGTACATCAATGAAACTTTTGATTCGAGGCGTAATGTATAATATGTAGACATTGTATGTAAATGTATTTTTTTTCTAAATAAGGGGACACAATCATGTTTCATTAAATATATAACACATCAGTCATTCAGAGTAATGTAAATATTAAATTATTACTTTGAACGAACCTAAATCCTAAATAGCTATGTTCTATCTCTATCAATGTCAGACTGTAGCAGTTTATTTGGAATTGTTCTGATGTTTAAAATCTGTCGCAAATGAAATAATGCCACTGTGATTGAAGTTCATAGCAACTTTATTAAACCAAACCCTACTATTTTAATTACTTCTTATGATAAATACACCTTTGGTTGGTTTGATATATGTTCTAGATAGACACTGATCTGCTTTGAAAAATCTGGTGATATTTACTGATTCAGAAATACCGGAAACAGACCTCATCATAACTCAGTCACTATCAATGACACACATCTATGATAATACAACTAAATACCAATCACTTACAACAACATTGACACTACAGGGAGTGCCAATCACCGGCAACAACAATTACTTAGCTGGCTGCCAATCACTGACAACAATGATGACGCAACTTACTACCAATCATTGACAACAACAATAATGATAACACAGCTGACTGCCAACCTGGTAATAGAAAGACAGGTTTCAACATCAGACTGCGAAAAACGACTGCGTATCTTGGTTAGCTCAAACCTGAGTCATTTGAACTACTAAGTCTAGACAATGTCATTACTGAGAATATCTCCTATACAATATCAATACACAGATCATTCAAAGTTTGCCCCCTGTCCTGCCAACTGCCAACATATATATATACATATATATATATATATATATAGCGCACTATCCAGTCCTTTGGACTGCTCAAAATGCTTTACACTTTACTCCCTAGCAGACTTGTTCAATCGAACACCATCTCAAATTCTCTGGGAAGCATCCTGTCATACTGCAATTAATGCACAAAGACTATATGTAAACAAATATCTACCACTGTCTATAGCCAGGTACTCATTCATACATACAGCTGAGTGAACTGGAGCAACGTAGATTGAACAAACTTGCGTACGGTTTGACACCGCAGCACTAGATTTGAACCCGGATTCTCTCGGTCAAGAGTATGAAGCTCTAGCCACTACACCACTGCGCTCTACATCTATGTACAGGGAACGAACACACCCGACATAAATAATTTACTGGTCGGAAGAATCACATCTACTAACTCATCCACCGGCCAGTGTATAGGGGGCACAGCTAGAACACCAGACTTTCAATTAAGAGAGATGTGAAATGAGACAAGTATTTGCACAGTAATTTATGCATGGCTGAATGCTTCCCAGATAAGCAGTTGGTGTTGGAATGAGCCGGTCTGCCAGGGAGCAGACTTGGTGGTCAATTACATTATACAAATTCCAATTACACATCAATTACGGCATTCCAATTTTAGCTAAAAATACCAACTGCAATTCCATGCAAAATAACTTCCAATTATAAAATACCAATTCCATATGAAACTAACAGTGTGTGAACAGGGTATTAACAAATGTAACTTCAAACGTAATGTTTCGTTGCAAGTATATTAAAAAAGAAAAGAATAAAAAATTTGATTCCCAGTCATTTGTAAATGGAAATGTAACTGGATAGTAATTGAGAAACAAATTACATTTTCACCTATTCAAATTACTTAAAAAAATACAACTTCCGGAATTGGAATTTGTGTTTCATTCCAACGTAACTGACCCCCAAGTCAGCGAAGAGTTAGAATGGTCTTAACGACTGCATATAGCACTGTGTGATAATTTATGTATTCAGTACATCGCAGTTTGTCCATGTCATAAAACGTACAATCAACATTTTGCACGACTTCCGTCAAGCTTTGCCTTATGCTTCACTGCTGATAACGGTTACATATGTGAATTACATTACTATTGCAACATGACATCTCATAGATCAAACATAACCGCATACAGTCGTCACTTTAAAAACTGCTTTGTTTGTCTTAAGAAAATCTTCTGGGATCAGAATTTCAACAAAATATATGACAGTGTAGTAAGGTGCCATGTGTTCGACATCCACTTTTGGATGGCTTGACAGAGCTTTTGCTTTAGGCAATAGGTCACGTGATGGATAGGTCAATTTACCTTTTGTGTGTTGTCCTACATGGCCTGCACTGCAGTGGCGTTGTAACCCGACTCACTTGGCCTACACAACGTAAACATAGCAGAGATACAGACGTGCATACACACAACAAAGAGACAGACATTTGACAGGAAATGACACCAACTGTCAAATTAAAGCCACATATTTGACACTCTTGAGTCTTGGAATTCATTTATGGCCCATTGAGCAAGAAAACAAAGATATGTATCAAGTACTTTCGTTTTCATTACACAAAAAGAAAGTCGTAGCCATGACTAAAACATAAGTGACAGTTATATTATAAATTATATTAGTGACTTACACAATTAACATTCATTGTTGCAATTTTAATGCCTGTATTTATGTCATGAAAATAGATTTGCTGGGATTCATGTTGTTGTTTTCTTCAACTGCACAATCGTTTTCCTTTTGTTAAATATTATTCTACTTGCACCACGGAATTACATATCTATTACATGTATTTAGAGAGAGAGAAATCAGCCTCCGGTGGTTTACTACCCTCATTACAGAAACTATGCCAATGTCTGTACAAAATATACCTTTGAATGTATTGTATTATAGTTTCTTTTATAATAAACCATCAACAGTATCATATTGTATGAGTATGCCAATCTTGATTGTTCCCAGTGTGTCCACTAGGTGATGTAGCACTGCCATTTAGTAGACAAGCCTTGTACCACTGAGATCACAACAATGCAGTCATGATGAATGTTGATTGTTTTAGTTTTTGACCAGACCAACATTTAATTATGAAGGTATATTTTCAATATTACTGTATATGTAAGGAGATATATGGCAGCTAGATAGGACATTTTTTAAATGCATAATTAATACAGTGTTTTGTGCCCAAGTTGTAGAGTAGATCTAATTAAATAAAATACATTTAAATTTGTTCTGCCAGACCCCCATTCTCATGGCAACAATCAAAGATGGCTGCCGGATAGGGAAAATATAGCATCATTTGGAAACATTGTAGCTCCTCCCATAATGCAGTAATCAATGTAATTCTTTCTATTTCTTATTTGGAACACTTCATTCTATGCAATGTCAAAGATATATTTTATGTATTGTCATTATTTAATATTAAAAAATTATATTTACATTTTGTTGGTTAAAAATCCATATTTTTTATTATGACCTCCATGTTCACCATGTAATTAAAAAAAAAATTAAAAATATATGATCGACACTGCATAGAGAAGATAGCAAGGAACACATCAGTAAAAATGTAATTAATGAATCTAGAGATGTTTCCAAATTGGAAAAACACCGGTTTTAGCAAACAGGTGTAAATGGCTGTCAAAGATTCAGTAATGGGATGATTTATTACATGACAGAAGCACACTTTATCCATGAATATACGTTACTTACAAGTATGTTAATGTTATAAAAGAGATCTGTATTAATAGTAAACAGAAAATGCTATCAGAATACATCACATTTTGAGTATTTTTGTCAAAAAGTGTCATTTTAGTCAGTGTCTCTCATTAATTTTCCCATGGTCAGGACAATGGCGACATCACATGAGTGGAAGGGAATCACTATAAGATGAATGAAATACAGGTGATACTGGCACTTTTTTATTCCTGAAAAAATTGTTTTTGTAGAGGAGTAGTTCTGTTGTGCAAATACATCTACTTGCTGAGTATTACGCATGTGTCAGTGACAGTAGGTTCCTTTGAGGATGGAAGACAAGATGCATGAGTGTTTGGGCACTTTTTGTGAATTTTGGTGAGAAAATTACAGAATTTCAAGATTTTTTCTCACCATGCTGACAAAAGAATAAATACTAGCGCGTCAGATTTCCAGAATATTAATAAAACATGTATGCTAACAGCAGTGAAATCTGTCAACATATGTCATTAATGGAAAAAATAAAAGTGATCTGTTGCCAAGTGTTGGCTTTTTTTTTTGTCTATGTATTAAAGAGCGAGACACTTCCAAGCTGTATGTCTACTGTCCAGTGTATGGTGTTCAGACCATCCTACTACAGCATACATACAGGTGTACGTACAGGGATGTAATCACATCACAACACTGAACAGTTTAATGTGTTTAACACATTGATAACAAATCTTCAAATTTTTCCTCTGCAGATTTTCATCCCATTGAATTGACATTGTTGGTTTTTAGAAATAACACACGCAAATACGCCCAATTTCCGATGGCGTTATCTATATACAAACAGACAATGGTTCTCGAAGCATTCCTACCCAACGTTTAATAAACATGACATAAACTTGCAATGTTGCGCATGTTTTCTATGATTGCTGCAGGTTACGCAAAACATACACAAATAATCGGTAGGCAGTTTAGATGTCTCTGAACAATCGCAGAAGAATATTAATATAGGATGAACTGAAACCCAGATGGTTTTCCAATAAAATGATTTCTAATCAAAACGGGAAAGAATCCTAAGGGCAGATCTAAAATGTTTATCAGCTGGATGTGACACCTTTTTAGTTACTCCTATTTTTCCGTTTGCACTTTGAAACAAATTCTACTACTCAAGTCACAACAGTTGAAATAATGTTAAAATGCTGAAGCATGAATTTATATAAATTAGTGTGGGATTCCCTGTTCTTGGTCATGATTTGTATGTTAATACATGTGTGTGATATGATATATGTAGTCTTTCTGTGACCCTTTTCCCTGCTCATATATTGTACACGAGATTTTGCCTGAAGGCTTTTCTCCTCCTTACTGATACTACAGTACCAGTGTACGCAGGGTTCTTAGGGCGGTAAATAAAGTAAGATAAATTACATGTGGGGCGGAATGGCCCCACCTCTCTTTAGTGTGTTTTAATAAGTAGTAGTCGAAATGTTTGTGAGACATCTTTTTGAGAGGTTTTTATGTATTATCTACCACTATTTTAATGTAGTGCTTTATAATGTGGGCCTTTATTTAGAATGTATAGGCTAAGTAAACGGGGCAATGTTTAAGACCTCAAATGGCCCACATTTGTTTGTAAATATTTGCATGTTATAACTCATCCAATAATCTGGTGAGTAATAAATAACTGTCAGAAGGTTATTCTGGCCATATTCTACCATATCTGTTGTTGACTTGTTGCATTGCGTAAAAATTAATAACTGAAATTTGTCATCAGCACAAAAATACAAAAATCACTGAGATGAGATGCTGTAGAACAAAAATATGCAAAAAAATATTTAGATGACGTATACCTCAAAGCTGGATTGCTTGGTCTGCCATCTTCTGGCAACACGGGAGAGGTGATCATCTCGACACGGGGTAGGGAGACGGTGATCTCCCTTGTGGCTGTGCCCCCGCCACCCACTGGCTCCCACACACTGCCCACCCTCTACAACAATCACATTTCACATGACTTACGGATCATCTCAAAACATCGATGGCCGATATCAGACAAAATTACTTTCATTTGGGGGAGAGGAGGTCAGAGGCAGTTCCGTATGGTGTTGGACATCGGTATTTTATGCTTCGGACGGATACTATTATATATTGATATCATCATATATCAATGTTTACAAACATTCATCTGGTGGGAGTGAGGACTGAGGCCGGATTAAAGTAATTTCATCTGATATTGCACATCAATTGATGTTCTGCGGTGATCCATGATTTTGCCTGAAATGTGCAAACAAATGTGCAGATTCGGCACCAACAAACAAGATGATGCGTACACTCATCCAATCAGTCAGATTTTGACATCTTTATAAAAAGTTGCAAACAATTTCATGAAATTAAAGGTACATCGACTGATAATTTATTTCACAAAAATCAAGTTATATAATAACATGTACACATGTACCTAAGCTGTACGTTTATTTTAACACAATCAATGCCAAAGGTGGTTAATGAACCTCAATTTTGCAATAAAATTGGACACAGTGTCATGTATTAATATCTGTTTGTGAATATCAGCATTGCTGTGGAAGATGCTGACAATTTTCAAAGGTTAACGGGATAAGTTAACCCACTAAACATTAAAATCTAAAAATGTTGAATCTGTCTAACTTCAATAAGGGGATTGTATTGGCGAATTATGTCACACCACATCCAACAAAAAAGGTAACACTATATGAAAGTTGTCAACCACATGATTGATAGCACAACACATTACGGTTTTACATTTTTCTTCATGTCTAATACATTAACATAATATAAAAACAAGATGATTTGAAATGCACGATACACAATTTGAGCAATATTTGTAATAAATCTTACATGGGCGACTACATTTGTTAGCATGGCTCACGATTATATTGACAAATCAAGACAAATGGGATCTGATGCAACGAAGTTAGACGAGTACATCTATCATAACACGCTTAACTTGTGTACGTTTCACATTTATATTACACAAAGACCACTCATCAATCAATGCAAAACACACAATAATGTTTTCAAATCATGG
This sequence comes from Escarpia spicata, assembly GCA_963995525.1. Taxonomy (NCBI): domain Eukaryota; kingdom Metazoa; phylum Annelida; class Polychaeta; order Sabellida; family Siboglinidae; genus Escarpia; species Escarpia spicata. The sequence continues at coordinate 20,729,748 of OZ023208.1, forward strand.
CAAATTCAATGCAAATCAACAAAGTTGATCAATTATAGATCTAGGCTGCCCTTGATAAATTAAAAACATCCTTTACACTGCATGCAACATTGGACAACAGAGGACTGCCTATTTCATCATCACTTCACCTTTGAGTACTTTTTATCGTAAAGTACTTATGCACCTCGATTGAGTAAAAGGTATCAAGTGCTAGATCAACTTTTTTAAATGTGTCAATAAATTGTTTTGAACACAAACGTAATCCTCAATTATTCAGTTGTGCATTATTTATAACTGCCATAGGCAAAGTAGATTATGTTTAAGGTTTAGCTCATATGGAATTTCATGGGCAAACATGTTTTTGTTACATTTTGTTTTTTGTTGACAACCGTTTTACCTTAAAACTAACATAATTTGTTTCCATTCTTAAAGGTTAACAACACATTCATGTCACTCAAATATCACAAATAATTATACTGAAGAGATCTGTGATTAAAAAGTTTGGAAATAAAATTATTTGTTAATTTTCTTACTTAGTAAATGTTACATGTAAATCTATAAGGGAGAGCAGGATTTTAAGCAGGCAATTTACCTTAAAAAGCACCAATAACATGTAAATAAATACATACAATTTAATTATTATTAGTACACTTATCAAGCAACATAATTATATTATCTAGCAGAAACATAAATAAACGGTACAAGAACACCCCCAGGGAAACGGTAGTGTACCCTGTGAAAAACTAGATGAGACACAATCATGGGTAACTAAGACCAAAATCTTCAAATCAGAAATGCCTTGTACTCGCACAAGCTATCCTCACTTGTCCTATGATGTATATTTGCAGATTAAAATGAGTTAAATGGGTCACATCACCTGCTTGTCACCTGTGACACTGCCTTGTTCATCCTCCGTCATCACATGAGATATAGGCGAGATTGACGGCGATACAGACTGCCTATTCAGCCCAGAACTCTGAAATAGAAAGTTGTAAATGTCAGTGAAAATTTCGGTGGCTGATGAGGATTATTTTGTTGCAGCTGAGAGACACCCAGTGAAGATACCAGGGGAAACAGCTGGGGTAAAGTTTTTCTGGGTTACATAACACCTGGTCATAATGACCTAGTAAGAAAAAAACTGGAAAACTGGTGCAGATAATCACAGAAATGAGACGACACAGCCTGCACATCCTTGGAATGAGTGAAAGCAGGTGGACCAGATCAAGAAAACTGACAACAGCAACAGGAGAGACGGTACTGTACTTTGGACGAGACAACAACCAGCACCACGAAGGTGTAGCTGTTCTCCTGAGGAAAGGGGTGGAAAAGTCACTGCTGGAGTGGAAACCTGTCAGCAGTCGTCTGATGAAAGTTCGACTGACGGGGAGACATGGAAACATCACCCTCCTCCAGTGCTATGCACCGACCAATGACGGAGAGGATGAGGACAAGGACACTTTCTACCAAAGCCTTCAAGCAGAAGTGGACAGGTCACCACGTCATGACATCACAATTGTCATGGGAGACCTTAATGCAAAAGCTGGAAATGACAACACCCACAATGACAGGGTCATGGGAAGGAACGGATGTAGCAGCATGAACAACGGTGAAAAAGACTGGTGAACTTTTGTGGCATGAACAATCTTATCATTGGAGGGACCCTTTTCCAACACCTGGACATCCACAAACTGACTTGGTACTCACCAAACAGAAGGGACCATAATCAGACTGACCATCTGATGATCAACGGCAAGTGGCGCCACTCTCTATTAGACGTGATATTGAAGCGAGGAGCAGATGTCAGAAGTGACCATCATCTGGTCACAGCTTACATCAAGCTAAAACTAAAACGTACAGGACACCGAACAATGGATAAAAAGATATGACGTTGAGAGGCTTAGGGACCAGCAGTGAAGAAAAGCTTCATTCTTGAAGTGAAAAACAGATTTCGAGTTCTGAGCGGCCTTGAAGAAGAAAACGAATCCACAGAAGACATCGACACAACCTGGAGCCAGATAGCGTCCATCTATACCAAGAGAAGCAAAGTCAGCCTAGGACACAGGCAGAGGAAGAGAAGACTGGATAACATCAACAACATTGGAAACCATCAACAACAGAAGAGCAACAACGAAGAAGCTACTGGAAGCAAAATCAGAAAGACTAAAAGAAAGATACCAAGAGCAATATAGAGAAGAACATCGGGAGGTCAAAAGACGTGTGCGAGCAGACAAGTGAGCTTACATGGAAGACCTGACAAAACGGGCGGAAGAAGCGGCTGAGAGAAATGAACAAGGAACCGTGTACAAAATAACGAAGATCATTAGCAGGAAATGTCGTTGGAGATGCAAGGGAGAATTACATTGGGATTTGTGGACCTGGAGAAGGCTAACGACACAGTCCCAAGAGAGATGGTGTTGGCAACAATGAGATGGATGGGAGTGCCAGAAGGAAGAATTGTGGCTGGACCTGGGATGTCGGAAGAGTTTACAATTAACATCAGATTGAGGCAAGGAAGTGCCCTAAGCCAATTACTATTTATCATGGTGATGGAACTAATCACCAGGAAGATCAGCACAGAGGATGTTCTCAGAAAAATTATGTACGCGAACGATCTGGCCATAGTAGCAGAATGCAAACAAAAGCTACAAGACATGTTGGAGGAATGGAACAGGGTGTTCAAGTAACACGGACTGAGAATGAGCCTGGAGAAGACAGAAGTGATGTGGGTTGGACAACAGAGAGAGGAAATGGACATTAGGTTGGACATCAGGTTGGATGGAAAGGAAATTAAGCAAATGGATGGCTTTGTGTACCTTGGAGGAATGATTACGGTGGATGGGCGTTCACATGTGGAGATCAGCGACGCTGAATACAAGCAGGAGCGAATGCTTGAAGAAAGGTAGAGGGAGTCTTGATGGACAGAAAAATCTCAAAACAGCTGAAAGGGACAGTCCTGAGAATGTGTGTTACACCAGCATGCCTATATGGTCTGGAGACAGTGGCACTGACAGAACAACAACAGAAGCTGCAAGTTTGTGAAAACAACTGGGTTAGAAGAATAACAAGAACAAAGTGGGTAGACAGAAGAAGGACGAATGACCTGAGAAAAGAAGTTGGAATGCAGTGTAACATGAGAATTATTGAGAAGCCAAATGAGATGGGCAGGCTACCTGGAAAGGATGGATGACATAAAGGAGATAGGAAAAGAGGAAGGCCACAGCAGAGATGGGAGGACTGCGTGAGGAGGGACACAAGAAGATCAGGGGAAGATGAAAGATGGAGAGAGGGAGCGATGGACAGAAAACTATGGAAGGAAAAGACACAGAGAGTGGTTCAGCTTTATTGTACCTGACCCTCACCCCTGTACAGCAGGGAACAAGGAGGAGAGCCGATACCCAAATTGAAGACAAGCAAGGAAATCTCCTCACGACAGAGAAGGAGCAAGAAACTCAATGGACAGAACACTTCAGTGAAATACTAAATAGGCTGCCACCACCAGAAGAGGAAGCTATTACAGAAGAAGCGTAAGTAGACCTGGAGATAAACACAGATCCTTAGGATCTTCTGGCCAAGAACCATATCTAACCAGGAGTTGCTTGCCCAATGCAAGCAGGAGGACATGCCCACCATCGTTCAAAGAAGACGCTGGAGGTGGATTCGACATGTCCTTCGCTTGGATACAGACGCCATCATAAAAACAGCTGTCTGGACGCCAGAAGGGAAGCGGAAATGTGGGCACCCAGAGACAACATGGAGGAGAACAGTGGAGGCGGAGCTGAGGGAAATGAACCACAGTTGGGGCAACATACAGCGAATGGCCGGAGACAGACAGAGGTGGAGGAACTTCGTCGCTGCCCTAAATGCCACAGGGCGTAATGGGCAGTAAGTAAGTCAGTAATAATGACTCAGTCAGATCACCCGACCCTGACAGCTTTGTGTTTTTTACATAACCATGTATACATGGCCCTAGAATAAGGGTTGTAATGGGGCCTGTGTGTCACGACACATGGCGAGATTCCACATGAGTGGAGCCGACTGGAAACATGAAGTAACTCGGCGCCTGCTTAGGGAACTGGAATACAGCTGTAGCATGTTTTTTGTTTTGGGGTATAATCACATGAATGACATAATAGTTCTGGTTTCTGACTGATAAAATTAAACTAAAGCGATGGTTGTATATATCTCATGTGGCTGTTGTATCCCCAAATGAAGCACAAACTGCCTTACTTCAAGTTACGACGTAAACACATCGCCCGAGCAATATTACAGGTGTCCAGTTATAACCATCGCAAAACTCGATTACTGTAACGTTGTTACTTACAAAACTTCTTTCCATCAGTTGGAAACAGGAACGGTCTTCTGCGACATTCCTGTGATTATACCCCAAATTAAAATATATATCCTATTCCCTATGCAGGTAACAACGCAACGGATGTCGTGTGCTGACTCCATAGTGAAAACGAGACGCGGGACTTACAGGCCCTATTACGTACTGTAATTCTACAGATAATACAAACCTGATTTAGAAGTATCAGATATGTAAATGTAAAATGTCACAAGGCAATTTGATTGATTTGAATTTTGTTGCTTTTAATGATATTGTTATTTCGTTTTGCTTATTTTCTATGAGGAACTTTAATTTACTTTTTTTCATAAAAGACACTTAAAGAAGCATATTAAGTGTGTAGCAATGTTTTCAAATTACTATTTTGTAGCACTTTTTGTAGAATAAACATTTGTAGTCAAAGTGAAAAACTTAAAGAAAGAAGATTGAAAATACAATGTTATTACCTTAAAATATTACAGAGGATAAGTAAATTAATTGTGACATTTGCAGGGTTATCGATATGACAAAGTAAAAATAACAACTATTTAACAGCTGTGCAAATGGCCTTGACTTATATAGTTATAACTGTTACTTTATAAAAAAGGATTCTCACATCTCAATTTAATTCTTTCATCGCCTGTTATAAATGGGTAATGTGAATGTCAACCTGTATTGTCCCTGGCACAAAAATCAATATTAGCAGCCTACAGGTGAAATAACGATTCAATGAAACAGTACTGGTTCTGTCAGCAACAGAAATGGACCGGATCAGAGATGCCGATACATTAAGGCGAAAGGTTTGGCTTCTGTTATTTTGTGCAAATCAACCATGAGGCCAGCAGGGATATGGAAGTCAGACAGATTAGACTGGCAGATTACATTTGGTGCCACCGCACTGGGACAGTGACTGATTGGTGAAAACAAACGTTCTGCATACTCTGCTGAACAAAACTACTGCCATCAGCAGTGTACAACAAGTGCCAAGAGTCGCATCGGAGCCATTTTAAGTGGGACACACACGAATGATTAAAACACTATCATCCATCTTTGCCGTAGACAAGACCTGGAAGCAAATGATGAGCACTGGTGGTTTGTTGAGAAAACATCCCAACTGTACCCAGGGGATAAAAAAGACCGGAAAAATAACCACACTTTCGTTTAGTTCATTTGTATTCCCTGTACATGAGGAAACAGCACCACATCAGTTGCAATTTTTGTACCTATCCTTTTGAACTTTCATAATGATATTTACCGGTACTTTATATCGCACTGATTTGCATTTCCTTAACTGCATCCCAGCAGGCTCTCCCTTCCAAGAGGGGATAACAGATTAACCTAGAAAACAATAGCATCGATCTACTGAAGCCTGTTGATTCCCATATGCAAAATTACACTCCATCCCACAATGAAGTGCTCTAGCAACATTTGCTCCACGTGATCACGGCAGATCATCACTACACATGGTTACAGAATACATTATTAAGATGAACGTGATAACCTCCGTGTGCGTGTAAAAAGTATGACTGTTGTGGCAACTGAAACAGGCAAACATTACCAGCAGGTGCTGCTAACAAGTGACCAAACTAGGAACTAAATATAATGTTAACACAGCCCAGTTATATTTCACTTGGTCACTCCTCATCAAGATTTTTTTCAGTAGTCTCATTTCTGGTATCTTTCATGACAAATCAATACTATCTAGTTTTCACTACATATTATTAGCATATATGTGCAAATCTGTTTTACTTTTGGGTAGATCATACAACCTGATAAATTATTTTTGACCGGTCAAAAGTCAGCAAAAAGTGACACATGTGACTACACCTTCATACCATTTTCACAATTTCACAATATAATGTTAAAAATGTAATTCTTTTTGATGACTTTAACCCTTTATACTCCATAATGTTTTAATGAAATGTGCCTCGATTCTCCATGGAAAACTGAAACAAGAAACGGTGTGTCGGACTGGTTGGGCAACAATGTGCCACCCGACAATTGGACAGTTAACTGCTTGTGAAAAGTGAAGGTAACTTCTTTTATTGCAGAATACCCAGTCCATGGGACAGCTCCAAATGCTTTACATTTGACTCTCTGGCAGACCTGTTCAATTGAACACAATCTTGACTTCTCTCGGAAGCATTCAGCCATGCTGCAATTACTGCAGACTATTCATATACAAATATCCACCGCTGTCTATAGCTTGGTATTCATTCATACAGCTGAGTGAACTGGAGCAAAGTGGAGTAACGAACATGTCCCAGTTTTGAAACAGCAACATGGAGATTAGAACCTGGAATTTCTCAACAGAGAGCCCAGAAATCAATATTAGCAACTGCAGTTAAAATAATGATTAAATGAAAAACACCACTGTCCCCCACAACAAGCCTTCAGGGACAAACCGTAAGAACACTGGTCAAGCAGTCAGAGTGCTGGACTGTCATTCAGAAGAACCAGGGTTTGAATCCTGCTGTCGGCCGGGCAGTGGTTTGGTACTGGTTCAGCCACCGTGTTAAAACTTGGTAATTTTGTTCACCCTACATTGCCTGTCTTTCGGAAGAAACGCTATAAGCCTTTGGTTCCTTCTATCTGGTGACTTGCCAGGGGAAGTAAAACATCCCATGCAGAGAAATGGAAAAAACATCTCATGCACACACTGAGCAGAGGTCACATTCTTAAAAAAAATAACTGTATGACAGAATTATCAACAAAATTATGTTGGTCATATGAAAGTAAAAAGGTAAGTTCTTATATAGTGCAGCATCCGGTACTTTGGACTGCTCAAAGCGCTTTACTCCCTGGCAGTCCTGTCCTGTTCAATCGAACACCTTCTCTACTTCTCTGTGAAGCATCCAGCTACACTGCCATTAATGGGTGAAGACTATTCGTACATAATAAAATCAACCACTGTCTATAGCCAGGTACTCATTCATACAGCTGAGTGAATTGGAGCAACGTAGAGTGAATGAACTTGTCCAAGGTTTGACACGGCAGAACAGGATTCGAACCCGGATTCTCTCGGTCGAGAGTCCAAAACTCTCGTCACTGCACCACTGCGCTCCACCTATAAATGGTATAAAGGAAGGAACTGCGACAATGCTTCTTCACCAATACTCACCTGTTGCTGTTGCTGCATGCTGTGGAGCTTGCCCTGGGCCTCTGCGTGCTGCAGGTTGAGGGCCTCCAGCTGTCGGTGCAGCTCCCGCCTCTCAGCCTCCGCCTTCCTCAACTCCTCCTCCACCTCCCCTCCAGGGGGCACACCACCAGGAGGCAGCACCTGGCCGAAGTAGAGCTGGTGGGCGAGGTTGTTATCGCCGGCCTCCCTGGGTGAGTGGGGAGACCAGGTGGCGGGAGGGAGCGCGTGGGAGAGGTTGGTCTGTCTACCGGGGATGTAGCCCGTGGGCGGTGGCTGTGACGATGACCAACTCTTGCCGCCTGCTACAACCAGGGGAGGTCAATTATCATCTCAATAGAATACAGTTAAACCTCGTTTTATGGTCAATCTAGGAGTTTCAAATTATTTCTGTAACAGAAACGTATACAGGCCTTGACATTAAGGTTTTGTATTGAAAAGTTGCTGGCCCGCCAAAAAAGGTTACTGGCCCGAATTCTGCAGGAATACGTATTATGCATTTTTAAATAAAAACATGCAATTTGTGACATCACAATTCAGTAGATGGCACCACATGAAATAGCAACGGACATAATTGCTAGATGACGCCACGTGAACGCATGAATCAACCAATCAGATGTGCTCTTTCTCCACGTGTGTGGTTACCCGACGGCATCCATATTGTCTATTTAAAATTTTGTTTCCTTCACATGTTATTCTGTTTATTTATGATTGGTAATCACCATGCTGCGAGTTAAGGACGGATTCAGAGATGAGTGGTTACTGGACGATGATAATAACAACTTGGGTCAGGACGGATCGCTGTGATGTTCAGAAGTTAGTGCGATGCAACGAGCAATAATAACAAACTAAACATGCGACCTTCAACGTCAGATGCAGATTTTTTAAATTTTGTGCAGGGGGCGATAGAAACGATTTAAAACGACGGTGGCCAATTGGATTGAAACCAGTGGCCCTTCGGGCCAATAAAATATGAAAACTGCTGGCCTGACAGCTTCAAAAATGGCACCAGCAGGCCAGTGTTAATGTCGAGGCCTGGTATAGGAAATGAGTCGCTAGTCAGGTTATGTTTCTGCAGTCACAAAGGTGACTTTAATAGTGATGTTCCACTGTACATTGCATTGTGCCATAAGAGTCAATAGGTGTAACTGCAATACTGCATTGTAATTATTAAAATCAATTGATGTTTTAACGACTTTACTCTAGGATTTTATTTGTAACTACTCAAAATGCAACTAGCATGTTGACATAAATTCCAACTTAAATTCAAGTAAAGGCACTGAGAACACAACAGTTTTAAACAAAATTGTCTTGCATGACAACGAAATATAAAAAAACTCAATCTTACTCAAATATGGTAAACGAAAATACAATCATATTGTTATATTGCAATAATTGTAATCATAGATATTTGTTTACATTTTGCTCTGTGATATTTCTAATCCCAGAAGTGCTATAATATTGCTAACTAGTGTGACGTACCTGAGACCTGTGGACTCTGCATCTGTTTGGGGGCTGAGAGAAGCATGGCTGCAGATGACGCAATGTTTGGATGCGGCAACGAACCACGCACCGTCGGTACCTGCTCCAACACCGCCGGCACTGCCACCCGTGCTGCCTCAACCTGCTGTGCTGACATCCACCCTTGCGGCATGTCTGAGGGGGGCATGGCAGGCCACGATTGCGACTGTCGCACCTCGCCAGGGAGACGGGGTGGGGGGAGGGAGGAGTCAGACTGGGAAGGCCGGGGAGCATTCATTGACTTGGACAGGGGAGCATTCCTTGTGTCAGGCAGCTCCAGTTTCCTGGCAACTGGCCGGGGGAGACCGGTGAGATTGGCTGACTCGTACGCGAGTCCTAACTGGGACATCGCCTGTGCACCGTCACGCAACAGCTGAACCGCCTGCGTGCGTGGCGACTCCTCCACCAACTGACTGACAGGCCGACACACGCTCCCCGTCGGTGGTGCCATCGTCGTACTATCTTGAGACATCCGTGTAGCTTGTGGCTCCGTCTGCCGAGAGATTTGTTGGTAGATGTTTCCTGTGCCATTGTTAATGTGAGTCGGCCCTACAGACTGCGGCTCCATCTGCTGGCTGATACGCTGATAAACATTCCCCACCTGCGAGATCGCCCTATTACTATCTTGCAACGACTGTGCCTCCATCTGCTGGCCAACTTGCTGGTAGTTGATCCCGGTCCGAGAGAACATCCCATGACCATCCTGTGACGTCTGTGGTGACCCGTATGTGTGAACTGACCCTGATACCTGTGGCCCAAATGTTCGGGCGTGGACTGGCCCAGATGCCTGCACAAATCCGGGCTGCGAGTTGGGCACATACTCAGATGATGTTTGCAGCCCCGCAATGTGCTGGGGTTGGGCTGGCTGCGGACGGATCATCTGTGAGGCAGGGTACACAGGGGTAGGCATCCACACCCCCTGGCCACTCAGGGTCTGCTGCAGGAATACAATACAACAATTCTATTAAACCAAAATTCTCAGAAACCGGGTCTATGAAGCGTGTCAAATATTTGTGAATACACTACATAGCCAGGAGCCAGGGAGGCAAGTTTTAAAATATTTCTTCAGAATAAGGGTAGCTTGAGTAAAGAACTCATAAGCTATCTACAAACACACACCAAATGACACTGACAACTCATGGACAGTTCATCCTCGCCATGAGAGATTGCTGCTGCTAATGATGAGTAAAGGTCCAAAAGAACTTAAGCTAGTTTTGCACATGCTGCAATATACTGGATGACACTAGACACACAAGTGTACAGTCACTGCAGTGGTGTGTACAAGACAAAAACAATAACACAGCAATATGAAAAAAGAAAAGAAAACATAACTAACATGTCAATTTACTTCATACGGTCACCAGTGCTATTTATTTTGATGGATACATAGTTTTCCCATAACACTAATTTACTGTCAATGTGTAACTAACTCACTTCCTGACCCCATGGCAATGACAGTCACACACAAGGACTTGTGATAGTCAGCTGAGTCCAGTTACTCTTAGCACCAGGTACAACACACCTTTAGTGTAACTATCTCTTGCTCTGTGTTCATCTTAAACTTGTCAAACTGCATCTTCATGATGGCGTACTCCTCCTGTGTTGCAATGATGTCCTGCAAGCAATGTCACAAGGCAGGTGATGATGAGAAGGAGGTAAATAATTATCAATCTCATTATCTTCGCTATTGTTCAGCCAATAAACAAAGTAGTAAATATGAATGTAATTGTAACATTCTTTCTTTCAGGAAGAAAACACCACTTTTCTATCAGTCCCAATTTCCCACTTTTTAAAGCATGTCCCAATGTTTTATTTTCAAAACATTACTTTTATACAATTTTCAAAACATTATTCTTTTCAATAGAATCAATCTGTGTTGCACACAAGGCCACCCTAGGTACACACTCAAGTGATTACACATTCTCTGGTGCATGCATTCACTATGAAAGAGAACAGCAAATCAAAGTGACGAACCATAATAATAACTAAAGTCTGCTACACTAAAACGATAAAATTTGAGTAGTGGAAGATATTTCCTGCTTTTCCATGTGCACTTTTTTGTGAGCAGATGTTGATGCCTGTGAATGCATGTTGTTGTAGTGTTTACATTATTCTAGTAGAGATTGCACATGCTCTGGTGGTGACTTACGGATGTGAGGGCGTCGACTATGGTTGTGAGTTGTGAGACGTCCTGGGTGAGTTGTTCTCTCAGAGTCGCCTCCACTCTCAGTCTCACCTCACTCTACACAACAGACAGGACAGACACACTTACTTGTTAGATTCATTAAGGGTAGCCACTGGTCCTAAATCTGATTTTTTGCCATTTTTTATTTCATCATTTTCCAAAACATAACATATAATGCATTCCCAATACAGTCGCGCCTCGTTATAACGCGCCCCGTTATAACGCGGATTCGGTTATAACGCGGTCGGTCGTGGACCCCGAATTTCTGCCGCCAGGGGAGAAATGGGCGCTATGACAAAAATTGTTTTATGTGAAGTTATCCCCGTCTTTGTCCACGGCATGTGTATATTATATTGAGACTAGTTGGCGGACAATAAATTTAACGTTGACGTACAACTGCAACGAATCAAGTGTGAGGCGCGTCACTACGTTGCCGTTGTTTATTCTGCACTGCCAATTAATGCTATCAAAGTTTCTTTGACTATAATTATGGTCAGTTTAACTTTAGGAACAGTAAATGTGGAGCGAGGTATTGTTTGTTTTGCGCCGACATCAAACGAAACGTTTCCAATCTGCTAGTCATGCTCATGGCTTCCGCGGATTGCCAGTTCGCCTGGTTTCGGCGCCGGGCAGCTTATAAAGTGTAATTAAAATTCACAAATACGCCTTGCTTAAGAATGGGTTAAATACGTTTTAATACAGCTTAGTAGGCAAGATCAACTCTAACACAGCGTTTCTCAAATCATTTGCGTATTCGGCTGCTGAGTGCCAGGTCATTATTTTAGGTACCATATTATCGTTCAGTTGACCGTGGCTTGTTGGTCCATTGTTTATTTAAAAACGGTACACAATTCATGAATTTTATTCAGTTCAACAGTGTCCAACAGTGTACGACATTTAAACAGACTACACACTGACATTGGCTGGCAGTTTAATAAGCTTCATAAACTGCGTATAGACTGCGCGACGTGCACACTTTGGTTGGCTTCGATGGCGTTCTTCGTGCAGCAGCGGTGTCGGGTCATCGTCGTAGCGCCCCTGACGGCAGATATGGGAACGTGCCTCGTTTATAATGCGCCTCGTTTATAACGCGGATTAATTTCGTGGACCCTGACTACCGCGTTATAACGAGGCGCGACTGTACATTGCATTTTTCAAGATTCTGATTAGAAATACCTATAACCAGATGACGTATACCTGCCCGTACTGCTTAACGAATTATGTTATTATTTTGTCTTGGCCATTTTCTCAAAATAACATTTTGACCATTTGCGATAACAAAAATTATTTTGGAAAAACTACACAAGTTAGAGAATTGAAAAATGCATACTTAACTCACAATGTAAATGTTGTTTACATTTTACACTAATATGTGGAGCACCAACACTTGAGTGTGACCACCAACTTTACAAAGTTGAAGGTCCTGATGACCACCAACATTAAATAAAATAAATAATAAATAAAAGTACTTATATAGTGCCCAATCAATTAAAATTGCCCTCGGGCGCTTTACATACATGCACACGTATATAATAGTATATTACATAAAAAGAAATGCTAATTAAGAAATAAATATGTAAAAAATATAACATTAACTTAAATATAGTTACTAAAAAAGAGAGATCATTAAAAAAGCATTTACATAAATTAAGACATTTATAAAAACTACTAGAAATACATTCATTTATACAAGAAGAATAAACATAAATATGTTAAGAAACTAATTTAAAAAAAAATACATTTATCAATAGAAAGTACATAAAATGTCCTAGTCGGTGAATTATAAAAACGCTTGTTTAAATAGGTGAGTCTTCAAAAGTATTTTAAACACTTGTAATGATGTTGCTGTCCTGAGCGTAGGAGGCAAATTGTTCCATAGAACCGCCGAGCAAACCGCGAAACGGTGATCACCATGAGTAACAGTTTGTGAGGCCGGTACGAACAAAAGGCGAGGCTGTGAGGTAGATCGTAGAGTTCTGTTGATGGGACGGTAGCCAATTAACTCACTTATGTAGTCCGGCGCAAGACCATTCAAGGCACAATGCGTAAACACCAGCACTTTGTAGGTCGGTCTCAAATGAACGGGTAGCCAGTGTAAACGCTGCAACACGGGCGTGATGTGTTCGTATTTCCTCGTGCGAGTAATTAGGCGAGCGGCACAGTTCTGCACCCTTTGTAGACGTTGCATCACCGTGTGTGGGAGACCATAAAGAAGTGCATTCCCATAATCTAAACGGGATGTTTACAAAATTTAAGGTCCTGCAGACCACCAACTTTGGAAATTTGAAGGTCCTGTTGACCACCAACTTTACAAAGATGAAGGTCCTGCAGACCACCAATGTTTACAAAGCTGAAGGTTCTGCTGACCACAAACTTTACAAAGCTGAAGGTCCTGCTGACCACAAACTTTACAAAGTTGAAGGTCCTGCTGGCCACCAACTTTACAAAGTTGAAGGTCCTGCTGGCCACCAACTTTGCAAAGTTTAAGGTCCTGCTGGCCACCAACTTTACAAAGTTGAAGGTCCTGCTGGCCACCAACTTTACAAAGTTGAAGGTCCTGCTGGCCACCAACTTTGCAAAGTTGAAGGTCCTGCTGGCCACCAACTTTACAAAGTTGAAGGTCCTGCTGGCCACCAACTTTACAAAGTTTAAGGTCCTGCTGACCACCAACTTTACAAAGTTTAAGGTCCTGCTGACCACCAACTGTTGAGGTGAGGAGTAGGTGTCTGGGTAGAGGTGTGGTTTTACTGACCTCCTTGAGGTAGGCTGTGAGTCTGGTGATTGCGTCAATGAGGGCCGTTGTGTAGCCGGAGAAGGTCGGCTGGACCAGTCTCTGGGCGGCTGGAGCTCTCCCCGTCTCTCTCTCATAGTCAGAGATGCTGCACTCCAGGCCGTCCAACACCTGTTAATGTGGCAAATTCGTGAATCACACGTACAAAGCCATGACAGGGTGGTTAGTCATCTTTGTTGCACATGCGCTAATACTGATCGACACTCCAAATTATTATGGAATTACTATTACTAGGAAAACTGTTTTTTTGTATGATGCATCAATACCAGGTAGGTGAAAATAGGGTGGATCCAATGATAACAACTTGTCTTAGGCACACTCCTGTAATTATTTGACTTTTGACTCTTAAATTTTGTACTTATTAATAGTATTGTTTACAAAGTTGCATGTGGATCGCAGTGGTGCATTGGCTAAAGCATTGGACTCTCAATCGAGAGAACCCGGGTTTGAATCCTACGTTGCCATTTTTTTGTATTTTTTGTGTTAACAACACACAAAATTGGAAAAAAAACATTTTGTGATTCATCAGCTCACAAATGTTTAAACTATGATGGAATTTAGCACCAGAATGATGGTCAGGTGACTGTCACAGAATGATGGTCAGGTGACTGTCACAGTATGATGGTCAGGTGACTGTCACGGAACGATGGTCAGGTGACTGTCACGGCACGATGGTCAGGTGACTGTCACGGCACGATGGTCAGGTGACTGTCACGGCACGATGGTCAGGTGACTGTCACGGAACGATGGTCAGGTGACTGTCACGGAACGATGGTCAGGTGACTGTCACGGAAGGATGGTCAGGTGACTGTCACGGAACGATGGTCAGGTGACTGTCACGGAACGATGGTCAGGTGACTGTCACGGAACGATGGTCAGGTGACTGTCACGGAACGATGGTCAGGTGACTGTCACGGAACGATGGTCAGGTGACTGTCACGGAACGATGGTCAGGTGACTGTCACGGAACGATGGTCAGGTGACTGTCACGGAACGATGGTCAGGTGACTGTCACGGAACGATGGTCAGGTGACTGTCACGGAACGATGGTCAGGTGACTGTCACGGAACGATGGTCAGGTGACTGTCACGGAACGATGGTCAGGTGACTGTCACGGAACGATGGTCAGGTGACTGTCACGGAACGATGGTCAGGTGACTGTCACGGTATGATGGTCAGGTGACTGTCACAGAATGATGGTCAGGTGACTGTCACAGAATGATGGTCAGGTGACTGTCACAGTATGTAGTATATTTCTACAAGACCACAGAAGTATAAAACTACAAATACATTCTTGCTGGAGTATGTTTAAAATATTCAATGCAAGGAGATTAACCTACCAACACCAAGTTGGACTTATTTGTCTATGTGTAACAGAAAAGTAGTTCAGCTGGATTATCATCAGTTTTAATTTTGAACCACTATAAAAATTCCTAAATTTGCACAAACTGTTCTGATAGCAAACAATACACCCAACAATTCACCCAGTCACTGAAATCCAATCTCTTTATATCATATTATACTGTTCGAAAGTATATAAATTGTGATGGTACTGTAGAGCAAAGGAACAAACAATAACACAATAAATCATACCGTACGCAGGTCATCCAGCTTTGCGAGAGTCTGTGACGCAGCAACATTATCAGTGGTGGCAGCACTGTCACTCTCTGCGTTAGTTCTTGCCATAGTGCGATGAACCTTCTCTGTGTCGTTCATCGCTGCAACGTACGGTGTAGTGGGAGTCGAGTCGCCTACATTGCTGCCATCTGGTGTCACCGGTACTTTGACACGTTCTGCAGCAACATCATATTTTCTTACATCATAAAGCCAGCAGCAACAAATGAAGTGGACTAAATAGGCATTGGATCTGATGTGATGGAAAGTCATGAAAAATAGAAAAAAAATACTGTCAAATGTTTTACCCCAGCAATGGACATAAGTCTAAGTTAGTTATTAATTGTGCTGTATACAATACAAGCTGGTGCTAATTTGAGTTATTTTATACATTACTAGGTCTGCAACAAGCGAAAAGAGTGTATCATTAGACACAAATGTGACTTGCAATAAGCAAGGGACATGATATTCCCTTGTAATTATACTGCAGAATACAAAGAAAAAAGGAGTAACCTGTACGAACATACCAAACATTTAGTGAGAGAGGTTACGTTTGTAAAACAACACTATTTGTTTTACTTTTTACAGTGTTATTAGTATTTTATTGTGACATTAATTTTTTCCTGCAGGGACAAAATTAGGGGAAGATGTTGCTCCAGAGGGTCAACAATAAAATCAAGAACTGTAGAATTCACCAAGCAACAAACATGACACTAACTATGAGTCATGGCCTTCCTTGGCGCCTCCCTTGGATCCGCTGTAGCTGCCTTGGAAGCAGGGACGTGTGTGCCCCTGTCGGCCAGCTTGCGAGCAAGGTCTTGTAGTATGGAGGAGGTCGTCACAGTGGGACGATGTTCCCGTCCCTCCTCCCTTCTCTCCTCCCTGTCTGCCTCCTGTAGCAGTCGCTGGAAGCGCTGCATGTCCATCACCGGCTCGTAGCTCAGTGGCTCTTGTTCCTGCTCCTCCCCACTCAATGCTGGCCATAAACAACACAATCAAAGTAAACACATTTCACCAATATGTTTATGGTAATATCATATTATGGCAAATGTGTTAAGGTGCCAGAACTGGGGATATTTGAAGAAGGTGGGCTGTAGATAGGATTAGCCCCCAATATTTAAGGATGGGTTGTGCATTTTCTGGTGTAATTTTTGCTGGGGTGGCCGGATATAACATAGTTTTTTTTAGAACTTGAAGGTAGGTTTTGTTGCAAATGCAAATCGAGGTTTTCGGATAGCCTGGAGAGCTTCAAAACTTATGAACGTTGCAACAACAAAATCTTCAACAGCACCCCCCTCCATATTCCTATGTGCATAGAGCGAAGTGGTGCTCAAACTTCAGTTCAGCCCCTCCAATATTAATTTTGATTAATTTCCTTCAGGCACCAATGATGTGAACAGAATTTTGTTAAGGCATTAGAATGCCACAATCATCAGAGCCATATTGAGTATCAATTATTGGAAAATATAACTATTTTCCAAGCAAACTCACCAACATTATAAGACTGTAGGTAAAGCAATAATTAATTCTCTCTGTTGAAATAGCAAATAGTAGGAAGTTTAAGTTTGTGTTTTACATAGTTGCAGGAAGATACTACCACAAAATTGAGTAACCAACTAATCAGTCAAGTTAGACCAAGACGTTGTCACAGAAACTAAATTAAACATGTTTAATATAGGATGTCTCACATGATTCATAACTCTGCACAGTGTCCACATCATTGAGAGCTGTCTTGTCCATGACAGAGTCACTAAGAACATCTAACTTGAATCGGCCTTCCAGAACGGTTCCATCTGGTAGACTCCTGAAACACCAGTGCAATATGTCAAACACATGTAAAGGGGACAACTTTGTGAAATTAACTAGTTTTTATTTAAGTACAGTGAAACCTTTTTTACGGTCACATCGATAATACAGTCACCTCGCAATTAAGGTCACACTTGAACAGTCCCAAATTATTTCCACATACATGTATATTAAAGTATAGGAGATTGGTCCTGCTAATATTATCACCTCGCTATTCAGGTCACGTTTGTCCAGTTCCAAAGGTGACCTTAATAGTGAGGTTCCACTGTATTTATTTAATGTGAACAAAATCAATATTTGATTTGGGTGTGATTGAGGAAGGTCATGGAAGAGGTAGTGACCAAATCAAACGACACTGCATTTTGCTATTAACAGTAGAGCGGTGAGCTCTGGATAAAGTAAGATGGAGGGCTGTGACATCCAGGAGGACGGCGAGGGTTCAAGTTTGTTTGTGCAATCAATATTTATGTTAACTGAGCTTCCACTGAGTGTTCAGTAGATGTGTAACTTGTGTGATGTTCACTTACCCATCTAACATATCTCTCTCTGGCGCTACTGTCACATTCGGCAGACCTCGGTACCTCTAAAGATAAAACATAACTCCAACTTCTAAGCAACACAACAACAGCTTCCCAACGTAGTTTTATATGTAACTCAGCGAATGAAGAATATGTATTACAAACTTCCCAAAATCAAGAAATATCTACGTAACATGTAACAATCTTTCGATCATGAGACATAATAAAAGAAGTGAACTGCATGTATTGTGCACATGGATGAAACTCAATTCAGGTAAAACCATGTCTGCAAATAGGTCTATAGTAAAGTAATCTTAGAACCGATTTCTTATTCTTCCTCCAGTTTCTTTTCAATATTTTGACGACGACATATATTTATTTTATCTATCATCTAAGTCAGGTAAATTCAACGGTCATGAATTTAAGTGTGAGTGTCGGTGAAACATGTCCAACGGATATCAGGATTAACGGGCATTCTAAGAAAAGACTGAACCCACCCTTGGGTCGTCACCAAAGAGATCTTTGACAATGGCCATTGTCTTGTCTGAAGCGGCCAGAGTCTCCTGCAGCTGTGGATAGAAACAATCACTCAGCAATCGTCATCAATGTGTATTTAAAGCTACGTTTTCAATTAATGTTTTCACTTGTTTCATTTTAGAATAACTTTGCAAACAAACCAAATCCACCTAGTAGTAGTATCCACCACCCAGTATTACCAACTAGCTCATTTGTGAAAATGTAAATTTTATTAAATCATTAGATAAACAATCAAATTATTTTTTGACTGAGATAAACAGGTGCATCAAGACAAAAGGGTTGGTCATTCTCAAAATTGATAAGCAGTATTCAAATTGTCAACAGATGGATGGATACAAAAGGGATCGAAGGTGAATAGGGAAGGGTATAAAGGTTTCATTTTAGAATAACTTTGCAAACAAACCAAATCAAATCCACCTAGTAGTAGTATCCACCACCCAGAATTACCAACTAGCTCATTTGTGAAAATGTTAGTTTTATTAAATCATCAGATAAACAATCAAATTATTTTTTGACTGAGATAAACAGGTGCATCAAGACAAAAGGGTTGGTCAATCTCAAAATCGATAAGCAGTTTTCAAATTGTCAACAGATGGATGGATACAAAAGGGATCGAAGGTGAATAGGGAAGGTTATAAAGGTAAGTCTTTAAAGGTCGGTGGAACTGTTTCTGACCTCGCTGTTGTCCAGAAGGACTTCTCTAAGCAGACCGCCCCTGGATCCTCTCGGGGAAGTCTTGCGAGACTTGGCTGCAAAGACAACGCTGCATCTTACTACACCAAACACTATCTGAATGTATAGTCCATTAACAAATTACAAAATCTAATTTTTTTTAGAATATTATTTATTCAGTGGAATTTTAGAAAATGTGGTTAACAAAGGGGGCAGATGCACTCAGACTGAAAAGTAGAAGAGGAAGACTGCAACTGAGATGGGAGGACCCCACGAAGAGATATTTGATGGGATTGGGAGGGAAAAAAGATAAATTTAGGGAGTGGAAACAGGTGGTGGAGATGGCAACAAAACAGGATTATTGATGGAAGAGAAACAAATATCAAGGACCAATATCAGCATTAACCTCGCCCCGGGGCAACGTCTAGATCAAAGAAGAGACCAACAAGATTTATGATCCTTGAATTCCGGTTTCTTGGCTTGTTTCATTAGATATAGGTGAAACCCAAGGTCTTGTGAGGTAAAGCATGTCTGGTGACACATTTATGATGAACTGTTGTGCACATTATATTTTAGCTTTTCACTGATGTGGTGCCAATATTTCTTTTGTGGCATTTCAACATCTTTCAAGATGTTTCTGTATGCAGTAAAACTCAACTGGACCCTCTTCACCTACTGCACTCCAACCATTCGACCTAGTCCTACGTACATCATACCTTTGGCTATTTTCTTCATGAGCATATCGGCTTTCACCAGATCCATGTTCTGGGACTTGGTCACCTGAGCTCTTCTCAACTGTAGATGGCAAGTACGATGTATTTAGTCAAAAATGTTATCAATATTGTGTGTAAATACTGTAAATATGTTTATAATAAGACAGAAACATGCATTGTTAATTAAGCTAAATAAAAGTTATGAACAATCATATTTAAATTAACGTGTATAGAAATACATACCATTTCTTCAGGTGAAGCTTTGTATACAGATAAATCATTTGTAGTGTCCTGTCAGGGCAAACAAACAAGGACTTAAGACAATATGTAAACATGAACAATGATGCAATGTGCATAACACATGTGACAAAAAGAAAATTTACAGATAATACAACCAAATTCATAAAAATGCCAATGAAAAATGTGTAATGACATAGTACATAATTAACTCGACTTAGTTATTACCTACTGCTTTAAAATGTTAATCACGTACTGAAATATAACAATAAATACTGACATAAATGTGTGTTTTAAATGTTTCACTAATTCACTTACATCCCAGACTGGTTTGTTCCTCACTTTCTTCCTCCCTGCTGCCTTCGCTGCGGCTGACTGTCTCACTGGGTATCGCTTTCTTGGCAGACGCACAAAAGACATGACCGCGGGATTCAATTAGCAACCTGAAACTTACAAAAGAAATCAACTCATGTACAGTTCATGAATGATCTTACACAGCATGAGTAGACAGATGTCAGCTCTCCGTTGTTGGAGGTTGCACAGGCCGAGGGCAGGTGGTGGACCATGTATAAATGTAATAGTTCAGACTCCAGAACTCACCCACTGTGTACCGCCATGTACCATGTTGCAAGATCTAGATACAACGGGCAATGGAACAACACAATGGAAGTGTCTGCGTTTCATGAATTTTTTTCACTAAAATCTACTTTCTAGAACAATTCCTTTGCATTATAAACTGAATAAAATAAGAGTTATTAACAGAATCCGGAAACATCTATTAAACAGTACGGTATGCGGTGCTGCCAGTATACTAGTTTCTCAGCTCTAGTTGTAGATATTTGTACTGCCTGTCTGTGGTTCCAACATCTCTTGTCATTTAGCACATGTCGATAGGCCATGTACACTAACACATGCTATTTTTATAATGTCAATATTAATATCTATATGCCGAGGTTAATGTGGAATGATGGAATTGTCAATTGATGCGTTGAGGTGTCACATTTAGGCAAAAAATCAAAGGCATGACATGAAAGAGTAAAATATTCAGTTAGTACATAAATGTCATTGTTACTCTCACAAGCGACAGTGCCAAGTACAGCTGCAAGAGTCTTCTTCTAAAGAAGTATGATGATGAAGTCATATAGCCTGTACTAATATTGTCATGTATTGTCAGGTGTCAGTTTGCAATCTGGTTAAAGAACAAAGAAATGTTGAGGTTTGAATGTTGGCAGGTACTTATCAGGGTCTATACACAATGACAGATGTATACCAAATTCAAGGCTTTTTAATAGAGAATGAACTGGTGCCAGACTGTTGACAGCAACCTACAGCTGATAAAAAAAAGATGGAATTACATCAAAATGCTAATGAATAACACACCGTAATGTAATACAAGCTAATCATAAGGCAACTTTATTCATTTGTTGCAGTTTTCAGTCAAACTACATTATGTTTGTCCAGTATCATTCTGGTGATGGTACAGTAGCTTTTGTTGCAATACAGCTCAAAATATAATACTTTTAAATGTTTTTCCCATTTATCTTGGTTTTTACCTCTAGTTGAGAGTTTTTCTCACTTGAGAAGGTATTTCCCGCCCGGTATTTACCAGCCCTGGTGGGAAAAACGTGCCAACCCTGGCGTAACCAGCCACAATCCCCCAACACTGGTAATGGAGATGGGAATTAGCAAGGAGGCAGGTCGAATGGAGAGAGACGACAGGGAGAGAGGTGAGGATACTGCAAGACTGAAGGAGAATAGCAGTGGCAAGAAAACTGAGGAAAGGAGATCGAGAGGAGAGAAGGTGATTGGATGGGAAGAAATTGGAAAATCGACAACAGAAAACGTGACAAGCGTGAAGGTGACAGGGAAGAAAGTGACTGTAGAGAAGGAGGGAGGGAAGATGGAACGGGAGAAGAGAGAGGAAAATGAGACGGGACGAAAGAAGAAGGGACGAAAGGAAGTGAGAGCAAATGTGATAGAAGAGAAGTCGATAAAAGGGACGCTGACAGGAGGAAAGGTGACAAGAGAAAAAGCGACAGGAAAGAATGGATCGGAAGAGAATGTGACAGGAGAGAAGAAGGCAGGGGGGAAAGACAACAACCAGACAGATGCAAACCGAAGAAGGAGCTATTCTAAGGCAGTGATTGAGGGGGCAATGAGGAAAGAGAGGGTGTTTATGGGTGACTCCATTATGAGAAAGACGGACAAGACACTGAGCGAGGGGAAGGACATCATTGTTTGTTTACCGGGGGCTAGGATTGAACATGTAACTGACAGGGTAGAGAAGGTATTGGGACATGGCAAGGGGGGGGTCTATACTGGTACATGTAGGAACAAATAATGCAGACAGGGAGGGATCAACTGCGATAGTACAGAAGTATAGATAGTTAGTGAGGAAGCTAAAGAAGACGAGAGTCGAACAGGTTATTTTGTCAGGAATTTTGCCAGTAATGGGAGGAAGGGGGGCAACGTATAGAAACTGCAAGAGGATGGCGATCAATGCACTAACTGAGCAGATGTGTGAAGAAGAGGGGGTGGGATTCACAGATTTATGGGGATACTTTGTTGGGAGGGAAGATATGTACATGAGAGATGGCCTCCATCTTAGTGGAAAGGGGGCAGCAGTTTTCTCAGAGAATCTGCTGCAATCTGTTGACAGTGGGACAGGTTGCATCTATTTAAACTAGATTCGCAGGGGGGGACTCACAGAAAAGCCTGATAATGGAGGCATAGATAAAGACAGCACAAATAAATCAACAAATAACAGTCTGGAAAACTCTTCTGAAGCTGGATATAAATGTGTTTGTTTAAATGCAAGGAGTATAGTAAACAAAAGAAATGTACTAAACATTATGGTAGAAGATATTGACCCTCATATAATAGGTATAACCGAATCCTGGACCACCACCGATATATCAGATGCTGAATTGGGACTGACAGGATATGTAATGTTTAGAAAAGATAGAACAGGAAGAAAGGGAGGTGGAGTTATTTTATATATTAAAGAATCTATTCAGGCTTATGAAATAAAATTAGAAAGAGAAGCAGATTGCGAAGAAGCTGTTTGGTGTAACATAGTTACAGGAAACTCAACGTTAACAGTTGGGTTAGTTTATCGAAGTCCAAACATAAGCATAGAAGAGAATGAAAAAATACAAAACGCTATAAGGGAAGTAAGCAAACGGGACTGTATTATTATGGGGGATTTTAACCATGGGCATATACAATGGAAATCTCTACAGAGTTTGGGGAGAGAGGACCACAAGTTTTTAGTTTTAGTTCAAGATACATTCCTTTCTCAACATGTGCTAGAACCAACCAGGGGTGAGAATGTGTTAGACATAGTTTTGTCCTCACAGAATGAATTAGTTGACAATGTCAAGATATGTGAGCCACTGGGGAGTAGCGATCACAACCAGATACATTTTACCATCAAAGTAAAATCAGAAAGGAATAGCAAAAAGCAGTATAGGAGAAATTTCCACAAAGGAAGGTATAAGGACATGAGGAAATATTTAGCAAAGATAGACTGGAATAAGACACTGAAAAATAAGATGGCAACAGAATGCTGGAATATATTAAAGAGTGAAATTAAGTGCATAATCGATCAATTTGTACCCTTCAAAAAACAAGGAAAACGGCCCAAAAAGAAACACTTATCGAAAGAAGCCATTAGAAAAATTAAGTATAAACAAATGATGTGGAAGTCATATAGATGTACTGGAAATGATGAAGACTACAACAATTATAAAGAAGCACTTAACCAAGCTACAGCTGAAATTAGAAATTCAAAGAGAAGCTATGAACAACAATTAGCTAGTAAAATAAAACATGACAGCAAGAGTTTTTATGCGTATGTTCGAAGCAAACAGAAAGTTCAAGATAAGGTCGGTCCTCTAGAAGATAGTGCTGGAAATATAATATCAGAGGGATTCATAATGGCAGAAGACCTGAATGAGTACTTTAGTTCAGTGTTTACCAGGGAAGATATTAGTTCACTGCCAATACCAGAGGGTAAGTTCAAGGGGGCAGATTCAGACTATTTAGGACAATTAATTGTAACCCCGGAAATGGTAGCTAAGAAAATAAGGGCTATGAAGGATAATAAATCACCTGGAGTGGATGGTATTCCGCCCAAACTACTATTGGAAATTGTAGAACAAATTAGCATACCACTTGCAACAGTTTTCAACTTGTCATTAGAAGAGGGAGTGGTTCCTTTAGAATGGAAAGAAGCAAACATTATACCGTTATTCAAAAAAGGTTCGAGAAACAAGTCAGAGAACTATAGACCAGTGAGTTTAACATCAGTGATTTGTAAATTATTAGAAAGACTAATTAAAGATCACATGGTGGATTTTCTTATTAAACAAAACTTGATAGACCCATCTCAACATGGTTTATTTAAAGCGAGGTCATGCTTAACAAATATGTTATGTTTTTTGGAAGACATCACTAAGTGGGTAGATGAGGGATCACCAGTAGATATCGTCTACTTAGATTTTCAAAAAGCTTTTGACAAAGTACCACATCAAAGATTACTGCTTAAACTAAAGGCCCATGGCATAGGAAATGGTATAATAAACTGGATAGAACAATGGCTGATTGACAGAAGACAACGTGTAATAGTTGATGGGGAGGCTTCAAACTGGAAATCGGTATTGAGTGGGGTACCACAGGGATCAGTATTAGGTCCTATATTATTCTTAATATACATCAACGATTTGGATGATGAAATAACAAGCAAGGTGTTGAAATTTGCGGATGATACAAAAGTGTTTAGAAAGATTAAAAGTGATGGAGATAGACAGCATTTACAAGATGATCTTGACAGGTTGATCAAATGGTCTGAAAAGTGGCAAATGATGTTCAATTTTGGGAAATGTAAATGCCTCCACATAGGACATGGGAACGAAGAAGTAGACTATACAATGGGGGGTACTGTACTAAGTACTACTGTAAAAGAAAAGGACTTAGGGTTAACCGTTACTGCTGATATGAAGATTTCAGAGCAGTGCGGAATTGCAGCTTCAAAGGGAAATCAAATCCTTGGATTAATTAGGCGAAACATAACGTATAAGGAAAAAGAGCTAATAATACCGCTGTACAAAACAATAGTTAGGCCTCATTTAGAATATTGTATTCAAGCGTGGAGGCCATATCGCAGGAAGGACATAGATATGCTAGAAAGAGTGCAGAGGAGAGCAACTAAAATGATACAAAATCTGAGGGATCTTAGTTACGAAATACGCCTAAAAAAATGCGGTTTAACAACACTAGAGACCAGGAGATTGAGAGGAGATCAGATAGAAGTGTTTAAAATATTGAAGGGTTATGAAAATATTGATAGAAATATGTTTTTCTCAGTTAAGAAAGATAGAAGGACTAGAGGACATGATCTTGCATTAGCAAAGGAGCAGAGTAGATTAGATATAAGAAAGTTTTCATTTTCACAAAGGACTGTAAATGAATGGAACAGATTACCTGCTGATTGTGTGGGTGCTAGTAGCGTGAATATGTTTAAAAATAAAATCGACACATACCTCAGACAGGCGGGATACACATAGATAAAAGGGTCGGACTCTCGATAAGCCAAGGGCTTCCTTGTCCACCTGCTACCTAGAGTTAATTCTCTGGGTGGCAATCTTGTTAAATCTTGTTAAATCTAAACACTACACTGTCTGTTGACTGTTGTTGACACTACTCACTAGCCCGTACTCTGTCAGGGGTCAACACACTGTTAGTTTTCCCATTGGCGACCATGTTAACGTTTCGTCTAATTATAAGAAAACGTGACCTACAAAATGTCTTAAACTTCTCACCTGCTGTTATTATCATCTCATCGACATGCTGCTCGAGATTAGTCTAAATCTAATATTTTTATCTCTCTTAAATGCCTGTATGTGTGACACCCGTTAATATTTACGAATGGATGCAGGCAGTAATCCGAATAAAGGATCAACTAGCCAAATTGCCGCCAAATACCTTTCCGCTTAGTAAAATCAGCTAAAAAATTCACTGCCACTGGTAATTTTATTAAAATAATTGTCAACAACAGCTTCTACAATCACACCTGGAAATCTGACTACTCAGTCTCAAATCAAATGCATTTATGTCACAGCAGGTGAATTATAAAAAAATCATTTCTCAAAAATACACTGCAGTTTTTTCGTAACCAAACAGGAAGTCTAACAGCGACCTGACCCCGTCACTGACTGTGAGTGTGTGACTGTCACGACTCACAGTCAGTGTCGCACATTTGTCTCGGCCCTCGCCTCGGTGACGGGCAATCCGAGCTAATCAAACCGAAAAACCAGAATGCTTGATATAACACTGTGCACCGTATTTTATGTGAATACACTGTTTTTACCAATAATGCTAACAACTGATGTTTGGATCGCATGAGAGACTTGTTTACAAGTAAACTTTTAAAGTTTCTCACCGCTGACAGGCTTGAACTGGCGCGACGCACTACCAGTGTAACAAACAAAATGTCCCCCGTTTATTTCAAATAAAATCAACTTACAAAAGGGTTTCTGCACAATGTAGTTTTAGAAGACATAGCACTAATAACAATGCATCACTAAGTATAATTAAATCTTAATTTGTAATATTTGCTGCTTACGGTGTTCA
Organism: Escarpia spicata; assembly: GCA_963995525.1. NCBI lineage: Eukaryota > Metazoa > Annelida > Polychaeta > Sabellida > Siboglinidae > Escarpia > Escarpia spicata. The sequence continues at coordinate 20,756,414 of OZ023208.1, forward strand.
TTTACATAAATCGTTTTAGCAATGGTATTATAGTTCTAGGGGAAATCTTGACTACATGACACCGACTAGCAGACGGCAAGAAGTTGATGGGATGGCGTTTCGGACAAGTTTGGGCACGTTTTGCTTTTAAATACAACTGAAAAAAATGTGGCATTCTCATTGTACTATTTATGCAAGTGCATCATTTTGTAACCACCATTGTTGTGCATTAATAAACTCATCCAAGTGATGCAATATACTGATACAGGCCCCGTACTGTGTTCAAGACAAAAACGTCAACATCTAGACTAAAATCTCTAAATGCACCAACTCTAGATCTATCTCTACAAGGACCAAGGTCAACAAATTGAACAGGCTGAATCCTATAAATATCTTGGTGTCACTATTGATCAGGATCGCACATTTAACACACATGTAGAAAATGTTATACATAAAATCAACAGGTCACTCGGTGTATTGAAACGTACTAGTCCATTTATTCCTCTCTTGACTAGAGTCTGAGACTTGAGTCGGGTTACATTATATAACACCATGCCTATGGTTTTACCTCATTTGGATTATTGTAGTACTCTATGGGATGTTTGCTCAGATTCTAACATAACTAGACTTCAGAAATTACAAAATCGAGGAATGCATATTATCCTGGGGTGCCATCACAGGACCCATGTCTCTGATATGTTAACATCTCTAAAAATAGTAAAAATACTAAATGGCTAGATGTTCGTCAAAGATTTATTCTTCTGAAATGTACTATTATGTACAAACATTGTAAATGATAAAACTCCAAATTATCTTAAAAAGGAAACTACTGGCATATCTCACAGTTGTTGTACAAGATCTAAATCATCCAATAATATCTTCCAAACCCATAGTCACCAAGTCTCTAAAATATACTGGCACATCATTGTGGAACAACCTACCATCTAAAGTAAAAAATAAAAAACTGTTGCCAGTTTCAAAAATTAATGTGTTCTGTATATCATCGGTAAACAATAAGTATCAGGTATTAATGCCTATCTTTCATATTGTAAATATGTTTGTTTTAAATTGTATATCATACCACATTCTCATAACTTTATTATGTATTGTGGCATCATCACTTTGGGGTCTATTTAACATCAACAAAATGCTCCCCCTGGGTGCTGATACCACAACTACACCGTTATACTTCAGTATTCTATTTCCATCCAGTACACCTGCTCATTTACTTTTACATACATTATTTATTATATTGTTTACATATGTTAAGTATGTATTATGTTTTTATCATAATGTATGCATGTCACCACTACCAAAACAGTTGTAACTGAATGTAGTCTGTGATTAAATATCTTGTATCGTAGGCGTAGCGTAGGGCCTAGTTCAGTAGTTGATTTGTGTCTTGGAGTTGGATTGGGCAGTGCGTTTAACAATACTCGTCAATAGCAGTTAAAGTCCTCCAACTGCATCTCCGAGATGCATCACTCCTTGAGTTGAAGCCCCCAAACCTCCAACTGCATCCCCTGAAACCTACTCCCCTCCCGTGGCTCCCCCCGGCTTGAAGTTGAATGAAGCTAAAAAAACCTCCATCTTGGGCTCGGCAACTGTGAGACCAACTACTACTAGCACACCTGTAAAATTTATTCACTGTATTGTCTAGTGTTATGATCAAAAGACTTCCAACTGCACACCCAGAAACCTTGAGTAGAACTTTTGCCTCAGTCAGGGAGAGGGGGTGCATACGCAATTTTATGCGGTAGGCTATAGTAGTAGGGTGGTACTTATTTTTTGTGGATGGGCTATATTTTAGTAGGGATGTCAACAGACGGCGCCGCTAATTCAGTTGGATGAGAATCCATTAAGATTTTGCTGACTTTCAACTTGTTTCCACGTAACAACGCATTGATAATAAAAAATTCTTTTGAATAAAATTACATTAACATCATTAGTGTTTTTAGGATTACTGATTTTGCTACAACTTGAAATGGTTATTAACATAAGCGTCCTTTGAAGCTGCTACCCGTTGGGTGATTTGCGTCCAATCGTTTTGACGGGGCACTCACTTCAATGAAAAATGGGCACATGAGCTCTGACATATTAATGTGATGCATCAAATTAAAGGTAATATAATAAACTGTTTATCTCTAGAACACTATTGTAGGGAGTTTAGTGTAACACTGTGAAAAATTACATCAAAAACAACTGTTGTTTCGTTCCCATACTTGTGAAAATGTAAGTTTGATGTTGTTTTGCCAAGATAATCTATTACATTTCTACTTTTAATATTGATATTTTAATTAATTAATATTGTGTCCCATCAACAAACAGTTACTCTTTTGTTGCTGAACTTCCCAGCTTCCATTTGCTAGATTAAACATGGTATGTGCAACAAAATAATGATAAAATGTAATTCAACAATTACAAAATTTCCCTGAAAATTATGCTAATTTATGCAAAGCAAGCCAATACAAATGAGTAAAATATCACGTTTTGACATATTTGAAAAGAAGGACTACAAATCTGTCAGTGTGCCAAATGTCATCGATAAACATTGAAGAGAAGTTTTTTATTAGTTTTAATAAATATATGCATGCATTTTGGTGCCTGTTTCCAGTTCACTGGTACTGTATAAGAGATAGGCTTACAATCTGAAAAATTTGTAAAATTTTACATCTTCAAAAATTCAAATCTCAAAAAGTACTTTACCAAATTTGATATTGTTTTCAGTTTTCATCTTCTCCTGGGTTTCGCCATATGATAAAAAATATAAAACAACATATATCTGCAATTTGACATTTTCAATGACATCCCTAATTTTTGTGTTGGAGGTGGGTCAATTTTCAGAGTTCAGAAATAAATTATGCCAACCACAATTTGTTTTACAAAATGTGGGTCTGTTTTTCAGTGCAAATGATTGTAGGGTGGGTCACATTCCAGTAATTTGCACACAATTTTGATGAATTTGTAGATATCCATTGTGTAGAAAGTATCCTTTCCCTGTAGAAAGCCAGATCATTTGGCTGGTATTATAATTATATATATAATATATGTGACATATAGTCTGTTTCAATGTTGTACATGTATGTAACTAACTTGATGTCAATGTGTGTGATTTATTTTGTTAGATTTAGAGGACTGGTTGTATGGATAGAAAACAAGAAAAAAGCCATGCAATCAGGTTTGGGGTTAAAACAAGTTGATCTTGATGAATTCCTGCAAGAATTCAACTCCTGGCAGAAGGTACATGATGTGGAAGTCAAACTATTGGTTGTAATTAAATGTCGATCTGTGTACGTGCATGTGTTTGTAATGTTGTGCATGCACACAAACGCATGCCTGATTTATCATTGGAGATGGTCCAAAGTTATTTCAAGTGTAAGCAATTTATGAATATTTCACATCAGTCTATACCAAAGTTACCATATATGTACACTTGTCTGTAATCTTCTGCAGCATTTGAAGGAAACTTCAAAGGAGAATGCACGTCTGTTGGAGAAAGAGGTAGCTCAGCAGAAACACATTGCCTGCTTTGAGGCTAATGAAATTAATCTTAAACAAGGCGAGTAAATATAGTGAATTAGTAGCTATCCTGGCCAAAATAATAAGCCACTATAGGTGTACTATTCAATCCATTTCCCTGTGAATTTGTTAGAATTACATAACTCATGAATGTTAGTTAACCAATTTAAGATGCTGCTGAATTTTGAAATGACAAGTGTCAAATTAAACACACATGGTGTTTTTGTTTAGCGTACCAATACAATTGTTGTCATAAACGTATTTTTTGTTATAAAGTTTGCTGTTGACAGAGCTGAATAAAGCAAGTGAGATGGTCAACAAAATTCAGGATACTCTACGCAAGAGATGTGATCTTGAAGGTGAGCTGAATTGTATCACTACCAATTGTACTGACATTTGACAAAAATATGAAAACAAGGATGTTGTGTTAGTAATTATGATGATTGAAGAACACAGAAAATAGCTTTGACAATGTACAAATATAACGTGCTGCATCATGCCACTTTGTTGATTTAATTAATGAAGAATGTAAGAATCTTACATTTAAAGAGCCATTTGTTAAATATTTCTGACACATTAATTTACATTTGTATTATCGATCTTGTTACAGATGAAAATTGTAAACTTCAGGAAAGCATAACTTCCATGAAAGAAGACACAGCAGCACTTACAAAGGTAACTTTATGAATTGCTAACATCACCACCTTAACAATGCAGTCTAAGACCTGCTTAAATTGGTGTTTGTGTACTTACTGATGTGGATCTGAGGGAGGGGTGCAAATGCCATGTTTTTCCAAAAAAGCATAATTTTAAGTAACGAAACAAAACATTTCCTTGAACAACTACACCCATAACATAGGGATGAACCCCTTTGATGTAACCCTGTATCTGCCCTGATGCATGCCTGATATACTGGATATCATGAATTTCCAAGTGGTTATTCACATAGTACAGTAAGTTTGATTCAGAATAAGTAATGTATTAATTCAATTTAAACCTACTACACACTGTATCAACTTCCAAGAATGGATGGGTCGAGTTATGCAATGCAACCTACAACCATCCCAGATGGAACAAGGTCCCTATGGAAGCCTCCAAACGTGCACCCCTATGATCAGCTTGTTCGGAGGATGAGTGAGTGAGTGAGTGAGTGAGTGAGTGAGTGAGTGAGTGAGTGAGTGAGTGAGTGAGTGAGTGAGTGAGTGAGTGAGTGAGTGAGTGAGTGAGTGAGTGAGTGAGTGGGTGAGTGGCTGGGTGGGTGGGCAAGAGAAAGTGAGTCAGTGAGTCAGTGAGGGAAAAAGTAGAGACACTTCTAAAATATTTAGTGGTGAAATTTCAGTTTCTTGTGAGGTAAATAATTTCTAACTACCGGTACTAAAAATACCTTGTCTTTCAGAACTACGAATACAAGTTGCTAGAACTGGCAAACAAGATTAAAGACATGAAGTCTGCACATGCTAATGACATGGAACAGTTAGAACACTCCCTTCAAGCACAAGGTATATGTTTCACAGCTAGGATTAACTGCATTTATGAAAAGAAAAACCATCCAACAAGAAGAGGTCAGTTAATCACAAAGCTAGAATTGCATAAATTACATTCCCACTGAAATTATTGAGTGAACTTGATGTAACAAAGTTAAATTTACGTTTGTGGAAAGATGCTTCAGTAACATACTTTGCAATCATCAGTAATCTGTCTGATGTTTTTATTCCAATACCTTACAACAACCTAAATGTGTTTTAATGAGCTGTAATTTTAACCAATTATTTGACAGCTTTTTTCTGAACGTGGAATATATGGTGAAACATTCAAATTAAACATATGGTGGGCAAATTATTTTTAAACTGCATTTCCTTATAATATACATTTAGGTGGTGAAGATGTTAGAAAAGGTATGTGCTGGGTTAAAATCATCATCATTGGTTGGCCGGAGCCGGTGAATAGATGTTGATGAGCCGTTTCCATATGGGTCGATCTTTCATTAGAGAGAAGATACCGGGTAATTATTACTATATATAACATCATTTTATGGTAAAAGCTGCCAGACATTGTTCCTTAAATTTTTGTAATCGTGGAATTATAAGTAACAACATCTGTTGAAACTTCATAACATTGGTTGTTTTCAATGCAGCTGAACTGGAGAAAGACTCACTAAATGAAGCTATTGAGAAACACAAACAACAGATTGTAGAGATGCAGAGACAAGGAAATGAACAGGAGAAAGAGAGAAAAGACGACCTGGTCAAACTGCGGCTTGAGGTTAGGCCATATTTGGCATGTCCATTGATACTCATAGTAGTTTCTTTTGTGTTAGTTTGTGTTAGGTTATGCATTTACCTCAGTATCCAGTCCAATATTCATGGTGATAGGCCATGTAGCATTTTGTACTTGTAGATACACATCTATCTAGTTCTAAATGATTTATTTAATCTATTGAACCAACACAATGAGGTAATATTTTACTTTACTGTTTTAAATTAGTTGTGTGCACACTAACCCTAACCTTATCCCTGACCCTAGTGGCCGACCTTGCTGGTAGGTACAGTTAACAATCTAGACCAATACGGACTGTAAGTGTGTCACGATGCATGGCGAGATTCCGCATGAGTGGAGCTGACTGGCGACATGCACAATTATTGCCCACTGATTTTAGCATTGTGGACGGATGTTGACATTTAGTTTATCGGTTTATTGTAGCTTTGTTAATTGTGTTATGGCATTGTCACTTCAGTTTTATATGAATTATACATCAGGGAAATTAAAAATGCAGAGAAAGAGCAAGGCAGCAGTCGACGGCAGTCATATAGTGAAATTTGTTTTTGATCCCACATTTTTTCATCTAAAAGAAATAGATAATAATATTTAGTTAATCTAACAAGAACCAGTACATATTAAAATATGAAATGTAACATATGGATTACATAGCATGATTAACAATTATGTAAGAAATGGGAGTTAAAACGAGATACAACAGATTAGCACTTGTCGTAAAAATCGCGAATGTTAAAATGTTATAAGTTGTTAATTCAAACAAGTTTGGTAACCATTTACATCTGAAAAGTTGCCTAAAATCACCACAAAGTATGCATTAGTTCAATAACATGTCGTACTGGGTGAAGGAATGCATAGTTGTCATTGTCAATAAAGTCGCCACCATGGCTCACAATCGTGATAACAATTCGATTACAGTGCACAATTACCACGAACATTCTTAACGACAAAGTTTTTCCCACTGATTCAACTTGTGATCATCTGTCGGAAACCAGAAAAGAAAACACGATTTGGTAAAACTCTGATGATTACAACCAAAAACAAAACATATCCCCAATATTTAAGCTGGCGTAAATGGAGTCGATGTCGCCAGATGACTCCAGATCGAAAACGAGGCGCGAGACTTACAGGCCCTATTAAATAAGATTGCCTAAAATGAATAAACAAGAACACATATTTTGCAGTAACATTTTATTTTAGATTGCAGGATCCTAAAACTAGTAAAGTTAGTTCTAGGCATGTAACAATTACTTTAACCCCTACGATGATCACTAAGTGGTTTACGTGTTGTTTGTGGCACAGTATGATGGCAAGTTGCTGAAACTACAGAAACAAAGAGACCGGAGTCAGCAGCACACAGCACAGATGTCTGGCTCCAACCAGGATATCTTCAGGAAGGTCAATTTGACATCTCTCTATGCTCTTGATAATAATTACATCAGCATGTGTTGGTTCATTTAAGACTGTATGGCGAGAATGTGAAGGCCTGTTTACACATGAGAGTGATAATGGCCGAATGTGTGGTAAAAAAGTATTGTACATACAATATGCACATAATATGATAAGTATGTTTTTGTTACCTTCATGAAATTTGTATGGTGTTTGACTAAATTTATTGTTGCATAATGGTTGTCCATATACGGGATACCGGTATTTTCTATATTTGGTGTGGTTTTGTTACTTTTATGATCTTCCTGCTCTTAATGGTCTACATAATAATGTTGTTTTTACATAGATTTTACTTACTTTTATCTTAACTTTTGGCATATTGATCCGAAACTCTTGTACTGAACCAATAATGGTTTGCAGCATTCTGTGATTGTACTAAAATTAACATATTATAATGAAAAGACTTAGACTTTGTAAAGAATACTTGAAGATACTATTCTGTAACTGTTGACTCAAAATGTGTTTTGTTTCAGAAATTGCAGCACATCCGAGTTGAGTCAGAGCATGAAGTGGCAAGTCTAAAAAGAAAGATTGCTCAACTTGAACAGAAACTTGCTTGCAGCAACAAGATGGTTGCCACATCGACAAACGCTCTTGGTCCTACACCATACAAGAAACGCAGGTTCTGAGGAGGATATCTTGTTGGTTTGATACTTAATCATCATTGGTTGGTGGCATCACAGTTGAATGTGGGGAACATTATGTACAAGAAAGTTTTTGCTGCTGGATATTTCACAAACTAGGCAACTGGTGACAATGATTATAATATAAATTAAACATTTATGACATGTCGTTGAAATAACTAAGAATGAAATATTGAATAATCGGATGCATACTGTTAGAATGGTTGTCATAGAATTTCCAAAGCATTTCTGTGCCATGAATAAATTTATATTTGTTATGGCCATAGTGATAAAATCACACAAAATGTTTTTATAGAGTAAGTAGAGTTTACCAGTTTCATGCAATTTAACACACTTGTTACAATGCGTATTTGTTACTTTTATGGTAAAATAATATGATACAGTGTAATTTATTGCCATGTAATCTTTGTGTATTTATAGTATTCTATCTTGAAAAACAGCACTGGTGTGAATGTGTATACAGTTGAAATGTGAAAATGGCCATCAACATTCAAGTAGATCTGACATTCCTTAAAGTAATTTATGTTGTATTTATTACTGATGTGGTTGTTAATAGTATGTTCTGATATAAAATAAACGACAACATTATTATTTTAATCACATTTTATTCATTAGCATACAGAAAATATGTACATTATAAATTTTGGCCGTGTCTGAATTCGAGGGTAAACAACTGATATCTGCCAACAAGCACCAGTTGTTTGGGTGAACATAAACATTTAATTATCAGTTCTTGTATCAATTGATAAACAGAAATGCAGAATAATAAATACATTTTGAAATAATTGAAGAGCACTTCAACCTTTGCATAGTATGTTTGTTACCATTTCACATGAATGAATGCTTTCTATGTCATAATGTTGTATGGACATTTTGTAGTAGACTTGCGCAGGGTCAATATGATCTTGTGTTCAAATGATCTTATGCTTATAAGGTCTATACTAGACTTGATTATGGTTGAAATGATATTATTCTAATCCTATACTAGACTTGATTAGGGTTGAGATGATCTTGTGCCAGAGTCATGTGTAGAAGGTCCGGTGGTGTGACGATGCTTGTACTCCCCACCAATACCTGCAAGTAAAACACAGTTATAATACATGCACAACTGGTGTGTAATGAAGCATGTTTACTTTGTTACTTCACTCGAATAACCAAAATAACAATGGTGCCATTTGAATTGACATTGCTGACTGTGCTTATGCAGTTCAGACCTGTCTACTTATGGCATAGAGTGACTATCAACACATTACACAGGCACAGCAAGCAGTTGTATTTTCCAGTTAGCTGACTGGCTGGCCTGCATGGTCAGTAGGTGTCATGCAATTTCCAACAAGAAATTACAGCATCCATGGCCATATTTATCGTCTTTGTGTAAGATGATATCGGTCAACAGCACACAAATTTGTGTTGGACACTTCATATATTTAAGTGAAGTAATTCTTGTTTACATATTTTTACTCTTAACATGTCCTTTATACTCCATGTACACTTTTAAAGAGCAATTTTACTTAAACTTGAACTATTCTAGCGGGAGGACTAAACACGGCATTCATACTATATTATAACTGCTGCTGACTAATGCACCCAGTGGATGACCACAACTTGACATACAGACTGCCATATGTTGTACCTGCAAGGTAGACTTGGTGGCACTGACAACCTCCTGGATCTGTCTGGCTTCTGTCACCGTCACACCCCCAACGACAAACACAATCAACACAGGATGGTCACTGGGTCGCGGCTTGCTCACGTTCATGAAGAACCTGCAGGCAATTGTTGAATTAGTGATCAAATGGTGCAGATTAGATATCAGAAAGTATTCATTCTCACAGAGGACAACTGAAGAATGGAAGGGATTATCTTCTGATTGTGTGGGTACTAGTGGCATGAATATGTTTAAAAAACAATATCTAGAGTTAATTCTCTGGGTGGCATCTTGTTAATTGGTGATTGCGAAACATTACAAGGAAAAATGTAATGTTGTGTGAGAAAAAACTTAATGCAGATGTGTTGGGTCAGATATCACTGTGTACAAATACTTGGACAGTTTGTGTTCTCGTGGGTGAAAGAAGGAGATAAAGGTTTATATGTCGGCCAAAATATTCAAAGTTGATACCCAAGGTTCTTGTAAGATAGCTTATGTGTAACAAAACAAATAAACAAACAGGAATTTCTGTACATTCAAGTAAACTGAATCGCTGTTGAAAAAGAACAATGATGGGATGGAGAACGTGGAGCAAAGTAGAACACAGCCATTGACAGAGCGAGATGGAGGTGTTGATAGGTAAGGTAACAAATACTGAATCAATTATAGAAACATTAATGGAAAGCCAAAATGTACCCGAATCCAGTCTTGAGAAGGTCCCTCAGTCCAGTCGACTTGTACTCGATGTCGACCAATTCTGGCTTGCTGGGGTTGACAATGTCCTGGACGACTTGTTTGAGCAGAGGCTTCATGCTGGCTTGTGACGTGAGGCCCCCGCCTTCACAGATGGTGCTGTCACACACAAGAAAAATAATGTGCAGTCCTAACGAAACAGCCCCACAGTGAACAATAACAAAAGTAGTCATGGAACACGTGTCAATTATTCATGGCAGTCACTGTTGCATACACCCACAATAGCTACAGTGGATATTCTGTTCATGCTTAGAGGCTTAGTAAATGGAGAAATTGGACAGGAAATTTGTTTAGTTAACATTACAGATGGGAGGATTGCGTGAACACAGATTTGGCAGACGTTAGAGAGATGTTATAGTGCAGACAGACTACAATGAAATGGAAATAGTGACGGCCCACTCAGTGACAGGAGTAGGAAAGCAAACCCAGGACCTGTATTGAGGCCAGCCTCACCCGGTCTTCAGATATAAATAGGAGAGTAGCAATCTCCAATTTTCAAATTCATTTAAATATTATAATTAAATTAATCACTCAACAACTGAACTCCAAATTGTTGGTTACACCAGATGCAACAGTTTTATGAGATAGGAGAAAACTGCCAACTCCCAACATGCACCCACACTGGCCTAGACTAGGACCCACAAACAATGTCTACCTGTACTGCTTCAGGGTCTTCCTGGCTGTCCCAAGTCCACGCAGCTTGTAGAACAGTTCCTCCAGCATATTGCCAATCTCCTCTTTACTTGTCACTGAGCCAACTGAAACCGTGCTATAATACAGTTGATGCTGTTGATGAGACAAGATGATACTTGTAAAGTTAGGCTTCTTCTAAAATAAACACTTATAAGTGCACCGATTTGATCTGAATGAATTCTGGCAGTAAAAATGCCTACTACATTTTATTTAGATGGCTATTAATGTTGATACCTTAAATATTAGTCGAGAATGATTACAGGAAAATTTGTAACTGTCCATCTGACAATATTTCGTAGCATTAACAGTTTAATTTAGCATGTTTTAAAGAAACTGACATCATCGAAGTGACAACATATAATATTGAAATACAATTTTAAATTCAGTGCTCAGAGATAGTCTGCTTTAGATTGATTCATTACAATAGTGAACAAGTAGGGTACCTAATGGCTTGATGAACTGTGGCAAGTCATTCTGGTTGGTTTCAGCAATAACTGATGTCAGGGCAGTCTGAAACAGGGCAGATGTGAAAAGATCCATTGTTACAATGGGAAGACCAACATGACACTGTATGGAAAAATCAGTTTCACTTTTCACAAAATATAAGTTGTAAAACTGAATTTCTGCGAGTGGTGTCGCTACATTAGACAATATTTTCTGTGGGATGAAATCATACGTTGACTAAAACCAGCGTTTAACTATTAATACCAATAAGCGGAATGGTATATGCTTGCACATTAACACACATAAAATGGATATCTGACAAAGCAGTAAAGTACAGCAGCAGGACCTGGTTTTAACGCTTCTTCACAATAGAGATACTTTATTGCCATGATCAACATAAAATATATATCATTTTGGAATGTTCCTTGGTGTTGAAACATACAACCAAATCAAACATACTACGAACATACAAAAAGTCTAAAACTACACCAGTTGGCACGTTACTCATTTCTGGCATAACTCTGATGCAAACGTCATCCTTATCTGGGTGCAACTGTGACCCCTGTCTGCGTGCAATTGCCACCCTGCTACAGTAGCAATGCACACACAAATTTGCACGTTACCATGAGGAGTCGTTCGTTGTGTGCGCTGGCAGCCAGGTCGTCCCCAGCCGTTGAGTACACATACACTAGCAGCGAGAAGATGTCCTCCAGCGAGTACAGTCTACAATAGATGTAATCTCTCCTGTCACTATGGCATATTTTTGTATTGTATTTATTCAGATTCCAACAGTTCTAGTGTACCCAGTAACAGGAATGATAACTGAAACAATACATATAAATAATTAAAACAATAACAACAATGAGGACATAAAAACCACATAATATTAATATAACAGGCAAAGGTCCATTATACATTATGTTTTTGAATTGAAGATCTAAAGGTTTCAGCTCCTGAAAATACGTCGCAAGTTGGATCACTTAAATACAGTGTGTTGGAAGTAGCCATGCATCTATTCAAAATATTGGAAATTCTAAAAGGAGTGTAGTTTCGCAAAGATTTTGAAGGACAGTGAAATGGTATAGTTCCTACCAGATAGGACGAGTCTAATTGAGAGTGCACACACTTGTGTAAAAAGATCTGCAACTTGCCTATGTTGTTGACATCTAATATGACGGCAAAGTGCAGGATAACTGTCGGAGGAGTACGGTATTTTCGATTTGCAACATACAAATAATTTTTTTTTTTTTTTTTTTTAAATGTATTAAAACTAACTTTGTTTTTTCAGTTTGGATGCCAAATTTTCAGGGATTAATCTATGACCCCTTGAAAGAAAGGTAACACATACATTTTTTTGATATTCCCAATTGGGTAAAAGTTTTACTCATTTACGGGTTTGTACCACATGTCATATGGACATAAACTGATTGTTCATAACATTTACGGGTTTGTACCACATGTCATAGGACATAAACTGATTGTTCATAACATTTACGGGTTTGTAGCACATGTCATATGGACATAAACTGATTGTTCATAACACTTGTATTTTGATTGGGAAATTTTATGTGACTTACTTAAACAAAGAGACAGTTTTGTATACCTGGGCGGAGCGGTATGTGGAGATGGCTCCTCAGAGACAGAAATTCACAGGAGAATACAAGCAGGGGCGAATGTATGGAGGAAAGTAGGTGTGATGGGAGACAGGCATATATCGCGAAATCTCAAGGGAAAGGTACTTTGCGTATGTGTCACACCAGCCTACCTGTATGGCCTAGAGAGTAGTAATGACAGAGAAACAACAGGAGAGGGTACAAGTGTGCGAAAATAACTGGGTTAGGAGGATTACTGGGGTAACGAGAATAGATAAGGGAAGAGTGGAAGAGCCGAGGGAGGATGTTGGTGTGAAAGAAAGTTTCAAGAAGAAGTTGGTGAGAAGTCAGTTGAACTGGGCAAGACATGTGGAGTGAATGGGAGAAGAATCGATGGCAAAGAAAGCAGATGCCCAGAGAGTAGAGGGAAAAAGAAAACGAGGGCAACAAAGACTGAGGTGGGAGGATTGCGTACAGAGAGACCTGGAGGGATGGAAAGGGGAATGGAGGAAAAGTACAAAAGACCAAAGATAATGGAGAGAAGGGTGGTAGAGAAAGTAGTGCAATGAGGAGGAAGAGAAAGAAAATGTTGACGTATCCAAGCCAGCCTCACCCCTGAAGACAGGGAACGACGAGGAGAACAACATGTTAACGCAAAAACGTCTTCACATTGACATCATAAGAAACATCATTTAGAAACACTCTGGGGAACTGTCTTCTGCACCGGTGTGTATAGTGCACCGGTGTGTATAGTGCCATCCGAATGAGGGGCCTTTTTGCTACCTTTAGTACACACAATGTCCCTCTACTACGACCAGCCATACCCTGTGGTTATGACCTATTATTAATCCACAAAGGTTGGGACGACTGAAGACAGCAACTGTGGCACAGCTGAATCTCGCTTTACAGTCATCTCTGTAATACAACCACCTTGCATTTAAGGTCACCCTAGGATAGTCCCAAATTCGATCCATATATAACAAAGTATAGGAAATACCTCCTGCTAATACGGTGACCTCGCTAATCAGATCACTTGCCCAGCCCCGAGTGTGACTGGATTAGTGACGTACCATTGTACTTACTGTGTCCCTTCCCTCGAGAGTGTCTGTGTGATCTGGTCCAGAGTCCCGGCTGTGTCCTCCTCCCCCAGACACTGGATCAGCCCCTTCTCCACCCCCAGCAGGCTGTCCTGCTTCGATAGGGCCGCGCATTTCAGGGCTTCAAATGTTGCCATCGCAATCTGTAGTAGGCCACTGTTCCTGCGAATGGCTTGGTTGTTTTGTCTGGAAGTGTTGTTGTTATAAGTATGTATAAGACATCAAGGAAATTGTGATGTTAACGTTAAGTTAAACATAGTTTTGTTTCTGTGTGTTAATTATGTGGTATTACATTTACACGTACAAGTTTAACTTCTAGCAATGTTTAAATGACCTATTAATCATGTAAATTGAGTTTGATTATATATTTATCAATGCAGTTACATGTAAAAAATACAAACTGAAACACATTTTCAACTACCAGGTAATATTTTCAATTCGTAGCATAGATGCTACGGGTATCGCATGCAAGTATGACAACATAATTATCACACAATGCTAAACTATATATCATTTCGAATCTCCTTCGATCTCCACCAGATAAACAAACAAAAATATGTCATTTGTAACTTTTGGTTGATTCTGACAGCAGGGAACACACACACGTGTACACATTTGCACAGAATGTGACATTATTAAGAAACATCTGCTCACTTGAATAATGTTAACTGTTCCTGTAATTGTTCGGGGCTGACTTTGCCTGGTCTGCCTGGGGGAGGGGCAGGCACCCCCTCCCTCCTCCCTGCCTCCGTCAGCTGCCTGTACACCTCCATTACCCCCTCCTGGGACAAAACATGTATGAAAACCGTTTTTTTTATAATTCAAAGGTTATTTGTTAAGCGTGATAATAAGCACTGCACACATGAAAAGAATATAAATTGTCTTGAACTCGCATCAACCAATAGAAGAATGCGAGTTTTACCAATATTTGTTTGTATCATTGTTTCAAAGCACACTATAGCAAATAGCTATCAGAAAGTTGTTGTGAACAGACTGTAATACAATTTTAATGTACAGTAATATAATTGTAATGTACAGTAATATAATTGTAATGTACAGTAATATCATTGTAATGTACAGTAATACCATTGTAATGTACAGTAATATCATTGTAATGTACAGTAATACCATTGTAATGTACAGTAATATCATTGTAATGTAGTCTCATTCTAATGTACCAAAGCATAAGTATTACTATACGCCTGTACTTGTAACGTGTATGTCTGATTTGTCTAAACAAATGCATTTGATTGACTGAACAACATGTTGGCAAGTTCTGTCAACTGACAACAAAGCAGAATGCCTAATTTCTCAGGTCAGTGATATACTTTCAGAGACTTTGCAAGTTGGTTGTATCGGTTTAAATGACAGAAGCCTGTGTAGTTACAAATAAACAATTTTACTGATGTCTGCGAAGGGAAGAGGAGGAGAGGAAGGCCGAAGAGGAGGTGGTTAGACAGTGTGAGGGCAGATCTCAGGGAGAAAGGACTGTCGGGGGAGGAAGTGTATGACCGAGCAACATGGAGGTGAATGTCATCATACATCGACCCCACGTAAAAGTGGGACAAAGATGAAGAGAAAGAAGAAGACTGATATGTCTGCGAAGCTCTGTGTTGGGTTGTGATTACTGAAATGTGCCTTCCATATCTGGTCAGACTGCATGTGAAATACAAATATTTGTCATCCTTGCAAGACAGGGGCTGCTTAGTACATCATTACACCTGGTATATCGCCCTATCAAAACATGTATTTTCAGTTGATGCGAGCATTAAGTTTTTGGTGTGGGTCCATCATATCCTAGCTTATCTCTGATGATATTTATTACTGATTACCAGTAGTTTTATATTTTCATACAAATGCTAGAATTTGTGTGGGGTATAGTGGGCAGGATGTTTGTCGAACAGTTTGGAAAAATCGCATAAAATATAAAATTATTTATCACATCATGGGGAGGGGCGGGAACAGAGGCCGAGCAGTAGACTGCCAGAACAAGTAACCATGGTTCAAATCCTACGATCGACTGCTGTTTTGAAACGTGGGCAATTCTGTTCATTCCACACTGCCTGTGTATATCGGAAGAGACGCCACAAGCCGTTGATTCCTTCTACCTGGTGTCTATGCTAGGGGGAGTAAAAGTTCCTATGCAGGGGGTAAATGTGCAACCTGTCGTGGACTCAGTAACTCTAGAGAAGGACACTCTGAAGTAAACTCTCTGCACAATATCCTAGTAGAACTTTGCCGATTAATTATCCAGATAACATTTATATTGTCATAAAGTGTGTAAGGAGATGATGGCGCCACCTTGTGTTTGCAGCTGGCGATGGTGTTGAGCAGCGCCGATGCGGAGCTGTCTGATGGATGTCCCAAACAGCCGGGCATGATCACCTGGTGGTCTGTGTCACTGCAAACACAGACAGGTGTCATTGGCCGTGTCACCTGGTGGTCTGTGTCACTGCAAATACAGACAGGTGTCATTGGCCGTGTCACCTGGTGGTCTGGGTCACTGCAAATACAGACAGGTGTCATTGGCCGTGTCACCTGGTGGTCTGTGTCACTGCAAACACAGACAGGTGTCATTGGCCGTGTCACCTGGTGGTCTGTGTCACTGCAAACACAGACAGGTGTCATTGGCCGTGTCACCTATGTTTACTCAGATTCATCATCCCAAAATGCAACATGTGTGAAAATAAAAGTACTTACAAAACTCAGATTATTGTGATATTCACTCAACAATGTATCAAAATAAGCCATTCTGCGCACAGAAATGTCTCTCACTGATTACCTCAAGAGCCATGCAGGCCGCAGCAAGCGAAATTTCTGTGCAGAATGACTACCGTGTCTTCATCTAGAGGTAGCTATTTGATGAACATTGCTGATAGCATTTGAAATGTCACAGTAAAAAGGTAAACTAACTGTGAAATAAGTAACAATATTCCCCATCATCTTTGCAACGCAGTGATGGCACTAAAGCGCCCAAGAGAACAAGAGTAGAAGGCATGCCAGAAAAAACTACCTGGACAATATCATGAACAAAACTGAACCCAACTAAAATAAAGAAAACAGATGAATGCAGAACATAGCAGCCCTACGACTGTCCCAGTCAAGGGATGAAGTGAAGAAACTAAATATTTCATAAAACTAACAGATGAATGCAGAACATAGCAGCCCTACGACTGTCCCAGTCAAGGGATGAAGTGAAGAAACTAAATATTTCATAAAACTAACAGATGATAAAAACTCACCCGATGATGTCACAGAGTGGTGACATGTCAACGCTGACATCAACATTATGGGAAGGCAGAGCAGGCAACACTCGCAGTATGCGGTCAAGTAGACTGTCCGCGTGATGACCAATGGCACTGCTCATGTCCAGCGTTCTGTCGACTAACAACAGTGATGCTTTCTGTTCAGCCGTCTGAAACAAAGTTGACCTCTTTGTGAAATTACTGAGAATAATTAAAAGATGATGCCAAGGTATTTTACATACTATCACAGCGGGCCAATGAACCATACAGTTTTAGTATAACATAGACAGAAAACAGAAGTTCATATATAAAATGCAGGAATAATATAGCAATAGTTTAATAAGTGTTATTTTCAAATGTATTATAGGTAGCACTAACTATCTACATGAGTGAATGCAGATTAGCAATTGATAACTTCCAACATTTTGCCACAAAGTTTGCATATTTCACTGATCTGATTGTAGAATGACTCACATCATCCACGTGTGGTCATGAACATGTAATTTTTGACTACAAAAATAATCTAGGACATTCAAGAAATGTCTGCAATTATTGTAAAAACAGGGTTACTATGGGTGTTTACCTGACATAAATGTATTCATATTCGAAAACATAACAATTGTAATTAAGAAATGAGAATGACGAGCACCCTGCAATAATGATTTATGTGTCGATGCAAACCTACACTTTCTATCAAATTATAACATTATAACCAATAACAGATATAATATAAAAGTGCAGCTGCATTACAAAACGAGACATCAAGTTTGGCCAGTTGGAAGTTGTACCTTCCTACGAGTCTGCAAATCTACACTTTCTATCAAATAATAACATTATAATCAATAACAGCTCTAATATGAAAGTGCAGCTGCATTATGAAACAAGCAAGCTTGGCCAGTTGGATGTACCTTCCTCCGAGTCTTGGCCCAGGTGAAGTTGGCCAGGTCAACAGCCACCATTCTACTGGTGGGCCCCAGACTGTAGATGTCTTCAGCCAGTGACAACTGCTCCAAGGTCGCATTCAGGGAGCAAACAAGACCCTAAAACAATTCAGTTCTTTATTTCTAAATTAAAATAGTAACACATTTTTAAATCGCATAAAAATTCAAATAGAAAGGGTGAAAGTAGAAGTGTATCATTTAGTAAGAACTTTCCCCCAATATCAATGTAATATTTACATGTTAATAATGGATATAAATTCATAGTAACTTGTTTGTAAATAATAATTATATATTTGCTAATTAAAACTGATTCTCATTTGCAAGTTTTATACTTCACAATATTCTCTGAATCTCGGTTACATCACAATTTAATTAAAGAAATGGTACACCTCAAGAAAATTATTTAGCATAGTTTTTGAGATTATGAATAGTAATTGATATAACCAAAACATGTTGATGGTCTTTCTCTATTACTTGTGCAATTCCTTGTAGTATAAAAATTTCTTCAACATTTTACAGACTGGACTAATTCACTATACAGTGCAAAATGAGTGCATAGAGAACACTGAACTGGATTACAACATTCTCTCAAACATATAAGAGACAGAGAGTGACGGATGTAGACAGAACACCACTGTTATAACATACTAATTGACTAGGTCACATGGACCTATGGAAATACAATATTCAAGACCATTATACAATACTCTTATTGCACATGACACACACCTTTAAATGCAGCTGCAGTTCTTGGGGCAGCTGTGACATCTCTAAGTCGTTTGTTTGGTTGCTTCGTTTTGGTTGACTCTACAGAAAACATGTAAAAACAAATTTTTTAAATATATATTTCATATTATTATTATTATTGTAAAAGCATGTCGATGTTCACTCCTTTCGTGCATTATATTTCTCACTGTTTTATGCCACCGAATTTCTTTTCATTACAAATTTGCAACACATTTCGTACACAGTCCAGCTTACCGGTAACCCTTAAATGTGTGCACACCACATCTCAGTAATTCATATAATATGAATTTCAAATTGTATTTCTTTAATATTTTCAAACCTCTTAAATTAACTTTATAAATAAAATTATGAGGTTATGTCACATTCTTGGTAATTTTTTGTTTGAGCTTTGTACCATGCAACTGTACATTATAACATTATCAACCTGCCCACACCCAACACCTTTTCATCTGCAGCTGGGAGGCAGAGGGTTTCACTCAATGGCTACCAACCATCTCCCTGTTTTTAAACTCTTAACCGTGCAGTAAGAAGTATTTTTAAATGAGGCTTGAAGAGCCTGAGCCAAACCTCGCAATTAAGACTTGCTGGGAATAGAGCTTGTGCAGTGACATGAGAACATTGCAAGCTATGAATAAAGGACACATCACTGCTGCGCGCAACCTAAATGTCACATTTAATAACAGTAGTGATCAGCTTCTGTGTAGCACCCACATACAACATCTGCAGTGGGACCTACAGATTCACTGTACAGAATCTGAATTAGCTGAAACAACTGAAAACATTGTCTGCAAATAGTATATTCAGCAATTATTCGTGATCGGAAAATTGGTGCCAGGTCAAAAATCGTGTCACTGAAATCTAGTGTTTTAACACTCTAGGCCAATTTTAATATACGGCCAGATTTCCCACGGTTTTTGATCCAGGCATCTTTGAAAAGATTTGGATTTTGCCAGTATGTTTTCATAAGTACTTCACTCAAAACAACTTTCCTAACAGTTAATCTGCAGAAATTTTATGGAATAGGTGTTAGAGATTTAACACAGTTATCTTACAGAAGGATTTGTTCAGTTCTTTTTTAAATGACAAAAACCGATTGGACACACAATTTATGCCCCAGTATACATTGGATTTACTTGTATAGTATAGAGTGGCTTTTATAAATAATAATATATTTTATTTGATATAGTGCCACATCCATATTTATTTGCAGCACTTCACAACATATTAAAATACATAAAATAGTGTAGAATTTAAAACATTATGATAATAAGGTATTTAAAATAGTAATAAGATATTTAATAAGAATAATTTAAAATAAAGCAATAAAATGGTGTAAATCAATATATTAAGTGCTAGTAATAAGAAATATTAAAACACAAATACAGCACAACAATTATATAGCAATAATGATAATAACTAAATAAAAGTATATATATAATAATAATTTAATAACTCTTTATAAAAAATAGTTTAAGTGGAAAAATTATTGATAAAAGTTTATAGTGTACTGACCACGGTGAGTTGCTGGAGAGCATACAGGTCTGTGGGCAGCAGGGGGAAGAGACGGACATGCTCCGGGAGGAAGAACAGGCGGGAAGTGACGGGGGCTGTCACCAGAGGCAGGTACATCAGCTCCACTGTATAGTTCTGCAACACAACAACAAACATTAGCACAGATAAGAGAGTTTGATAATATAAGATTTTCTCACTATCCCCTAAACTTGTAACACTCTATAGGCCAGCAAGTTGCTGACAAACTGACAGTTCTTGGTATCACACAAATAAATTTTGGCACGCATTTCTAACTAGTAGGAAAACAACATGTAATGAAATGCAGAATATAAACATTCAAGATAAATCTGATACCATAACAACTGTGTGTACTTGGACACCTAAAAATTATTAAATTCCCAGCTGTCGGAAAACGTGCAGTACAAAAAAGTATTTTTTAGTGTCTGAAAACAGTAATTATGGACGTCATGTATTCGGACACATATAAATAATAGGTATCCGGAAACATACAGTACAGAAAAATTCTTATTTTTGTAAAACTTTTGGGTGTCTGAAAACATACACTGTCCGAATACTAACAGTCATTAAGGTAATTTAATTAATGAACAGTCGAGTATAGTTTTTACTATATATCTTGACCATAACAATTATTAACAACCGATATAGTTACTGCAGTGATGATGTCACTGCTGATAAGTAATTGACATGTTCAGTTTGCTAGCGTACCATGTTTCCCATCCACTGCAGTATCGTGTCCTCGAGATGGTCGAAGGCCGTCCTCTCGTTGTCTGCACTGCCGAATCGCAGCAGCGTCTGCATGCCAGGCAGCAGGGTACAGACCACTATTATGTACTGGAAACTGCTTGCCTGGATGATGTCTCGCAATATGAGTTCGCTGGTCCCCATCAGCGGTCCACTCACCAGAAACACAGCTTTCTTCACAGAACTCTCAGCACACTAAAACAAAACACGGCTCCACGTTTTTTAGAAATCTCAAGATTCTGAGCACTGCCAGTGATTTATCTGGACAGTGGCTTTGCATCAACAGCGTTTTTTGTTAAGAACCGGGACCCGGTGTATTTACACGGCTTTGGCGATCCATGTACCCGGCTATCGAGAACGGAGATGGGAAGCTTTTTATTAGCACCCGTGACTCACAAGACACCGCTTTTGAGTACCTTTGCGTTACAATTTATGTTGTACAGCGTCTATAAGTTCCACAAACAGTTCAGCACATCAATGATGATTACAACATATCGCAACAAAAATATGGTCAACCAAGGTAATTTGTGCATTAATAAATGATGCAGTTCATGTTCCGAGTTTGTGTTGTTTCACTGAATTAATTATTTAATACAATTCTTAGCATTACTTGTTATTCCCAATAGAGACCGCCACTGCACTTTTTGTAGACAGGTGCCCCTGGCGAAACGCTTAGCAACAATGTCAGCACAGCGACGTTATTTCACAAATTAAAACAGTCTAACACTAAGCTAAGAAGCAGAAATGTCAGAAGTTGTGGAATGTAGCAACATATGATTATTTAATTACTGTGGGAGTTTTACGGAATGGGTTAATGCTTATGGCTATGCTGGTGATGCGCGGCATGTTCGCCACCGTCGTGATGAAGTCCTTAAAACCAAAACTCTTTCCTTTACTTGTACGATAGGTTTGTGATCCTTTTCCAATTCGGTTTATAGCTACATATTTCTGTTGAACAATATTGATTCAGTATGCCCAAGTACCGTTCTGGTTTGCATCAACCCACGTTGTTATATATCGCTCTTTTAATGCACGTTGCGGGCTAACCAACGGCCACAGCGGCACAGACTGATACAAACCGGAGCACTATTTAGGCATAAAAGGTGGCGTAGAAAGCAATATTTTATTTGTATTTTATAACATCACATGCCTAAAGCTATGGTGGATGGTGGAAAGAACACACCGATATTTAAAATGTAGACAAATATTTAGGCCTACCTGGGTAGTAATAAAATATAATGGTGACATCGATGTGGGCATGGTTTCTACACAACACAGCTTATTGAAGATTCCCATACAAAGCTACAGGCTCCAGATGGCATGTGGTGAACTAGATTTACAATGTTTATTTATCACCTCAAAGAAAATGGATTGAAATTCTGTTTGCAGTTATTTTTAAGTTGGACACATTTCAATTATAAAGCTTATGATACTACTGTGACACACGTAAATATTTATTTTGATAGTTATTATGAAACCAACTTATGAACACTTGAGGAAACAACATTCCTGTGCTTCAAATTGGAGCTAGATTAATCTTAGTGATTCTTTGATGCATGGATTTCATTTCCACCATATTGGCATGAAAATGAATGCCCTCATAGCATTGTCTACAGATAGTAGAGTTTGTAAACTCAGAGATACATAGGCCTATGTTGTATGTTGACTGGACACTGATTTGTTTAAACCATTAAGGTGGCTGCACCGGCTATTATATGCTACTTTTGAATTAATCATTTCTAATATACACCTGTAAGTTTTGAAGATAAGCTAACCATCATTTCTCAGAGTTTGCCTCAGATACTAAACAATACTCCAGACCAAAAATAATGGATTTCTTATGTTGTTTAGAGATATTTAAATGTGTTTAAAGACAATTAAAAAATATGTCAAAAATCACCTTAAAATGGCATTTTATTTCATTTTGAGAAACTCCCCAAAAGAAGAATTTGTATGGTTGTAAGTACAAACATGTTATTGACATTCATGTTTTTTTGGTAAACAAATGCATATTAAGTTTGATACAGCTTCATAAACATTTTGCTACAATGTTGAAAGACAGCAAAAATCCGTACTGCATTTTTGGCACGACCCCTTCACCAAACATAAAACCAAGTCAAGTTCATATGCTAAGTTGTGGCTTTGTAAGTATTGTAGTTTTTTTATAAAAAGTTACATTAAGTAATACTTTCTGGTTGTTACAATTATAAGGGTGTCACCAGATGCTTGTTTTTTGCTTAGAAATGTGACTTTTTTACTGGCATGTGGCTTATTCCAACACAATTTGACAGACACTTCTATTACTGAGATTTCCCCCCCAAGGTTTTCCCGCCAAGTTGTCTCATGATATTGTGTTACGAAGGGCTAAGTGTTGAACTTGTTGTGGTAGACAAGATTGATTGACAACTGCTGGGGTCAGTCAAGTGTCATTGCAAATGGCGGCTGAGGTCGGGCATTATCAGAGAATAAACAAAACTACAGCCAGTATTTGGTGATTTGACAGCGTGATGCATTTAGGTAATTATAATACAACAGCATAGTGGCATGGTAATAACTAGACTATATGATTTGCATTCATGGTGAATGAATTTATGTTTGAACTGGGCTGACGCATGCACACGTGATCGTCACTATGGAAACATTGTCAGTTTCCAAGAATCTGAAAAGGGACTTTCCACAGACACACTAAAAATACTAGTTTTTAAAGGACTGTATCACAAGTAGTTTCCTTTTACATACAGAGTGGCAGCAAATTGTGCATAATTTGTTCCAAACCTGCATTTTTAATGGTGACACAAAAACTATCTGGAAATGAAGATTGGCGTCTTCTTAGTTCAGTTTGTCACATTAATTAATTACGGAAATGACTTTCCCAGCTTAGAAAAATCCACAATTTAACCAAATGTTCACATAAACGAATATCTATGATTCATCCTAAGTCTGAATGCCCCCCAAAATTGTGTAATTCATTGGAGCACCGACTCGTGCGTTGGTCATCAACTGAAAAAGAATTGACCCACGGGAACACAATTATTGTGTATTCGTAAGACCTATTTTGGTTTTTTACATTAAGTAGAAAACTTTCATTACCTGCAAACCATACTGATGATAATAATCATGCCTTAATTAATCGAGCTACTTTTTAACTGAAACAATGCCAGTAAAAAAATATTGTAACTACCACACGCACACACAGTCACGTGCCCGTATATATTAACGATATATTATTATATTTATATCGCGCGCGAACATGGGTACAGTAATGATAGCGCCATTGTACGGAATTTCTGTGAAGCTCAACACAATATCAATTTTACGATAACCGCGGAGCACCGGATTGTCGCCGCCGTAGAAGTCAAGTTTTACTTGAGTTTGTTTTGCGAAATTTGATCGTTGTAGGAATGTAAAATAATTCTTTTTTAACGTAGTGTGTGTATATATGTATGTAAGATATGTGAGAAGTTTGGCGGCTGTAGGTGGTCGTTTTCATGGTTAGGTCAGAAAGTAAAAGATCGCCACAATGGCCGTACAATTGACAATGACATGGACAATGGCCGTACCTCGAATGACGAGAACTGTTTGATGTCGACGGCGCCAGAATTGAAGAGCAGCGTCGCTCCTCCGTTCCAGTGAAGACATTCTGCCACGACGTCATCGAGAAATACGGTTGCCTTGTTCACCTTCGATTTCACAGTATCCCATAACGACGACCGACACAATTTCAGAACTTCACCGCTGGACATGATATTGCTATTTATGAATGATGTACAACCAGTTTATTATTTATGGTGTCTTACTGGAACAGTTGTTAGGGCATCATAATCGCTCAGTCAGTTCGGAAACTCACACAGTCTGCTACGATTATAGGGAAAACATTACTGCGTTGAATGTTGTTTGCACATAACCGTTATACTGCAACTTTCTCTTCTGCCTTATGGGGTCAGGACACTGTTAGACTTCCTGCTTGGTTAAAAAGTGCAGTATATTTTTGAGAAATGATTTTTTACAATGTTCACTTGCTCTGACATAAGTGCATTTGAGTAGTCTGTTGACAGAAGCTGTTGACAGTAAAATTGTGTCTTTTTAGCTGATTTTACTAAGCGGAAGGGTATTTAATATTGGCAGCAATTTGGCTAGTTGACACTTTAGCCGGATTACTGCCTGCATCCAGTTGTAAATATTTACGGGTGTCATACATACAGGCATTTTGCAGGAGCTAGATATATTAGATTTTGACTAAACTCGACCAGCATGTCAATGATATGATAATAACAGCAGGTGAGAAGTTTAAGAAACTTTATAAGTCACGTTTTCTTATAATCACATTAACATTGGTCGCCAATGGGAAAACTGACAGTGTGCTGACCCCTTATCTCTTATGTATATTAGATATGCATTATTACAATTAAAGTCATGTATTTTTAGATTAAGCTTGATATGGGTTATAATTTCATATACCTGGAGCGGATCTATGATTTGACCAAAAGCCATCCATTCTAGAATTTTTTAGAAAGTGTATGTAACCAGGCCCGGGCCGAAACCTGGTTGATTTTTTGGGGGCTTGCTTTTTCACACCCGTGTGCGTGTCATTTTTTTCTGACAAAATTATTCTTCTGTACCATAAACACTTTGTGTATTGTTCTTATGTTCGAAAAATAAACAAATTATAGTATTATTATTATAGCTAGTATATTCGGTATAACCGAAGTACGGACGAATACACTCAATTAATATTCATGATGAATCTGGAAACGCGTATTTGTCTAATTTA
The DNA here is from genome assembly GCA_963995525.1 of Escarpia spicata. Taxonomy (NCBI): domain Eukaryota; kingdom Metazoa; phylum Annelida; class Polychaeta; order Sabellida; family Siboglinidae; genus Escarpia; species Escarpia spicata. Next base: position 20,782,484 of record OZ023208.1, read on the forward strand.
TTGACAAAGTAACAGACCCATAACCGTGAGGGAACAATACAATAATAACAACACGACGATGCACACGGCTTGGCGAGCAACAACACATTGTGAGGTAAGACTCCCGTCTTCTACATCCATTGCGCAGCGCCCAAACTGCTGAAGGAAGGAAGGAAGGAAGAAAGGAAGACAATTAAGTACGCAGACAAGTACACGTACGAAAAGGAGAGAAACCTTACATCATTAAAAAAACTTCTCATTCTAACAGATTGCAAGTATTAATTGCACCATAGCTGTTTCTTCAAGGCCCCCTTAGCACATTTTGTTTTATAGAAAACTATAAATTCCCTATAGTATTCTATAGTTTTCTATAGAAAACTACATTGATTATGGAAATTTTAATTTACTACAGAATTCTATAGAATATTCTGTAGAATTATATAGAATGTTCTATAGAATTCTATAGTTTTTAGAGAACGCATAGGTCAATGTAGGATTATATAGAAAACTATATAATATTCTATAGTTTTCTGTAGGATTCCATAGAAAACTATAGACAATTCTATAGATATATATAAAACTACAGACAATTCTACAGAATTCACTGGAAGTGTAATTCCTGTAGAATTCTGTAGAATATTCTATAGTTTGTATGGTTGGTTTCTGTAGAAATCTATAGAAAAATATAGAATATCCTATAGCATTTATGGCATCTTTTATTTCTGTAGGATTCTATAGAATATTCTATAGTTTTTAGAGAATCTATAGTTTTCTGTAGAAATCTATAGAAAACTATAGAATATTTTATAGAATATTCTATAAAATTTTCTATAGTTATTTTACTTTCTGTGGATACTTTTAACCAATATGTTTTAGAAACATGTATGTACTTTTTGTTAGGTATATGTGGTGGATATTTTAGCAAGTATCAATCTTATAATGATATGTATGTCGGTAGTCTTAAAGTAAACCGATATATGCTACTGTATTATTTTATACCGAAACATTCAGCTAAGCTTAACATGGGAGCTATCTTTTAGGAAGTTACCTTGATGATGCACTTCGCCCCCTCTGTCCCTCTCTGCTTCCCCTATCCCACTCCCCCTCCTCCCTCCCTCTCTCCCTCTCTCCCTCCCTCCCTCCCTCCCCTCTTTCTCCTTCCCTCCCTACCTCCTCCCTCCATCCTCCCACCCTTCTTTCCTTTTCTGTACCTCCCTCCACCCCTCCTTCCGTCCGTCTCTCCATCCACCCATCCCTCACTCTCTCTCTCTCTCTCTCTCTCTCTCTCTCTCTCTCTCTCTCTCTCTCTCTCTCTCTCTCTCTCTCTCTCTCTCTCTCTCTCTCTCTCTCTCTCTCTCTCTCTCTCTCTCTCTCTCTCTCTCTCTCTCTCTCTCTCTCTCTCTCTCTCTCTCTCTCTCTCTCTCTCTCTCTCTCTCTCTCTCTCTCTCTCTCTCTCACACACACACACACACACACACACACAAGCACACACAAGCACACACAAGCACACACAAGCACACGCACACATAAGCAGTGGTGGTGACAAAATAGTCTAAGTCCCTATTTCAACACGATGAAAAATATGAAAATAGTAGAAGTCTATAACAATGAAAAGATAGCGTTCGTTGGAAAACCTTAAGGATATTATGTGGAGACATATGTCATTCAAATTGAGCGGGAAGTCTTTACCTTCTGATGGCATTATTGGCGGTCCCGAGTTCTGCACATCCCACTAACGGAAACTTGTAATTCTACACTTCACTTTGGGTCAAAATTTCTCCGCAGTGCAATATTTTGAACTGTCATTTAGGACAGATACATCGTCGCGGAAAACATTTTTGATAATATATGAGGTCTTTGTTTGAAATTGTATGCGAATACGGCGTTATCATGGTGAACTGTTCGGTGCAGTTGAAAAACATAATTAATAAGTCAGGTGTTTATGTGATGCAAGATCCGGCGTCCTATATACGCATAGAAGCAATACCCGGACGCGTACAACATAATCGTTGCGTCCCACGGGACGCCTGCGTATCAGTGCGCTTGGGTTTGCTTATCCATTTTCGGATGTTGCAGCCTTGATGGATCGTCTATAGACAGCTCTTTCGTTTGCCAGTCTCCCCACTCGCCACACGTCTGCTCCCATCCATTCCTCTGTCCTTCTCCCATCTCCTAGGTATTCCTCTGCTTCTGCTGGCTTCCACTTTTCCTTCCATTATTAGTCTCTCTAGAGATTTATGCCATTTCACTTGGCCGAAATAACTTAGTTTCTGTTTCTTTACAAATTTCAATAAAGTCCCGGGTATAACACCACGCTCATCTGCGATGGATTCGTTAGTTCTACGTTCAGTCCACGAAACTCGTAAAATATTTCTATAACACTTGTTTTCAAATGCATTTATACGTTTAGTAATGTTCTTATTAAGAGTCCAGGTTTCGCATCCATACGTAGCCGTTGGAAATAAGCAGACTCGGATAATTCGTAGTTTCATAATTTTTTTGTTGCTTTCCGTCAACTTTTTACTGGCCCTTGATCTATTTCGTCCCATCTCCATCCGCTTCTATCAGTGACCCCAGATATTCAAAACTTTCCACTCGTTTTATTTCCTCGCCATCTACTGTGACTTCTGATGGTTCTGGACATCCCTTCACATCCATAATCTTAGTCTTCTTTACGTTTAGTTTCAATCCTTTCATCTCGCTGTGCTCTTTAACAGTAGTTATCAGTTTATCCAATCCTTTGATAAAATTAAATGCGTGTCAGTGACATAAAAAAAAATTATATTGAATATTAATGCCTTTAACTTGGTAGTTTATTTTACCGAATCAGTTCGTTTTGTATTTCTTTTCACGAATCCTTCCAAATAACCATTCCCGTAGGCGTATGCTTCCCGATTCACCTCATCCAGAGTGGTTGGTCTGGAATGTCGATTTCTGCAAATATGTAGCATATGTTAGATGTATCATTGTCACCACCATATATATATATATATATATAATAATTATATATATATATATATATGGTGGTGACAATGAAACATCTAACATATTCTATATATATATATATATATACATATATCATGATCATTCATCTGACGATTTGTACCTGCTATACTACACTACACTTAATAGCTATGAACGCAACATGTAAGTCTACCGGGTAACCATGCAGTTCATAACATAAATGGTACAGTCGAAATGTTGTTGCTGCCGCGCCGCCGCCGTAACTTCAGCCGCTCGGCTGGACTGGTGATATCGGGGAAGATGGGGGGGGGGGGGGGGGGGGTGCTGTTGACCTTTTTTTCGCCGCCGCTTAGCCGTAGCGGCAGCTTATTATAACCTGAACGGGGGCACATTTCCACATTTTAAATGGTCTGGGGGGAACAGTCGCCTGGGCCCATTCACGCTGAATTCCTAAATTGTAGGGGGCAAGTGCGATTTCACTGGGAAGCATCCGGGGGTGGATATCTCGAATTTCGAGATACCCACCCCAGCCACGCTGCAATTAATGCGCGAAGACTATTCGTACACAAATACCCGCCACTATAATAGCCAAGTACTCATTCATACAGTTGAGTGAACTGGAGCAACGTAGAGTGAACGAACTTACTCAAGGTTTGACACCGCAGCACAGGATTCAAACCCGGGTTCTCTCGGTCGAGAGTCCGAAGCTCTAGCCACTGCACCACTGCGCTCCACTTAATAATTTGTGCAAGTAGCTGTCCTTTCATCCTTAGCAGTTTATAGGAAACAAAATAATTGATGGCCTCGTTACACAACGCTTCATTGTGTGTGCGCTCGCAACTATTTGTGTCATCAAAGTGTTAGGAGCCAGGGGCAAAATGTGAAACGCATATAGAGGTCATTTAAGGACTGGATAGTAAGATTCATAAAACAAATCTACTAATACCAAAAAAATTTGTATGAGAGCTATGATAACTGGGTTTTCGTTTAGTATACGACACACATGCCCACATTACTGGAGTCTTCTATGTCTGATGACATCTGAGATTTTTAGTATACTCGGTAGTAATTTCATTTAATTTTTATATAATTTTTTATTGAATGTTGGTTGAACCATATTATGGAACAAATATAAAACAACACAAAGATCATTGTCGATCTCGACAAGAATTTGAAGGGCGACTGCTTTTTGTTGAAACTTCCACTGCTTCTTATAATTATGCGTACGCCTATCAGCGTTTGTTTTTTCTGAAGACTTTTTTTAAAATGTTACGTACAATTTTCCCCTGTCTCCCTAAGGCTACGTTGTTTGGCAATGATGATCTGCTAAGTTCATTGTATATCGCACAATTAGGTGTAGCCTAGACTTAATATATAATACCAATGTACATAATTCCTAGTGCGACTTTTCAATTATATCACAATTAACATATCGCCGTATTTCGCAATCATTAGTCTACAGGCTTACGTAACACAAATGAAGTTTGTGAAAATGTTAAAATGTGTTCTCTACAATACGCTAGTTCGTTTGTGGATATTTTTTTAATTTTGTTTTGGTGAATATCGGTTCGAAATTAGTTAAAGGACCTGAGTCGGGATATAATGTTGATTTAGCCAAACACAGTCTCAACGTTCGGCCGGGCTTAAAACCACGGCCGGTTTGTTTACCTGACAAGTTTGCAATTTTTGTGCGAGTCGACAAATCAGCTAAACGGATGGCTAAAAGCTTAATCTAGCCAGAAACTAGATCATGTCACTAGTCGATCACGAGGGTGTATTTGGGAAATGCTACGGCGTAATGCCAATTAAATTAAATGTACAAAAGTTATGCACGTGTTCCGTGTTTCGTTGTCGTTTAGTGACCGACCGGCAAGTTCAACGCATAGGCAGATCCGGGGGAGGGGGGGGGGGTGGTGGACGTTACATGCCCCTATATATTTTGAATATCCCTTGCAATGTGCCTGCTCTAGCGTGACGTGCCCCTAGACTTTCAAGTTTTGTTATTTTTGTGAGCCTCAATAGAGGTGCAATTTGAGTTTTTGGAGAGCCACAATTGTTGGTATTTTCGGCGAGCCTTTGGTGGGGGTGCAATTGGAAGTTTTTTTGACAGCCTGAGATATAATTTGGCGAGCTTCATGGATGTGTGTAATAACTAAAATAAGTGGTGGACGTTACATGCCCCTATATATTTTGAATATCCCTTGCAATGTGCCTGCTCTAGCGTGACGTGCCCCTAGACTTTCAAGTTTTGTTATTTTTGTGAGCCTCAAGAGAGGTGCAATTTGAGTTTTTGGAGAGCCACAATTGTTGGTATTTTCGGCGAGCCTTTGGTGGGGGTGCAATTGGAAGTTTTTTTGACAGCCTGAGATATAATTTGGCGAGCTTCATGGATGTGTGTAATAATTCAGGGGCGGATCCAGTGAGGGTAGTCTGGGGGGAGGGCACAAAAACCTCCACTTGCATGGTGGCCGAAGGAAATGGTGTAGAAAATGTTTCGCTGCCACCGCCGTGACTTCCTGGCTTCTCCGTTGTCTCGGCTCGACTGGTGACATCGGAAGGTGGGGGTGGGTGGGGGGATGGAGTGCTGTTAAAAAATTGTCGACGCTGCGCAGCCTCCATTTCACGTGCTTCCCGCTGTCTCGCGCTTATTGTAGCCTGAACGGAGGCAAATTTCTAAGGGTCTAAGGGAGCACGGTCACGAGAGCCCATTCGAAAAGGTCTACGGGCACGCCAAATTCCAAAAGTCTAGGGGGCCACGTGCCACCCAGGTCCCCCTGGATCCACCTATGTAATTGTAAGTTTTTGGAAAACCTGAAGTGTTGGTATTTTTTGCGAGCCTCGGGGGAGGGGATTCTGTTGGAGCGTTTTTGCCCCCGCTTTTAAGTTACCCAGTCTGGATCCGCCCCGACAACGGAATAGCGTTAACTGTCTGTGGGATAATTGGATTTGGCAAGCTACCAGACGTAACGACCAAAACCATTTTTGACGATTATAAAAGTATGTTTTTGTGTGCAACAAACTGCACACCAGATCTCCTGCACACATTACTTAAACTGTTAACACACTACACATAACAAATTAAAAACGGGATTCGCGATGGGAAGCAGCTTGAAGGGGGGGAATAAAACACTCGAACAGCTTACAGAACATATCACCATGATTTGATATACACACCGCTATGGTATATTTTAAATACTTTTTTTCAAACTTGGCTATTATCGACACTCTTAAAAACAACGAAACGCATAAAAACAAAAATAGATATATCGAATGCGCTGCATGGCTACTGGATATACTATAAGTTCTAGGAAACAACTTTCCAAATACTTCCAAGGAAGGATTCCCAGAAACAAAACAGGTTAATGATGAGAGAGAGGGGGGGGGGGGGGGGGGGGGAGGAGAAAGAGAAAGCTAAAATCTGCGGTGGTCACGTTTGGATGCTGATTGCAAGACTAAATGTGAATGTGACCAGCCGAGAAAGACGGCGGACGTCGGTACATCATTCGTGGTCAAAGACACATGTACGTCGATCCCTCTTTGATCGATTTGTCCTGCATATGACTATGCTTGAATGAAGTAATGTTCGGCGAATCCATTATGTTTAACGCCCATTGTGCGTGCACTTGCATTCAGACGCACTCAGGCTACATTTTTTTCAATTCGCTAAATTAGTAATTTGTTTCTATTTCGAGCTCATAAACAACTTATTTTTTGACCTGCACCAGTATAGACAACTAGTATATCAACGAACAGCAAAGAACATTTATTAACGCATCAAACAGTGCGCGTAAACATGCCGGAGAGCGAGACCAGTAACGTGACTCGCGTGAGCCGCAATCCCACAGATCTACATATATGGATATGACGATAGACTGGCGCGACCACTTTCCTTTAAGTCCTCTTCTATTCTAAGCAAATTATAGTAAGTCAACTGACTATTAATTTTGTGATAAACAATTAAACACAATGTAAAGATGCAACAATTAACACACAAACTGTTTATGAAGTGACATAGTCTTGTAAGTACTTGGGCTTGACACGTCTGCGGACAGGTCGTGGAGTGTCGGCCGGTGTGTCGATTTCAGCTACGACTTCGTCAGTTGGAGTTGGTAGGACGGGTACCTCCAGCGGAGTAGCGATCGTCAGCGGAGTCTGAGGGGCCTCGTCGAATGAGACCACCGGGGCGTCTTCATCGGACTCGATATCACTGCCAGTGTCGTGATGGGGCGGTGGGGCTACGGTAGTTGGTCTGGAATTGGGGACTAAGTAGCACTCCGAGAGTTTCACCTTGTATGATGATGCACGAAGCTGGTGGCCGCTGAATTTTCGAATGAAACACCAGCGGTCTTCGACGGAGGTGACTAAATATCTGTCCCTCGCTGATGACTTGTTGCGATCGGATGTTATGTATACCAAGTCACCAACGTGGATTGTGTGTGTAGAAGCTTCTCTACCACGGGGGGCTTTCGCGAGTTCACTGTGAGGGTGGTTCCGTTCCCGCGACTGTTGTTGTTCCGTGATGAGAATGCGGTCAGCGATAGGTAGCTGCGCATTAGTGAACTGATCTCTCTGGAACCACATTTCTCGTGCCGAAAGGCCTCGGCTGCGGATTCGCGAGTTGAGCCGCGAGGTAGCGACTGCTAACAGTAGTGGGGACACAGTGCCGCCGCCTGGCTCTTGTCGGAGTATTTCGTCCTCCACTTCCGCCACTGCCTTCTCTGCCACCGGATTTTTGTTGGCGTTTTTGATTCGACCGATTTCGATACTGATGCCCAATCGTTGTAGTGTTGGGTCATCTACGAGAGCGATGAATCCGGGTGCGGGATCCACCCGAACGACAGCTGATGGTCCGTCAATGGGGCGAAGTTCCACGCAAAGACGGGCGAGACTGTCACGCAAGGCGTCGTGACGTTCGTTCTCTATAACACACGTAGACGTGTAGCTAGTCACGGTTTCGCGTACGACGAAGATTAGTTGACGATTGCGTTTGATCACGTCGGCTGCAAACGAGATCCCAACGGCGTCGGGTGCGTCAGTTGAGGTCTGCTCAGTGAGCGTTGTAGGGACCTTTTTCAGCGATGCACACACATGGCACATGTCGGTTACGCGCTCGATTGTGCTGTCCAAATCTAGCGCGAAGAAACTGCGACGCACTACGACTTTTAGTTGATTTTTGGATGGATGACTCAACTTCAGATGTATCGCAGTGAGTAGACCATCCAGTACCTGGCGAGGTACGACAATTAGTTCTCTGGATGGTGCGAATGGCACGTCTTGTCGGACCACAACAACGCCGTCGCGAGCCAGTGTTGAGGTAGTTAGGTATCGCTTAACGTCTTTGATGTTGGTTAGTTTCTTTGATGGGCGAGTGCCTTGTTTCAAGTGGGCACGGACGCGGCGCAAGTCTGGGCATTCTGCTTGTGTTGATAACCAGGCCGACCTACTCGTGAATGGAAGGCGAGCAGAGCCGGATACGATGTCTTCGACGCTGATGCTACCGACGACGGACTCTTCGATACGTGATATGAATGCGCATATCTGGCAACGCGGCTCCATGCATTCCGGCGCGTTTCGGCTGGCAAAGTCGGACGGCACATTCGCGGCTCCCGAGAGATGGCGCAGAGTGACTTGGTATCTCGAGACGATCGTCAAAAACGAAGTTACGCGTGGGCTGGAGGAGAATTCTCCGCGGCATAATTTGTCGATTGCCTGGACGCATGGCTTGCTGTCCGTGAGAAGGCACGGCTTAGACTTGGACTGGATTATGTACGGGCTGAAGTGCTTAACTGCGGCTGCAATGCCGAGCGCTTCGATCTCACATGGTAGCCAAGTCACCTGGTGCTTTTTGAGTTTAGCACTGAAGAATCCTGCAAGGAGGGTTTGACCGTTGCGTGATACGTACAGAGTGGCACCGATACCGCGCTGTGTGACGGATCCGTCGGTGACGATCCACAATTGGTCATCAGGTCTTGGCAAGGTGATTGACCTGTTAGTTGACAGGGCCTTCTGGGCTGTACAGAACGCCTCGTGGAGGTTTTCGGACCAGCTTATCGGCTCCTGAGACTTCTTCCCCGCGATGTGTGATTCGAGAGGAGCGAGCACCTTGGAACTCTGCGGGATGACACGTCCCAGTACTTTGAAAGCGCCAACGAAGGAACGCAGCCCGAGAACGGTCTGTGGTGGTACACATGACGACAGTGTTGTGATACGATGGGGGCTGGCGCGTATTGTGCCTTGAGACCAAACCCAACCCAGAATGGTAGTAGATGTGGGGAAAACGCGTGTCTTCTTCGCCGACAGACGTAGATCGCATAGATCAAGGGCATCGAGAACGCGGCCCCAGTTGTCTAGTAGTTCTTCGGGTGAGTTTCCTCCGCAGTACAAGTCATCGGCCAGTTTGGCCACAACTCCGTCTTGCAGAAGGTCGCCTAGTACTCTGCACATCAGTTCTTCAAGTGCGGTCTCAGAACCGGGCATCCCCATAGCGCATCTGGTGTAGACACGTACTCCACGGAATGGTGTTGCCACTCCACAGAATTTCATTGACTCCTTCGCTAGGGGGATCTGATAGAAAGCACTGGTTAGATCAGACACCACTATGTATTTCCAGCACGCGATCTGGCGGAGGGTAGAGTCAACATCTGGCATGAGTGACGGTTGTGGTTTACTGTACCTCCCAACGTCTGAGAAGGCAGTAACTAGCCTCGATCCTCCATTCGGCTTGCGAACGAGGAACGATGGGTTCAGGTACTCGACGGATATTCCGGCATCTTCCGGTCGTTGGAACACGCCAACCGCCTCCAGCTCGTCGAACTTCTCCTGCAGTTCGGTCAGTTTTTCGCGCGCGTATTGAGGACATCTTCCTTTGCGCTGAGGAGGCAGGACCGGACCCATGTTGACGACTGCCGTAAAAGGCCCTGCATGTCCATTATAGCCCACGATGCTCGGGTTGAAAACGGAGTCGTGTTGTTGATGTAGACTGCGGAACTGTCCTCGCATGCTCTCGGGTAGTTGTTTGTCGCAGTCCAACTCTATAGCTTCGGAGAAGAGGTCAGTGGTGTGGGCAATGTTACGAGTCTTCACAGCGGGTTCAGATTCGGTGTCACAGGTCGGTGACGCGACAGTGTGACGCACCTGACAAAGGTGTTCGTGGCGAGACAGCTTTAGTGGTCTGGGCAACGTGTTGACGAGTCGTATTTTGTTGCCGACGGCCTCAATGATTCCAGGCTTTGGCCAACCTTCGTTGTGTGGAGAGCTGCGTGGCTCGACTGCCAGAGTCTGGTCGTCTAGGGCCGTGGGCAACTGGAGCTCTACGAACTCACCCGGCCAAACCGTGGTAGATGGCGAGGGTGCGTGCAGCACGTATGCGTGAGCCCTGCGTACGGTGTGATATTGCTCGTTACCTGACGTTTGGAAACCGTACTGTATGACAGTGGTTTCACCGATTGTGATCTCGTGTCTGGCAGGACGAACGGATACGTCATTGGTAGACATGAACGGCGTGCCCGCGAGTACGTCCACGTCGAGATCTGCAACAACTAGCGCATCGAGTTGGAGGTCAGTTCCGTCGCGCGACAAGGTCAGGTGTGTTTCTCCGATAACGTTCAGCGGAGTAACACCATCAGCCTGCCTCGCTAGCTGTGAGCGATTTTAGCTCCGATGCTTTTAGCGACTGCCTCTCTGATCATGTTTGTCTCCGCACCGGTGTCTAGTGTGAGTCGTAATGGATGATGTCGGTAAAATGACTTGAAAAATTGCGACTGTTTTGTGTTCACACGACATGCCACGGTCGACACGTCGCCAGTGCAGTCTCCGTCTCCAGCTGACTGTTCATCATCCGAGCCGTCGTCGCAGTCCACTCCGATTATATTGCGCGCTTTGGATAGGTACAACCGGTCGTTCTCAGGTAGGAACCTGCACTCGCTCAGGTAGTGCTCGTAGCTGGCACGACCCGCTTGCTTGCACAGTGGACACTGTTTGGCTCGCCGAGTGGTTGGGTTGCTTGCACTACGTTGATATCGACGAGATTGAGAAGAGCCAGACCGTTGGTTGGTGGTTGATTGTCGCATGACTTTTATTTCGGAGATAGCGGTTAGCTCATCAAGGAGAGAAGTTAATGCTTGCGATATCTCGGGTTTCAGACTTGCGAGTGTTCGGCTGCGTAATTCTGTCCCGTATCGTTGTTTCACTAGACGGGGTAGCTCAGGGTGGATTAGTTTGAGCCATTGAAGGACGATCATGTTCTCCAACGACGGGGATATGTCCTCGTTTGACGACGGTAACTCCAGGTGGTGAGATATGCCACCTCCCACGGCCAACAGGTTGTCCTCGACGAAAGCCATCAATCTCTGAAAGAGATCTTCATGACTTTCGTCCGCCTCCAGCTTGATTTCGGCGAAGTCGAGGAAGTGCGCGCCCGAGGATTGGAAGCCGAAATGTAAGCGTATTGCTTGCCAGATTGATTTTATAGAAACGGAGTTCTTTACGATTGTATTCCTCGATATAACGGGACAGAAATTGGCGATTTGGCCAAGCATTAGGTCAAGGTGCGTGACCTTTTGTGTGGCCGTACGCCGACTAGCCGCAGGGACGTTTTCGTTATCATCGCTTAGACCCCGCAACGGGGTGGAATTCGTCTTCTTTTTCCATTCGGATTGGTCAAGCAAAAATGTCGCGAAATTGGCGTCTAGCGATAGTGTGTATTGTATATTTTGTCGCCAGTTCTCAAACGACGTCAGAGTTTCATGCTTTGAGAGTGACCACTGCTTCGGTGCTCTCTGTGCCATGACAGTGACTGACGCTCCGGTTTATAAAGGTAGGGAGGTCGGTGAAAATGCAATAATTAATCAGAATTGGCAAAATTATACACCATTGGAAAGGTCTATTTAAGAGATAGACAGCCATACCAGTTTTAACTCTCTGTGATAAAAAATGGCGAAGTTATGGACAATTATGTAAAGGTCATTGAATAAATATGTGTGACAGTTTTTTTGATCTGAAGGAAATGTGAAAATATAATCTTGTACAATATAAAAATCTTAACTAAGACTTTATATTTTATGTATTTCCTTTAAATATCATTTATAAAAGGAATTTTACATAAAATTATGTTAATTAACTAAGCAACTAACCTTTCGGAAAAGCTTACAAAAGTATCTCCAGGTCCCACACTTTCAAATCGTCATCCAGCATACGTGTACACAATACATCTGGCTCATTGTCATACACCACACTGAACCAGCTTGGAAAGCCTGCTACCCATAGGTTGGAGGTTATGCTTTAATGGTTTCCATTATGTGGATATCAACAAAATATGACATGTTTTAGAAGTGGCAGGTATACCAGCAAAACCATGTGGACGTTAATGAGTACGTGCATGTCAGGTATGCAAAGTTAGTAAAGTGTGTGTGAGAGTATAAGCACAGCCAAATATTGCATGCATTGATGTAAACATTCTGCTTTGGCCTTGCACCATATAATTATGTAAACATATGTAGGTTTGTGTGTGTGTCCGCATGTTTGCGCGCGCGCGCGCGTGTGTGTGTGTGTGTGAACTTAGTAAAGTGAGAACTACTGCAAGCAACAATTATAAGCATTCCGCTGCACAGCATGCACGTACAACATTATATATATATATATATATATACACATATATATATATACATTACACCAGATAATTCAAAGTTGCATAGCAATATATATATATATATATTAATATTGATATGCAACTTTAAATTATCTGATGTAATGTTGTATCTACAAAGATCCGTTTGCAGAGAACAGCGATGGCTGGAAGTAGGATATGAAGAATCACTTCCACATCTGCATCTACATCAGAAAGTGTTGTCAGCATTTCAAACACCTTGTCCTTCTTGATGCAAGTAGCGTCTTCAATGATAGGCGTACTCGTCCCACTCATTAACTCATTGATGTTTCTGCATGACTCCTGGCAGAATGACACGAGTTGCTGGTAGTGAGTGTTCATGTCCAAGATGTGAACACTCTTGTCTTCGATCATGCATCAGAGGGGGACAGGTGATCAGCTTCCTGATGAGTCCAAGTGCTTTACATCCAGTGAGAAACTGTAGCGTTTCTAAGTCGTTTAGAACGGATTTCAACAACCTGTTTGACGCACCTTGTTTATTCATAAAGTACCGCATTAATTGCTTAGAAAGAATGTCCTTGCAGCATTCGAAAATAAAATTTTGAAAAAGCATACATACCCATCAGCGCTTAAACAAAATGTTGCACCGTACCACCGCCAGGAAATGTTAAATCATGTTATATATTCATATACAAATAGTTCTAGGAAGATACAGTAAAAAAACAACCCCAAAAAGCACCACCAAGCCAATGTTTATACATGCAGTTAGTTACAGCAAGATCAATGCAGTGTAATTAGAAGTACATCAGATGTCTGATTTATGGAGCGGGTTGTCATTCATTTGTTGTTATTAATTGTCATACATTTTTGTATGATTACAACATGAAAATAAACTTTAAATATTCATATAACATCCGCAATGTAATATATGATAGCATGTTTGTGCATATGTAAACACGAATAACAAATGCATGGCTAAAACACAACTTCAGAATAAAAGTTTGCAATAAATTGAATAATATGTACGCCGGGTATGTGAGCGATAATAGAAGAAATTCGTTGCCGGACATGGGGTACTTCTACGTTCGAGCTTGGGGCAAAAATGGGCAAAGGTGTATCTCTGCCAAATTTGCATTAATATTACGTTTATACATTACTAAATAGAGTACATGTAGTTTGCCAGAGTTTCCGCAAGTTGTTCATACCTTAGATCCTCTCTAAATATGGTCAATGTTCACAATATCATATTTTTCTTAATTTTATTTCAATTCATACAAGAAACACGCCAAAAGAAAGATTATCATTTTGCGATTTCAACCATACCGCCAAACATAACATGGCGGGTAATAACGCGAACACATGATTTTATGAAAACACCACCCTTCCGCGAAATTAAATATGGCTGCGCCCGCAACGAAATGAAATTTCTGCGGGTGTCGTTGTTTCATCACGAGTATCTGTATGAAGCATTACGAGTTCACAAAAGCAGATATTTGTATCACAAAGAAGACGTATTTATGTTTCTTTTGATATAAAATATATGATCAGTCTTTATAAATCATGGGACTTACAATTTTTTAAACATAGGTGATTTAACATTGCGTCCCAATGCAAACGCGTTTGCGTGATTTCTTCCGACCTCCCTAATAAAGGTTCAAAGCTTTGCCAGTGTAACTTACGTACTCTGTCTCGTTGTGCCTTTTGTTTGGCTATAGTTACGAGTGTCACTTGTGAGGCGTTTCTTAGGGTACACTGCGAACAGTACCGCTGCCACCACGCCAGTATAGACAACTAGTATATCAACGAACAGCAAAGAACATTTATTAACGCATCAAACAGTGCGCGTAAACATGCCGGAGAGCGAGACCAGTAACGTGACTCGCGTGAGCCGCAATCCCACAGATCTACATATATGGATATGACGATAGACTGGCGCTGTTCAATGAATACCATGCATAATAAAGCTGAATATGTTTGATTAATTACCATGGATACATAACGTCACAGGCACAGACACAACATAATGTAGCCTCCGTTGACGACAGTGTTGCGATAGGACGCTGCAGCAATGGACGTGGTGCACGAAGCTTCCGTCATGTTCTGGCTGATGTTCATCTTCGCATTCGCCATCGAAGGTGCGTTACAATATGGCTTAATGGTATTTTACAGGTCGCAAACACTGACATTTTTAGATCTTGTAAAATTCAAAACAGCTATATTCATGTTCAAGGCATACCACTGCATGTCACCAACTAATATACAAAACATTTTGTAAAAAGAAATATTCCAGTAACAACACGACTCAAAAATCAACTGGTAAGATGTTGTGTTACCATAAATGTTAGAGCCATGTCTCTGTGTATATGGCATAAGCCTATGGAATTATCTGGATGTTAAACGTACTAACATTAAAACAGTGAGATCATTCAGACACAGGTACAAGAAAACAATCATAAATGAATATGTATATGTTATAGTGCACCAAACTTCTCAACGCCAAATGCACTAATGTGGAATCAAACGTCTTCCCTTTATTTTGGTCCGTTCACCAAGTTTGGTGTTACATTTCGAATTCGAACGAACAAAGAGACGGCAGAGTCATCTGCCAACACAAACAATAATGCTAATGTCAGCACAATTGTTTTAAAAGCAAATAAAACACAAACATCGTTCCAGTTAACTGTATCGCATCTAGGCACAAAGTACACTCACTTCATTACAACTGAGACTGGCTGTTCTTCTAGAAGCTTCTGTAAGCATCCAGAAGGCCAATACAGAAACGAAGATAATCATCTTTCATTCAGCTTTCACTTCACTACCATATACTAACTCTGTTGAGGTATTTGTTCTGACAGTTAACAATGTGACGTTAATCTCGATCATCCTACCTCTCACTAGTCTCGTGAGATCACTGCTGATCTCGCGTGTCTTCTCAAATACAGCCATTTTGACATATACATGCGTTTGTCTCATTCTCTCATAATATATTACTGTTACAAGTGTATAACACAACATGGTGTCAGAAGTTTACCGTCAGTACGTGCCTGAGTAAGTGAACGTTACGCTAAGCTGCTGCTGCTTCGCTGTCAAAGCTTCGCTGTCACTGCTTCGCTGAACTTTGATTGATTGAACATTACCGCTTCGCTACTAACGCTTCGCTAGTGCTGCTACGCTACTTCACATGTGCTACTGCCAATGACTTGTCGCTTTGCCTACTGAACTTTTGGAGATGGCGCAGTCATTCCACGTATCTCCGCCTGATCCCTTTGTGTTCACAAAGCCCAACGAGTGGCCAAAGTGGATCAGGCGTTTTGAGCGGTTTCGGCTGGCTTCTGCTCTGAATGAAAAGAGTGAAGCCATGCAGGTGAACGCATTGGTTTACGCCATGGGCGATGAAGCCGATGATATTATGGCCGGCTTTGGCTTAACAGCTGAAGAAAGGGAGCGGTATGAGGTGGTGAAGTCAAAGTTTGATTCACACTTCATAGTTCGTCGGAAAACGATTTTCGAGCGGGCTAGGTTCAACCGAAGATGTCAGGAGGAGGGGGAGATGGTGGACGCCTTCATCACGGCTCTCTTCTGCCTGGCCGAGTTCTGCGATTACGGTCAATTGAACGACGAGATGATAAGAGACAGGATTGTCGTGGGAATCAGAGACACGACGCTCTCGCTGAAACTTCAGCTAGACGCTGAGCTTACGCTGAAGCGAGCAATCGACATGGCACGTCAGAATGAGGCGGCCAAGCGAGAGCAGGCGATGCTTCGCAACTTTACTTCCTCTTCAACAAGGACGAGTGTGGACTTCGTCAAGTCAAAGAAGAAAGTTAGCGGCGGCACGAGACAGAAGACCAACAGGCCTCAAGGAGGTCAGACGCAGGCCACGACCACGAAGACGTCGCGCAAGTGCGAGTTCTGTGGACGGTCGTCTCATCAGAGAGCAGTCTGTCCGGCGAGAGAAGCCACATGCTTCAGGTGCCACCGCAGTGGTCATTTTTCAACTGTATGTAGGTCATCAAAGGCCGTCGATACAGTCAGCCGAGACGACGAGGAGGGGTATTCCTTCCTTGGAGAGGTGACGAAAGGTGATCAGCCGTGGTCATCAACGATCAGTCTCGAGGTGATGAAGACGAAACAAAGAGTCGACGTGTGCTTCAAGCTCGACACGGGTGCAGACGTCACTGTGATTTCGGCTGCCGACTACCGACGGGCAGGAAGTCCGTCTCTGGAGATGACGTCGAAGACGCTGGTGGGCGCGAACGACATGGTTCTAAAAGCCCAGGGCAAGTTCGTCGGCAAGCTGTCGCGTGACGGCTCAGTAGTCGATGAGGACGTTTACGTCATCAGTGGCCAACGACGGTCACTTCTCAGTCGACGTGTCTGCCAGATGCTCGATCTCGTAAGACGTGTGGCGGTCGACTCGGTCGAAGCGGCCGACGTTATCAGACAAGACAACCCGAAATTGTTTGTAGGGTTGGGTCGCATGCGTGGCGACTACAACATCCAGTTACGCGAGGGGGCGGTCCCATTTGCGTTGTCGACGCCGCGACGGGTGTCGATTCCTCTGCTCGAGACGGTTCGACAGGAGCTGCAGCGAATGGAAGACACAGGTGTCATCAGGCGAGTCGAGGCGCCCACAGACTGGTGCGCCGGCATGGTAGTGGTAGCCAAACCGAAGGCAACTACTACGTCGTCAGATGGAGTCGTGACGCACAAAGTGCGTATCTGTGTCGACCTGACACATCTCAACGAGAGTGTCAGACGTGAAAAGCATGATCTGCCCTCAGTCGACCAGACGCTTGGCCGACTGGCTAGGGCGAAAGTTTTCACAAAGTTGGATGCCAACTCGGGGTTTTGGCAAATTCCCCTGTCGCCAAACTGTCAGGAGCTGACGACGTTCATAACGCCGTTTGGGCGGTATTGCTTCAGAAGGCTACCGTTCGGCATAACGTCAGCCCCTGAGCACTTCCAGAAGCGCATGAGTGCGGTTCTTGACGGCTTGAGCGGGGTGTTGTGTATGATGGATGATATCGTCATCTTCGGCGCGTCATCAGAGGAGCACGACACACGAGTGCGGGCAGTATTCAAACGACTGTCCGACAACGGAGTGACTTTGAACTTTGCTAAATGCGAGTTCAGCAAATCAAGCATCACCTACCTGGGTCACGTCGTGACGGCTGAAGGCATCAAGGCCGATCCTGCCAAGGTGAAGGCCATCACAGAGATGGGTCAGCCTACAGATGTAGGCCACATACGACGTTTCCTCGGCATGGCGAATCAGCTGGGAAAGTTCTCGCCTACGCTGTCATCAGTTACGCAACCGTTGCGTGATTTGCTACAAAAGGACAGGCAGTGGTTCTGGGGGCCGAGTCAGCAGACGGCTTTCGTCGCGGTAAAGGCCGAACTCAGTGCGACGCCAGTGCTGGCGCTATATGACCCGAACAGGACGACGACGGTGTCAGCAGATGCGTCATCGTTCGGTCTTGGCGCTGTCCTGCTACAAAGGATCGATGGTACGAACAGGCCAGTGGCGTACGCTTCTCGGGCGATGACGCCGACTGAACAACGATACTCTCACATCGACAAGGAAGCTCTTGCGACAACGTGGTCACTGGAGCGCTTCCACGATTACCTGTACGGTATGGAGTTTCATGTAGAGACAGATCACAAGCCGCTTGTGACACTCTTAAGCTCGAAGAAGAACTTGGATGAGCTGACTCCACGGATTCAACGCTATCGTATGCGCCTGATGCGTTATACGTACACGATCGAGCACGTGCCGGGGAAGGAGCTGATTACAGCCGATGCTCTGTCGCGAGCCCCGCACGTGAGAGAGCTGACCATCTCGGAACTCCTGTTCGCGGATGAAGTGGCAGCTCACGAAGATTTCGTCGTGGGACAGATCCCGGCGACGGAGAGACGTCTCCAGGAGATCAAGGAACAGCAACAGCGTGACGAGATCTGCAGCCAGGTTCTGCGCTACTGTGCTGAGGGCTGGCCAAGCCACTGTTCTCTGCCGTCGATTCTGAGACCGTACTGGCAGTGTCAACAAGAGCTTACGGTCCACAACGGCATCTTACTCAAGGGAGTACGTCTCGTCATCCCGGTCTCTATGAGACTGGAGATGATAGATCGACTACACGAGGGACACCAGGGAGTAGTCAAGTGTAGGGCGCGAGCACAGGCCTCAGTGTGGTGGCCTGGACTGAGTCGACAACTCGAGGAAGTTGTGAAGAACTGCACGACGTGTGCAAGGGAGAGGCGAAACCCCTCTGAACCGATGATCGCGTCGGAATGTCATCTGCGGAGGTGGCAGAAGGTCGGGACGGACATGTTCTTCTTCAGGCGGTCGACCTACTTGTTAGTAGTCGACTACTGTTCCAGCTACGTCGAAGTAGCCAGGCTGGAGACAACAGATTCGTCATCAGTTATTCTTCATCTGAAGTCGATCTTCGCCCGGCATGGCATTCCGGAGACCGTGATCTCCGACAACGGGCCGCAGTATTCATCATTTGAGTTTGCGCAATTCGCGAGAGCGCAGGGCTTTGAACACATCACGAGCAGCCCTCGCTTTCCTCAAAGTAACGGCAAGTCTGAGTGCGCCGTCCAGACTGTCAAGAATCTACTAAAGAAGGCGGTCGACCCGTACGATGCCTTGTTGGCGTACAGATCGACAGCACTAGAGTGCGGCTATTCGCCTGCTGAACTAAGCATGGGCCGACAGCTGCGCACGTTAGTGCCAACGGTGCCTGCGACTCTTCTGCCCCGCTGGGATGAGCCGAGGGGAGAGAGAGAGCGAAGAGAGCTGATGCGTCAGAAGAAGAAAGACGCGTACGACCGATATCATCGCGCGCGACCACTTTCTACTCTTCGGGCCGGCGACCCAGTCTGGGTCAAAGACGCGAACGTCAACGGCAAGGTGGTGGGTCCGGCACACACACCTCGGTCGTATGTAGTGCGAACGCCGACGTCCTGCCTAAGAAGAAATCGGCGACATCTGCAGCCGACTCCTAACGTGACGGCTGACGAGCGAGCAGACGACGCCGGCCCGTCATCTACCGAGATGACGACGACACCGGTTGCGCTTCGTATGCGCGAGCCGAGACCAGTGTCACCTCCAGCGGTCACAGCTCCCACTGGAGTGGTGACACGTTCTGGGAGAGTGGTGATTCCACCGCGACGGCTGGACCTATAGTTGAGAGTTGTCTCCAAGCACTCATTGAACTTGGAAGGGAGATGTGACGTTAGTCTCGATCATCCTACCTCTCACTAGTCTCGTGAGATCACTGCTGATCTCGCGTGTCTTCTCAAATACAGCCATTTTGACATATACATGCGTTTGTCTCATTCTCTCATAATATATTACTGTTACAAGTGTATAACACAACAAACAACGACTAGTCCTAGCCTTCAGTAAGGGAGCATAAATGTAAATTTGATCTTTGTGCAAATAAAAAACAGCCAAACTTTAACTGCTTACGCCCTATAACAAGCTAAAATGTGGATTGAGACAAAAATAACAAACACAGTTATTTCAAAATATATGGATACATAAATAATAATTATCAATATTACATTTCAGAATTGTTTCCATAAAACACTTTGTAAGAAACCACCTGCATCATATAAATTAGCTGGACAATACGCAGTGTGTAAACGGAATCGTTAGAAATAAGTTAGCCAGTTCTAAACAGAGTGGACGCAGCCGAGATTCGGAATGCACTGGATAATTAGAAATGGGTAAATTGTATAAGAGCAGTATTGACACAGCTCTGCGCCCCGGTAACATAAATCAGGGGCGGGGCAACATAAATCCAGAATTGTATAAGCAAGGTTGGCGGAGTGCTCGCAGCCTGCAGGTGTGTAACATTAATTCAGCCGGTATTCTCTACCAGGGATCGATTATCATTTATTTTGCTTTGTGGAAGTTGCAGTGTGGAACAAAGGAATTCAATAGAGGGTACACTATAATTCACATTCTGTAAATTGAAAGAAAACGCTCATCCTGCCGGATTGACAGGCAGGACGTGGTTAGGTTATACTGACGGGGTCAACGCACTGTTAGTTTTCCCATAGGCGACCATGTTAACGTTTTGT
Source organism: Escarpia spicata (assembly GCA_963995525.1). Classification (NCBI taxonomy): domain Eukaryota; kingdom Metazoa; phylum Annelida; class Polychaeta; order Sabellida; family Siboglinidae; genus Escarpia; species Escarpia spicata. The sequence continues at coordinate 20,803,125 of OZ023208.1, forward strand.
CTGATTATAAGAAAACGTGACCTATAAAATGTCTTAAACTTCTCACCTGCTGCTATCATCATCTCATTGACATGCTGATAGATTTAAACAAAAATTGCATACCTGTAGCTCTCGTAAAATGCCTATATGTGTGACACCCGTCAATATTTACAAATGCCGGCAAGAATTACTCCATAAACAGGTCACACAGACAAATTGCTGCCAAATGTCCTTCCGCTTATTCAAATCATCTAGAAATCCACCAATTTACAGGCAACACCTTCTACAAACACACCGGGAAATCTGCCTACTCAAATGCACTTATGTCATAGCATGTGAATTTGGTAAAAAAGCATTTCTCAAAAATACACTGCAGTTTTCTTCGTGTGCAACCAACCCGGAAGTCTAACAGGAACATGACCCCTGACGACCTTGCAGAGACGGAAGCCTTAATAAGTGAAGTACGCATGTGCAGTGGTCTACGGATGCATAAACACGCATGCGTGAAGAAGGTTTGCCGGGAAATAAAGTAGGGTTTTAAAAAGGAGGTTGATTAGAGAATCTGGAGGAGAGGGGGTGGCGAAACTCTCCACAGGGACGGTCGAAGATGTCTCTGGCATTTCATTAGAATCTAAATTATAACTTTAATATGGGACTGTTGCCCATACTTGTTTCTCTTAAAATTACCGGCAGACTTTTTAAATTGTAAACGTAGAGGCTCTGGAGGAAGCGGGAATGTAGTACGGCCAAATCCAGAGTCTTGATTTTACTTAGCTGATGAGTTAAGGCAGAAGTTACATTATATCGACGATGTGTACGTTATGTGTTCTATAATATCCGTGAATAAATTCGATATGAAACTGGAATCTAACGTTTCCAATTCTCGACTAATTATACAGACACCTAGAATCGGGGGTGTACATTAAGTCCGATTCTGGCGAGCGCAAACTAAACTCACACCACACACACCTTCTCCTGTGAGGTCGGACCCCAAGACGCACGCAGCCCACAAGGGGTTCAGACTTTACAACCTGTTCAGAAAAAACGCCATGTCACATACGATTGCGCCATGCCCATGCCATGGTAAACATAACAAAAACTTGGTACCGGCCGGGCGTAACCGTTTTTGTGAAATGCAGTATGTTTTCTAAACAAGTAACAAACGGCCAATTAGCAATTTAAAAAAAAACGAGCTGTCAGACTTTTTTGGAGAGTGGCCCATGAGGCGATGTAAATCCATGGGTAACGGAATAACCTTCCAACAGGGTACAATTAACGATAGAATCGTCGTAAATGGTCGATCAAGGTCGGAATGCCAAGGTCAGCTGTAAAGACTTGTGTCACTATACAGTTCAGTCTTGGGAGCAGTTCGGCAACGCCACCAGTTTTATTTACTATTTAAATATAAACGACATACAGACGATGGTATTTGTAATAATAATTTATTTGAAAATTTGCGGATGATACAAAACTCTTCAGTCAATTAGTTGCATCAATCGAGGATGCGGTGACATTACAAGATCTTAATGCAATGCATGGATGGGTGGATGGAGAATGGTAAATGTTATTTATTATATAATAAAATGGCGTGCATGCACTACGGCCACAATACTATACAGCATACGACAAGTTAACGTCAACGTAATTGAGAGTGTATAGCATAGAGCGACCAGGGCGATACCTGAAATTAGTCATTTGAATTAGCATAGCAGGTTGATAGTATTTAATGTATTAAATATTACAACATTCGAAACTAACGACGGTAGTAACGTAGGACCAACCTGGCTACGCACCACCTACTAGGACTAGGTGTTCATAATTTTCATTGATTTACATATAAAATATACCTCCAGCTAACTTCTTCATCATGAACTGATGGAGAATACTTCAACAATTAAGAGGGCACCTTAATAAAATAAAAACCGCCCTCGAGATTATATATTAGACAGTTTTCATTCACAAGAAGAAGTGCCAGTGAATGTTAATTATTGTAATAAATTACCCATGCGGCATGCAGTCATGTCAATAAGTACACATTATTTTTAAAAGCCATAATATTGACAGATATTTAACTAATAAGTCGGAGGATTATAAAAGTATGCGTACTCCCTTCTCGTCAACTAAAATTACTAGGTAAATGTTTTGTAAAAATGTTGAATATAATTTCCCCACCAAATTATTTAGAAATGTTGTTAGACGCTGCGGCGCCTGCCCATTTGTCACTTGCTTGTGACGGGTGGTTTTTATGTCGCGGGGGACCTCGATGCAATGGTTGGTGGGTCTAATTGATGCAATTTAAAAAACTAGGGTTAGTAGATAAACCCTAGGGTTTATTTTTTCGCCTTAATGGTCCGATCGAGATGAAACCATCGCCAATTAATATAATTCGTTTCTATTATAAACATATTGCTTAATCAGTTGTGTGCATGTAATAGTTTTCTGTTGGGACGGTTTTCCATTCAACTGATTTGCTTATTTTCCTTCCTTCCGTATAGTGATCACAGTCATTATTAACTATTCTATCACTGTGATTATTTTGTGCCAGCATCAACATCATGTTGATATTGTACTCAACTTCAGTATTGCCGTCTTAAAACGTGAAGCAGATTATAGTTATGACCGTGTAATGTTTTTTTATGTAGTGAACATGTTTTGAAAATTGTTGACATAAATTATGACCCACCATGCAAAAACGAGACGCTTCGCAAAACAAATATGTTGTCTTTATTGCATATTCATATAGAGCATATTCAGAGAGAAAAAACAATACCCCAATGTTTCCTATGTTCACAATATTTTCAATAAAATGCATCAATTTGATTCTTGAAAATGCGAAATGTATGGTTTGGAGAAAAACTGCTTCAAAGTTTTCATTCTATATTTTGGCTATGGTTTTCTCACTGTCAAAACATCAAAATAAACACATTTAGGTAACGTCTATGCCATGTGATGACCAACATTTGAAAGTTCTATATCTAATATCTAATCTATATCGGATAATTTCACGATGGAAACTCCTTTAAAAATCATTGCTGTAGTGTTTGGCTCATAGCTTGTGATGCACGTCAACGAGAAGCGTCTCATCTTGGAATGTGGGTCACAATTGTTCACAGCTTTCAGCGTGTATTCAAACTATTGTATACTTCCGTAAAAGTCAACTGATTCTACATGCGGGACTTCGACTTAGCTTTGCCGAATTGCAAAACCTCAATATATTGGGATTGATTGCGAATAAACAGGTGTAGCAGCGGTGAAATATAATTGGTAACATTCGTAATTTCTATAAGAACTTATCTTACTGCAGAAATAGGATGTTTACTTAGGCACAGGATAGACAACAGACACATGTGTATGTGGTGGAATAAAGCCAACATTAATTTATTGTTCAATTACACACCCTCAATGATATATGGAAAAATTACAACAACGTTCAAGGTAATATAATTATTATAGCCAATGAACAACACATTTCTGGGTATCATTCAGTTTGTAGGACATCGTATGTGATTCATTTTGTAATGACTGACATATAATATAGTTATATCACAGTTGTCGTAGTTGTATGTATTCAGCTACAAATTAGACGTGACTATTCACATTAACTTGATACTCTGTGGTTGCTATTTGCCCATAACTGGGACATGGGTTGGTGAAAAGGCAGAACATATCCACACGCCGGTGGGTCATGCACATTTCACCTCTGGGACCCCATGTTGCTCCGAGATCCCTCGTTTAATCAGCCTGGTGCCCTACAGTGACTAGTATCCACTGGTTACCTCGTGGAGGTTACAGCGAGAGTCTTGTTTTTATGAGAGGCAATATACTGGCAGACATGAACGAAATATGCTTGCCATTTCGTCTACATCGTCAGTAGTGGAAGCAGAATGTAGATTCGATAAGCTACCACCAGACGCATCAATAAAACCTGTGCCAGCATGTTAAACAGCACGAACCAGTAAAAATTTTAAGGCACTGAAAAGAGCCGTTTGTTTTCTTGGTGTGGAAGTACGCAGCAATGGCCTCTCCATCGTCTCTGCCCTGTAACATCCGTAAAACTACAAATATATTAGGCATGACCACACACATTATGATTGACAACCTAGACAAGGTAATTACAGTTAGAGATGTTCCAATCGACTACAAGAAAACACATGCAGGAAAATACTGTGACAATATTAATAATAACTGAATGCCAATGCCAAATTGTTTAGGAAGTTCGTATTGCTGTCAAAGCTGGGCCACCAGATTGCTTGGAACTACTTGTTGGTAGTACCTCTGAAACAGAAAATACAGCAGCAGCTGCGGCGGAATTTTGTGTTAAAATGTCTGTGTTAAAAGAACATGCAATGTCTCTTACTCAAATGACTCTTCTGAGCCAGTTGTAGGTGTAACATAATCGATTACTGGCCTCAGTATATTCTCATAACCACCATCGCCACATGATGTATTAATTTTCTTATTGTTTGGTGTGCCCGAGCTGTTGCCAACTTTTTAAGTTTGAAGACCAACATTTTAGCATTTTCTGAAGCTATGTCATTTATTGTCAATCCACATATTTTTCGTATACATCTTTTTCTCCCACCCCACCGTTCTCTAGAATTGTGTGCAAAGGGGTCACACATATTAAATACAGTTTGTCAGGTAGTCTGTAAAACTATTTGTGTGTGCACAAACAATATAATTAGGACTATAATTATGTAGGTTGTTGAAAAATGAGTGCACCAATCTGGTCCGGATATTTTCGTGCCAACTACGCATTACACATTTAAAGGCAGTTAAGACGAGGTTGATGACTATCTTTATTATAATAATAATAATAATTTATACATACTGTTCAGTATAGCACATATGTAGCAGTAATATGAAACATGTATACATTACATAACAATTGGAACAAAGCAACACATTGCTTGTGTTCCTTATTCATGTCATATTTGAAACGTAAACTATAATTCGTGTCAAAAAACAACATAATACATAAACATAAACATCTTCATAATAAACTAACTAATTATTTAATAGTGCATTATACTAATACGTAACACTGAACACTGGGTGCATCTTAACATGAAAAAAATTAATTACATTAAAGCAGAATTTAGCATATGTTTGCTAGAATTAGATGCTTGGTCCTTTGTTTGAACATATGAAGATATGTACAATATTGTAAATAATTATTTGTAATAAATGTATTCCACATTTTAAGACCAACATAAGCCAAAGACAATTGTCTGCAATTAGTCTTGCAGTATGATATTTTATATGTTACTTCTTGCCTTATATTATATATTTGTGTGGATATTTGCAGGACAAATACATCATGATATATATCTGGCAACATACCCCTATTATGCTTGTACATTAGAATACAGCATAAGTATTTATTTACGTCATAAATATTAATTATTTGATAAGATGTAAATAAAGGCTGCGTATGATCAATAAATCCCATATGACTTATTACACACAAAACTCTTTTTTGGAGTAAATGAATTTTAGCAAGGTATATATTCGGGGCCCTTCCACAGACGACATTACAGTAAGTGATATATGGGTATATAAACATGTAATACAGATTTAACAATGACTGATTATCTAATTTGTTTTGTTATCTTTTTTATAATACCAATATTCTTATACATTTTATTTGATATATATTTAATGTGTGTGCTCCAGTTCAATTTATTATTTATAAGCAGACCCAAATCCTTTATCTCATGTACAGTGTTAATTTGTATGCCGTCTATGCAAATGTTATTACACCTCTCTCTTATACTGATCGTATTACTAAAGGTCACTGTGTGCGTTTTCTGTATATTAAAAGAACGTTTATTATAAAGTTTTTTTAAATTTCAGAGTTCAGAGCATTTTCCATTTCATCTATATTGTTGCCTTGTATAAAGATGCTCGTATCATCAGCAAACATAATGGTAAACGTTGTGTCAGATAAAGTAGATAAATAATTTATATAGATAAGAAAGAGTAAAGGTCCCAGAATTGAACCCTGCGGAACACCACATGTTATGTTTTTAAGGGAAGATTTTGTTCCATAAAATTTTACTCGTTGTTGTCTGTTACTTAAAAAGTTACGAATCCATTGGAGTATATTCCCTCTGATTCCATAATGTTTTAATTTTCTCAATACTATATTATGATTAACGGTATCAAAGGCTTTAGCTAAATCCAGAAATAACCCAATTACGTGCTCTTTGGTATTGATTGCCCTACTAATTTTGTCAATTAGCAGTGAAATAGCCATATCAGTGGAATATCCTTTCCTATATCCAAATTGGGAATTAGACAAGATGTAATCATGTTATGTTTCATTATGTAATAATTAATTAATCTATTGTACATCAATCTTTCAAACACCTTTGAAAATACAGGCAAGACAGAAATAGGCCTGTAATTATTAATTAATGATGTATCGCCATTTAAAAAAACGGGAACTATATCAGCTATTTTTTAGTTGATCAGGAACACATCCTTGATCAAATGATAAGTTTACAATGTAACTTAAAGGATCAAGTAGGATGGAGAAGGCCTGCTTAACAATAATAGGTTTTATGCCATCCCATCCGGGACTAGAGTTTTTAAAATTCTTAATAAATAGATCTAGGTAACTCATAATCTTTTCTTTTAAAGCCTTCAGAGCATGACAGTTACACCGATCTGATTTCATTACACAATGTACTACCGTTCAATTTATGCGTTGAAGAGTGGTGTTTCAGTACTCCTCATAATTTTTAAGGGGAGAACGTATGGTTCGAATTTTTGGGCCCTCTGTTATGAATGTAATTGGCACCGGTATTACCTGGATTAAGTTGGCTAATGTTAGTAGCTTGCTTAGGCAGATATTTTTGTTTATTGCTATTCTTATTGGAACTAGTACTCACATTGTGATGGTTACTGCTCGGAAGAGTCAATTTTTATGTAATAGCATATTAACATTGATTGTACCTGTAATAATCCACTGTATGATCACCCATCGCAAGAAATTTGAATAAACTGATATGTTTTGTAGATAAGCAACATCATCTGATGGAAGTTGTGAATTAAGACTAGCAAGACAATAGAAACCTTCCCGGTATAAACATGCTATTATGGCACCTACTATTACTGAAACACCACACACATATGAACGTGTCTGTAATGGATAATTAGGCGCACACATATTTTAGCAATTACGCATACCAGTATTAACATTACCACCACGCTGGTAACACATGTTATATAAAGGAACTGTTTTCCCAAACATTTCTAAATATGATCTTAACTGTATCTGGTATTCCTCATCCAAGTGTGTCTGTATAAGTTACAATATCAAAGTCTAATGAATATATTGCCAGTGTAAAGTGATTACAATACACAACACTTTTACTTCCATTTGGATTAGTTATTTGCAAACTGTCCATGAAATAGTTTCCACCATAGCATCCCACAGGTATAATCAAAATCAGCTGCCCTTCCTGAATATTTTGCAAATTTATTATACATTTTTTTCATCACAATTCTGCTGAGATGGTACATCTGATGCATAATATACCAAAGTTTTACTATAATTAAATTTGGCGTTTAACATTATACAAAGCTGATACAGAAGAGAATTTGAGAGCCATCGTTCACCAAAGAGGTATGTCAGATCTTCAACGTGGTATCGGTAACCTGCTCATTTTCAGAATGGTCCAGAACAATGCGTAAAAATTGATGTAAATGATTTTGATCAAGCTGCGAAACAGCATTTATTGTAAAGTAATTTTCTTGTTTCTTACTTGATCTTGAATGACCTTGCCAGCATGGCATTTTAAAAAAGTTTAATAGTTTCCACTGAATAAGATCCATAGTTGAGCACAATTTCTGCTCCACCTTTGTTTACGTTCTGTAATATTTAATCCATCTGACATTAAGTTGGCATGCAATTATAGTGAGTCGGGTCAGTAGAAGTGCATTTAACGCTGGTTCCATACTTGATGTCAACTCTAATAGATGTAACTACTGCTGGAAATGTGGACTGAAATTATGCCTTCCTAGTTACTGCACAGGGTGACACAGACCTTTGGTATAGGAACCATAGTTCCCACTAACATTGAGTCGGGGCTAAAACCATGTATCAGCATACTGTTAAACATTAATGCTAACAGCACAAAGACTATTTTCGGACCATGTATAATATGATCAGAATTGAGACCCTCTTCACCATCCGACTTACCAAGCTTCAGTCGCTGGACGCCTTCGATAATCTCATCAACTGATATATCATACGCAATATTGTATTTAATCTGCTTGTTTATCTCCGTATTTATAGTACTCATGTCTTCAACATCATATGACACACTGTTGTAGAGGTGATTATATTTATCGGAAAAAATGTTACTGTTTCTTCATCACCATCAATACTTGAAGGCAAGAATTTATTTCTGCCCATTTTCCGGCGTACCTCAGACCACAAGTCCCGGTTTCTATTTTCACTAATGGTTCGGCCATCTTAGTAGTACGAATTCTGTCATCCTCTCTCATAATATGTCTAACAGCCCTATGAAACCGAGCTCTTGTTATACGCCTCATTTCTTTAATGTCACTCTGATGAGGCTTTCCCACTGCTCGCCACTGTCGATGCCAGAAAATAGCCTCCTGTTTCACGTGTTCAACTTGTTTGACCACCCAGGAAGTTTCCTTCCGCCACCAGTTGAATTAAGGTTGTTTTTAGGACAGGTGGTAGGTATACATTCCGACGATGATTCTATGCACATATTTAATATGTCATTGTATACTCTAGATAATTCGTTCTCATGTTTTTTACACCTTACATTCTTACACAGCGAAGCCTCTTTGTCGTATTGTAACCTGGAGAGTTTATACTCAAGATCTCTACTGTATTGGTTAATGACTTTCGTACTGGCTTTATGCCTTGTTAGTTTGTGGCAATAGTTCCTTTCGAACATGTGGTCTACATTTATATCAAAAATTGTATATAAAATCAAATTTAGGACCTCTGTCTCTAAAATGCTTACAGTTATAACTAATAATAGGCTGTGTACGATTAGTCGGTGAAGCATTGAACCTTATTGCAAAGATGCACACAGTGACACAATATCCTTTTACGCAATGCAACAAGACAACACCAGATATGGAAGAAATGTGGCCAGAATAACCTTCTGACTTTTATTTAATATTCACCCGATAATTGGATGAGTTGTTAGCTAAAACACAATACAATCAAATGTGGGCCATTTGAGGTCTTAAACATTGCCCCATTTATTTTATCTATACATTCTAAAAACAAGGCCCACATTATAGAATACCATACTTAAATTATGGTAATACACCAGAACTATTAAAAAGACGCCTCCCAGACATTTAGACGATTAAAACTACTAACTATTACCACATCCTAGAGAGAGGTGGGGCCATTCCGCCTTCCGCCACACCGTTTATTAATCCTATTTTAATTACCGCCCTAAAAACCCTGCGTACACTTGAAGGAGGAAAAAGCTTTAAGGCAAAACCTCGTGTACCATTTAGAAACAGGGAAAAGCGTCAGCAAAGCTAAAATTAACACATGTGCGTGTTGTGAAAATCCCATACATACTTATAACTAGTCTTATGGCAGGAGGGGAGGGACCTCACTGACCACGTCCGATTGATGAACTCGGCATATGAAGAAGTCTCTATCGGGAGGGGGCACCATGATAACTCCTGCAGTGTCGATCCCCTGGCCAACGATGGTTCCTCGCTTCTGTGTGTTCCGTGTTTGCTTAATACGATTTTCTCTCTGCAGCTGTTTTTCTGCTTTCGTCTCTGGTCTGCTGGTATCATAAAAGTATCATGTAACTGCTGCGTCGTGCTGTCGATTGTTGTGACGTCGATACGCGGCGATACACAGGTTGGCATCGACTTACAGTCCGCTTCCTGCTGTTGTTTACCCTGGTCACTGTCGTTGCCATCCGGCGCCCCGTCACGGTTGGAGCCACCTATCGTCTGTTGTAGTTGAGTACTGGAGCCAGCGGCAACAACCTCTGCCAGTGATGGGTACTTCGCATTATGATCATTGGTTTTAACCAACACCTGCTGGACCAGTTGCCCGTGTAATTTAGACTCAGTTTCCAACGCGGAGATCGTCTGGCTGTTATTTGCGGCATCAGATTTAATGCCATCAAGAGTGTCCACGAACACTTTAAGTTTACCCTCAAGGTCTGCCAGTTTCTCGACGAGACTTAACTCATTTACTCCCTACGGGTGACTTTTTGGAAATAGCTTCCAGTCCCGTGCAACACACTGCACTTTGATACCATTCTCGATTAGGTTTCCAAGACCTCTCAGAATGTTATCACTCATAGCCTCTCTGTCGGTTCTATTGCATGATGTTTGTCTCGCTTGCATAGGTTCTAAAATGTTAGAATCTTCAAATTGTGACCACAACATACACTTCGCGTCAACCAGTGTATCACTAGTATAAAATGCTGCCATCACTTTTATGATGCTGGATAGCAGGACTATGTGGCACTGGTCTCTGTCGTGGCGCCTCGAGTTGAGTCCTCGTCTGATGCGCAGGGCTAGCAGAATGGTGCTGGAATAAACAATGTTATTGACAATAATTATATCAGGTAACCTGGAGTGCATTTATGCATCACAGCAAAACATTTCACTCTCAAATTAGTGGGGGCTGCCTTCTGCTGGTAGCTGCGGGGTGTCCTGGAAGCCTTGGCTCGTGCCTTGGCCTCCATCTGCTGCTGATGGTCTGCACGGGCACGGGACAGCTCCGCAGCTACCATGTCTGCCTATCTACACACATTTACCTTTTGTTTTATTAAATGGATTATTATCCACAATTCCAAGCAGCACATTTATGCACATAAAAGGTCACAACTAAGGGAGACAACACCTTATTGATTATATCATACAGTCCCCACTTGAACGTACATGGCACGGCAGGACTCAGCTGGTGGTGGTCATGTGGAGCAGGGTGTTGCCTTCGCGGGATGGATGCAGGCTGTCAATGCTGAAGAAACCAGGTCGGGTGAAGATGTCTTCCCAATCCCAGAATCTAACACCAGAAATGTGTGCAGACATTTGGTGCAGTCTCATGTTGTACAAAACGCTGGTCTTGTACTGGTCATCACTGCAGAAAGGAAGCACAATTACTGTCCACTAGCTTCTATCCATAACATGTACACTGAGTAAACATTACTTCCATTTTGTAGCCTTCTATGAGATATAAATTATTTTGTAAGCGAGAGCTGTAATTGTAAATTCCTAATTAGATCAGCATTCAGAAAATGTCCTTCCTTAGATTTAGATTTAAAACAGCCATGGCAGTGCTCTTCCAAGCACCTGTTCCATGTAAATGCAATTAAAACCATATCACGAAATCAAAATTTGTGTTGCTATAATATCATAAACTATGCCAATAGAATAGATTACTGAACAATCTTCAAGGTAGTTCTTATTCAATTAAAAGTATTTCATTTTGCATATCCAAACATCTGGATATATGCAAAATGAAATATTTTGAAGCCAATAAAATAGGTTCTTAATGTTCACATTTGTAATTGCATTAGAGTATGTAGCAAAACATAGTTTCTGAAATTGTCAAAAATGTAACACAATTTCTGTCATTATTCCATGCAAACCAAATGAGTCCATTGTATTACCCGTTTTGGTAGTAACTCAGGTAAGTATAGGCCTACCTAATATGTTAAACAACCAGTTAATGTTTTTAGTATGAAAAAATCAGCAGGAATTGAACCTGCTTCACAAATACAAGGCATAACTGGACGAGCCTCAACTTAGGTCATAGGCGATCGATTTACTCCAAATAGCTCAAACTTTAGCTAGCGCAGAAGTTTTGTGATACTTGTTTGCGCGCATGCGTTGTGTGTAGGTTGTTTGTTTATATTATAGGCAATTTAGGTGTTTGGATGTGGTGAAAGGGAGGTTCATGATTGCTGTTTGAAATGCTATGGGGTTTTCTAGTTCAGTAATTTGTGGTGGGATCATATTCAAGATTCGAACTGCTGGGGGGGGGGGGTAGAAAGAGAACACTGCTGCATTGATGCGGCACGTAGGGGCTACGTAGTGGCCACCGTTTTTTGACTGTGTTAGTAGACCTGGTGGGGATTACGTGGATTGATTACGTTATTTAATATTTTGTAAAATGTCACGGCTTGTTTCATAATGCGTCGTCGTTTTACCTCGGGTTTGCATGGTCGGAGGGTTCGTTTGATCATGCCTTGGACTTTTGAAGATTTGGAAGCTATGTTATATGGTTTGCCCAGATTAGTTTAGAATCTAATTTTACTCCAAGATATGGGTGGCTAGAGACGGTAGAGTGGCACGCCAAAGAGTGAATATGAATGTATAGTCTCTAGTTTGATTTTGTTTGTTATTGGGAGATGCACACATTTAGATATGTTAAACTCCATTTGACATTTGTCAGACCATGTTTGGAGTTTGATCAGGTCAGATTGGAGAATTTCGTGTTCGGTTTCGGATGTGATTTTGCGATATATAATGCTGTCATATGCTGTTTTAAGTCAAGAGCTGTTTTAAAAGCCTAACATGTCAGTTTTTGATTTAATAATTCATATAAAAAAATTAATAGAAACTTACCTCTAGCCAAAGCCGATATTATTGCCAAGGTTTGCCTTTTGCTAGTTTTTGGTTTATCACAGTATTCGACATAAGATAATCATAAATATATAATGATAAGGAAAGAGGGGGAGGTGGTGCTGTGTTTTAATATGTTCCTGGCACAACATCCCGAACGATGACTTACTTACTTAGGTTGTATGTGGTGGCCTCGGTGGTCAGACCTACACCTGTCTCTGTAAATGTCCTACCACTTCCCGGAAAGGCGGCTCATCTAAATTGTTTCATAACTTTGTAACTCTGATTGAAAAGCGCTCTTCGGTCAGACCGTCAGTACCTACCGGCAATAACTGCGTTGGCGCATAACAATTATTATATGATTTCCGCGAATTATACGGCCCCAAGGGCCTTGAAGTTGACATGTACTTCACAAATGCGCTAATCAACCATTTAATTTAAAGCGATGTTAAATATCTTCAGTAATTCACTCGAACATTCAACGTCAACGACAACTAGAATTAAAATGAAGGCGGCACCAAGAAGTTAAACCCGAAAGAAGTTCGGCCGCATCACTACCTGTTTTTGTCTGCGCGGCTAATAAACCGGGTGAGTCTAAAAGCCCGACCATTCGTGAACATGACGTCAACCTCAAAATGTGTACTGTGCAGCTCCACGGCAGGAAATGGTTCCCAAGTGGGCATACAATTAGAGAAAGTTTATACGTATCGCATCCATAATAAACGAATAAAACAGTATGTTAAGACATTTTGCGTTAAGCACGCTATACATATGTACGTTATTCTGTCGTGTGGCTCATTCCCAGGTGTCACTGGTCCCGAACACTTAAGTTAAAAGGAAAAGTTAAAAGCCCGACCATTCGAGACCACTGTTCTAGTACATCCATATTAGGCCTTATATTTATATATCGTGAAAAATGCTACAGAAGGTTACTAACGTATTTTTTGTTATCCAACGAGAGTAGATATAACATATTGTCGTTCCCTTGTATCACTGTTCCCGAAAACTCGTTCTTTTAGCCTTTGCTAAGGGGAAATGCTAAAAGCCGGAGCATTCGGGACTACTGTTGTAGTCTATATGCATCATATGCCTTATATATATATACTTTATTTACTAAACTGCTAAAATATTGGATAATGGCGTAATTTGTAATTTCCAACAAGCAAAAATATAATATTGTCGTTACCTTCTGTCCCTGCATGGTTCCGAAAACTCGAGTATTTCGCCTTTGCTAGGGTGAAATGCTAAAAGCCCAACCATTCGGGACCACTTTTTTTAGTCCATATATCGTAAACTTGTATATTACATCGAACGATGCTACACTGTTTAATGACGTATTATTGAAATTTTCGTATTTCCCTATATAGTGTCACCAGTCCGGAAAACAAATTTTTTGGCCTTTGTATACTAGGGTGAAAGACGAGCGTTCTTGACCAATGGTCCAGGTCTACTATATTCTGTGTATGGACACGCGTTCGACGAAATGATTATTATTTTCATAATCGATGTGTAATTGTCAATTATGAAAATTACGTGACAGGTTTTAATTAATAGTCAAGCGAGCGTGTACGTGTGTGCGTGTAGACTTTGTGTATGCGCGTGTATGTGTTTGTTTACGTATGCATGCGTATGTGTGCGTGTGTGTTTTGTTGCGCATGCGTGTGTGCGTGCGTACGTGCATGCGTGCGTGTCAAGGGCTCAGTTGTGAAGCAGTCGGCTGGGTCTTCTCGATCGGGGAGTGAAGTCCATTCTCTAAAAACTGCGTCATTTTGATGGTCACAGGTTGACAACATATACACGCATGGACAACGATTGTTCCACGCGTACTGCAGGCCTTTCTGAAATAACTTACTGAAGTAATCAAGAAGTAATTTACCACTTGTATTAAGCACGCTATACGTAATTGTCATATTCTGCCGTGCGTGCGGGCCATTCCCTTGTCTCACTGTTCACAGAAACTTGGGTTTTTACCCTTTCCTAGGGGGAAATGCTAAAAGCCCGACCATGCGGAACCATTTTTCTAGTGCATGCATAGAATGCGTTATAATGCATTTATATACTATAAACAACAATTTAACAATACTACATTAGTATCCTACTGTATGGCCGGATAGTAATGTAGTATTGTTAAATTGTCCAAAATCGGTGAAAATATAACCGTAATTCCCGTGTATTACTGTTCACGAAAACTCGGGCTTTTAGCTTTTCCTAGGGGGAAATGCTAAAAGTCCGACCATTCAGAACCATTTCCCTAGTGCATGCATAGAATGCGTTATAATATATTTCTACTGTATAGTAGAAACAACAATTTAACAATATTACGTCATTAGGACAATAATGTGATATTGCTGGAACGCACTGCTTGTGGGCCTGGTCAGGCCGTATTCTATTTGATGTCCGCGGAGCAACCAGAAGCCAGCATTCAAAATAAATGCTGACCTGGTGGTCACTGACCACCTACTTTGCCGTCCGGTCAGTAATTTTTTTGAGTTACTGGTGAACGCGTACTTTTTTTGGGATATTATACAATGTGCTACAGCAGTACGCATAAGCGTATTGTCAAGACTAGTCACCTGAAGACGCTGTTTACAAAAATGTGTTTTACGCTCGATATTGCTCAATTTATTTTAACTTGAAGCGCAAAGCCCACGGAGCGGGCACGTTACATTGGTTGTTATAGTCAAAAAAGCCCCCAACACGAACGTACAGCAATTTATACATTTTGATAAATTGTATATGTTCCACTTCCATTGTATGGTCCTTCAAGACGCTGCAATGCTGGGTGTATTTAAACAAATATGTGGTTGTACTTGCATGGCAAACAGTTCCCTTTAACACATTCCAATACAATAAGTATTGTTTAATTTGCATTACACTGATAATGAGTTCACGGAAACTGTTTGACAGTAGCTGCCTAACCTGAAGGAGAAGAAAAACAATTTTGGATCATCATCAATGTCACGATCATAGTCAACGCAATATGTGTGTTTTTCATAATGTAATTTTCCTGCATTGAATGGAGAAATAAAACAGTTGAACTGCATTATGGTGTTACCTTTACTAAATAAGTGTATTTAATGTATGTGCAAAAATGTCCATGCAACATAGGTGCATGTTCATGCATATCAGTATGTCTGCATTTGTTGTCGTATCAGTGCGTAAAAGTGACAAATTATGCCTAAGACATCTTTGTAAATTCATGTTTAGTTTTATAAGTGTATATTTAATAAAATTGACTCTTATATCATGATTATGTACCTCATAGTTAAACATTATCCTTTAGTTTTGTAAATAAAAAGGTAAGTCATTGTATAAATAGTTATAGTGAAATTTTAATTGTTGTAATTTAAGGATGTCATCTACTTTTAACAAGTTGAGTTTTTTGTAAAGTGGTTCTGTGTGCGAAATATCATTACTTAAAGTAATAATTATCAGGGCTTTTTTGAAGTTTTATTATTCTATTTGATTGAAAGCCCCATGCCATGCCATGCAATAATTAATGTGTGGCACTATTAAAGAATTATATATTATTTTAATATGAAGAGGTAACACGTGTTTCAATTTGTTTAAAATGCCAACAAGCATTTGATATTTTTTCAGTGTGTTTTTCCAGTTTAGATTTGCATCTATAATTAAACCAAAAATTGTATTCTTTGACTTGTTCAATATTTACACTGTCTATCTTCAGAGTAAGTGTCTGTATATTTTTCTTTGCCTTGTCATGTCATGTATTTCGATTTTGCTATGTTTAGCGATAATTTATTTATTTTGAGCCATTCATTTATTTTTAAAAGTTCTTCATTTATTAAAGATCCAACATTTTCGACATGTATGCTATCGCTGAAAGTGTTTAGTGTACTTGATAGAGTTGTATCATCTGCATAAATTATGAAATTAAACAGTTTACTGGCAAATCATTACAAAATCATTGATATACATGAATAACAGGGGTCCTAAGATTGGAAAGATCTAGGTAAATATTAGTGGGTATTTTGTTGTATTCTCGATGTAGTCGAGATGTAAATTGTACGGATTGTAAGGAAGTAACTCGTTGTTTGTACTAACTATTTATTCTACATGTTGTAGCCATCAACTTCTGTAACTACAGTACTAACTCGGAATCCGTGAACGGAATTAATCAACGAACAGTAATAGCTAGACACAACATATCTCCCTCTCTTAGAGAAGCAATCGCTAAACATACATGCATGCTTGTGTCATGTCTTCAGCCTATTCATTTAAACAATCATCTAGGGGCATGTTTCATCACATGAGAGCTCCTTCTAGTTACTGCAATATCGTCATGCACCGGCCTGTTAGGACAGTGGTGTTAGGACCTGGTTCTACTTGTATTGCCTGTTGATTGTTGTTGCACAAGATTTAACAAGATTGCCATCCAGAAAATTAACTCTAGATGGCAGATTGTAAAGGAAGCCTTTTGACTTATCGAGAGCCCAATACTTGTTATCTACGTGTATCCTGCCCTTTTAAGGTATGTGTCGATTTTATTTTTAAACATATTCACGCTACTAGCACCAACGCAATCAGGAGATAATCTGTTCCAATCATTTACCGTCCTTTGTGAGAATGAGAACTTTCTTACATTTAATCTACACTGCTCCTTTACTAATGTAAATTAATGTCCTCTGGTTCTTCTAACTTTCTTAACTGAGAAAAAAATATTTATATCAATATTTTCATAACCATTCAATATTTTAAATACTTTTATCTGATCTTCTCTCAATCTCCTGGTCTCTAGTGTTGTTAAACCACATTTTAGGCGTATTTCGTAACTAAAATCCCTCAGTTTTTGTATCATTTTAGTTGCTCTCCTCTGCATAGCATATCTATGTCCTTCCCGCGATATGGCCTCCACGCTTGAATACAATATTCTAAATGAGGCCTTTGAAGCTGCAATTCCGCACTGCTCTGAAAACTTCATATCAGCACTAATGGTTAACCCTAAGTAATTTTCTTTTACAGTAGTACTTAGTACAGAACCTTCCATTGTATATTGTGCATATTCGTTCCCATGTCCTGTGTGGAGGCATTTACATTTCCCAAAATTGAACAACATTTGGCATTTTTCAGACCATTTTGTCAATCTGTCAAGATCATCTTGTAAATGTTGCCTATCTTCATCACGTTTAATCCTTCTAAACAATTTTGTATCATCCGCAAATTGCAACACCTTGCTTGTTATATCATCGTCCAAATCGTTGATATATATTGTTGATGAATAATATAGGTCCCAGTACTGATCCCTGTGGTACCCCACTCAAAACTGATTTCCAGTTTGAAGCCTCCCCATCAACCAGATGTCCATATGAAGGAAATTGTCATTATGTTTGTGATCTGAATGTTGGACCGGAATAAATGCAGTGGCTGCTCTACACTTAACAACCCTATACATGTTCCATTTCATTCCATCTTTTAGAGTAACACATGTACCGTTTACTTTGTCTACTTCGATTGGTTTCGAGTACTTCACCTCCCCCTTTCCTACATGCCGTGGATTTTTGATTCGTGCACAGTCACCAACTTTCACATTAGATTATTTAACACCCGGTTTGCTGTCATGATACGCTTTGTAGCGTCGTTGTTTGGTTGGGACTCTCCTTGCGATTTGCTCATGATCATTAGCAACACTCTCAGTGGGAATTACATGGAGTTTTATTCTTCCAGCTCTGCCCCTCATCAATTCAAACGGAGTCTTACCTGTAATACCATTTGGGGTTGTGTGATACGCCCTTAGTCGTTCCCGTGTAGCTAGAATAGGTGATTTGCCCTTTAACTTGCCTATCTGAATACCCTCCTTCACAGTACGATTCATCCGTTCTACAAGTCCGTTAGTTTGGGGGGTGATACAACGATGCAAGTAAGTGAGTTATGCCAATGCGCTCTAGAAAGTCCTTCATTTTTTTAGATGTAAATTGCACACGATTGTATGTGACTAAGAACTCAGGTAAGCCTTCTCTAGCAAACACATTATCCAAGAACTGGATCATCTTATCAGTTGTTCCCTCAGTTTCGTATGCAACTTCACACCACTTTGAATAGTAATCGACGAGAACTATTACAAACTTGTGTTTAGGGTCGTCAAACGGTCCCGTGATGGCCAATGCAAGTTTTTGCCTTACCCGTTCGGGTAAATGCACTGGTTGTAGCGGAGTAGTGTGGCAAGTGTAAGTGTTATCACTTGTTGCACAATACTGACAGTTGCGAATTGTCTCTTCCACGTGTCTATCCATTGCTGGCCACCAGTAGTGCTGACGGAGTCGTCTCTTGACCAGCGTCATGCCGAAGTGTCCTTCGTGCGCCAGATGTATCACACGTGATTGCAGTGCGTCTGGAATGACGATTCGGTCGCCTCGGTGCAGTATTCCATCGTTGATTGACAGTTCGCCGGCTACATCGTAGAGCGTTAGCAGACTTCCAGACAATGTCTTCCGTGAAGGCCATTTTGAGGTGGTGTACCTCATAGCGAGTTGCACATTCACGTCGTTGAGCGTAGCAGTTGTCAGCTCGCTCAGTGTGATAACACCTCGAGTAGTCTCTTGTATCGGCGCGATGCATTCGTCATATGCGGTGTCATGGCTCTATTCGTCAGGCTGTGCTTGCAACGGTAGTCTCGATAAACAATCTGCCACGACGTTGTTGACGCCTTGCACGTATGTAACGTCGAAGTTGTATTCCAACATCCTCGATGACCATTTGTTGATCCGATGACTTGTGCGCTCGGAAGCTGAACTCTCTGTAGTTAGAATGTTCACGAGCGGCTTATGGTCAGTTCTGAGTGTGAAGTGTATGCCCCAGAGAAATGTTCTCAAGCGTTTGGTAGCCCAGAAGCAGGCTAGCATTTCGTTCTCGATTATTGAGTACTTTTTCTCTGTGTCTGAGAGAGTTCGTGAAATAAACTATTATTTTCTCTTGGCCACCCGAGATCTGGGTGAGTACTGCGCCCAAGCCGTAACAGCTCGCGTCTGTTGTCAAAACAGTATCGACTGCGTCAGAGCCATAGAATCGGGACAACACTTGTCGCTCAGTGATGTCGTGTTTCAGTTCATTGAAAATTCGGTCGTGCTGCGATTCCCATGAATGGTACGACTTTCTTCATCAACGTTCGTATTGGTGCCGCTTTAGTCGCAACATTTTTGATAAACTTTGAAACGTACTCGCAAAGTGCGAGAAACGAACGTAGTTGGTCTTTGCCTTCCGGTGCAGGAGCATCTAGAATTGCCCGCACAAGGTCATCTTTTGGTGTGATTCCTGCAGCGGTGATCGTGTGACCAAGATAGTCCACCGATTTCTGGCTGAATCTACATTTGTCTTTGTTCACAATTAGACCGTGGTGTCGTAGTTTTGTCAAGACGATCCTGAGAATACGATCATGCTCGCTCTGGCTAGAATGTCGTCTTGAAAGTAGTGCACGCCTTTGACACCCTTGAAGATCGCGTGCATCATGCGTTGAAACAGTGAAGATGCAGATGTTAGGCCGTAAGGTAGTCGTACTCTGGTGTAATGAAGGCTGTGATGTCCTTCGATTCTTCAGTAAGAGGAATCTGATGGAACGCCGAACTCAGATCCAGCGTGTTGTACACCTCTGCTTTGTCAAGTGTCATTAGCATTTCGTTGATGTTTGGCAGTGGATGCATTTCGACAACGATTTTAGAGTTCACGTCGCGCAGATCAACACACATGCGTATTTTGCCATTTGGTTTTCTCGCCACCACGATTGGTGAAACCCATTTTGAAGCCTCAATAGGCTCGATGATGCCTTCATTCTGCAAGCGTTGTATTTCCTCCTTTAGCGCTGGCTGCACCGACAATGGTACTTTGCGCACTTTGTGTTGTACTGGCGTTGCGTCATCTCGCCATCGTATGCGATGCTTGAAGTGTTTCACGACTGCAGTGCTGTTCTATTCGTAAACATCTGCGAATTCGTCAGCTACACATGACGTTGTTTGTAGGACTGGTTGTGTAGAGTCGAGAACAATCTGAAGTTTTGTTTGAGTGTGCCAACCTAAGATTGTTGCGCCACGTCTAGAAACGTACACTTGTTCATCAGTTGTTCTGCCTTTGTACTGCAGTGTTGCATTGAAATACCCCCGAATGTTTATGGGTGTACCCCCGTAACCTCCGGGTGACATGTCGCTCTCGTACAGTTCACAGTGTGAGAACAGATTGCCGTACAATGCGTCTGGTATGACTGTGTATGGAGAGCCGGAGTCCACCAAAATGTTCACTGCAGTGCCTTCGATTTGTACTGTACATCTAGGGCATTTTATGTTTGTTTGAGCATTATCGTTGTCTTCTTCAACCATAAGCACGTGATTTTGTGACTCGTCGTGTGCCTGCTGTACGAGGTGAACATCTTTTCTCTTAGAGAAACACACTTTCTCGTAATGTCCGGTTTTGCCACATATGCGGCACTTCTGTTTTAATGCCGGGCATTGTGGGTATGTTGCTAGGTGTTGCTTTGAACCACACCTAAAACACTTCTTTGCATGCGACTGGTCGTGTTTTTTGTTTTCGCGGTGCATGTTCTGATTTCGTGCATAGTGTTTCTTGATTTTCACTGCGTTAACCGCTTCAGCAACGTTGTCACTATGAGCTTCCATACTGTTGCATCTCTGATCGCACTTTCTAGTCTCACTGCCACTACGATAGCCTTGTCAAAGTCAATGTTCTCATCAGCCAAGAGCCTCTCTCTTATTTTGTGATTGTTGATCATTATTTCGATCAGCTGATAGCATCATCTAGAAAGTCACCGATGTCGCAGGTAGATGCAAGGTCTCGTAGTGCAGCAATATATTCAGCGACAGACTCGAATTGCAACTGTGCTCGTCTGCGGAACGTCTAACGTTCAGCGCGTTTATTTTTGACAAGCTTGTATTCTTTTGCCAATTTCAGATTCGTCTTTTCGAATCCCGTTTTGCCAGCGGGATAGTTGTCGAGTTCTTTCAACTTCGAATATCGCCTTTGCCCTTCAGTCCCCAACGAATGCAATAACAAAGCTGTTCTTCGTTTGTCGCTAAATTGTTCTGCATCAATCGCATCCATGTACATGTCCCATAAACGCTTCCACTCATTCCACGCAATTGGCGGTTTTCCGGCATGTTCTAGAAACTTTGTCGGCGGATCGATTGAATTAGCCATCATTATTACTTTAGTTCAGGTTAGGCTACTTTCCTGCGTGCGGTTGTAGATCCTGTCTCGTCGCCATGAAAATGTTGTATTATCGATGTAGTCGAGATGTAAGTTGTACGGATTGTAAGGAAGTAACTCGTAGTTTGTACTAGAACATTTATTCTACATGTTGTAGCCATCAACTTCTGCAACTACAATCCTAACTCGGAATCCGTGAACGGAATTAATCAACGAACAGTAATAGCTAAACACAACATATTTCATCCTTATCCAGTTGGGTTATTATTCTATCTATTAATTCTAGTGACGCGTATTCAGTTGAATGTTTAGGTCGGAATCCATACTGAAGGTCAAAAATCTGATATATGTGATCATTTTCCTGTTCACTTCTGTCCATCAGGGAATAAACCTAAATTGAAGAAGATGGTGATAACATACAGGAAATACAGACATATTAACACAGGTCTGCACATTCAAGAAAGACATACAAAAGTCGACGCTACACTTGACATCTATACCTGACTTACCGCTAGGTGAAGTTGTTGAGCAGTACAACTGTGTCCTAGCAACACTCCTGGGCACGCGTGCTCCAGCCCAACAACGCAGTGTGGTTATACGACCACAACCAGCTTGGTAACGCGCAGACATCCTGGAGGCCAAGAGGGTTCGCAGGAAAACAGAGAGAAAATATCAGGAAACCGGACTTATGGAGCATCTGCAGATATACAGGGATAAACGGCGTGAATTGGCCAGGCTGATAGACAATGCCAAGAAACAGTACTTCACTTAATGCTTGACTGAAGCGCAATCTGATCCCAAATGTGTCTTCAAGGTCATTGATCGCCTGATGCATCGCAGCACTCCGAGCATCCTCCCCAGTCATGACACTCCAGTCGAGATGGCGGACAGATTCGCAGACTTCTTCACACACAAGATCACTAAGATACGCAACGACTTGTCACAGGTGTGAGATCACCAGCTGTAAGATACGCAGTGACTTGTCACAGGTGTGAGATCACCAGCAGGACTTACACATTAAATGGCTTCACCTAATGAGAATATCACCTGCAGTTTGTCAGAATTCACCCCTGCCTCAGAAACTGAGATCAGGAAATTGGTCGTACAATCTCCTTCAAAATCATGCGGCTTTGATCCACTTCCGACGTGGCTTTTGAAAGACAATCTCGATGAATTGTTGCAGGTGCTGATTAAAATTGTAAACTGGGATTGTATCTGAATCTTTGAAGGAGGCCCTGGTGACCCCGGTGTTGAAAAAGAGCAATATTGATACCGAACTACTAAAGAACTTCCGACCAGTGTCGAATCTATCATTCATCTCCAAGCTAATAGACCGTGCAGTGGCAAGTTGACTCAACACCTACATGTCTGGACACGGCTTGCACGAGATTCTCCAGTCAGCCTACAAGAAACACCTCAGTATTGAAACAGCGCTCATCCGGATCAATTATGACGATGTGCTCCGCGCCATGGACAACAAGAAATGTGCTCTCCTAGTGCTACTCAACATGTCCGCAGCGTTCAATACAGTGGACCATTCAGTGCTCCTCTCCAGACTGCATACTAGACTGGGCATCTGTGGGACAGTCCTCTCGTGGTTCAGGTCGCATCTAACCAACAGAAAGCAGTCAGTTCTCACCCAGGGGGCATCATCCAACTGTCAGCGTCTGGACTTCGGAGTACCTCAGGGCTCTGTGCTTGGGCCTGTACAGTTTGTGTCTACACCCTACTGCTGGGGGATATCATGCACCGACACAACATTGAGTTTTACTTGTACGCAGATGACAGCCAACTGCTGCTCACCTTTAACCCCGCATCTTCCCAGTCAGCGCTTGACGCTATGGAGAGGTGCATCGCCGAGGTCATGATCTGGATGGCTTGCAACCACAGGCGCGTTAAGGGGGGAAGTTCCCCCTGGAATTTTTCAAGGGGGGACAGATATATGGTTCTGCTCCCCATTAAGTGTGAGTGTGAATGTTTGTTTTTGTGGCGAGCGTCAATGGCGGGTGGAAATTTTAATTTGATGAGACAATTAATGTGTATTTTGTTGATTGTGAAAGGTTTGTGCAATTGGAGGAAGACATATGGTTTTCTGCCCCCTCTCCGAGCAATAGGCGGCGCGGCGGCGAATTTTTTTCCAACCAAAGCACCCCCCCCCCCCCCTCCGTCTTCGGATGTCATCATTTCAGCCGAGACAGCGGATAGAAGCTGGATAAGGTAAATTGACAGCAGCGGCGCGAAGTAAAAATAAAAATGTCAACAGTACTGTCCTCCCCGTGTTCGGATGTCATGAGTTCATGGGCGATCGAAACAGTGGAGAAGCCGAAGTTACAGCGGTGCAGCGGCGAAAATTTTCCAACAGCACCCCCTCCCCCGTCTTCCGATGTGACAGTCGAGCGAACCGAGACAGCCACAAGGTGAAGGGAGATGTGAAGATATGCGGCGGCGAAACTTTTTCAGTGGTGCTGAAGCTCTGGTAGTCCCCCAATATGAATTTCGTTCCCGCGCCACTGTTTGCAACTTCCTAAAACTGAATGACAACAAAATGAAGTTTGTTGTGGTTGGAACTAAAGGGCAGCTTGCCAAAGCAGCCGTGACAGACATCTTCATTGGGGAAAGCGCCATCCCGGCAATATTGAACGCGAGGAATATTGGTGCAATTATTGAGTCCAACTATGGACTGACTGTGTAGGGCAACTACCATTACCAGAGCATCGGGAAGATCCGAAAATATCTGGATCTGAGTACGGCCCAGATAGCCACCCACGCCCTCGTCACGTCAAAACTGGACTACTTGAATGGATTGAATGTAACACCGCCGCGCGCATTGTTTCCCGTGTCCCTAGACGATTTCACATCACACCGGTCCGTCGCGAACTGCATTGGTTTCTTGCTCACACTGACCTACAAGACAATCTACGACGAAGGCCCATCCTACATCAAAGACATGCTGGTGCAGCACAATTTGTAATTTATATATCTTAGTTAGACCGCTAGTTAATTTTCCATGTTTTTTTTTATATAAATATATACACGTTTTTGTGATTTGTTTAAAAAAATGTATGAATTGTTTAATTAATTTGTAAAGCGCCTTTGAGCAGTTTAGACTGAAAAGGGCGCTATATTTGTATACATATTATTTATTATTATTATTTGATAAATATGTAAATACTATTGGGAAAAGCAGTCATCCTCGCCACGGAAGAACCGTTTAAATGACGATCGATTTTTCATTAGTGATGGAAGGTCAGCCATTTCAACATCAGTTTTCGCAGACTAGTTTATTTTCGTAGTTTCCATCTGATTGTTTAGCCGTGAGTCAGCGACCAGAAAATGAATCCTATCATTGGTTCTTCTCTGTGGTGATAGCAGTGATCTCATGCGAATCTTGCTAGTGAGTTTGTCTACATCCCTATTTAACTCCTTTGTTGGTAATCAGATTG
Source organism: Escarpia spicata (assembly GCA_963995525.1). NCBI lineage: Eukaryota > Metazoa > Annelida > Polychaeta > Sabellida > Siboglinidae > Escarpia > Escarpia spicata. The sequence continues at coordinate 20,828,321 of OZ023208.1, forward strand.
CTCCAGTGAACATTTAGACAATTTCTTAACACTCTGGTGTAGCTCCCTTCGAGCTATCGTTCCAGTTCTTTTGTGAGGAGCCAGATATCAGTTCCATACAGCAATATACTTTTGACGGTGGTTCCGGTGAATGTCTTGGCATGTATAGCGTATCCAGGACCACAGTTAAAGTACCGGAAGTAATATATGTCGTACTTCTTCAAGAACGTCACCACTGGCAGTCATTAGGGTAGGGTGGGGCATGGAGCCTACCTTAAGGGAAAATGGGCATATTTAAGCATACAGTGAAAATGTTGAGGTTTTTGCGCTTGCCCACGATTGCGAGGTACCTATTCAATGTTTCACCAAAGGCATTCTGTCATCTGACGGCACTAACTGTTATGATCGTCAATTAAAAAAATTCCAAAGGAGGCGTCTTGCCCCATACGTGGGGCAAGACGCCCTTTAGTGTGGGGCAACCGGCCCCCAGGGGGCGTCTTGCCCCAATGAGAAATCAGGCAACAGATGAACAGATGGCACACAATACACAGTCAATCGCTCTCCGATTCACAGTTGGGACACGTGAAAAAGGCCTGTCCCGCGGTGCAATCTTCGTGGGCCCATTTCTTGCACAGTTGGCATTGCACCCACACCTATCGTGATCTGCTATCTTTGAATGGCTCTCCGCAGATAATGCAGGGCCATTCTTCCTCCTCGCTACTGGAGCTCACGCGCCTTTTCTTCGCCGTGTGTCTCTTCACTCCTGTCGCCAGGGACGTTTTCTTGAGCTTGGGTGTGCGTTCTTTCTTCGCCTGCTGAGTAGTAATAGAGGTCCCTTAGCGGGGACGCTGGCGCGCCCCTGTGGAAATCCCATGTTAAGAGATAGGGATTCTGCTCCAGTAGAACGGCCGGGTTAAGAGATAGGGATTTTTAACATGGGAGAGATAGGGATTTTCCACCCAGTTGACGGCCGGGTTAAAGGATAGGGATTTTTAACATGGGAGAGATAGGGATTCCACCGAAACTTGTTTTCGACGGGATCTCGTTTACCACTTTCACCCGAAAATGGTTTTCGAGATACGGATTTTCCACCCAGTTGACGGCCGGGTTAAAGATAGGGATTTTTAACGTGGTAGAGATAGGGGTTCCCCCGAAAATGGTTTTCGAGATTACGCAAGGTGCAGACCATGTTAAAGCATATGACATTTTTATTGCAAAGGTATCCGACCACTTTTCGAATTTTTATCCCATGTTAAAGTATAGGCCATTTTTATCCCATGTTAAAGCATAGGCCATTTTTATCGCAAAGGTATCCGACCACTTTTCGAGTTTTTATCCCATGTTAAAGCATAGGCCATTTTTATCCCATGTTAAAGTATAGGCCATTTTTATCCCATGTTAAAGCATAGGACATTTTTATCGCAAAGGTATCCGACCACTTTTCGAGTTTTTATCCCATGTTAAAGCATAGGCCATTTTTATCCCATGTTAAAGTATAGGCCATTTTTATCCCATGTTAAAGCATAGGCCCTTTTTATCGCATAGGTACGCGACCACTTTTTGAGTAAAATAACATATACCGAACAGCATTTGAATATGTCACACACGAGATTGCTTGACCCGTAGGTCCAGGCTCTGCCTAGGGACCGAGCCTTTATTTGTTTGACTATGACATGTCGAAAATGTGGTGTTGTAATAAGGGGTAATGTATAACAAAAGGGTTATAAATTCAGTGGAGACCGTTTTGTCTGAAGTAATGTATACGAAATGTAGATTACATATAGGCCTATGTTATACCAGAGCCTATAGCCTCGTTTTGTTTTTCGAACAGAGTGACCATTTTGGAATTAGCCCTTTGGCGTCTGTTACAAAACCCGTACTCCGTGCGCAACTTGCGCTGCGCGGAGCAAGAGCAAAAGTACCCGGATGTAGGTCAAGGTCAACGCCCCGGATGGAGGTCACATGGCACCGGTGGCGCCACCTAGCGGATAGGTCATGAACTAAAACAGCGCCCCTGACGGAATTCCATCTTTTTGACGGAATCTCACGCGATAACACGTCGAATTTCCTGGAATTCCATCTTTTTGAAGCAAATCTCACGTGATAACACGTCTATTTGCTTTGCGTTGCTTCGTTTTGAAGCAAATCTCACGCGATAACACGTCGAATTGCCTGGAATTCCATCTTTTTGACGGAATCTCACGCGATAACACATCGAATTGCCTGGAATTCCATATTTTTGACGGAATCTCACGCGATAACACGTCGAATTGCCTGGAATTCCATCTTTTTGACGGAATCTCACGCGATAACAAGTCGAATTGCCTGGAATTCCATCTTTTTGAAGCAAATCTCACGTGATAACACGTCTATTTGCTTTGCGTTGCTTCGTTTTGAAGCAAATCTCACGCGATAACACGTCGAACCGTACTCTCGTGTGATGTGTCATCCGAAGTCTCGTGACATATCTCGGTCATAGTCTCGTGTGATGTGGCATCCGTAGTCTCGCGGCATCTCTCGGTCATAGTCTCGTGTGATGTGGCATCCGTAGTCTCGCGGCATCTCTTGTCTCGTCGGTACTCTCGTGTGATGTGTCATCCGAAGTCTCGTGACACATCTCGGTCATAGTCTCGTCTCTTGTCTCCCGAAGTCTCGTGACACATCTCGGTCATAGTCTCGTCTCTTGTCTCGTGTCATCCGAAGTCTCGTGACACATCTCGGTCATAGTCTCGTCTCTTGTCTCGTGTCATCTACGGACAAACAGCTCATAACCATCAACAAACACCTTACAAACACTGACAAACAACTCATAACCACGGACAAACAGCTCATAACCACTGACAAACAACTTACAAACACTGACAAACAACTCATAACCACAGACAAACAGCTCATAACCACTGACAAACAACTTACAAACACTGACAAACAACTCATAAACACGGACAAACAGCTCATAACCATCAACAAACAACTTACAAACACTGACAAACAACTCATAACCACGGACAAACAGCTCATAACCACTGACAAACAACTTACAAACACTGACAAACAACTCATAACCACGGACAAACAACTTACAAACACTGACAAACAACTCATAACCACAGACAAACAACTCATAACCACGGACAAACAACTTACAAACACCTCATAAACACAGACAAACAACTCATAACCACGGACAAACAACTTACAAACACTGACAAACAACTCATAAACACGGACAAACAGCTCATAACCATCAACAAACAACTTACAAACACTGACAAACAACTCATAACCACGGACAAACAGCTCATAACCACTGACAAACAACTTACAAACACTGACAAACAACTCATAACCACGGACAAACAACTTACAAACACTGACAAACAACTCATAACCACAGACAAACAACTCATAACCACGGACAAACAACTTACAAACACCTCATAAACACAGACAAACAACTCATAACCACGGACAAACAACTTACAAACACTGACAAACAACTCATAAACACGGACAAACAGCTCATAACCATCAACAAACACCTTACAAACACTGACAAACAACTCATAACCACGGACAAACAGCTCATAACCACTGACAAACACCTTACAAACACTGACAAACAACTCATAACCACGGACAAACAGCTCATAACCACTGACAAACAACTTACAAACACTGACAAACAACTCATAACTACAGACAAACAGCTCATAACCACTGACAAACAACTTACAAACACTGACAAACAACTCATAAACACGGACAAACAGCTCATAACCATCAACAAACACCTTACAAACACTGACAAACAACTCATAACCACTGACAAACACCTTACAAACACTGACAAACAACTCATAACCACGGACAAACAGCTCATAACCACTGACAAACACCTTACAAACACAGACAAACAACTCATAACCACGGACAAACAGCTCATAACCACTGACAAACAACTTACAAACACTGATAAACAACTCATAACCACGGACAAACAGCTCATAACCACTGACAAACACCTTACAAACACTGACAAACAACTCATAACCACGGACAAACAGATCATAACCACTGACAAACACCTTACAAACACAGACAAACAACTCATAACCACGGACAAACAGCTCATAACCACTGACAAACACCTTACAAACACAGACAAACAACTCATAACCACGGACAAACAGCTCATAACCACTGACAAACAACTTACAAACACTGCCAAACAACTCATAACCACGGACAAACAGCTCATAACCACTGACAAACAACTTACAAACAACGCCAAACAACTCATAACCACGGACAAACAGCTCATAGCCCTCAACAAACACCTTACAAACACTGACAAACAACTCATAACCACTGACATGCTATATCGAGTGAAAAAATTTCCCTGTTAACTACTCGACAAAAACAACAGACACGAATTATTGCCGTACTCATATATGGTTCGCTCACTTGTCCACTAGGAGATGAAGTTTGAAGTTCGTGCTCTATCCGTCAGGAGGCTCTATTGCACGCAAGCGTGCAAGAGACACAAATTTGGGCAGTACTTATACAATTAGTTCACAACTTATCCGTCAGATGGCACCACTTGAAGTTCAGGACATATCCGCTAGGTGTAATTTAGTTTGGAAAAAATCCACCAGGGGGCGCTAATGGTCAAACAAACACGCACGAATTTGGGCAGTACTCGAACATTTAGTTTGAAAAAAATCCGCTATGCGGCGCTACGGGTCAACCAATTTAGTTCTAAAATTTCCGCCAGGTGCGCTAGTGGTCAAAACCATTTCAGTTCGTGAAAAATCCGCCATGGGCGGCGGCGGTGCTGTCCGCTATGTGGCGCCATCGGCGCCACGTGACCTACATACGGGGCGTTGACCTTGACCTACATCCGGACCTTTGACCTTGATCTACATCCGGGTACTTGACCTTGACCTACATCCGGGTACTTTTGCTCTTGCTCCGCGCAAGTTGCGCACGGAGTACGGGTTTTGTAACAGACGCCAAAGGGCTAATTCCAAAATGGTCACTCTGTTCGAAAAACAAAACAAAACGAGGCTATAGGCTCTGGTATAACATAGGCCTATATGTAATGTACATTTCGTATACATTACTTCAGACAAAACGGTCTCCACTGAATTTATAACCCTTTTGTTATACATTACCCCTTATTACAACACCACATTTTCGACATGTCATAGTCAAACAAATAAAGGCTCGGTCCCTAGGCAGAGCCTGGACCTACGGGTCAAGCAATCTCGTGTGTGACATATTCAAATGCTGTTCGGTATATGTTATTTTATTCAAAAAGTGGTCGCGTACCTTTGCGATAAAAAGGGCCTATGCTTTAACGTGGGATAAAAATTCGAAAAGTGGTCGGATACCTTTGCGATAAAAATGTCCTATGCTTTAACATGGGATAAAAATGGTCTATGCTTTAACATGGGATAAAAACTCGAAAAGTGGTCGGATACCTTTGCGATAAAAATGTCCTATGCTTTAACATGGTCTGCACCTTGCGTAATCTCGAAAACCATTTTCGGGGGAACCCCTATCTCTACCACGTTAAAAACCCTATCTTTAACCCGGCCGTCAACTGGGTGGAAAATCCGTATCTCGAAAACCATTTTCGGGTGAAAGTGGTAAACGAGATCCCGTCGAAAACAAGTTTCGGTGGAATCCCTATCTCTCCCATGTTAAAAATCCCTATCCTTTAACCCGGCCGTCAACTGGGTGGAAAATCCCTATCTCTCCCATGTTAAAAATCCCTATCTCTTAACCCGGCCGTTCTACTGGAGCAAAATCCCTATCTCTTAACATGGGATTTCCACAGGGGCGCGCCAGCGTCCCCGCTAAGGGACCTCTGTTACTACTCTGCTGCATAGCCAACTTGTTCTTATGCGGCGTCGATGTCAGAACAGTGGCACACTCGGCAATACGCGATCTTGCACGTGGACGCGATATATTTGGCAACGGAGATAGCTGCTTTATTAGTTCCTTAACGGTCGACACTCCAGCGGACGCGGTCGTTGGCGGGCCAGCAGTGGGCGGTGTCGGCCCAGCAGCGGACGGTGGCGGGCTAGCAGTGGGCGGTGTCGGCCCAGCAGTGGACGGTGGCGGGCCAGCAGTGGACGATGGCGGGCCAGCAGTGGACAATTGCACTTTAGGGCGATTGAAACCGACAGCCCTTGCAATAAGCCGTGAAGCCAGTCTCGGCCGGCCATCTTTGTTTCGGCGTTGAACGTGTGCGCAAGCCCCAGCTTCACCGCGAGATCGTACGCGAGGCGCCTGACGTCCACGGTCGTCAAGCCGTACAGGCACTTCTCCATATACGCGATGTGTTCGCGCAGCGTGCGTTCCACGTCAGCCGAGAGTACTGGTTGCCTTGGGCCGAGAGATAGCGATCCCACAGCGGCGACTTTCTTGTCGCAGTGTCTTCGCAGCGTCCTGGCCGGAATGCCAAAACGCCGACTGACAGCCTTCATAGGCTGATTCTCCAGCGCTGCCAGTGCCTCCTTCAACACATCGTCCCCACAGGCACCCCGTTCCGACTTGCGCTTGTACGTGCAGACCATTTCTACAGAAGAAAATATTAGTCAGTAGATGTTCAATCTGTCATAGGCCTATTGCAAATTTGCATTAAAACACATGCCGTATTGATTATTGATTTATTTATGCCTATTTATTTATATATTTATTTATTTGTTTATTTATTTATTTTGTTTAAACGTATTTATACAGGGTAGGCTAGTACATTCAGATTAAAATACAGTTATACTGTAGCCCTGTGCTTATACATAATTTATGGAAAACAATACAGGAATAAAAAAGCAATATATATAAATACCATTTTGCAAATACACAGACAATAAAATAGGACAATTAATATAACAATTACATCATAATATAATGCAATAATTATTGGTAATATAGAATGATATAAAACATAATATACAAATACTATAAATAAAATAATATTTAATTGTAGCTCTAAGGCTAGGCCTTGCACGTTAGCCTATGTTGCATGTGTAAAACAAACAATTAAAAAACGTGGGGTAAGACGCTCTTCAAGGGGCAAGAAGCCCCCCGGGGCGTCTTGCCCCACGTCGTTGGGGGCGTCTTGCCCCCAATAGGTTTCATGCAGACATGTGCCGATGGTCAAATTACATTTAATTATCGCCCGCTTTGCATGGTAATAATTGAAACTACTGACATAAACGATGCATAAAGTAACGACTATGTGATATCGCACGTAATCTCTGTCTCATAATCATACATCTAGTATGTAAAATGTTAACATCAAACAAGCCTAAAAACTTAAAATTCACTTTTTTGTTACTCACCGTTGTTTCAGCGTTCTTGCGCGTTCGGACGCAATGACTGCAGGTGGCAGCATTGTTTTCATCCACCAGAGACAGGCAGCAAACGATCGAAATATTGAAATACCCAGGGTTGCGTCTTACCTCGAGGGGGCTTCTTACCCCACCCTAGCCTATTACTGTGCAAACGTTTTTACGTTAATGATGATGACCTTCGATTTATTCGCATCCATAGGCAGTTGCTGCATTTTCTCTCGACATTTCCAAGTAATCTCTGTGCAGTCTTTAACTTTAAACATGGCTAGTGAATATGTTTTCCTGAGAAAGCCATAGCTCACTCTCAAGTCATCTCGTATTCGCTGACTTGATCTAGCGAAACGAGCAAAGGCGAACCAAACCTAAAAGACGCCGGAAAATGGGGGTATACAACTGGGGTAGGAGGACTGCATGAAGAGGGATTTCAGAAGATCGGGGGAGATTAAAAATGGAGAGATGGGGGCTGATGATAGAAAACAGTGGAGAGAAAGAACATAAAGAGTTGTACAACATTATTACTGTACATTTTCCCTCACCCTGTAGAAAGAGAAACAAGGAGTATGCACCTGTACGTATGCTGTGCAACATTTCATTGCACGGAACACTATTATGACATGTTCGTCCACCCTTTTTGCAGTTTTGGCAACAGACGACAACCTAGCGCTTGGCCGCCCTACGAAAGAGTCAAGCGTGCAGTCCGAAGAATATGGTCACCCGGACAAAGCTGTAGACGGAAACACCAACGGCAATTACGCGGAAGGGAGCTGCACGCATACACCAGGACTAGGTGGTGACGGGACGGACTACCCGTGGTGGGCCGTCGACCTGGCGTCCGAAAGCCATGTAGGAACAGTGCTTATCTACAACAGGGTCAACTGTAAGTACGACTTTGATTAACCCTGTGCGCGTTCACAAACGTTTAGAAGATTAAACATCAGCTACGACTTTGGGATGCGTTCATCTATCTAACTATAACCGAACAAGCGTATGTGTGTGATACTCACAACGTACGCACCTCCCAAATGGCACACCAAAAAGGCTCATCCGAAAATGGTGCATACTAAATTGGCAAGATTAAATTAATAAAAAATTCCACAACTGAATTAATGGCAAATATGGCACAGTTGAATTATTGAAAAGCAGCGCTTTTTAAATTTCTTTATGGGTTATGTTCTTACTGGACGTTTGACGATTGTTCGCCACGGTAATTGTGTTTTCTTGCTATAGTGAAACTTACGTAAACGGTCCATCGTTCAGTCGGGGGAAGCGTATATAGTCTGGGAGTCACGGAGGTATACCTTCTTTTATTATATAAAGTTCTTTTTATTGATTCTGAACGATTTTTAGGCACTGGGTTCACATCTGATGGCAGTCTGGCGATACACCTTGAGCATTTTTCTAAATTGAAAAATCAAAATTATCAGTAAAACACGAAATGCTCCCTCTGAATATGTTGCCACCGAGGCACGTCAGGCGACATAAAGCATTAATTAAATTAGCCATGATGTTAGTGAGATATGTTAAATGACATATACGTAACTATTAGTAGGCTAAGTTATGGAGTAGCTTAAACACAATAATTTGTCTGATTTAATCAGTTTTGTGAGTTACTGAACCACGGGCACATTTTTGCATTAAATTCAGCCAGCTTAGACTGGGAGAAGTCATTTGTATTGAGTATGGCGTTCTGCAACAGTTTCTCAGTTTGTGTTGAATTTCACCCTTTTCTATTTTTTTAATTTTGGTAGACTTTTAATATGGTCATCTGTGGTCTTTTATGAGTTCCAGACAGTTTTACCAGATTAAGTCGAGACTTATCTTGAGGTCGGTATTTAGGCAAACTTATTCGATATTCCCGCGTCGCTCGGATATGTAATTTTACTTACCGTCGTACTGTTGCTGTATAAGTGCAACCCTGGTGGTTTGTGGTGCGCTTTACTAAGTTTATGTAGCGAAAGAAAGACACACATAGTGGGGTTGGTAAATGGCAATGCCCTTTATATACATTATAGTAAATGGTAGTAACAGCGACATGGGCATCACCCGTGACTTAACTAGAAACCAAAGGCAATTCCCCTTACAGGATAGATGAGAAAAGCAGCTGTCATTGGGGATTGCCGATGATTGAATAACTAGGTAAACGTAATAAATATGGGGCCCCGAAACCACCCGAAAACCCTACACAAAGCGCAGCAGACTCTAGGAACACCATGGTTCCTGGGCATGGCAGCGAGTCGGTCACACAACGGACATACCTCGCCTCCTGTGAGCAGTGCAGGCCATCCTCGCATTAAAACCTCAAAAGTCACTTTTGGAACAAGAGAGGACACAAGATAACACCTGAATGCTATCATGAGAACAGAGTGGTCACTTTTCCAGAGAGGACTCTCATGTACTATTTCATCAAGCATACCTTTTTATTTGTTATAACTAAGTCAAGGACGTTTGGTTTATTTCCTAATCGCCCCCTTGCATAACATGCTGGAAGAGAAAAGTATCTCTTATATTTTCTATAAATTTAAATTCGGGATTCTCAACATTATCTCAGGCTGTACGTACACCAATTCTGCCAGTCCATATTTGGGTAATTGAAGTCTCCAAGCAGAAGAAAGTGTGAGTGGTGATAGCTCATTGCCTCGCTAATCACTTCATTCACGTATTCATCATTGGTGCTCGAACTCCCTGGGCTTCTACAGACACAGTGAGAAGTTTGTCTTTTTTATTTAATTTGATTTCCACCCATACCGACTCCTAACAGTGAGTCTCCAAAGACAGAAAGGGTGTTGCTTTAAGTGGTTTATGTGTGTACAGGACTACTCCTCTGCCTTGTCTGTCTGCTATATTATGGAATACATTGTATTCATTTAATGTCAGTTCTGCTGGGTTTAATCAATATTTCTGGTTTTTTAGTTTGGTTTTTGGTGGGCCTCTCACTCTGTATATCCATTTCCCCATGTCTCTACTCTCCTTCGCCCTTGCCTCCTCTAGTAATGTTTTCCTTCCTCTCTCTCTTTTTGTATAAGGTCATGTTGAATGCTGAGGCATTTATATTTTGGGTCAGCCTCCTTAAAGTTTGAAAGGTGCACGCAAGCAGTAACCCCGTCACTTACTCACAGGGACAACCATCAATGTAAGATATCTACATACAGTATAAAACAACACCAATGCACAGTTGCAGTAGATACAACTGCCAAGCTCAAATAGTATGCAGCAAAGATGCTATTGGGTAAGGAAAGAGACAATTCCATGCAACCCAACCTCCGGCCCAAAGCTGAAAGGCTAGATACGCAGAAAACTCCCTCCGTCAAGTCCAAATTGTAAACATACGTACCAAGAGTTGTAGTGTTGTACACCCAGCAGCTACAGGGTTACACATATTACAGTAGAGGGTTTGAGGCATGGGGTGATACGGAAGGCAAGCCAACTCCCAGCCCAAAGCTGGAGAGTTGGACATGCCTCCAGCTCCACTCTACTGTCACGTGGAACAATACATATACACTCAGTACAAAAAGGTACTGTAGCTTATAAGCATAAAATGCACTTCTTTGAATACAACTATACACCGACCTACCTCTATGTAAGCACGTAAGTATAGTGTTTATGCCCTAGATATAATGTTAACAAAACAAGCTAAATTAACTGCATAGCATTTGTTTAACTGTGTATATTACCGCCAGACCCGAATTGGAAGGGCTGAGTAAAATACGCAATATGACGACAGAATGAATTATAATGTCCAAACCAGCCTGCCAACTCTGTGGCATAGAGTACGTATTGCTGGTGGAGATAGTCACATTAAATATTATAATGTATAATGGTGAATAATGAACATACATCGGTACAAATACCGAAAACAAATCGATACAAAACTAAGTAATTTCATGGTGTTTAGTACACTGCCAGAACACTTAATGATTTTAGTGTGTCTTAACAGTCAATTTTAATATTTAAACTAAATGATTTAATTTTAGTCTATTTAAAGTATCTTATTTTTAATGAAAGATAGTGATGCAATGATACTGTACACGTTTTAATATAAAGCGCCTCATACTGAGTGAGTTCATGGGGCGATTTTGTGTAATTTACTTAACAGTATCTTTGGTGTTGCGTTAATTTTATTGAGTACAACATGTTTTTGAGTATTGTAACATAATGTTGTGTCGTCTTGTAACAGCATGATACTTGTGTGGATTTGTTTGTGTGTGTGTGAATGTATGTACAATCCAACTGGAATGTTGCAAATAATAATAAATTTATTCTTCTTCTTATTCTATATATTTGGAAAACCAACAAACATACGTATTTATAATCAAAGACTTAATAATTTGAATGGAGATAAAAGTGACCCAAACCTTGCAGTTAATTAGTCCGACCCCCGTGACCCCTCATTGCAGTGAACTGAGAGACGGCCCTGCCTGGTGGGTATCCCTGGGATTAGCAGGCTTGGAGCTTGTGCCTTTGGGCTTCTGTGCCCGGCAGTTGATGCGGGCATGTCCTTGTTTACCACAAGAGCTGCATGCATGACTGAAACGACATGCCTTGCAGGAATATCCGCTAATATTATTGTACATGTAGCACACACCAATACGGCATGGCATCTGGCTGGCGATCGATTCGTCGGCAATGGCTGTCGTTGCTGCCTGTATGATTCCACCTGTGAAGCCCCACCATGTATCGCACCCATGGCAAGATCCCAGTTGGTCGAATGCCAAGGCAGGGACGGCACCAGGGCTTGCACCAGGCGAAATTTTGTGTCGTACACGCACCCAGCAATTCCCCCGTGGCGCCTCTTCATGTCTAGGATGCGGCATATGTACGGAACGATGACGGGGCTTGCGACGGGTGACGTTCCACGTATACACTGGCATACATACAGAATGCGTGTAGCCAGTGGAAAATGCCCGTTATCGGTGGAGCTCGGGATGGTGTTGTTGCGAAATGTGGCTGCTGGCTTTCTCCAGTAACTGTCGAAGTAAACGACGGCTCGATGTTTGATGCCAACACAACAAAATTAATGTACTGGTGAGACCAAATCATAGCTTTGATCTTGAGATCAAATGTAGCCCCTAAGATCAAGAATGGAATCATGGACGACTCGTCATGACTGGCCCTTAGCTGGTTTGATGCCATGTTATTTGCTGGAAGACACCGGATGGCATAGCTTGTCCACCGGTGGCCTGGCTTCCCGTAGCTGCTTTACTTGGCTGCTGCAAGGGCGGGCAGGTGTGTGAGGTCTGCACTGGCAACGGTGGTGTTACCGCTAAGCACTAGGGAAACGATAGGGTAGATGCCAATGCTGGAGGGGGTGACAGGGCAGTATCTGGTGAGGTTCGCCTGCCTGTGCGTCACCGAGATGTCGCTTCATCTCCTGCAGCTATTGTTGCAGTTGCAGAAGTGACACGCGAAGATCCTCCTGCTCGCTGGTGCATGTCAAGCTGTCATTGACCAGGCTTGCGGGCACACGGATCCTCCCGACAGGACGTCGGTGAACCGTCGCAGACCCACCCTTCTGTCCATTGTTTACTTTAGGCATAGCTGCAACGAGGAAACATACCAAAGCAGATATCCGCGTATGAGTTACCATGCTGCCAGCCCAGCATGGAGAAAGTCGTTGCAGCATTTGTTCTGCAGGTGTATGCTATAGGGCCGCAGTGATTGTTGCCTATGAAAATAATAATGACGTACAGACCTAGGCAACCAATGACACGCGCAGTTAGTTCACAAGGTCTGCTGACAGGAGTCCTCCTCGTACTGCAGCAAGCCTACAAATAAATATATGCCCACGCGTCATAAACGGCCTAACAATTTAAGCATGCCCCCAGCACACTCTATAATGAACATACGATGATTATGCTTTTAATGTAGTCATGCATATAATCACGAATATAAAGCAAAATTAATCAAACTCGATTACATTTCCACACCCATCATTCGAGTTCGTAGTTGTACTCGTGCAGTTTACCATTATTAATAAATTATACAGTTGTGATGTAAACAATCTCTGGGGCTAGCCCGAACATAAAAACACCCAACAACATAGGTCAGCAGGCCCGACAGATTGGGAAAGGTTCATATTCTTCGGCAAGGCCTAATCAAAGCATACACCCAACAGCTCGGGTAGAAGTTTCAAACACAAGGATCAAGTCAGACCGTATCATACACCCAACAACTTGGGCATGACTCATATTCATTGACCATAGCTGGCCATATCAAGAGCCCAAACAATTTGGACATGGCTCTTATTCATTGACCAGGTTTGACCATTACACGCGTCCAAACAATTTGGACATGGCTCATTTGTATTGACTTTGTATGACCATATCATACGCCCAAACAATTTGGGCATGGCCAAGGCTAAATCAGATTATTATACAAATATAGTCATAAATAAGTCTGAAAATCCGCGTCAGTTATGAACCTGCATCAATAACATTCTACATAGACGGCCTGCTCCGTCGCTATCTGATCACGTATCTATTCTCTTTAAGAATAAAATCAGTATTATTCATTCTGCTTTCCCAGGTCATACTTTAAGTAATGTCAATGTGGACTTTCCACAAGTAAATTCTCTACTTGTATAATTTGAACCTGCAACAGTTGATGATGTTAGGAAAATAATTATATCCTTAAAAAAATAAGTCTTGTGAAGTTGATAAATTTCCAACAATACTACTAAAAGTACGTATCGATACATTAATTGGACCTATAACAAATATTATAAATGTATCACTTTACTCTGGCTGTTTTCCTGATGATTTCAAATGTAGCCATGTCACTCCACTTCTTAAGAAGTCATCTCTGCCTAAACAAGACCTAAACAGTTATATATATATATATCGACATATTTCTAATCTCAGCTTTATTTCTAAAATACTAGAAAACGTTGTAGCAAGTCGTCTAATGTCTCATATTAGGTAGGACAGATGTCTTAACTAATGTGTCACAATCAGCATATAGACAGTTTCATTCAACAGAGACTGCCCTCTTAAAGGTTCATAATGACATTAACTTGAACATTAATAATGGTAAAGTGACTGCACTTACCTTACTAGATCTCTCTGCCGCTTTTGACACGATTTATTACAACATTCTCATTGAACGCTTATTAAAGAGGTAGGGGAACGGCGTGCAAAACGGGCATATTAAGCGAGATGTGTTATCAAGTTGACACTTTTCATTCTAATATATTGTTCTCGACGGAATCATCTTCCCCACTTATCTGATTACGTCTGAGCTAAGATTTAGCGTATTTCTGTTAACATTACTGTATCTACGGGATGTTTCAGAACATCACCCGAATTTTGACTTGCTAAAACGGTGCGCCTAAAACGGGTCCCCTGTACATCCATTTGTAATATTTAACCATCATCATATTAGTCACATTGTATCCTTTCTTCCCCGTCCTTACGTTCCGAAAACAGTTGTTGCATTATTGTTTCTGTATCCAGTTGTGCTCGCTTGTTTTCGAAGCTACGAGACATCGTAGTGGCATGGCGGACGATCTCTTCCTTCCCCGTGTAGTTCCACTCGTGTTGGTTTGAGGCTCCTTCCACGTTGTAAGATTTTTGTTACATTTTGTTCTCAATTGAAGTTGACGTTTGTATGGCCTTAGCGTGGTGGTGCATGTCGTTTCTCAGTTACTCGACTTTCACTCTGTTGATTGATCTCCTTCCAGTATAGGTGAGACACCCGCTACAGGGTATATTATCATGGTTTGGTGATACATGCAACTTGACAATATACTTATGTATTACACTACCTGATAATATAATAATATAATATGCATCCATATAGCTCACATTGACGTTATATATTTATAAAATGTATTAGTAATATTATTGTTTTGCTTAATAATTATATTATTATTATTGTATAACTGGGTAATATGTAATACCTTATGTAAAATAATGTAATACCAGAAAACCTTACAAATGCAGGTGTGTGTATTGTATCAGCAGCATATAGACGATAGCGAACCCCTGTTATAATAGCGGACAACACTGGGGCCCGTTTTGGGCGCACATCACAACTTCGGGTTATAATCAGTTTGAATACAAACTCTCCATGTTTTTTAAATCTAATAAATCTATATCATAACATTTACATTTGGCTTATGCATACCCCAGTTTCCGTTGTTTTCAACGCGCACAAAACGGAGAATAATATTTTGAAAATAGTGCAAAACATTTTAAGAAAAGTGTAAAAACTATTTTTTTGAGCTCACTTCTTTGAATGTACGTTTCGCACGTCCGAACAATATTCACTAGGGCCCATTTATGAGTTAATTAGCAGTGCCACCATACATTTAGTTGTATATAGTACAATAACACCAAACGGCTGGAGACCCGTTTTGGGCAGGGGCCCGTTTTGCACGCCGTACGTTCCCCTACAGCATATCTGGCACATCTCTAAGCTGGTTTTCTTCATTCCTAACTGATAGATACCAAACTATAAAGATTGGGAGCTGCTTTTCGGCTGCACTGCCAACTTTATTTGGTGTTCCCCAGGGTTCTGTTCTTGAGCCTTTGCTTTTTACTTTTTACACCACGCCACTAAGCTATGTTATACAAAGACATAACTTGGATCATCATCTTTATGCTGATGATACTCAGATCTACATTTCGTTGGCTACCCCGGATACAAATCGCTCTCTTAACCAACTTAGCGATTGCCTCCAAGATATCTTCCACGGGATGATTGACAGCAAGTTGAAATTAAATGCAAATAAAACTGAATTGATCACTATTGGTACTCCAATGCAGCGTAGTAAACTGGATGGTTTTTTCCTACGCGTATTTTGAATCAGCATATCACGCCAGCAACCTCGGTGCGGAATCCATGAGTGATCTTTGATAGCAACTTCTATTTCCGACACTACATATCTCAAAAGTGTCGCTGCTGTTTTATCATATTCGTGACCTTCGTCGTATTCGCCTTTTTCTGTTGCTAAACTATTGCAACAGCGCTTGTTAGCAGCAGACTTGACTATTGCAATTCCTTCACTTATAATATCGCTAGCAAGGATATTACAAAACAATTCAACGTGCCTAGCAAGGGTAGTTACAAGATCTCTTTTCTCGAGCTGTACCACTTTTGAAGTCCTTGCATTGCCTTCCTGTACGATATCGTATAATATTTAAGATCTGTACCTTTACATATCAGGTACTGTCCAGTAAACAGCCATCATATTTGCATTCACTGCCTACTCCTGTAAGAAAACCTATCCAGCTTCGATCATCTAGTTCTGACCTACTAATTGTTCGTAGAGTCAACACTAACATTGGAACTAGGGCTTTTTCTGTTGCTGCACCAACTCTTTCGAATATGCTCCCTCTTAGTGTTAGATCAGTTGAAAATATTACAAAATTCCGTCGTCATTTAAAAACTTATCTTTACAACCTTGCGTATCAACCAATGCTCCCTAGCGCCTTGACCCATCTGTTGACAACTGGAATACTGTTTATGGATTTTGAGATTGACCAATATATGACCATATCATGCGCCCAAACAATTTGGGCATGGCTCATATTCATTGACCAGGTCCGATCATAACATGCGCCCAAACAATTTGGACAAGGCTCTTTTTAATTGCTCTGAATCGACTAAGTCATGCACCCAAACAATTTTGACATATATATACATATATATATATTCGTTGTCCAGGTGTGACCATAGTATGCGCCCAAGCAATTTGGAAAATGCTTCATACTCATCGACCCGGCTTGACCGTATCATGCGCCAAACACGGCTCAACACTAGATACGGTACACAATCAAAGGTCTAAGAATTAAACCGTATTATTCCGGTGAGGCGGTTAGGCGGTTAGGCGGTGGTTTGTTTATGTCAGCGGCTCCGTATAACGTAGTCATTTTTCTTTGTTTTTTCCAGCTGAGAAAGAGTATTTCACCCCCAGCAGTATTGCATAGCATACTAATTGACCCCACGTGTTATTATTTTTAAATTATTAGTTGATCAGAATAAATCGCACTTTTAAATTGTAAAGCAGCAACTAGTATTTTCCCGCCAATTTCTAGGTCCTCTTACTTCCGGGAGAAAACATAAACAAATAATTTAAGTCATTATACTTAGATTTGCACTACCCGCTTCTGTATACTATTACTACTAATAGGCTAATTTCACCAAGCCGTCTGTGATACGCGGCCAGAGAAGCCCTGGGTTGAAGCAGATCAATTTAAGTTTTTCCCTCATCGACTGCACAAACGCCTTGGAACTCACAGCACGTACGCACTATTCAACAGCACGGTAAGAATACCTTTTGACTTTTGTGGTGATATGTAGATCTAAATAGGAACAAGCTCGAAATTGGACTGTTAAGAAGTTAGAGTTTATTATCATAGGGTTAATTTTAAATGACTGAAAATATACAAAAACGTACTAAATGAGAAATTAATCCAGGAAAGATGTGAGCTGTACCTTGAAACAATAAATGCACGACTAGAGGATGTAGAACAAACTACAGGACAAATGCGACGAACAAGAAGTGAAAGAAATTGTAAGAAAGGAATTTATTGCAAATCAACGAACCGAGAATGCCATCCATACTCATATACCACCGACATAGTTAATAACGAGGTGTTACAGGACACAATTAAAGAAATAGCTAAAAGAAAATGCAGAGAAGCAAACTTCATTATCTGTAATGCACCACAACCAGAAACCAATCTACAAGATCAAAGATTCAAGATAGACATACAGTTAGTTGAGGGGCTACTCAATGAGGTATGCCACCAATGTGCATACAGAGGTAGAGAAAGTGATCAGGTTAGGGAAAAACTACTGGAGAGAGTAACAACAAACCAAGACCACTTAAGGTAATTATGAAAGACACAGACAAAAAGATGAAGTTTTTCCGAAACCTTTCAAACCTTAAGGAGGCTGACCCAAAATATAAATGCCTCAGCATTCAACATGGCCTTATACAAAGAGAGAGAGAGAGAGAGAGAGAGGGGGGGGGGGGGGGGAGAGGGAGAGAGGTAGAGTAGAGAGGGAGAGAGGGAGAGAGGGAGAGAGAGGAAGGTAGAAACTACTAGAGGAGGCAAGGGCGAATGAGAGTAGAGACATGGGGAATTGGATATACAGAGTGAGAGGCCCACTAGGAAAATTGTAAAATTCAAGCCCACAAAGGGCGAGGAGGAAAGACACTAAGAACGACAAAACAGAAAGCCAATGTAAACAACATAAAGTATACACAACTAAAATGCCTTTACACCAATGCAGATAGTTTAATAAATAAACTCACAGAGTTCAAAACTATATTTCAAGAAAACGAATACATGATAATAGGGATCACTGAGGTAAAACCAAAAAACCTGAAATATTGATTAAACCCAGCAGAACTGGCATTAAATGAATACGATTTATTCCATAATGTGGTAGACAAACAAGGAGGAGGAGTAGTCCTGTACACACATAAATCACTTAAAGCAACACCCTTTCTGTCTTTGGAGACACATTTTCAAGGGTCAATTAGATATCTAAACATAATTTAGGCATCCTCACATTCATTATAGACGTTAGAATCTAAGTTTAAAAAACATAAGTTTTAGTTATTAATTTTCGAAGTGCACCGTAGCTAGCTTTTCCTTTTTATTGCCCACGCACACTAGTGGCAGTGCTGCGTTTTGTGTATGGAATTATCTGTTTTCTGATTATTGTCGCAAGTAATATTCATTATTTTCACATGGCTGACACTAGAACGTATATGTCTCACTATGCGTAATGGCATTTCAAAACGAATTTATAAATTTTATTCATGAAAGTGAACTTATGACGAGTGCAGCCTCAACGCCATAATGCCGGTACACGTACAGTACACGAATTTAAGTCGAAGGTCCGTTGAAGTTGCCAGTCACCCGAAATATATCCGTTGTACGGATACATTGACACCAACACACCACAGTAACTGATAATGTAAGCTAATTCGCATGTAAGTTCATGCATGTCAATCCATTCCAAAAATCTGCAGTTAAACAGACAAAACTTATCTTGCACTATGAAACTAATTTACATTATTCATAAATTGTTTTATCTGCTTCATGTGACATTTAAAATGTATTATTACATGGGATGTTTTGCTACGTGTAATGTGTCAGATCATATAAAATGTAAACAGTTATGTTTATGGTAATGGGACAGCAATACTTAATATAAAATTAAGCCAAATGAAATGTGTTTTTATAACTATGTTTCTGATGGGAATGTTTACTTAGCGAACGTAATATGACCTGATTTTCGCGCATGCGCGGAGCCTGCCAACCTCCTCTTTAGAGCTCCGGACTCGCATACCAATGGCAATGCCTGCTCCCTAACTTCTGCGCGTGTATTTTTGCATTTTTAAAGGGATGTCAGTTTTATGTAGACGTTAGCTATCCATTATTTTGACTAAGGTTTACTTCGTTGTGTGTTCTCAAACGTACAAGGATATATTTGCGTTGGAGTATATTTTGTTGCTCGTAATTCTGTGCAGCTATGGTAAATGTTTCAAAAAAGCTATATATTTTCACTTCGTATTTTCGACTGTGCCGATGACCTCCTAGCGATGAACTCTTATTGGGCACCTTTACTTATTTGTACATAACATATGTAAAATGTAAATTTTATAAAATGCTCAAGTTTTCGTGCATTGGCCATTGCTGCACACATATTTGAAATCAGCCAACAAAATACTGTTAGAATGCAGTAAGAAAACTACTTTATATATTAAAAACAAGGTTCAGACCAGTTTAATAGAGCCGACTCCCGGACTATTGCGTAATGCCCTGCTCAGACTATTGACTTCTATAACTTCTACAACCGAGTTGGCAACCCCAACGTTTAACGTTGTATTTTCGCCGATTCCCGGTGCGCTCACACTGTGGACTAACTAGTCGGCAACTTGCCAGCATGACGTTACGATCCTGGCGTCAACTGCGTATACCACGTACAAACCGATGTCGCTCCTATCGGATTTATATGTCACTACAATAGACGAGTTTAGTCAAAGGGAAAGCATTTAAATAAGCAAGCATAGTCACTCACGCAGCGCCCTCTGTTATTCTGGTATGACGTAATTACATTGTATACGCTACCAGTTCAACAACAAAATGGCGTATCGTTGAGTGACTATGCTTGCTTATTTAAATGCGTTGGTTTAGACTTTAGTGACGACTCGCAATGAGGCAGCGCGCATACTGGCGGCAGAGACAAACGTGTTTGCGTTGTCACACATCCACGCCTATAATTCTACAAAATAGCCACACACCTTTTCACAAAAAATACGTAAATTATGCTTTAATGCCATATGGAGTTTTCCGACAAGCTCATCTATAATGCAAGTGCAGTGCACATTTTTTGTTAGGTAAGGGAGCTGTCATTATTATATTAATATGCGTGCGCATATATATACGTATAAACACTAAAACTGACAATGGCGCGTCTGTCAAAATAGATTTCTCTATGTTTGGCTGTGATCGCAGTCGTAGTTAGAAGTTGGCAAGGAGTAGGCGTCCCTGGGTCAGACCGCACATGATTAGTGCGGTCTGAACAGGGCGCATTTGCTAACCTCGATCCTTCCACCTTTAAGGCTGAACGAGCAAAATGTCAGCAACCACTGAGACTGAGTACAGCGACTTAACCACTGAGACTGAGTACAGCGACATAACCACTGAGACTGAGTACAGCGACATAACCACTGAGACTGGGAACAGCGACATAACCACTCGGCCACGCACGGGGAATGTTTCTTAGCACCTGTAGTGAAGACACAACGAACCCAATGTTTGACAATCTTTTCAAATATTAATAAGCAAATGATTGAATAATATATTCCAAAAATGTAATACAACTGAATCCTTGAAGGTCTTTCATGCCACATATCCTATGAAATATTTTTTAATACGATCGAACCTGACAAATATATCTAAACGCCCTAGCCTAGCCCCTTAAGGTAGGTAGTATGGATTCAAAAAGTGATTTTTGAAGAAAAAAAATTAAAAGGACTTTCTTTGCTATTTATTTACTTTCATATCCTTACCTCAATATGCAGTTAGTATATTAGCTGAAAAAGTAATAAAAAGTGGCAATATTGAGGTTTCTTCGGATGGCTTTTGGCAGAATTTGGTTATAAAAATTACCTTATCATCGTTTTCTCGGAATACCATTTTTGCTGTGAGTACTTAAAGTTGCTGCGCTCTAGTAGAATAAATACTAGGTATAACTGCAAAACATTTTGCACCGCATTGCCTAATGAGTATATCTACTGCATGAATTAAAAGAAATCATAATATATTTAATGGTTTCTGAATTATAGGCGTTAATTATGTGAAAAAGTTACACAAAATAGTTTTTTTCGACAACAAATCTTTTTTCACGTAAACAACACAACATATCTGATTTCTGTGATATTCATGCAGTAGATATGCATAACAGTAATCCCTGTGCTAAATTACAAGTTTGTAACTTGAATACGTTTTTGGTTAGAGCGCGGCAAAAAATACCTAATTTTCCCTATTATGGCGGCCATATTGGATACCTAATTTGCATAATTTATGCGAAACATGAAAAAATAACCTTAACTATGTTGGTATGTATCTGCATACCAAATATGGTTGATCTGTGTTGAAAACTAAATATTTTTGGTGGAATCCATACTACCTACCTTAATATAGTAATGCAAACGGGCCTATACATTTCGACTAAAATCAATGATATAACCTGCAATAACTTTGAGTCGATTACAAAATTCTTTCGGGACGTGTTAAAATGCTTCGCTATGTGGGAAAAGCCGCATACTTATTCACCCTGTTTGTGTACGACTTTGCTGTAGTTGCATAACGTATGGGGGACGCGCGCCACATTTCGATCAGTTGTTCTTCTTTTCTCCATTCCATTCTGCCATTGTGATTGCCGATTGCACCGATTGGCTGGTCGAAGCCGTACGTATTACGTACAGTTGTAGAAGTTGTACCCAAACAGTTATGTGCGCTCACACTGCCTACTCTGCGTAACGTTGAGTTGTGGTTAGCGCTCAGACTATAGACAAATGTTGGACCAGATTAATTTTTCGACTTTGAGACAACACTTGTTGTAGAAATTGTACCCAACAATTCAGAGTGCTCACACTGACTACTGGAAAGTTGTAGATGTCGGCGATTGTTGTAGAAGTTGTACCCAACAATTCAGAGCGCTCACACTGACTACTGGAAAGTTGTAGATGTCGGAGATTGTTGTAGAAATTGTACCCAACAATTCAGAGTGCTCACACTGACTACTGGAAAGTTGTAGATGTCGGCGATTGTTGTAGAAGTTGTACCCAACAATTCAGAGCGCTCACACTGACTACTGGACAGTTGTAGATGTCGGCGATTGTTGTAGAAATTGTAGAAGTTGTAGAAGTCAATAGTCTGAGTGGGGCTTAACTTGCTATAATCGTAGAATAGGCCCTACACGCGCAGTGACTCGTGAAAAACTGTTCAATCAAATGCAGGTAATATGTTTATTATACGTCAGGTACGAATACTTCGGGAACTCGTCTTCTGCGTTTGTGGGAAGGCTCTTGATCATCCAGTGGATGGTCATTTTTGCTAATAAATATAGGCCTAAATAACTTGTTCCAATAGGTTGTCCGGAACGACTTCACGATTTGCGGGTGGGGTTGATGAACATTTGGCCCGAGAATGGTTTGTCGTCTGCCCTAACCATGGACGCGATCTGTGCTACACTCCCCGGTACACATCCAGAAAGGAAGGTGATCATACAGTGTAAGAAGAACGCAGTAGGGCGGTATCTGGTCATACAGATCGACGCGGTCCGTAGTATACTAACGTTGTGTGAAGTAATCGTGTTTGCCGCCAAAGAGGTTCCAGGTAAGTAATGATAATTACGTGATGAAACATGTATGCTCCATAGACCATAGCAGTGGACATGGCATATCGCTTCTGTAGTGTATTTATTTTATTTGAATCTTCTGCTTGCTGGCTTTATGCTAGCCTTTCTCCTGTGTGCTGCGCGACTAAAGCGTTTTCCGTTTCGGTGTGGTGGGTGTTAGGGTTGTGGTTGCAGGGAATTGCTTCAGGAGATGATTGACGGCGGCGATGACTATGACCGAGGTTCGTCACTGACCTGCTCACTGTATTAGTCTTCCTTCTACTGATGCCGGGCGATGACAACAAACGGTGAAAAACTGTCGGTGAGTTGTCGGCCTGTGTGTGCGCTTGCGTGCGTGCGTGCGTGCGTGTATATGCGTATCTGTGTGTGTGTGTGTGTGTGTGTTTGTGTGTGCGTGCGTGTGTTAGTGGATGCGTGTGTGTGTGTGTGTGTGTGTGTGTGTGTGCGTGTGTGCGTGGGTGTGCGTATGTGTGTGCGTGTCTATGCGTGTCTGTGTGTGTGCGTGTGGGGGCGTGTGCGGGGGTGTGGTAGTGCGTGCATGCGTATGTAGGCTACGCGAACATGATACCTGACATAGTATATGTTAAAGAAATATACCTCTGTCCACACGTGTTACTTTGATCGATTTCATTTCAGATGGTCAACAGTGTAAACCACCGAAGGCGGCCGGATGATGTTAACTAAAATACCTCACACAAAAAGGTACTTGCATATTAATATAATGGCATTAGCGCGCCTGAAAAATATGCAGTTTTAAATATAAGACGATGAATCGATAATTCAATGAACATACGCATTGTCATCTTATGACGATGGGGGACCAGGGCAGCGTCAACTGCAGACAACCGAAAGCTGACGAGATGGCGGACCTAACAGCAGCCACATTGTTCTTCTGAGTAAACCCGACGAACTGTTACAAATATTCGACAATAGATCGCCCAGGTGGTGTATGGTAAAATACAGATGTTAGAATATCGACGAGACCATCTCGAACAATACTCCAATTCTCAAAAACTGGGAAATATCGAGTATCTCCGACAACAGTTCGCCCGAAACATCATCGGGCAGAAGACATGGGAATGACCAAGAACAAGACAGTCTAGAAGACGACGTGGTATAATTCCTCTCGAGTAAACTGGAGCTGAACATTACACTGTCAGACATATCTGCATGTCATACACAAACGACCAAACACAAAAGGAAATCAACGTAATGACAAACCCAACATCATCGGGAGGTTTGTCAACAGAAGAAGAAAAACACTGGTTAAGACAAAGCATCATTTACATAAACGAACATATTTCCCAGAGGAACAGTAACATTGCACGGACGACCAGGCAACTCCAGAAAGACCACAAGATTTAATCACTACAGTCGAATTAAATGTACTGGTTGAAATTCTTAGTAAAACAACGCATTTGGGGAGGGAGGTAAAGATCATTTTCCGCTTTAGCTTCCCCTTTTACGACTCATCTGTGCAATATCTTGTAAGCACTTTAGCGCTATATAATAGATGATTGTATGTGTTTACTATAAAAATACTGTAGCTCTGTTGTATATATGTTATCTCATCCATCACTGTACATGGATTTGTGTGTTGCAGGTGGTCCACGATGCTTAATCAAGCCAGACCACAAAATACAATGACACAATCCGCCAGATTGCACCGCACAAGGGAATGCCACGCCGCACCGTTGAAGACCAAATACCAAGATATGTTATACGTTAATGCCACTACACTGCGTCACGCCTCATCACAAAACACTACTGAAGATTACGTCAGGGACAGTTGGTTACAGAAACAGCTCACGCCCCTCTGTGGAGCAAAATTGCTGATGGTGACAGACCGAAGAACACAACGACACGTCAGGCCAACCGTAATGAAACCAAGACATGTAGCAACAACCCGCAAAAACAGAACTCGCCAGCCCATAGTAAATGTCGATACGACGCGCCAACCCCTCTGAGAACCACAATACGTCAAGCCAACAGGAAACTACCCACTACACGTCATACCAAATGCTACAGACCACAACACGTCACGTAAATCCACACAAATCACGACACGTCCCGCCAACCCGAAAAGAATAAGAACTCGTCACTCCAACCCGAAGAAAACCACACCACGTCACTCCAATCCGAAGACAACCACACATCGTCACTCCAGCCCGAACAGATCCACACTTCGTAACTCCAACCCGAAGAGAACTACACCTCGTCACCCCAACCTGAAGAGAACCACACTTCGTCACTCCAATCCGAAGAGAACCACGCCTCGTCATGCCAACCCAAGAGAACCACACTTCGTCACTCCAACCTGAAGAGAACAACGACTCGTCACTCCAACTCGAAGAGAACCACACCTCGTCACTCCAACTCGAAGAGAACCACACCTCGTCACCCCAACCCAAAAAGAATAAGAACTCGTCACTCCAACCCGAAGAGAATCACACCTCGTCATGCCAACCTGAAGAGAACCATACCTCATCACTCCAAACCGAAGAGAACCACATCTCGTCACTCCAACCCGAACAGACTTACACTTCGTTACTCCAACCCGAAGAGAACCACACCTCGTCACTCCAATTCAAAGAGATCCACATCTCGTCCCTCCAACCTGAAGAGAACCACGACTCGTCACTCCAACCCGAACAGATCCAAACCTTGTTGCTCAAACCCGAAGAGAACCATACCTTGTCACTCCAACCCGAACAGATCCACAACTTGTCGCTCAAACCCGAAGAGAATCACGACTCGTCACTCCAACCCAAAGAGAACCACACCTCGTCACTCCAACCCAAACATATCCACACCTCATCACTCCAACCCGAAGAGAATCACACCTTGTTACTCCAACCCGAAGAGAATGACAACTAGTCACATCAACTCAAAGAGAACCACACCTCGTCACTCCAACCCGAACAGATCCACACCTCGTCGCTCAAACCCGAAGAGAACCACACCTTGTCACTCCAACCCGAACAGATCCACACCTCGTCGCTCAAACCCGAAGAGAATCACGACTCGTCACTCCAACCCAAAGAGAACCACAACTCGTTACTCCAACCCAAACAGATCCACACCTCGTCGTTCAAACCCGAAGAGAATCACGACTCGTCACTCCAACCCGAAGAGAACCATGACTCGTCACTCCAACCCGAACAGATCCAAACCTCGTCGCTCAAACCCGAAGAGAATCACACCTTGTCACTCCAACCCGAACAGATCCACACCTCGTCGCTCAAACCCGAAGAGAATCACGACTCGTCACTCCAACCCGAAGAGAACCACGACTCGTCACTCCAACCCGAACAGATCCAAACCTCGTCGCTCAAACCCGAAGAGAACCATACCTTGTCACTCCAACCCGAACAGATCCACACCTCGTCGCTCAAACCCGAAGAGAATCACGACTCGTCACTCCAACCCAAAGAGAACCACACCTCGTCACTCCAACCCAAACAGATCCACACCTCGTCGCTCAAACCCGAAGAGAACCACACCTTGTCACTCCAACCCGAACAGATCCACACCTCGTCGCTCAAACCTGAAGAGAATCACGACTCGTCACTCCAACCCAAAGAGAACCACAACTCGTCACTCCAACCCAAACAGATCCACACCTTGTTCTTTAAACCCGAAGAGAACCACACCTCGTCACTCCAATTCGAAGAGATCCACATCTCGTCGCCTCAACCCTAAGAAAACCACACCTCGTCACTCCAACCCGAAGAGAACCACACCTCGTCACTCCAACCCGAAGAGAACCACGACTCGTCACTCCAACCCGAACAGATCCAAACCTCGTCGCTCAAACCCGAAGAGAACCATACCTTGTCACTCCAACCCGAACAGATCCACACCTCGTCGCTCAAACCCGAAGAGAATCACGACTTGTCACTCCAACCCAAAGAGAACCACAACTCGTCACTCCAACCCAAACAGATCCACACCTCGTCGTTCAAACCCGAAGAGAATCACGACTCGTCACTCCAACCCGAAGAGAACCATGACTCGTCACTCCAACCCGAACAGATCCAAACCTCGTCGCTCAAACCCGAAGAGAACCACACCTTGTCACTCCAACCCGAACAGATCCACACCTCGTCGCTCAAACCCGAAGAGAATCACGACTCGTCACTCCAACCCAAAGAGAACCACACCTCGTCACTCCAACCCAAACAGATCCACACCTCGTCGCTCAAACCCGAAGAGAATCATGACTCGTCACTCCAACCCGAAGAGAACCACACCTCGTCACATCAGCTCAAAGAGAATCACGCCTCGTTACTCCAACCCGAAGAGAATGACAACTCGTCACACCAACCCAAAGAGAACCACACCTTGTCACTCCAACCCGAAAATAACAACGCGAACACACAAAGAACAACGATTCGCCACGCGAACACACAAAGAACAACGACTCGTCACGCCAACCGATAAAGAATACACGCATACACGCACGCACACACGCACGCAAGCACGCACGCACGCACGCACAGTATGTACATATGCACTCGTTGATGGCAGTGTGATTCGCGTTGGTGATCACAAGGCGATGAACCACGCCCGATCATTGTGAAGTTCTCGCGATACGAACAACGACAAAAGATCTTCGCAGCAAAACGTAAACTGAAAGGAACAAAAAATGTCAACTGAGAACTTAACCAAAAACGACGCAGTGTGTTGCTGACAAAAGCGCGATCTGCTGCCGGGGTGCAAGCAACATGGACTATGGACGGTCGCATTGTGTGTCTACTATCATCCGGGTGCAAGGTAAACACTACCACCGAGCGCGAACTCAAACAACTTGAACGCTTAGTGAAGTGACTCCCGAAACGAACAACGACTGGTGTAATGTATAATAACATGGCAATGTGTGTGCAAGCCGTGGACATTCTGCCACCCTGCTTTAGCATTATTAATATGCCTAATCATCCTGTTTTTTATTTGTTTTTTGTGTCTTTTTTCCTGCTTGTTTTGTTCCTCTGTAACGTGTTGACTAAGCATTCTTTGTCTAGTTTAATGTCGAGGCATATAGGTTGTCGTTAAATAGCATGATCCCTGTTATTTTATTTTTTTGTAACTACACTGTATCGAAATAACACTGTATCCAAACACATTTTCTCTAGATTAACGCAGCGGCATAGGCTGTTTTAGAAAATGCTATCGTTGAGCTCTTCGGTATCTCTAATGGTCTCCTTAGCATATCTATTTTTAATATATGTTCTCCACCTGCCGATTCTAATTATTGTGCAAACTGTTACAAATACAATGTTGATGAATGTAAATAGTATCACCACACATTGTTTATATCTATATGCTTGTTCACTTTTATATGCGGTATTTCAACGTGTCAAACTGCCTTTTCTGTGTTTCCATTATACGTGTTTAGTTTCAGCATTCGGTGATGAGTACATTAATGTGGCATTATATTTCATAAATAGCGTGCTGCCACTACTATCATCTCCAGATATGGTCATATCACATACAGTAGTGTAGTATTTATTTATCAATTGGTACCGCATGATCTAATTATAATTTTAAATTATGTCGATTGACACTGAAGAGATTCAAAGGTGGCATTGATGAAAATGACTTCACAAAAATTATAAACATGGACCCCGATGAAAGCTCAGTTAGAGCACATACTCGGTATTACAACGTTGAAGACTTGAAGGGCTTCCTGGCTAAAAAACCAAAAAAATAACAGTGCTAAGTCTAAACATAGACTCTTTAAACTCCAAATTTGATTAATTAAATATCTTAGTTAACACGCAGGCTGATTCAGGTTATTTATTTATAAATGCCATATGCATACAAGAGGCAAGAATAGGGACACACAGACACTGAGCATCTTAAATTAAACAGTTATACTATGATAACCCAATCCTACACTAACAATTGTTCAAGAAAAGGAGGACTGGTAACATACATATCAAACAATATTTATGTAGTCAATTACAAATTGCATAATATCTGCTCAACCTGGGAAGGATTGTTTATAAACATTATTGACGATTCGGGTAAAGACATTACAATCTGTAACATATATAGACCTCCAAAAGATAACAATAATCATGCCTCAATATATTCATTTCTGCAAGATTTCACCCCCATAATCCGGAACTTGTGTAATTCCTCTAAACACATCGTACTAACAGGAGACTTTAATATTGATTTATTAAAGTTAAACTCCAATAATACATTTCAAGAATGTTATGATTCATTGGCAGAAATAGATCTGCTACCTATCATAACCTTACCAACCAGAATATCAAAAACAAACGCAACACTAATAGACCATATGTATTGTACATCTCCAAACCCACTCCCAATCTCACAGAGTGGTATACTAGCTACACAAATCTCTCATCACATGGCCGTATTTGCTGTTCTAGTTTTTTAAGTTAATAAAACATTTAATAAATTAAAGACAATTAACACAAGATCATTTACAGGAAACAAAATGTGGGGTATTCTTGAAGAACTCGAAAACATAGAATGGACCGAAGTTTTTGATCATAAGGTAATAGCAGACCCTACGATAACCTATGATCAACAATTCACTACAAAACTTGATA
The DNA here is from genome assembly GCA_963995525.1 of Escarpia spicata. Taxonomy (NCBI): domain Eukaryota; kingdom Metazoa; phylum Annelida; class Polychaeta; order Sabellida; family Siboglinidae; genus Escarpia; species Escarpia spicata. The sequence goes on from OZ023208.1 coordinate 20,858,136, forward strand.
AAATAATAAATTGGCACTTTCCATTAAAATCTGTTAAATTCAATAAATACAAACACAAAAAATCCAAATGGATGAATTCCAATCTCCTCTCGGAAATTAAATAAAGGGACGAACTCTACAGAACAGTCAACATGACAGAACCTGGCATAATGGCATATGCCTCAAAATATGCGGAACTTTGTTAAACAAGTGAGAAAGCTGAAACGAGATGCCAATGCAGATTATTACAAGTTAGAATTTAATAAACACAAAGAAGACACTAAAAACATGGGAAACTATTGCTGATGTAATGAATAAATCCAGAATACAAAAACAATTACCAACTCACCTTAATAAAAACGGAATCAAGATAACAGATAAAAACAAAATAGCAAATCAATTCAACACCTTTTTTTCTAAACGTTGGGCCAAATCTTGCGAATAAAATCGATACTGAAGGAAAACCTAACTTCAAAATTTATATAGACAAGAAGAAAGTAGAGACAGTTTTCACATTTACACCAATTGACGAAGAACAAACGAAAACAATTATAGATAAACTAAAACATAAGAAAAGCTCTGGATATGACAGCATTTCTCAAATGTTATTAAAAGCTTCAGTCAATGCCTCAGCCAAGCCAATTACTTGCATAATTAATCAGATACTGACAACAGGAAGATTTCCCAATAAATGGAAAATGGCAAAGTTTGTTCCTATTTTTAAGAAAGATGATGAACACGATATGAATAACTACAGACCTATATCACTTTTATCTTCTGTATCTAAAGTGTTTGAGGAAGCAGTTCATGCACAACTATTTAAATATTTCACTATAAATAACCTCTTATGTGTAAATCAGTACGGATTCAGAGAAGGTTATTCTACTGAATTAGCATTAACTGAAATGGTAGATCGAATATATTTAGATCTTGATGAAAAAAATTACCCATATCAATATTTCTAGATTTGCAAAGGCCTTTGACACTATTGACCATGCAATTCTCATCAGCACGCTAAAACATTACGGCATAACAAATGTAGAGTTATATTGGTTCAGAAGCTACTTATACAACAGACAGCAATATGTTGAAGTTAACAACGTTCAATCATCTGCAGAAACAATAATCGCAGGAGTCCCTCTAGGGTCAACATTAGGACCTTTACTATTCTTAATATATATCAATGATTTAGCAATGGTTAGTACAAAATTTACACCCATCATGTATGCTGATGACACCACCTTGCTCAGCACGTTGGGCAACTTCACAAATAACCATACAACTAACTCAACATCTAATCAAATAAATGTGGAATTAACCAAGATAACTGACTGGCTAGCAGTGAACAAACTCTCACTCAATGTAAGCAAAACGAAGATGATGATTTTGTTTAGTAAACAAAGAAAATAAAAAAATAGCGACATTCCTAATACTGAGGTAAACGTTATTCCAATTGAACATGTAACACACTTTAAATTTCTTGGTATTCCCGTAGACTCGAATCTAACATGGTCTTCTCATCTCAATTACATAGCCAACAAATTGTTAAGGATATGTGGAATTATATCTAGATTAAGACACTAGGTTCCAGTGTACATCTTGAAAATAATCTACAATTCAATATTTTTTTCACACCTAAATTATGGAATAACAGCATGGGGTCTTAATGTAGGACCACGAATAACTTAATTGCAAAAAAGGCTGTCAGAGCATTATCAAACAGTAAATATAATTCCCATACTGCTACTCTGTTTAAGAATCTTGAATTACTAAAGGTAGAGGACATCTATAAACTATCATGTCGCAAACTTTGTTTAAAAATGAAAACGGAAACTTCCCAGGATACTTCCAAAACATGTTTCAAACACAGGAACATACAATAATAACATTAAGAAGGACCAGATGGGCACCTCGACGTTTTAATAACTTGGAAAACAACCTTCCAAACAACAATAATTATGATATTCAAGTAAAACATACAAATGCAAAGTATTGCCGCCTTTGCATCAGACATGAAATTCCAAAAATAATTCAAGAAAACTTTCTTCCAAAAATTTTACTTGAAAAAATTAAAAGTCATTCATACCAAGGCCATTCACCATTGCTATATATGCAAGCCAAATGGACCATATCTACAGTAGACGTTTTATAATATAAACATATTGATATTAGTTATACTCTAGTATATGTTAGATTATGTTTGTAAATGTAGGTTAGACTAGTTTTGTTTCAGTTAACATTAACTGACAATAATGACGTCAGTGGGTTTAGAGACAGTAGTGATAATTATTGATATCACTATTTGTAAATGATGGTATTACTTGTTTACTACTCTTTTTGTACTTCAATTAATTTAGAGTTACTATTTATTTGTCTATTTTTAGATATAACATAAGTAAGTTATATTCATACAGACATATTTATTATATTTTCGTCATGGTGGCCTGCACGTCAGCGATCTTGTAGGTCTTAGTGCAGGTCTCCATAGATCAATCATCATGTATACTTATAATAATGTATAAACTGTATTATCATTATGTACATAATTGATCTGAAATAAAATGGATTTATCTATCTATCTATGGTATTTCTACAATCACAGCTACGTGGTATGATCGAAATCTTGGTGTCGTCATTGACGTGCACTTAGATATGAAAAGGCAAGTGTCGCAAACAGTCAGCGCGCGCCGATATTCCACCTCCGCCACATCAATCAAATCAGCCGCTTTCTACCCAACCGAAAAAGGAACGCTTAATTATGATGCCATCAACACATCATGGTAAACTACTGCATCGCACTCCTACCCTCCTACACGGCATGTATGTAGCTAACATCGCGCATCTGAGCACATTGATTACACAACTCGGCTGCCAGATTGATTTTGCGTCGTCCACATAGCGACAGTTTGGAAGTGATGCGCTCGCAGAACAAGGCTGGGGACAGCTCGTTCGCAGTGGCTGCTGCGTCCCTGTGGAACACTTTGCCTAACGTTATTAGAACTAGTGACACTTGCCAGCTTCAAATGCCGACTAAGAACACTTTTGGTAAAATTGAATATTAATGTATATTCCAGGTGAATTATAACAGAATATAGTTATGTGCGTTGTGACTATTCCGGCAGAAATCTTATTCACCATTTAACATTACAGCTGTACAACCGCAAGTGTGAACATGAAATTGAATACCTATTCGCTACTTCGAATGTATATTCACAAATACATTACTTTAACGTTATTTATTTTACTACAAAGGATTTACATTACATATCAAACTAGTGGACATGGCCCCCAGAATGTTTTTGAAGCTAGGCTCCATTTAATGCATTCTGAAGCAATATATAATTATTCCACCAAAGTCTTGTTAGGATTTATAAAAGCGCAATCAGTGATTTGTCTTTAAAATTACTATAATTTGTTGGTGTATCAAATTTGGCCACACTGCGCAAACTGAGAGTGGTCTATCCACGTTGACGCATCATTCTGCGTGGAGTCACGCCGTGGAAAGGCCGCGCGCGCCTACGTATGTGTACTAATGAGTTAAACCAAAACTCCTTCATCTAATGAACAAGCTGAAATTAATTAAAATCCTGAATAATTAATACGCGACTGTTGGCAGCGTGAATGCCGTTAAATATCGTGTCGATGTTGCATAGGCTTTACACATGACATTAATTTCAGCTAAGCGAAGTTTGTAGGGTTGTTTAATTGTGTCGACGTTGGTTGCAATTTGGCTACGTTGGTAGCTATAGGTACAACTGCTGTCCTGGTAGAATGACAGCACTGTGCGGAATAAAATATGTATTAAAGTGAGGTTGTCTGTTCCCATGGTGATAATAAATGTTAGCATGAAGTTCGTTGAATGAGCTGTACTTGGACCCACTTGTGGTTTTGATCGCAGAATCCAGGCCGTCCGCAGGACGTCGTGGTTACCGCCCCCTCCTGTCTCTGTAGCATCTGTGTACAAACGGGATGGTCAGCATAAGTTGTGAACACTATAGTTTGCACTTCTTAAAGGGAGCCAGTCAGTTCATCTACCGCAGGGGTCGGCTGCCTGCGGCCCGCTAAGCTATTTCATGCGGCCTGCGGACAAAAGCGAGATTGCACACAATGCGGCCCGCGGAATTACAATATATACAGATACATATATTTCCTTGGGAGGAAGAACAAAAGTAGTTGTTTCACTGATCGGAAAGGTTTCGACGCGATGCAGGTGCCACTGCGAATCTCTTCAGGCCCACTGCATCATCAGTTCTATCCCATAAGAAAGCCTGTGTTGCAAATCAATGAAAATACTAAAGGCACTGAGCGCCGTCGTGAAGACCGTGAAGTACGTACGCGCTCGTGGCCTAAACCTACAGCAGATCAAGCGCCCTACTGGCAGAGATGAATACGCAAAATCAAAATATGAGACATGGAATTAGCTTGTTTGTGGAACAGACGTTTTCAGTGGTAAAGGCGTACCGGAAATCGCTGATCCCCAGGTGCATCTGCGAGTTTTCATTACGTGTCGACATCGTGCAGCAACTCAATCTGCTGAATTTTCAACTCAAGGGACGATAACATATAACGAAAGAACTCGTCTAGTTCGTTTCCTCCCATTCATTTCTGCTTTCAAGGTGGTAAAGTTGCGAGTGTGGGAGACACAACTATTGCATTTCTCAATATTCATGAAAGCGAACCAGAAAGGCTGGATTCGTACGAACCATTCACTGGGCTGGTGACGGGAATTTGAAGAGCGTTTTACAGATCTCTGAGCTCGTATTTGCTCCTATTTTACAGCCCTTTATATCGACGACGCGCCAGACGCAGTGTAGATGAACTTCACCAAAATGTCATGCATAATGAATGTGTATTTTAATTTTGTTTTAATTAGTCATTGATGTTTCATAATAATAATAATAACAACCCTTTATTTCACTGTGCCAAAATGGGTAACTTCCACGTCAACGCATATCAGCTAGAATATATATAGATACGATATATGCATCGTTACATTATGTACCAGTTTCCACGAAGATTCGGCAAGTGATAACTAATATTATGACATAAATATGTGGCCCGCTGACCTAGCCCAAGTCACTTATTTGGCCCTCCTTTGAAAAAGGTTGCCGGCACCTGATCTACCCGGAATCAGCGGGCGTAGTCATTTGTAACAAGAAGTCGGCTAGTTGAAAACGGGACATCATTGAACATCAAAGGCTACTGCAGTTAACTCAGCCCGACTCAGTCGTATTACCAATAAAGTTTGCTTTGAAACTGGATGTTTTGTTTGCTATTTCAACATGCCCCGGGGTCGTACCTTCCAAATTGCAAGCATAGTTACTGGCTTACTAAACACAGTTTGGCGGGCAGTATATATTCATATCTAGTTAGTATAGTCTTAAGAACTTTATATTAATTAATAATTGAAAATTAATTAATTAATACAAAACTAGGAACAGATTGCTTCCTTTTAAACGTAATTCGGCGAGCAACATATTTTTATTGTACCAGGAACATTACATTACATTACGTGTGTATGTGTGTGTGTGTGTGTGTGTGTGTGTGTGTGTGTGTGTGTGTGTGTGTGTGTGTGTGTGTGTGTGTGTGTGTGTGCGCGCGTGCTTGTGCAACATATTGATAAAACATGTTTTAATTACAATGACACACATTAATAGGGTTACTATGGGAAGTTTATTAAAACGGCCAGCGACCGTGGTGATCCCGCTTGCTGGTGTTATGCTTCAACACTCAACATCATACTCACTGTAAGCAACACCTTCATGTCCGGCTTGCAGGGTGAAGCGACAGAGAGCAGTATATAGCGTCAACTCGCTCCGAAACAATGTATGTATCTCCCTCGTGCATGGCCGCACGTTCATTTCACAACATTGCTGCCTGGCCTATAACCGACAGCCGCACCATAAATTATTAGAAACCTCGTCAGCAGCCGAGGATGCAGTTGATCATAAACTGCAACCAGTTGGCCGACATCGTGTCCACTTTGGTAGGAGATAGCTTCCTAGCTACATCTCCTCGTACAAATACATGTAAACTTCAGATATCAATCTTCGACCTGACACTAACCTGCAATCTAACCGTAACCCTTTTTGCACCCCAGCCCAACCATAGTACGGCATTTGTACGTGGACGGGTAAACTAAGCCCTCTCCACTTTGGTCACCTGCGTTATTCCCGGGCGTAACATATTAGCCCATGCCGCCTTTAGTTGCCAACACAGACCTTGCAAACGTCACGTGTCCTGTCGTCTTTTCGACGTGATGATACACACGTAAGCGCGCCTACAAGACGACACGGAAACACCCGGCCACCAAACGTTGATTCGCTGACTCATGCTAGCAATGTACATTTTCTTTTTGCAAAATGTTTTTTCCAAACCAGGCGTAGTAAAATAAACGACAAACGGACGGCGACTGTTGCTTAATCGTACGACTGTTGTCTTCGAAGACAATTATATTCTGTCTTGGTGGGCGGCCAACTGTTGGCTGAAGTATAACAATATATCAATATATCCTCACAGACATGTTGATCGTTTGCGCGCAAGGTATACAAACAACACTAGCTCGGCCTCGGACACTTCAGTCGTGTCTGACGGAGCACGAGTGTCTGCAGCCTATGAAAACCACCAATTCTGAATAGTTAGATATGCATCAGGAGCTAGGAGTTAGTGTAGGGCTCAACCAGGTTAGGGTTGTTGGCCCGTTTACTATATAGTTGTATATAGCTATATATAGCTACACCCCAAGCTTTAACAAAGGACTTGGTGAGCACTGATCACGACCGTCCGTCCATGAGGCTGTTGCTCCATCTATTCGGTATAGTTAGCTACGCTCCAGGTGTTAAATTAATAAACGTAGGCCTACCATTATGTGAACACGGATCACGAATGTCCGTCCTTAGGTTTGTTTATCCATCTACACGGAATAGTTAACTACTCTCCAAGTAGCAACGTACGACTTGGTGAGCAAGGGTCACGGCCGTTCATGCTTACTGTTGCTCATCCAACTATTCGGAATAGCTATAACTACGCTCCATGTGTTAACACACGACTTTGTGACCACGGCTCACGACCGTCCATCCGTATTTTCGTGAAAATTGTCATCAAGTTGGAAGAAATGAAATAACACCATTTTCGTAGTACACAACTAGACATTTTCGAATTACACTCGACGTTACATTTGGCACTAGGCTAGAAGAACATAAGAAAGAAGTTGAAACTATAATAACCAGACGATTCACTCGAGAAAACAGGAAAGTTTCGACTAACATCGAACACAAGTCGGCAGCTGTGTAATAGACAGAGTGCCGGAGTGATAGATAGTGAAGCAGACAGGTGTGCGCGATGGATTAAGAAGGCCACCTGGATTAGAAAGTCAACACAAACAATGAACAGAGACGAGGAGGGATACACCATCTGGCGAGCAGAGGAAGAACAGTTCCTGATGGAGGCCGCCGAAGGCAGCTGAAACGTTCAGTGAAGTCGAAAATGTATAGTTGTGTACTAAGAAAATGTTGTTATTTCGTTCATCCATATTGTTGTTCATCCATCTACTCGGGGTCGTTAGCTGCGCTCCACGTGTTAACATAGGACTCGGTGAGCGTGGGTCGCGGCCGCCCGCTCTTGGGGTTGTTCTTAAGGTTACTGGTCCGCTTGCGATGCGGCTTCTTCGTCTCGACGAGGGGATGTGTGCGGCGTAGTCTCGACGCGATAAAGGCCCGTAAACAACATAGCAGAATGCAGCAGGCGGGCACCAGCGTCAAAGTGAGCACGATAAGAACAGCGTACTTATTACCGAGGATCGGAATGAGGATCTCTGTCGTTGAGCTCGTCGGCACGGGCGTCGGCACGAAGCGAGTCGGGCTTGTCGTAGTGGAGGTCTCGGTAATGATGTCGTCGTAATTCCCGAGCGCTTCCGTCGCGTTCGCCATGTCTGCGTGTTCTGTTCCTGTGTTGCAGGTGTGCACTGCGTCTAACTACGAAAACAGATCAGAGGATCACGTGATTTAAAAGTAAAACAGGTACGTTCTTATATATATATATATATATATATATATATAGCGCAGTACCCAGTCCTCAGGGTTGCTCAAAGCGCTTTACAGTCAATTTATGTTACACTGTTATGAGTGAAGTACGTATAGTGTCCACCTCTTCGGCTTAATTCCTCATATAAACGCAACTGGAGATCTGTCAATACATACGGATGTCGGATTTGTCGCTCGTTACTGCTGGCCCGGCGGCAAACTCCGCAAAATGAGAGTTCTACTTACTTGTTCTGGTTTGAGGATGCGTTTTACAATGCTAGTAAAACAAGTGGTATCAGTTCTCGACGTAGATTATTAGTGACCGGAATGAAGCCTAACTTTACACAATTACACACTCTTGTACGTTATCGAACAACAATAGAATATACGACCAGACGCAGCCGTGTTTGACGCTATGCTCTTCCTTGAAAGAACAAATCGTCTGTAAGACGCGAAATGTCTCGGCTTCATGGTAATATTGTTACAGTCGAAATGTCGTGCGATGCCTAGTTTTCCGCATTGTCCTATCCGTCAATATTCTTGCACGAACACCGGCGTACAACACTGCCACCATCTAGAGTGACGCAAGCCAATAAAGCAATTACTTCGGACACTCCGGGTCATCTTCAATCTCGCGTAACTGGCGCTAAATTATTCACGGTTAATCAGTTATGGCATAACGATTATCCGCTACTTAGGTGACTTGTCTATGAGGTTAGTGTCGACCAGCCAACACGGTAATAAGTTTACGTCACACGAAATCACAATTATGAACATGTCCGAGTTAATTAAATAAAGCCATTGGCAAATGATCATATTCGTAATGTGCAAAGAAGACAACAATTGCAGAACACATTGCTACGCTCACAACTACATTAATTTCCAGTCACAACATGACTCACACTTGACAGGTGACCAAAGTGGAGAAGGCTTCCTTTACCCGTCCACGTACAAATGCCGTATTAGGGTTGGTCTGGTGTGCAAAAAGGGTTACGGTTAGGTTGCACGTTAGTGTCAGGTGGAAGGTATTCTTGACAAGATTGATATCAGATATTTACATGTATTTGTACGTGGAGGTGTAGCTAGGAAGCTATCTCCTACCAAAGTGGACACGATGTCGGCCGACTGGTTGCACTTTATGACCAACTGCATCCTCGGCTGCTAACGAGGTTTCTAATAATTTATGGTGTGGGAAGACACCGATGATGTAGTCATTATCTTGTGGAAATATTAATGTTATTCCGGGAGTTGTCATACTGATGCCAACGAAACTGTACTGTACTCGTGAGCTATTTTTTACTGTTAACATTCTGAAATTGCTCAACGGTGTTAATCACGACGTGTCTCTCCGCTGAATCTGACGTCTCATTAATATCGCATGTTGGCCTCCGCATTGTAGCGTGTGAACATGTAATGGACGAAACCTTGTGATGTGGCAAAAACCACTGGAAATAAATATGCTACTGTCGTGCTGATCAGTGAATGAGCTAGTAACGCGCCATCTACTTAGATAACGCTCGTGGAGTGATTTGTTTGCGTTATAAAATACCAGGCACACCGACGTGTGCTTAACGTTCATGGTGTGATTTGTTTGTGTCACATCAGGTAAACAAAACTGTGATCTACCGGTGCCACATCAGGTAAACAACACTGTGATCTACCTGTGCCACATCAGATAAACAACACTGTGATCTACCTGTGCCACATCAGGTAAACAACACTGTGATCTACCTGTGCCACATCAGGTAAACAAAACTGTGATCTACCTGTGCCACATCAGGTAAACAACACTGTGATCTACCTGTGCCACATCAGGTAAACAACACTGTGATATACCTGTGCCACATCAGATAAACAACACTGTGATCTACCTGTGCCACATCAGGTAAACAACACTGTGATCTACCTGTGCCACATCAGGTAAACAACACTGTGATCTACCTGTGCCACATCAGGTAAACAACACTGTGATCTACCTGTGCCACATCAGGTAAACAACACTGTGATCTACCTGTGCCACATCAGGTAAACAACACTGTGATCTACCTGTGCCACATCAGGTAAACAACACTGTGATCTACCTGTGCCACATCAGGTAAACAAAACTGTGATCTACCTGTGCCACATCAGGTAAACAAAACTGTGATCTACCTGTGCCACATCAGGTAAACAACACTGTGATCTACCTGTGCCACATCAGGTAAACAACACTGTGATCTACCTGTGCCACATCAGGTAAACAAAACTGTGATCTACCTGTGCCACATCAGGTAAACAACACTGTGATCTACCTGTGCCACATCAGGTAAACAACACTGTGATCTACCTGTGCCACATCAGGTAAACAACACTGTGATCTACCTGTGCCACATCAGGTAAACAAAACTGTGATCTACCTGTGCCACATCAGGTAAACAAAACTGTGATCTACCTGTGCCACATCAGGTAAACAACACTGTGATCTACCTGTGCCACATCAGGTAAACAACACTGTGATCTACCTGTGCCACATCAGGTAAACAAAACTGTGATCTACCTGTGCCACATCAGGTAAACAACACTGTGATCTACCTGTGCCACATCAGGTAAACAACACCGTGATCTACCTGTGCCACATCAGGTAAACAACACTGTGATCTACCTGTGCCACATCAGGTAAACAAAACTGTGATCTACCTGTGCCACATCAGGTAAACAAAACTGTGATCTACCTGTGCCACATCAGGTAAACAACACTGTGATCTACCTGTGCCACATCAGGTAAACAACACTGTGATCTACCTGTGCCACATCAGATAAACAACACTGTGATCTACCTGTGCCACATCAGGTAAACAACACTGTGATCTACCTGTGCCACATCAGGTAAACAACACTGTGATCTACCTGTGCCACATCAGGTAAACAACACTGTGATCTACCTGTGCCACATCAGGTAAACAACACTGTGATCTACCTGTGCCACATCAGGTAAACAACACTGTGATCTACCTGTGCCACATCAGGTAAACAACACTGTGATCTACCTGTGCCACATCAGGTAAACAACACTGTGATCTACCTGTGCCACATCAGGTAAACAACACTGTGTTATATCTGTGCCACATCAGGTAAACAACACTGTGATCTACCTGTGCCACATCAGGTAAACAACACTGTGATCTACCTGTGCCACATCAGGTAAACAACACTGTGATCTACCTGTGCCACATCAGGTAAACAACACTGTGATCTACCTGTGCCACATCAGGTAAACAACACTGTGTTATATCTGTGCCACATCAGGTAAACAACACTGTGATCTACCTGTGCCACACAAAGCAATCATCAATTATCCTCAAATTACCATCACTGCTCAGACGTTCAATAGCAAACAAACACGTAATACATTAAACGATTTAATTATAACAGATGTACAACTATCGGTGAGAGGCATGGCTAGCACATCACGGCAATGCAAACGACTGAGAAATAGAAATAATGAGTTACATATTTTGCCACAACACTGTATTAAATCACTTCCTCCGAGTCGGTCAATAATAGTTCAATACAGTAATTTTTATGGTTGGCTTTTATACATTTGGTTGAAATTATACGTAACGTATACCTGTGCCAGTGCAGCGCTCAGAACTTATATATAGCAGATACCTTTTAAGGTATGTAATATTCCTTCAGATACATTTAGCCAAACCATTGAGAAGAACACCAGTAGCATTCTCAGACCTGTGATTCTGTCTATAACAAGAACTTTTACAAATGTTCATCTGTCCAGCAGGACTTCTTTCACCTTCCTATTGCCACCCCATCTCTCGTTACCAAAGATATAACAGCCTCTTGGTAACTCGTCTATCGTTTCTTGCCCTTCTTCTTCTTGTTGCTGACACTTTGCTGCTGGCTTGAGGCCTGGGCACTGCTCTGGCTCTGCTGCCGAGTCTTCAGCTTTGGGATCATCTCTCCAAGGTACAGCAACAGCGACCTCCCTGCAGACAAAGATAGAAGTCACTTACTGTGTGTTTACTCTTACTGTGTGTTTACTCTTACTGTGTGTTTACTCTTACTGTGTGTTTACACTTAGTATGTGTTTGATGTCTTGGTACTTTAGGCATTTCTGCACATCATAAGTCATGCACATTGACAAAATAATGGGAAGACAGTGCTTGATTAAAACTGCCCCATGTTTAACCTGTTAAATATGGTCTCATGAAATACTACCAACGTAGAGCATGATTGTCTTGTGTGCCATTTGAAACAATGCAATAAACAAAATGCAAAAATATAAGTAGACAGACTATAAGTGTGCATTGAGCATGTTACCTACCACTATTTATCCACAGTTTTATACAAACAATGTTGACCTGAACATGTACTACCAGGTATTGTTTAAAACGAAATTCACTTGTTGAGTGACATAAAGTGCTGCGTTTTCTTAGGAACTCATGCATATATGACATCGTATAAGGGACTGTTTATGAACTGCACACTTCCTTCCTTCTGCATTGGACAGAATGGTAATCTAATGACTTAACTGCTATAACTAACACTGACACTATAACTCTCGTGTTGGCATGTCGAGTCTAGCATATACCGACAACTTGATCACTATGATAATAATAAAATGCACACGTGAATTACTTACGACTGGGAAACTGTTCTTTTACAGGTGTGCCATCGTCATTCTTTAGGTGGACTCGAATGCGCCCTCGAAATCGCATGTCACGTGGATCCAACTCTCTTGGGTGAGCTTTATTCTGTAAAAGGCCTTTCTTAAGTTAACAACTGAACAAACACAGGTATAAGCATGGATGTGTGGGCATTAAATAGCGCCATCAACATCTGAAGCAGTAACATATTGTGTGACAAAAGTTTGAATATCAGACGAGGTAGCAACGTAACAATGGACTCTGAATCACGAGAACCCAGGTTCAAATCCTTTTGCTGAGCCTGTCATTTCAATTAAATTTTGTTCACCGAGATATATAAATAAGGAAATAGCTACTGGTCTGGTGAACGAATAATCTTCACACAGTAATTGCAGTATGGCAGAATGCTTCACAGAGAAGTCATGTTGGTATGGGAATGGGCAGACATGCCTCTCTATGCTATATAAGAACTTGCATTTCAAAAATGTCATACACTTGTTGAATTTAATAACCTGACTAAGTACATTCAATACGATTTCACACTCACCTCTACACCTAGATTGAGACCAGTTGCTGAACACACATCCTTGATCTCTGCATATGTGGGATTGTCTACAGCCTGCAGATAAACCAGTTGCATTTCACAATACTGTAACACCAGTTCATAACCATAATAATTTCTGTCAATAATCATAACGATGATGTCAGAAAAATAACTGTTGTCATGATGCATGAATCATGTCCCACATGGTATACATTAAACATTGTTTTATGTCAGACTCTTCTAATACAGTGAAAGATGTAACCTATGAATACATTATAATAGATTAATGGATCCAAATTAATAATTATGTTATCAATCAGTATTGTTTAACCCTTATTAATCAACACTGTTTAACCAAACAATTGTTATCCCTTTCAGAATAATTTGTTTGTAATCACCAAATTTGCTTTAACTAGTACAGATACGTACTGTTTTGAGAATTTAGTTTTGTAGTTATTATCTAGGGTCGGGCACGGATGTTATTATAAAAATTTTACTTTTGATATAATACAACTTTTTAATTAATGACTTCAATCTAATAATTTTACATCTGTAGAAGGACATTAACATATATTATAAGTCTACCAAATATTAGATGAATGTGAATGATACTTTTCAAGATATCTTATTTTGAAAATGGTGAAATGTATTGTTTTGGCAGTTTGGCACCTGGCAATAGACAAGCACAAGAATTAAAATATATTAATTAGGCAAAAAAAGGGAGATAAATAATTTGATATGTGGACAATAAAACAAGTTTCATTAAGCTATGTCATGTTGTTTGGTTTTTATTTGACTATTTGTGACTGGTTTTCCTTTCCCTGATTGCCTGGAGTCAGGGAAAAATGTCAAAACTAAAACTTCTTGTACTGAAATAGATCTGAAATCAGAACACCCATTACAACATATTAATGTTGTAATTTGTAACGTACATTTATTAGAGTTAACTTTTGTAACAGATATAGCTTACTTTGTACAAGTACAATTATTTATAAAATAATATTAAACTGAACTATCTGTAATCGCATATTTAACACAAGCACTGCTTCTTTGTAAATTTGGATATTCGTTTTAAAATATATTATTGTACATTACAATATTATTTGGTAACATAACAAAAGGAACAACCGAAATACCTTTGTATCAAAATTAACTGAATTATGTGGTCGTCGATCTTGACAGCACGTTTAACAAGATTTAACAAGATTGCCACCCAAAGAATTAACTCTAGGTGGCAGGTGGACAAGGAAGCCCTTTGGCTTATCGAGAGTCCGACCTTTTTATCTATGTGTATCCCGCCCGTCTGAGGTATGTGTCGGTTTTATTTTTAAACATATTCACGCTACTAGCACCCACACAATCAGCAGGTAATTTATTCCATTCATTTAGTCCTTTGTGAAAATGAAAACTTTCTTATATCCAATCTACTCTGCTCCTTTGCTAATGTAACTTCATGTCCTCTAGTCCTTCTATCTTTCTTAACTGAGAAAAAAATATTTCTATCAATATTTTCATAACCCTTCAATATTTTAAACACTTCTATCTGATCTCCTCTCAATCTCCTGGTCTCTAGTGTTGTTAAGCCGCATTTTTTTAGGCGTATTTCGTAACTAAGATCCCTCAGTTTTGGTAACATTTTAGTTGCTCTCCTCAGAACTCTTTCTAGCATATCTATGTCCTTCCTGCGATATGGCCTCCACGCTTGAATACAATATTCTAAATGAGGCCTAAATATTGTTTTGTACAGCGGTATTATTAGCTCTTTTTCCTAATACGTTATGTTTCGTCTAATTAATCCAAGGATTTGATTTCCCTTTGAAGCCGCAATTCCGCACTGTTCTGAAACCTTCATATCAGCACTAATGGTTAACCCTAAGTCCTTTTCTTTTACAGTAGTACTTAGTACAGTACCCCCCACTGTATATTCTACCTCTTCGTTCCCATGTCCTGTGTGTAGGCATTTACATTTCCCAAAATTGAACAGCATTTGCCACTTTTCAGACCATTTGATCAACCTGTCAAGATCATCTTGTAAATGCAGTCTATCTGTGCTGTCACTTTTAATCCTTCTAAACACTTTTGTATCATCCGCAAATTTCAACACCCTGCTTGTTATTTCATCATCCAAATCGTTGATATATATTAAGAATAATATAGGTCCTAATACTGATCCCTGTGGTACCCCACTCAATACCGATTTCCAGTTTGAAGCCTCCCCATCAACTACTACACGTTGTCTTCTGTCAATCAGCCATTGTTCTATCCAGTTTATTATACCATTTCCTATGCCATGGGCCTTTAGTTTAAGCAGTAATCTTTGATGTGGTACTTTGTTTCGAAAGCTTTTTGAAAATCTAAGTAGACGATATCTACTGGTAATCCCTCATCTACCCACTTAGTGACGTCTTCCAAAAAACATAACATATTTGTTAAGCATGACCTCGCTTTTAAAAAACCATGTTGAGATGGGTTAATCAAGTTTTGTTTAACAAGAAAATCCACCATGTGATCTTTAATTAGTCTTTCTAATAATTTACAAATCACTGATGTTAAACTCACTGGTCTATAGTTCTCTGATTTGTTTCTCAAACCTTTTTTGAATAACGGTATAATGTTTGCTTCTTTCCATTCTAAAGGAACCACTCCCTCTTCTAATGACAAGTTGAAAACTGTTGCAAGCGGTATGCTAATTTGTTCTACAATTTCCAATAGTAGTTTGGGTGGAATACCATCCACTCCAGGTGATTTATTATTCTTCATAGCCCTTATTTTCTTAGCTACCATTTCCGGGGTTACAATTAATTGTCCTAAATAGTCTGAATCTGCCCCCTTGAACTTAGCCTCTGGTACTGGCAGTGAACTAATATCTTCCCTGGTAAACACTGAACTAAAGTACTCATTCAGGTCTTCTGCCATTAAGAATCCCTCTGATATTATATTTCCAGCACTATCTTCTAGAGGACCGACCTTATCTCGAACTTTCTGTTTGCTTCGAACATACGCATAAAAACTCTTGCTGTCATGTTTTATATTACTAGCTAATTGTTGTTCATAGCTTCTCTTTGAATTTCTAATTTCAGCTGTAGCTTGGTTAAGAGCTTCTTTATAACTGTTGTAGTCTTCATCATTTCCACTACATCTATATGACTTCCACATCATTTGTTTATACTTAATTTTTCTAATGGCTTCTTTTGATAAGTGTTTCTTTTTGGACCGTTTTCCTTGTTTTTTGAAGGGTACAAATTTATTGACTATGCACTTAATTTCACTCTTTAATATATTCCAGCATTCTGTTGCCGTCTTATTTTTCAGTGTGTTATTCCAGTCTATCTTTGCTAAATATTTCCTCATGTCCTTATACCTTCCTTTGTGGAAATTTCTCCTATACTGCTTTTTACTATTCCTTTCTGATTTTACTTTGATGGTAAAATGTATCTGGTTGTGATCGCTACTCCCCAGTGGCTCACACATCATATGTTGTAGATCATGGATTGTTTTAGAAGCCTACAAATTTTATTTCAATGCATGCAATAGCAAGGTCTGGTGTACAAATTGAAATACGGTCAATTTCACTGAAAAATGTGTGCCCAAGCCTATACTACTTTTACACAATTATGCTATCTAGATGAAACAGCTGTGGTCCGTACCTTTGATTTTGGTATAACGCGACCTTGTGCGATGGTCTTCTTGCTATTGATGTAGGCTGGGTAGACACAGATCCACCTAATTGTAAGAAACAGTACATCCAATGACATGACGGTAAGATCAAAACATATGTCAATCTTGACATTTAAAAGATTTGTTTACCACTTGCCCATCGAGCAACTGATCATGACATTCTGATGTTCAGTGAAGATAAGCCTCAACTATTTGACAAGTCCTAACAGATTATGTTTGTTTTACAAGATAATGCCCTCGTGAACACTGCATTGTGTGCCTCATCCCATTTTCTAGACAGAACCATTTTCCCATGTTCATATTTATTCACTGCTGCTTTAAACTATGCTTGTCAATATTCCACTTATCTTGCAGTTAACTGCCGTGTTTCTGGTCTGCTTTTAGCAAATAAGATCTACAAGTACTAGTCTTAGGTCATTGTATTCATCAGGGGCACGATATAGTGTCCAGTAAACGAAAGTTGAAATGGATGTCAAATGTCCATGTTCGTTTCCAATCTATGTTTGTAATGCCGCTAAAAACAGACCAGAAAAATGGCTAGTTAACTGCAAGGCAAGTGGAATGCCATGCAGTGGCTTAATTAGCATTATTCAATTATGCAAATCTACATAGTCGTTGACGGCATTATAATAAACAATAATAAAACATGTTGTGTCAAAACTTCGGTAATGCTGAGTGTTATGTTTAATCGGGCATGTGCTACACTGACTGTGCTTGCGTAAATTCTACTTGCCCTGATGAGCAAAAAGGTCACTATATATATACTTCCTTTCCATTAGGTGAAAAGCTATTTATAATGTTGTCTAAAATTTAGATCTATTTGTGTTAATTCCATCATTCCATATCATCTTGGGCATATTTACATGATAAAAATATTACTTCTTAGCAGTTTGTTAAGTTACCACGCAGCTGAAGCCTAAATAGTATGAATGAATTAAAAGTTTATTCAACAACTTAATACAATTGCACAGTATTGTGTACTTCTGCTGCTGTTGAAGGGACGTAGGTGAAATTGTGTGACTTATGATCGAGGGTGCTATGCCTTCTCGAAATAAAACATGTGGTAAATACAAATTATAAGAGATGTAAATTACAAAGAAACAGTCACAATTCATTTACAAAGTTTTCATCAACCTGTACTGTTAGCACTCATTTCAACCATGTGATATGAGCCTCAAAAGTTATTACATAATGTATTAATGGCGAAACTGAGCACAGCCACAGGTAGGTACATTACCAAAAAATTCAAAATTGATATATAATCATTTAATCACTTCTATGTGATAGTGTATGCTATGTAGTTTACAACCCTTTTTGAATTATCTCTATTATTAACAAAGTAAATCCACTTTTTAGTGTCTGAAAAAAGGGTCATTGTGTCTATAGGATTCATGTCCATTTCTTGTAATCTGGAGCTTGTGCAGACTGTGCTGCCATCATGTGGCACTGAATATAGGCAAAACATTACATAATCTGTATATTGTAAGATATTGAAGTAAAGTAAAATGTTATGACCCAAAAATTTTGACCTTGTACTGTGACCTTGACATGACCTAGTTATTTGACCTTTAATGACCGTTGACCTATATATGTTGACAAGTGACCTAATTAAATGATTCTGTGTGACACATGGGCTTGGTATGTTTATAAAGTGTTGGAATGGAACATTTATGTACACATTGACTATAAAGTAGCATATTAAAGCATGAACAATAGTGAGGTAACTTGTTTTAAAAAATGACCTTTGACCTAATTGCCTGTATGAATGTGCAATTTATTTTAAACTAATAATTATGGTATGTTGTGCTAGCAAATTAAAAGTAACTAAATGTTTAACCTTGACCATAATAGCATATGACCTTGATACGACCTAGATAATTGACCTTGAATGAGCACCGATTTAATTATGTTGACAAATTACTTAGTGTAACACATGGACTTAGTAACTTTATAAATCCTTGTAATTTATCACATCTACATATTAACCATAATTTTTGGGATAAAATGGCATATTAAAGTGTGAACCATTAATGATTAATTTATTTAAAAAAATTGACCTCTAACCATGTTGTCTATATTATTAATGTCCAATTTATTTTTACTTAATAATTATGGTATGTTGATCAAAATGAAAGTTCAACTACTAACTGTTGACATTGGGCATTATTTGACTTGTTTGTAAACAACCATTGTTGTGAAGAAACACAACAGCATTGCTTGAATTTAACACAATTTATTATGCATTCCAAGATCTGTATAATTTCCTGTATAGTTCAATGTCATGAAATGTTCACAGTACAATGCAAAGGTCAGTACTACAACAATGATACTTAATTGTTTTGTTCATTAATGTCTCACACATCAACATGAAGTAATGTTAACATGTTGTTCACAGTATGCAGCCGACAAGTAGACATTGAAAACAACTGAAACAGCAGAAGTACAATAACTATTGTCAACTTCAATGCACATACAGGGAACTATAGAAGGAGGAACAGAGTACATTGCCGACTAGTGTAGATATAATCAGTTCACTGTTTCATATCATATATCCATGCAAGTGAAGTGTACCAATGTTCACAGGACACTGTTGGTCGATTGTAGATAAAATCCGTTCAATGCGTCATACAGCAATGCAAGTGAAGCGTGCCAATGTTCACAGGACACTGTTGGTCAAGTACTGTTACTCTTCATACATTTGCAGCAGAATCCTTCAACATGAAATAGAGGAAAACTGTATTAATGTATGTGTGTGATACAAATTAATGCAGTACCACTAGTGTTAATAAACATAAGAGTGTATTAAAAAAATAAAATAATTAAATTGGTGTCACTGGACTTTGTTTTTGTGTAAGTAATCTTACACTAAAAATTATTAAGACAACTATTAAAAAGCTGGCATTGAGTACGGTTGTATTACAATAATTAAAATATCATGGCAACATTTTAATTACTATTTCTTATTTTAAACAATAATAAATGTTAAATTAAATGGACATAATTAAAAAAGTGCTGATGGCACTGGATTTCATATTAAATGTTTTAATCTTGCAGTAGGTGATAATTTCAAAGATTCCAAGATGGAGTCAAATCCATTGATCCTAGCCCATCCCTCACAACAGCCAATTACGTGGCAGGTCAGTGCCCACGTGGCACAAGTAGCCCAATCACGATCACGTTTCTATTTAAATACCAGATATATGCAATAATCCATTTTTGCCTGCCGTGCCTGGCCTTAAATTAGAAAACTAATATATTCAGTTATTTGAAAAAATAATGAATACCATGCAACACTTACATATCAATAGTTACTTTTGTGCACAGAACATGTTAGGATTTAGGTGCAAACAGTTTGGATTGCGTGGATTTTGCATCGTAGGAAATGGCGTACAAATGTTGGATCGATGCAGTCTACGACTACGCTCACATTCTCAGGCCCAGTGCTACATTTGTAAATCAGTTTAAAACTATGATTATTTTCACGATTGCTTGAAACGCATACAGTTTAACCCGCATAGCAAAAATTTTATGATTTGCATAGCGCGCGCCAGTACATCATAATTATGCAACGCCAGCGTGGCGTACGTGCCGCTGAACCGGTCGTGCGCAGGCTACAAACTACGCATTTCAACTTCGAACGCCGAACAGCGTGCGACAGGCCTGTTTTTCCACGAGCGATTGCACGCTCCCACGGGGGTCCACAACCATAAAATGCATATCATATGAAGGCATATGTATTTATAAAAGGTTGAAACAGGATACTAACGGGATGAAAATCTATTATACCATATTTTTAAACGATTGTTTACAACATCAAAGTTAGAATCCACCTACCTCGCTTATCGTGCTCGGAAAACTCCCGCGAAACTGGCTATGACGTAGATCAGTCTTTCATTGGTTCATGTGATCATCAAAATACGACGTAAATTCATTTGCATAATGTTGCCAAGCGATTTTGGGGAATCCCCCAATCTCGGCGGGAGCAGTAGCAATGGCGTCCAAAAGCGTCACAGGTTTCAGGTCTAGAATGCGGGACAAATTTACGGTGCTGTCCCTAGCGGAATGTGATGTACCTACCACAGGTGAGGTAAGGACCCCGGATTCTACACTTCTTCTTCTTCCGGTAATCCACTACCGTCATTACTGACGACTTCGTGGATGGTGTGGTGTTTGTTGCGTGCGCCAGGTGTGCAGTGCTGGTTGTAATTGTTTATAAAATCATGTGCGAGTGCAAGTTAAAAACAACAGAGGTCACTCTTAGTTAGACTTTGTTTGTGGCAGTGTTGGCAAGGCACTGCTTGAAAGCATCTAGGGAGGGAGATTGAACTGATTGGGCGGTTAGGTTATTCCAGGGTACTATTGTGGCTATAAAAAAGGAATGTTGGAAAGCCTGTGTTCGGGAACGTTGAACCATTAATTGGAACGGATGTCCTCTGCGCCCCTCAGTTAAGAGTTCTGTGGCGCAGTGGGTACGGGCTGGCTTTGTGTAAAGGCTGGCATGGATGTCGACTAGGCCGTTTTGAATTTTGTACATCATGTTAAGCCTCGCAAGACATCTGCGCTGTTCTAGGGACTGCCATTGCAATTGGTGGAGCATGGAGGTTGGGCTGCTGCGGCGCCGCCAGTCACCATAGACGTATCTGGCAGCACGCCTCTGTACCATCTCTAGTTTGTCGATGTTTCGCTTGGTGGCAGGGTCCCAGGTGGCAGAAGCGTACTCTATTGTTGGTCTGACGTATGTCTGATAACAGTATGATTTAACTGGTCTAGGGCAGTTGCTGGTGTTTTGGTTAAGGAAGGCAAGGGTGCTATTGGCTTTCTTAGTGATGGCGTCCACATGGTGGTTCCAGGACAGTTTGCTATTGATGTTAACGCCTAGGTACTTTGCTGTGTTTTGTAGGTGTTCTCCTGTAGACGCTGCCACTTGCCTAGCTTTCTGCTGTTTTGATTTGGGGATGTGGTCTATGGCTAAGGCTAATTTGTGGTCATGAATGAAGTATTCTGAGGGGATAGGTTTAGTTTTGTTGGTGATTCTTAAGATTTTACATTTGTCTAGGTGGAAGCTCATGAGCCATGTCTTCTCCCATTCCTGGAGCCTATTGAGGTCCTCCTGCAGGCGCACTGAGTCTTCCACGCTGCTGATTCTGCGATACAGTAGACTGTCATCTGCATACAGTTTGATGTCACGCAGTTTGGTATGTCGTTGATATAAACTAGAAACAGCAGCGGTCCTAACACAGTGCCCTGCGGGACGCCTGATAGCATGGGGGTCTCTTTGGAAGAGCTTCCATTCACTACTCTCTGTGTCCGGTTGTGTAAGAATGATTCGATCCATTCTAGGATGTTGCCCTGGACCCCGTAGTATTTTAGTTTTAGTATGAGTCTGCGATGAGGCACTTTGTCGAACGCCTTGCTGAAATCAAGGAGTATACAATCCATTTGGCCCCCCTCATCGAGTGTGTGAGCTAGATCATGTAGGGTTCCTAGAAGCTGTGTCTCTGTGGATCGCTTCTTCCTGAAGCCTTGCTGGGCATCTGTGAGGATGTTGTGGTTATCAAAATGTGTCATGATGTGGGAGCGGACTATGTGTTCAAGGAGTTTGCATAAGACAGAGGTTAGGGAGATGGGGCGGTAATTTTCAGCTTTCCCTCTGTCTCCCTTTTTGAATGCTGGTACTATGTTTGCTTTTAGCCACTCAGATGGGGTGTGTTGTTGAATGGAGGCCTGGAATAGGAGGGTTATTGCGGGGGATAGCTCATCGGCAGTTTCTTTCAACACTCTGGTGGGGATCTCATCAGGTCCTGTAGCTTTGTGGGTTTAATCCAACCAGGAGCTTGTTCACTCCTTTAACGGTTATGTTTATGTCTGGTAGTGTGGGGTATGGGCTGGGGCCTAGGCTGGGTAGGGGGCCTTCTGGTTCTTTTGTGAATACCGATGAGAACTGCTCATTTAGTATATCGGCTTGTGTTTTATTATCACTATGTGTCTGACCATCTCTCTTAAGGGGGGATACTCCAACGTTGTCACTGCGCTTTGATTTGACATAAGTCCAGAGCTTTTTCTTAGCACTGGAACCTCCATCTGTGATTAGGCCATTGACATAGCGGTCGTGTGCTTGTCTACAAGTGCGCTGTAGCTCGTTTTTCAAGCTGCGGTATCTTTCCCATTTCTGGGTTTGTTTGGCTTGAGTGTATGCTCGCTGCTTACGTTTTGCTAGCCGCTTGATTTGTGCGTTTACCCATGGTTGGTTGCGTCTAGTTGAGGTCATCTTAGTTGGAACGTGCCTGTTTGTAAGGGATTTCAGGCCTGTTTTTTGAGACTCCCATATCTCTTCCACTGGTGATTCTGCTGAGAATTTGTCAAGGATTGATGATGACAGTCTGGCGGCTTCTGCCTTTATTTCTGTGATGTTTACTTTGGACCAGAGGAACACTTTTCTCCTGGTTGGTTTGGTGCGTGTGACATTAGCTGTAGCTTCAAGAAGGATTGCTGCATGGTCACTCACGCCGACTATGTCCTCAATTCGGCTTACAAGGCATGGTCTGTTTGTGAAAATTAGATCTAAGCAGTTTTTTTCTCGAGTGTTTACGTGGACTATTTGATCCAAACCTAGGTCGGCTTTCATATTCAGAAAGAGCTCATTGATGGGTTTGGGATACCGAACTTTGTAAGGGGCTGGTTTGGTGGAGTCAGTTAGCCAGTCAATGTCGGGCAAGTTAAAATCGCCGCATACCCAGAATGTAGCTCTGGGGTTTGATTGCATGAGGGAGGCAATGGTCTCTCTTACGTATGTGGCCATAGCGACGTCTCTGTTAGGGGGCCGATAGACGCCGACAACAATTACTGCCATACTGGTGGTTGGTTGTGTGGCATTTTGATTTTGCATGCTGATATTTCGCTTCCGGTGTGGTTTTCGTTTGTTATAGGGATTTGAATATCGAATCACGCTGTAACAACATCATGCCAAAAATATCCTATATTATAATATGGTCATGGACTACCGTGACACATCTATCGACACCGTACATCAAACGGGTACCGCCTCACACTTCACAGTCGCTAGACTATGGCCATCGGGCGATAAAACAGAACGGGAAAACATATTGTTGTTCATTACTAAAGGTAGGACTTGGTATCCGTATATCTGCAACATCCTATTTATAACTACAATTATACAGAGTAAAAGTAGCTTAACCATTCACTATAAACTCACCTTTCTCGCTCAGAATGTTTATAATCTGGATTCCAAGGCCTGGCCAAACTTGGTGACGCGGCCATCATGATTGGAAGTTGTCGCCAAACAGTGATACAATGACATCACATACGCGCAACAATGTTTTATGTCTTATCGCAACATTTTCGTTTGTATTACGGGTGGTTGCACACATTTATAAAATAAATAAAAAAACGAACGCATGTTATTACGCATGGGTACGACGGCAAGAATAAAGTGGCGCGACCTAACGAGTGAAACTTGTATCAATGCACATTTATGTTATTGCGGATATCAGCTAGAACAGTGCAGAGTAGGGGTGTCTCTTGTAGCAGTGTCACGTCAGTTAAATCATATTAAGCTGCCCGTTTTATTCTTCATTTTGTAATTTGCACATCTGGAGAATTCATTGCACCTAGGGCTATATCTAGTCTCCTTTCCATGTATTAATTTCAGTGCTGCGTACATGGAGTATTGTACGTGATTATGCTTCTGTGTGAAAATTATGATCACTTGATTGGCAATATTCACATTATCTCAAGTCCCACACCACACACTGAGGGGACTTGGTGGTAGTTTCTAAACAGCTAGTCATTTACGACACAGAAAACTTAAGGGAATGCTCCTTAAACATCATGTACCCGGTAGATGGATCTACAATGCGTATTCAAAACTCATTATGTTCGTTGGTAAATTAAAAATGGATCCATGTGCCAAGAATAATTTAGCGATTAACATATTAAATGCCAAAGTGACATACATATTACTAAATAAGTAAATATTGCTCATGTCGCACATACACTTCTTAAAAACAGAAGGATAACTTTAAGCAGGTAAATTCAAACAGCTACATCGGTGTCAAAATCCAGACTTATGGACTATGCTGATTAACCACGTAGAAGTAGAAGCAATTGTCAGGAACACTAGTATTTTACACATTGCACATATGCAGCAATGCAAAAGAAATAATAATTAATTTAGCAGCATACATATATTAAGTATTTGAGGTGATTGGGATTAGGTTGCTGACCTTTCTGACAATACAGCATTCACTTTGTTTTATGATTTATAAGTGTCAGGTTACCATATATTAAAAATCACTACTGTAGATTCCTTGGCAATAGTTATAATCAGCATAATTATACATATTATAAAGATGCACATACCATATAATGAAAAGTAAAAATACAAATAATAATGACTAAGTTATATCTTAAATTAAGGTAAACTACTAAGTGTTTTACTTCAGCAGGCTAGGTAAATGATAGGGTAAATATAATTTATCATGGTGAACAAGTCAATACAAAATCTTTGATGAAATCCAGAGCAATGTGACACGTTCAACTCCAAACAAATAATTCAGAATTTTAGATGATAGATACCAGATATAACATTTATAGTGTTATGAATGGTTGGAAAAAAGACCAAATCACAATCTGACACAATAAGATGTTTAATATTGGTGCAAACTGTAAACATATGACCTTTAAAACTGGTCCTGTGATCAGGTATAATACTTCACAATCTAAAATAAAATATACATACTCTGGGTACACAGCATTATATGTGTATATATAAAATAATATATTCAAGTCAGAGAGATGGTCACCACCATATGAAATTTGTCTTCCAACTCATTGGATTGTTTGCCCATTTAAAAAGAAATAGGCTAGATAATCAGTAGCCATAAACATTACAGTCCAATTAATACATGTACAGTTATACATTTTTAAACCTAAATAAATAATGACCTCTACAAAATAAAGTGTAAAAGAAAAACCTCTAAAAATAGCCAGCTGTACCAACTATATGATACAACTTTATTAACCAATCATCTTAGCACAGCCAGATCAGATGATTATTTCTCATAAATCAACACTACTATGTATGTTAAACTAATGAAAGGTAGGTTCGCACATAGTGCAGTATCCAATCGTTAGGACTGCTCAGAGCACTTTACACATCATTCGCTGGCAGGACTGTTCAACTGAACAAAATCTCGACTTCTCCGGGAAGTTTTCAGCCATACTGCAATTACTGCACAAAGACTATTTGTACACAGATTCAAAATCTGTAGCCAGGTACTCATTCACACAGCGTACTGGTGCAATGTGGAGTGAACGAACTTGCCGAATGTACGATACGGCAACAAGAGGATTCAAATTTGGAATCTCTTGACTGACAGTCCAATGTTCTAGTTACTATGCTACAGTGTACCACACATTATATATGTCAGTGTAGTCCAAACATCTAACAGTCAGCTCTATGTACTCTGTCTATTGGTATCAGCAATAATTGAAATTGCGCCACGTTTTGGAAAGACACAATATGATAATGAACAATGATAACTATTTAAAAATACAGACCACCTCTTATTTCTGGCAAAAGCCTTTGACAGACTTCTCGTAAACCTGACCCCGAAAATATATATGAAATAAGGGAGTGACCGTTAAATCTCGCGGGGATGGGCAATTTTTGGAAAACATTCCTGTCCAAGACATAATAAAAAATATTCCTGCTCCAACATCTCAGAAAAAAAATTTGGGCCATCCTATTTTTTAAATCTTAACTCCCAACTGGCCAACATACAGTGAACACACATATGAGAGAAATGTTGTGGAAACACAGATACAATCAATTAGATAAATAACCTGGCATCAATAATACAGCTATCGCATTACTGTTCTAGATATCTAAACAAATATTATATTCAATAGAGAAGCAACACCTATTAAAGTCTATCTGAAATTGTAACCAGGAACACATTTTGAATGCCACCTGTACACATTCTCTATGGTGCTTACATATTTATATTTGTCTAACGTTGGATTAAAGCATAGATTGAAATAAAGAACTTTTTGGATGTCTACAAATACATACATGACAAACTACATCAGCATTAGTATAAACGCTCATGTATGTATATGTCAACACCCACATATTCAAAATTTGTGTTCCATAACTTCATAAATATAAACAATCTTCAAAATATGCTGAAAAGTAAAAAATATTTGAGATCATGCTGTTTAGCTTGGGGCAAAACTGGGTTAACGCAAGGTGGTATCGTCATCGCAATGAAGGAAGGTGGTATCGTCATCGCAATGAAGGAAGGTGGTATCGTCATAGCAATGAGGCAATGTTTGATCATCCAGTGTAAACTATGCATTGCTGTGTTATAAGTTCACAATGACATCGTTAGAACTTGTCCTACTTTGAAACAACATCACAAGTGACATCCAAAAACCTGGACCTTTTTTACTGACATAGCAATCATCTCATTATGGTAACAATATTGCCTTAGTCAACAGAGATTTAAATACATTATAGAACAAACGTCTTATGACAAATTTTACCTTGCTATGTACCACACATTTCAATCAACAGCAAAATGCATAAAACCTGTGAGAGCTTAATGAAGTGATGCCATGTGGTCCAGAGTGATGTGCAATCCCTTCTCTGGAATCACCTCAGCCGGCCATGTCTATATAGCGTAGGGGTCGGTTGGATTCCGTGGTTGTCGTCGCCCACACGGAAACAGCCACATCCACAATGGCCTTGAGCCACACAGGTCTCTGTGCGCATTCATACAGCTCTTGGGCTGTGGCCTGCAACACAGAAGTGAACGATTCACTCCTAGTTTCCTAGTTGTTTCCAGCACTCGGCAACGTTCTATTAACTGACTAGTCTGTATATCTGTGGTTACAATGTTATGATCTTATGAGGACTCATTCAACTAGCCAGCCTTTTTCAGAACATTATCGCCAAGTCGACCTTTTTATGCTGTCACTGAGGATGCTTGTCGTCATCAGTGGTTCTTTTACGTCCCAAATTGAGACGGGACCGACATTAACGTGTTTTCCGAGTCACGAGATATTCACATTCTTATGAGTCATAAGCCAGATTTTGCTCTTTAAAATCAACTTTGCTCCTAAACAATGATGTTGGACAATGACACTTTTTTTACACCAAAATGCATATCTGGGACATGTTTGTGTTGTAGGGATGTGTCACGGAAATAGTGTCCTCACTGATATGGCAATGGCGGCTTATTGATGAAGGATCTTTGTACATTATTGTATGTTATGTGTACTGTTAATGTATGTTATGTGTACTCTTGTTCCATGTTTAATATGTACCATCACTGTGTATTGTCAATGTATGTTAGTGCTTAGTCGCCAGGTGACAGCACCGCTGTAGCCACCTATTGGTAGATGCTCCCACCAACTAGTCTTGTCTCGTCTTGCCGCTAGGACATGTATAGTGACTGGTTGAGACATGGAGCTAAAAACGTGTATCGTTGTTAACTCTCCGTGTTCGGAGTCCATTATTATAGTAATGTGCAGACTCACACTAGTACTATATGCGTGATGGCAAACATATACAGTGTATAGTACACAACAATTTTGAAAGTTTCTCAAATTTAACAGCAGATTCTGTTTAATGATAGATTTTTCTTACGAGTTCATTATCTTAATGAAATAGTCTCCATGTCAAAGATAGCGTTCTCAACTATACGCAGTGCTAACGTATTATTACATTGTGCTTGTTATGGGCTCATGTTTATATAATTTATTATGTTGTAGCATGATTCATAAATAAAGTACTGAATGTTATTAAACATAATTATTATTACTTCCGCTCTCTTTTCTTTATCAATATAATCCAGAATCCATTATATTTATTTAGTGAATTGTATTATAACAAACTGTGTTTGAAATAAAGTTACTGCAGTTTGTTTATGATACAAATGTGGCCCAATGTATTTATTTTCCAGCTTATGAATCTAATTTGTAGTACCTTTCCTGTAGTTACTAATGCATGGTAATGAATATACGTACATGTGCTTCATAACCTGTGGTCCCTTCACCATCCAATCGTGACTAATTTGCATTATTTCAATGGTTGTTTGATCCTGTAACAGAATTATATTATTCATCTTTAATCACCTACAATGTTAAGACCTATTCCTTTAGGGTTCACTACTAGCTGCTAGTAGTACTAGTAGTCAGTACTTGCTCAAAATAGCTAGTAACTAGCTGTTAGGAGCTCAGAGCTAGTAAAATATATATACAAACCTAGTAAACGCTTCAAGTTTATACGCAAATGATATGTCAAATTGCACATCTACTTTGTTTCGTATTGTTATTGTATGCCTAAGAATGCAAGAACTTGAAATGTAAAAAAATGTTCAACATCAATAAACCATTTGTCTAGATATCTTTTTATAGTAATAATGTCATAGGGAGAGAGAGAGAGAGAGAGAGAGAGAGAGAGAGGGGGGGGTGAGAGAGAGAGGGGGGGAGAGAGAGAGAGAGAGAGAGAGAGAGAGAGAGAGAGAGAGAGAGAGAGAGAGAGAGAGAGAGAGAGAGAGAGAGAGAGAGAGAATAGGAGGGAAGCTGGGTGGCAGCAAGGAGAGAGGGCGAATGAGGTAAGAGAGGACAGGGGAGGGAGATGTTACATACCAGCATGAGACCGATGCTCTGAGAGATGAGTAGACCCATACTGCTCATTGCCATTAGTCCTCCCATGATGGTTGATGCTATGACAAGTGCCTGACCATGCTGTATCACAAACGAATCCTGCAACATTGTATACAAAACATAACCACTCTGACTATCTGATGTGTAAGTAACAGTGTTAGCCTATGCAAGCACAATGCCAGACATGCAGACATGAGAGGTTACCTATAGACACACACCAAATATGTTGGTTATAATAATAATAATATTTATTCATCCTAAAAACTGTACAATTCGATTAAAACAATATACACAGTGTATATACAAACTACTGTGTACATAAAACAGCAAGCAATGAGCACAACTCATCTATAGATAAAAAAGAAGTGCTACCCACATTAGCTATGGTCCCTAACACGTATTTTGTTAAAGATACTTTGCGAACTAGTTGCTTATCTAGCCCCTCCTGGTAATGGTGTTGAATCATCATAAAAATGGTTAAACTTCCTACTAAAGCACGTCATGGCATCAAGTTTAAGTTTGAACAAGATTAATTGAAGATTTTAGACATATATGAACAACTAGAAAAGGACTTAGGGTTAACCATTAGTGCTGATATGAAGGTTTCAGAGCAGTGCGGAATTGCAGCGTCAAAGGGAAATCAAATCCTTGGATTAATTAGGCGAAATATAGCGTATAAGAAAAAAGAATTAATAGTACCGCTGTACAAAACAATAGTGAGGCCTCTTTTAGAATATTGTATACAAGCATGGAGGCCATATCGCAAGAAGGACATAGATATGCTGGAAAGAGTACAGAGGAGAGCGACTAAAATGATACCAAATCTGAGGGATCTTAGTTACGAAATACGCCTAAAAGAATGTGGTTTAACAACACTAGAGACCAGGAGATTGAGAGGAGATCAGATAGAAGTGTTTAAAATATTGAATGGTTATGAAAATATTGATAGAAACATTTTTTTCTCAGTTAAGAAAGATAGAAGGACCAGAGGACATGAAGCTACATTAGTAAAGGAGCAGTGTAGATTAGATATAAGAAAGTTCTCATTCTCACAAAGGACTGTAAATGAATGGAACAGATTATCTCCTGATTGTGTTGGTGCTAGTAGCGTGAATATGTTTTAAAATAAAATTGACACACACCTTAAAAAGGCGGGATACATGTAGATAAAAAGTATTGGACTCTCGATAAGCCAAAAGGCTTCCTTGTCCAACTGCCATCCAGAGTAATTTTCTGGATGGCAATCTTGTTAAATCTTGTTAAAACTAAATGCAGGGGTTAGGCCATAATTAAAATGTTTATTCCAGAAAATCTTAACAACAACAAAAGCTTATTAAACTTCTTGACATCCACTTTGCAACTCACCCAAGAACAGTTTTGCTTGAATTCATCTACATTTGAACCTTGCTTTACGGTCACCTCAATAATACAGCCATCTCACAATTATGGTCACCTCGGTAATACAGCCACCTCACAATTATGATCATCATGGTAATACAGCCACCTCACAATTATGGTCCCATTGGTAATACAGCCACCTCACAATTAAGGCCACCTTGGTAATACAGCCACCTCACAATTAAGGTCACCTTGGTAATACAGCCACCTCATAATTATGGTCACCCTATGGCAGTGCAAAATTGTTTTCATATACAGTAAAGTACAGGAAATTAATCCTGCTAATATGGTCACCTTGCTATTGAGGACACTTTTGCCCAGTCCCAAGCATGACTTTAATAGAGAGGTTCCACCGTACTTCTCAATAAATAAACAAGATTAAAAATGACAACTAGATGAACTTTGCAAATACAAAATATGGCTATTTGATAGTCTTTAACCATATAATTTACTTAAGGCTGCTGTTGACGAGCAAAATGAGTTACAAAGTCAGCCCGCAGTAGCCCGCATGTAGAAATGACTAGCCCACAGACCACCCCGCAGTGATCTGGCCCACAGCCCGCTCTGCCCCGCACAAACCGAAACTTAACCCACACCGCACCGCAACAAATAAAAAAACCTGGGGGTCCCCACGGATTGCGGGCTAAAACCCACCCTGCACAGAGCTTTAGTACATGTGACGTATGACGTCATTGTACATGTGACGTATGACGTCATCGTACATGTGACGTATGACGTCATCGTACGTGTGATGTATGACGTCATCATACATGTGAGATAGTTCGTAATTCACCTCATCTTGATTGATGGTGTCCTGGCCTGTCTGATCCATGTAGCTTGCTTTATTTATCATGTTCTTCTGTTGACATCCTTGTTCACTATTTTCGCTCCCTCCCAGTCTATGATATGATTTTGTGTTGTTGCGTGGTCAATGAGGGCAGATTTATCTTTTTTCTCGCTCCTCGTGTATTTCTCTTTCCTTGTGTTGTTGTTAACATCCTTTCTACGTTCTTCAACTCTCGTTTTGAACAATCTTCCCATCTCCCCAATATATTCAGCACCACAGTTCTTGCATGGTATTTGGTACACCAGTTTGCCCTGTTCTTCTGGCTCCACTTTGTCCTTAGGGTGTATCAACAGGCACCTGAGGGTGGTGTAGGAACGCTTGTGTAACCCTGGTGGATATTCTAGTACTATATATATATATATGTTAATTCACCAGAGGCCACTAGGGGTTAGAGGCCACACCCTGCTAGTCGAGCTAAACCGGTCAGCTATTGTATCAGGCGCAGTTTGCCCTGGGCCAGTGACAGAGATACACCCACACTGGTAGAGTCTCTGGGCCCAGTAGTTCGTTTATACCTACGGTCTGAACGTTGAGTATCCCTCTGGGAGCTGAAACATTGACAATTCAATAAACTCTGTCGTGCCCAAACAAGCACAGTCGTCTGACTTGTTTACAAGTGGTGTCAGAAGTGGGATCCGACAGAGTAAGCTCCCAGAGGGATACTCCCAGGGGAGTGGAGAAAGCATGGCGTCGGCAGACGAGAAGTTAGAGCGACTAGAGGAAATGGTGGAAACGCTCAAGCGAAACCAACAATCCATCAACGTCACGGTTACCGTCCCTACGACCCGAAAATTAAAGACGTTCGAGGGTCGTTCGTGTGATCTACACGACTGGATGGAAGATGCCCGCAACTGTTTGTCTTCCATCTCATCGGTCGAGCGGTTACATTTCCTGATCGCACACCTGGATGGACCTGCCCGGGAAGAAGTCAGGTATGCGCCAGAGGAGGAGAAAGACTCAGTCGATAAACTATTTGCTTTACTTGTGTCCACTTTTGGGGAAACCCGGAGTAATGCGCAGTTAAAGAAAGAGTTGTATGATAGAGGTCAAGGAAATAGAGAAAGCGTTAGGGATTTTTCCCGGGCACTTCTAGAAATCTCCGAAGGCTTATCAGACAAATCACAGAGTAAGAATGAAACTTTGATAGAGGTATTCTGCGAGAATCTGGTTGATCCACAAATCAAACGGGAAATGAAAAAATCGGTCCGCAACCACCCTACGATTTCATTTAGTGCTCTGAGGTCGGAGGCGATCTGTCTCGAGGAGGACGGATTGAGCAGTATGTGTAAAAATGCATGTATTCGGGGAATTCATGAACCTCACCACACCTCCGTCGACCCGAGTATTCTGGAACGAATTGCCACCCAGCTAGAACTACTCGCGACAACTCAGACGCAAATTGTTTCTTTGTTGCGAGCACAACAGTCGTCGGTGGGTGTGGAGAGGGGCGATAGAACTAGCAGACCGAAGCCCCGTAACAGTGGCTCGGTCTCTTGTGAATATTGTGGCCGAAGCGGGCACACTTACACTAATTGTTGGAAACGTGCTGGGGACATGCGCCGTACTACAGATCAAACCGAAAATCGGGCATACGGGGGGCAACCAAATTCTAGCGCAACACCCCATAATAATCAGGAAAACTAAGTAGCCCTACTGTCGAGCGTCACGCAGGCGGGTGTAGTAACATAGACTCTATGTTAGTTGACGCCATCATTGGTAAGACACCAGTAATTTCGTGTTGTATATCCGGTGAAGACACCAATATGGTTTTAGACATGGGCTCTGAAGTAACGATTTTACAGGAGTGGTGGTTCAATGAACATTTAATGACGTCAGTCAATGGGTTAAAGGACGCATCAGCGTGGTTACGGCTGGAAGCAGCCAATGCTCTAGAGTTCCCTTATATAGGGTACTTCACAGCCGATATAAATGTGTTGGGCACGGTCGTTAAGAACAAAGGTATTTTGGTACAAAAAGATCCACCAGGGTTTGTCCCCTCCCGACCAACGTCTGGAATACTGGGTATGAATGTTTTGGGTGACATGCCAGAGATAAGGGAACTACTTCATACTATTGAGACCCATGATACTAACCCGAAACAGGATATCGATGGAAGAGTAGTGAAAATTGCAGGTGATACTAGTGTTAAGATACCAGCATGGTCGTCGTGTAACGTAACAGTATCAGGTCCACATTGCACCGGTAACGGAATGGTAGAGCCATTCGATGTTCCCCTGAAGGGAGGTTTACTACTCCAAACTTGTTTAGTAGGTTCCATCAACGGACATTTCGAAGTAACTATCCTCAACCCGACCTCCGAAGATGTGTGGCTACGTTCCCATTCACCTGTCGGGAGGATATATACGGTAGATGTAGTCGATCGGAATCAGGAACACTTCGTTGATTTCAAAGAATTGGATGACGGCTTGCGAGTGTCCCTGGAACCACGACAGGTAACTGCTACTACACGACAGGTAAGAAGCGAGCAATGTAAATATATATCTGATGCGTCACCCCTTGACCCTGAGTACAACTGGATGGAAGAGGTACACATAGGTGAGATACCGCCAATAGACAAAGATCGACTAATGGAATTATTGCATAACCATCAACAAGTTTTTGCCCAGGACGAGAATGACGTGGGATTGACGGACACGGTTAAACACCGAATATACACTTCAGACGACAGCCCTGTTAAGGCGGCCTATCCAGGTGTGCGATCAGGTGTGCGATCAGGAAATGTAACCGCTCGACCGATGAGATGGAAGACAAACAGTTGCGGGCATCTTCCATCCAGTCGTGTAGATCACACGAACGACCCTCGAACGTCTTTAATTTTCGGGTCGTAGGGGCGGTAACCGTGACGTTGATGGATTGTTGGTTTCGCTTGAGCGTTTCCACCATTTCCTCTAGTCGCTCTAACTTCTCGTCTGCCGACGCCATGCTTTCTCCACTCCCCTGGGAGTATCCCTCTGGGAGCTTACTCTGTCGGATCCCACTTCTGACACCACTTGTAAACAAGTCAGACGACGCGTCCGAACTACCTTAGTTCGGACGCGATCCAGGAGGCACAACGTTATGATCCGGTTTTGGGTCGAGTCTGGCAATACATAGACAGAGGGCGAGAATCGACACTCGGAGAAAGACGGAAAGAACAACCAGCAGTAGCGAAACTGCTACAACAATGGGACCGCATTCAGGTCTGTTCAGGAAAATTGTGCAGAACCCTAATAGACCCAATGAGTGGAGAAAAAGTAAGCCAGTTGTTGTTACCGCGTACAATGAGAGAGGAGGTATTACAAGAATTACATGATCGGATGGGACATCAAGGCATTGATAGAGTTGAGAAGCTAGTACGAGCAAGATTCTACTGGCCGAATATGCGTTCCGACATCCTGAATTGGATTTCGAAGTGTGATCGTTGTAATCTTGCAAAGATGCCACATTTGAAGGTACGGACTCCAATGAATAGTATTGTGACAAGGGGCCCATTAGAAGTCATCGCAATAGACTTCACACTTCTCGAACCAGCTAGTAACGGCATCGAGAATGTCCTGGTCATGACCGACGTGTACAGTAAATACACAATAGCCGTGTCGACGAGAAACCAAACAGCCCTAACGGTAGCTAAAACCCTGGTACGGGAATGGTTTCTGCATTATGGAGTTCCGTGTCGTATACACTCTGATCAAGGGAGATGTTTTGACGCAAAAATTGTCAATGAGTTGTATAAGATATACGGTATCGAGAAATCTCGTACGACACCGTACCATCCCATGGGAAATGGACAATGTGAGCGATACAACAGAACAATGCATGGATTGTTACGCACACTGACACCCGCTCAGAAGACCAAATGGCCGGAATATTTGCTAGAACTTACGTATGCATATAATGTGACCCCTCATGCTGCAACGGGGTTTAGTCCATTCTATCTCATGTTCGGTCGTGTTCCGCGCTTACCGATCGATATCAAATTGCACAGTGACGACCCCCTCCAATTACAAACGGTTCATGGAGCCAACCTGGACTGGGTTGACTATCATCAGGCTAGACTGACAAGTGCCTATGCTAAAGCTACGGAACAGCTGAAGTTAGACATTGCTAAACGAAAAGCAAGTTATGACAAGCATGTCGGGGAGAATGCACTGCGAGTTGGGGAACGTGTACATTTACGCAACAGGGTGAGAGGGCGTAACAAGATTGCGGATGCATGGGACCCGGGAGTGTACGTAGTGACAGAACAAAAGGACGACACATACGTAGTCGTACCGGCCAGGGGCCACAAGAAACGCATAATTAACCGCCAAGACTTGCGGGTTTGTGTCCCAGAGACTGCGAAAGGGTCAAGACTGAGCAGACTAGGTCAAGACAGTGAGGAAACTGACCACCCACCATACGAGGTGACAATCTCTGGTCAACCGAATAATGGCCATTTAGACTTGAACTCGGACGTAGAAGAATCAACTACTCCGAACACACCGTTACGACGGTCAACGCGAAGCAATGCGGGTTACCATAGTAATCCACACCGAGAACCTAGGTCCGTCCTTAGTTAATGATTTCAATTTATTATGTTAGCCGCGGCCGGCTAAAATTTAAACTTGGGGGACATGTAACCCTGGTGGATATTCTAGTACTATATATATATGTTAATTCACCAGAGGCCACTAGGGGTTAGAGGCCACACCCTGCTAGTCGAGCTAAACCGGTCAGCTATTGTATCAGGCGCAGTTTGCCCTGGGCCAGTGACAGAGATACACCCACACTGGTAGAGTCTCTGGGCCCAGTAGTTCGTTTATACCTACGGTCTGAACGTTGAGTATCCCTCTGGGAGCTGAAACATTGACAATTCAATAAACTCTGTCGTGCCCAAACAAGCACAGTCGTCTGACTTGTTTACACTTGGCTGTTGCTACCCCTATTTCTTCAGTACTCAATGTTCCATTGCTGAGACTCCCTCCACATATGATGACTACCCCGGTACTTGGTTTCTGTAGGTCTTGCCTGTTTTCTTTTTTCCCACTTTTTTCTTGTTGCTATCTGTCACCTTTTTCAAGGCCTAGGACAGATAGCCACAAACTGTCAGGGCTTCTCTTAGGTGTTTCTCCTCTTCCTCCTTGTCCCTCTCTTCTGAAGTTATCATCTCACACCAGTTCATCAGGGTTTTGACAATGCCTAACTGTTGCTGTTTGGGCTATCTAACAGGTACGATGACGTCATACATCACATGTACTGAAGAAGTTGGTGTGTCACATCGACGAAAGCCTCTAGAAGGTAAAAATTCACGTTTGGATATGTCTAAAAGAACTCATTTGCATACAAATGAACTATCCCGAAGAATGTTCAGCAAACTAGATGAACTACTGATATAGGAGCATACTGTGAAACTAAGTTCTTTAAAGCTTTGAAGATAGTAAATACAAACAATATATTGGCTTAGCAAAGCTGTAAAATATCTACTCCAAACTCACAAAAAATATGAGAAAAACTAGTTGTAGGAGACGAGAATGTATAAACATCTATTTACCTGGCTGCATATTCGACATGGCGAAAAGTAGAATAGCTGCATGCAGCCAAGCATAAGGGTGAGAAAACTCAGTGCAAATGTGTAGAAAATCAGCAGCACAAACAGATAGTGATTGCCTTCACCAACGCAGTTGTTAATCCTGCAAATAAAACAAAAGATGTTCACTTCATCAGGTAAAAAATTTAGTAACTGCAACACCATGTTTATGAATTAAAGGGAAACAAAAAGCTATTATTTGGGCCTATACACGTAAAAGAGAAAATAATGTTTTCAACTATAATCAACATCACGAAGAATTGTTCTTCCTTAAAGTGGTAAATTTTTGTGAAATCTCACAGTTCCCTATGGCTGATATATCTGGCCCATCACAAGAAACCGTTATTGAGTCGCATTGGTCTATTCTGCACATGAACCAAAAATAGCTGTCTACAACAAGTTCTATCAATTCCGTGATTTTGGCAGAAATTCATACCTTATAATCCCATCTTTCAATGTCCAGTTTAGAGTCTATGACAAACAATTCAAACTAATCAAACACCTGCATTTACAAACCCATATTTATTAGTAAACAGTAGACAATATGAGTCAAAATTACGTTGTTTCTTAAAACATTTTTTAAGTTTGCCTAAATTTTAGCAATAAATAAAAAAACTACTGAAGATATTTCAACACGTGAGGCATCATTTTAAAGCCCGTGATCCGTGGAATCCAAAAAGGTACACATGTCAGTTCCACAATTTTGCAACTTAATACCCACTTTGCTTTGGCATCACACATTTGGACTCGTATGTGGGTTGGTTTCTCATGGTGATAATGGCTGCCCTTGCCTTCGTTTGTGTGTCAGTTAGTGACACAATAATGTAATGTACTTGAACATATTTCATTGTTTTTGTTGTAGTAATAATAATAATAATAATAATAATAAGGTAACTTCTACTGTATCTAAATCCTTGGAAACCAAGGTTCAATGTTAGTGTTGACGCAACAAACAAAACAAGTAGGTCAGAACAAGATGATCGAAGCTGGATAGGTTTTCTTACAGTAAGCACTGAATGTAATTAAGATGGTTGCTTACATGAAAGTGCCTGGTATGTAATGGTACAGATCATAAAAATTATATGATATCGGACAGGAAGCCAATGCAATGACTTCAGAAGTGGCACAGAGTGAGAAAAACGCAGAGACCGAGTCACAACCCTTGGTAAGCAATTCTGTACATTTTGTGGTATCCTTAAGGGCAATATTGTAGTCCCTACTACATCACTAAATCCTTCCTCTGTCACTGTTAAACTGAAAGTGAAAGTAGAACTGACCACTGGCAGTGATGGTCCATGCGTTGTACACACTGGTGACAGCGACTGCAGTGATGGGCTCGGGCGGGCTTCCTACGGCGACACTTCTCACAGTACCCGATGGACGGATCTACAATGATCACACACAATCTAAGTACGGGTATATGACGGAAAAAAAGCAGCCACTCCACAGGAGCTTGAGAG
Source organism: Escarpia spicata (assembly GCA_963995525.1). Classification (NCBI taxonomy): domain Eukaryota; kingdom Metazoa; phylum Annelida; class Polychaeta; order Sabellida; family Siboglinidae; genus Escarpia; species Escarpia spicata. The sequence continues at coordinate 20,896,962 of OZ023208.1, forward strand.
CTAGATCAAGTTGTCATATTTATGACAATATCTCAATCTGAAAATTCACTGCAGCTGTATGCGGGTGTACCACAGAAGCCAATCATGGTTATTAACATGACATTAAGGGTGTACGCAAAGTTGTAAAAACAGTCTTTTTTTAATACATCATACAACACCGTTAATTTAAACAAACATGGGGAAGGTTGCTAGCTGTTGAGTGCAACCCTATGCCTCCCAACTGCAGACAAAAAAATGTTGGGTGGGGTCTAATAACATGTGATACCACTTTTATACACATCACTCGGGTTTCATAAATTGTTGTGGGTCATTTACCGGTATGTGTATTTACTGTTAATGATTGCTGCAAAAAAGTTTGAGTTTGGGTATATTTGACACTGTTTAGATGCACAACAATATTCCTTCTAATGTGGAACACAACATGTAATTATTTCTGACTTTCACATGGTATGTGTGACATTTTTCAAGTTCAAACATTTTGCTTGATTTGAGTGTACGGAATTAAAATATGTTAATTTAGCTCATGTAAAAAAAAGAAAGTGAACATGTACTGATCACACACTGATCACACATTGACCATACACTGATCACACACTGACCATACACTGACCACACACTGATCACACACTGACCATACACTGATCACACATTGACCATACACTGATCACACACTGACCATACACTGACCACACACTGATCACACACTGATCACACACTGACCATACACTGATCACACACTGACCATACACTAGTCACACATTGACCATACACTGATCACACAATGGCCATACACTGATCACACACTGACCATACAGTGATCACAAACTGACCATACACTGACCACACAGTGACCACACACTGACCATGCACTGACCACACACTGACCACACACAGACTACACACTGATCACTCACTGATCACACAGACTATACACTGAACACACACTGACCATACACTGACAGAAAACTGACCACACATTGACTATGCACTGACCAAACACTAACCATTATACTGACCACGCAATGACCACACACTGAGCTGCTGTGATTTATTGCAGTAACATACTAATAATAATACAACAAAACAATTGTTCACATTTATAATTTATAGATAATTAAATTATTATTGTCACATTTATTTTACATCTGTTTTGATCTTTTTAAAGCAGTGTTTCTTTCTGCAGTCTCTCTTAACTCTCTCCTGAGTGGACGACGTTCACAAAGCCTGCTCTGCATATGTTCCTCTATATTGTAATGCATGTACACATGGACTGAGATAGACTTTTATAAAATATGACTTACTTACTTACCGTTTCTGACCGGAGGTTCTTCCACTGGAAATGGGACCATGCCAGGATTTGTGGTTGCAGCCTTCAGCAATGTGACGAGGGTAAGTATCGAAATGAAGACGTAAACTACAATGCAGTCAATACATAATTATGATTCCAATTATTCCATGTCCATAATCAATGGACAACAAATTATACATATTAATAATTCTTAATTGCACTTGTTGCAAATGGTTCAGTTGTCCCACAGACAACAAGTTTTAACAGGTTCACTTGTCTATTTGTAGTGTATTTTACAACTGTAAATGCATTTTTAGTGTGTCATTTTTTCAAATTAGAAAAATAAAAATCTTCACTCAGAAAGATGATATGTGTAATAACAACTGCTATAAATGTATACATCAAGGTTGGGTACAAGTACATTTGATAAATACAAGTACAAAACTACAAATACAAGTACTCTGAACCATAAAGTTATCAAATACATGGTCAAGTACATTTCAGTCATGATCAACAATAATTATAAATGATTCACATGCCAATTGTTGCCAATTATTAACTTTTGAAAATATAAATATATACTTATAATATTAATTGTACATATATAATCAGAATGGGCATTCAATGTTGGGCATCACACAAGCCAACAGCAGAGATGTATTATTTTGTATTCTGTACAGTAAATACACAAGTTATGTACTTGAAATATACTTGAATCATACTTGATATTTTGGCAAGTACAACTGACCAACAACAAGAATAAAAAATCATCAACCTAGGTATAAGTCCAGGTTCTGAAAAATGTACTTAATTATATGTTCAAGTACATGGCCCCAAGTCTTGGTGCACATGTAATGCAACGTTTGTAAAGAACCCATAAATCTGATAAAAACAGTGTTTGAAGCATGTTTTCTGCCTTAAGTAGCTGCAAGTTGTTCAATGGCTTATCTTAAAAAAAACATCCAACTGCAGCTGTCACAACATGTCAAATTACTTTTCAAGATATTTTTGTCCAAATAATGATGCATATATGTAACTTCTGAGTTAGCTGTAAAAAGACTTAGAAAACGATTACGTAGATTTATGGAGTGCAATGAATATACACCCTGTTGGCTTCCAGCTACTGCGCAAGACATACCAGGGTAGATGACAACATATTACAATGTGTAAAAGAAGCTTCCACTTATTGTATAACTGTGTAGCTGCCTGCACAACAGTGAATGAATGAAAGTTTATTCAACAACAACAACAACACAATAAATGCACACAACATGGTGTGCTACTGCTGAAAGCTGAATTTATAGACTTATATGTTGAAATGTCCTTCAGTGATCTATCTAAATTGAAAAAGAGAAACCTTCACATTATAACACATGTCTAAGTGCTACATAATAGGAAATTCCATGAAAAGTAGTCCCTCATAATAAAAAATGTAATTCCTATTTTAAGTGTACATTTATAATACAGGTGTAAATGGATACTTTGAGCAGATTCTGGTTAAGATAATTTGGGGTGATGCATGCAGCTACATGGAAACAGCAAACTGAGAGCCATGTTGTTCTCATTTCACTTATATCAATTTAACACTTAATTTAGATTTGTTTTCAATGTCTACTGCGATTGCATATATATATATATATATATATATATATATATATATATATATATATATATATATCATTGACAGAGGATAGGAGCTAAGAGTAAATGTGACTGTGTCGACACTCACCATGATACATATCCTTTGACTGCGGACTCATTTTTTATTCAAACATTGCCTGTAATATATACATTCTACTATTTCAGTTTTCTTTCTCTATATTTTAGTCAGTCCATGACAGTTTATGCATTTACCCCCAGTGTTGGATCTTCTACTTACCCTGGCATTGTCACTTGATAAAAGGGACCTACAACTTTTAGTGTCTCTTTTGAAAAACACTGGCAAAGTAGGATGAATTCAATTGTTCAAATTTCAAAATGGCAGACTTGGCAGTAAGCTTGTAAATGGACTAAAACATCAGTCCTCTTGACTGACATTCCACTGCTTTAACTACGGAGCTACTGCACCCTTTGCTGTTAAAAGAAGTGATTAAATTGACATTCAATAATTATATACATTAAACCGTCTGTTCCTCATGGTTAAATACAAACAATATTATTATGTTGTTAACACTGTCTATAAAAATATGGTGAATCTATATTACCCCACCAAATTCCATTTAGTAAGTTTACCCTGAATCATTGTTCATAATTTGAATTACGCACCCACGTAACATTAACGTGATTTAGCATTCAGGTAGTACAAACATATTGAGCTATTGCTATTGCAGAAACAGACATGGCTAAATGCAATTTCCTGGAATCGTCCTTTGATGTTGAACATTTTCACCTGGTTCACATGTGCAGTAAATACAGCAACTTGGACAAAGAACTTTAACTGACTTGTCAAACTTCCTGATGATACTGTTACCACTTGCGTTATGAGAGATTCAGGGTAATAGAACTTACAAGGTCGCTATAATTTATAATCAATAAGAATACATTTAATTCCGCATACATACATCCAATAAGGGGCGCCATCACACGTCCTTCTCTGTACTGGGGGAGGAGAACCACAGCCAATGTGCTCCATGAACCGAACATCCAGTAGAACACGATAAACAACAGCGATGCTATCCCATACGGATCTCTCAGAAACCGCAGCCTGCCAAACAGTGGCACATATACAGACAGCGGACTGTTTGTCTGCCTCATGTTCCCATCATACATCGTTCCACCCAGTGGCTCTGGCTTGGCATGACTTGTCCCGTTCTGCTGTTGGTCCACGGTCAACGGAATGCTTCCGAATTGATCCATCGTGATTAGTGGACGAAACTGATATTTTGTTTCGCCATCGGCATCGCCATCGGTGGCCTCTGCGATATTAAATGAAGGCATCATCGTGCGAAGTTCTACTTACAAATATATAATTTGATGAAATAATTAACGACAGCTTCACTTCAGTGACACCGACAGTTCACGATTGCATGAATTGAACGACACTGTCACTGTGATTGTGACTGTCACTGCGACTCTGTCAGTGACTGCTGTGACTGTGTCAGTGTGTGCGTGTGTCTGTCAGTGACAGTGACAGCGTATACCTACTACCGGTCGACGAAAGCGGTCTACAACACAATGCGAGTAATTGTGAATGATGCTACTACTTTAATATGTAAATGTCAGCCTGGCGTCACCGTTATTTACCAAGTTCTTTCATTGATAGGTAAACCCTTTTATTTACTATCTTGGTATCTTATAGTTGACAAAACATTCCACCTTCTAGTTAGTGCTTCGTAATACCAGTGACAACGACTAAGTCTTTCACTCACCACCAGGGTTTGCCGTGAGCGAGGTGCTGGAGGCTTCCAACGAACTTCCAACTGTACCCACCCTCGATAACCCCAACTGCACCCTGTTTGTAAAGTTGTTGTCCCGTCCGTCCGTCTTCCTTCCTTCCTTCCTTCCTTCCTTCAGTTGAGCGGAACACAAATGGCTTAAAGGTGCTCAATCACTTCGTTTGCCCATCGTCAATCCGGTTCTTTTATGTCCAGATGTGTAATGTGTGAATAGATTAACTAATGCGCACAGTCGGTTTAACAAACAAAAATGCGTACTTGTTTTTTAATCGTCAAAAAAAAGATTTGTCGTTACAGCGGGTATCGCTGTCGAAAGCCAATTGCGCTCTCTGCCTACTACGCCACTTCGGTCATGTGGTTTACGCGAGATCGGCATCCCAGGCATTCGAAAACAATAACAACACACACGTGCTTTAACGTATCAAGATGACGAAGCACATATATATATATATAATATATATTATATATATAGATTTATATATATATATATATATATATATAGAGAGAGAGAGAGAGAAAGAGAACGTAAACAGACAGAACGACGCGAGCGCACGTTGTACGAAGGTACGTATTACACTATCGCAGTTAGCAACAAGAACGCGTAGCCGTGTATTAATTCAACGAGAATTGCAACTTGCGAACGTCTACACTCGACTCGAGCCTGTCGAGGCCGACTTTAAGTTCTAACTCAAATTTCAAAAGTCTAAGACAGTCACCATATCAGCCGGAGATTCAGTCAGAGAGTGACAACGAGCATAATATTTCATATGTGTTGTATTTGGTTACGCAGTATGTTGTTAATAAGCTGTTATTCCGACAATACATATTGAGACTAGATGACGTGAGGGTACGAAATGACAAGTAACATTGCTTTGGCAGCAGGCCCCTGCTGTTCGTGCGAGTAAATTAGTCAGGGAGCATCCGTAATTTCGTGCAACAGAACGTCAAACACGGGAGTATTATGTTGGTGATCGTAATTATTAAAACATTTTTTGTGACTCATATTTTTGATACTATTACTGCAGAATATTGTTGATTTGCATTGTATTTTATGCAAAATAATTTAGATTTTTATATGACAAGCATGATGGTGATGATTTTATTCAATATAAAAATGTAAACGTGTAAATACATGAAATATCAATACATCTAGAGTACACCATATATAAGGATTACACAAGAAAATGGACGCACTTGTCTCCATTGTGGTCCTTGATGCCTGGCTATAGTGTATGTAATGCATTAATTGGTATCCTGTGATACCTTTCAACTGACATATGCCGGCTATTCTTATGTATTTACTAATATATGTATATATTCTCACCATAGCAATATATGAATACATAATGATATATGTAACTTGAATTATGATATTGCTAGAGACCACACTGCAACCCATGAATGAGAATGAGAGGAGGGGCTAGAGGCGGTCACCCGGTCAGGCAGACACAGGGATGATACATAGTCTGCGGCAGGCCCACATTTGATCAATCCAGGTAATTTCAAATTTTTAACAATCAACCACGTATAAGTTATCAACAAGTTTTAATGTGCACATTTAAATATACCACATTTGTTTTCATACACATTTTAATAATAACATATTGGGCATAGAAAACTAGATTGACTTCTGCACGTGTATATTATACCCACAAGTGTATCAACACAGACATATTAATACACCTTTAAACAGTATTTAGCATATGGCGATGACTATGAAATTTTTTTTTTTTTAATTAGTCATTCTTGAAGAAGGTAGACATACGTATTATGAACCTTTGAATACTAGACGAGGAAAATATATTGTTAGCATCACAATAACACCTCATTCTGTCATTTCCAACATTCACCTTGACCATTCAACCTCAGGCTTAAAACGTCAAACATGAATATGTATAGTAGTTACACATGGCAGACACTGACATGAATTTGTATACTGAAAACAAAACAAAAAATATAAATGTGCTTTACTGATGCTTTAGTGATTAGCAGAATTCAAATCAGTCTATAATATTGACTAAGATCAGGCGTCACTGTAGTGAAATTGAACACTTTTAAATTCATGTAATGACAATGAACACCTAGTAAAGAAAAATTGTTAAAATTGTTAACCGTTTTGAAAAATTGCATATTCCACTAATGTCTGCATGCTGTATTAGGCCACCCTTCCACGGAACAACCCTGGTAAACACTGACTGTTCCTAAGATATCAACATGTATAGATGCAGCTGTAGTAGAACATTTCTTGCTGCCTTTTTTCTTGTGAAATGCTGCAGGTCATACATACATACATGTATGAAACATTATTATATACCGATTATGACAATGAACACATCATAATTATTTACTCCCAACACTACTATGATGTCTGTTTTTGTTTACTGAATATATGTTTTTTACAGGAGATTGAACTAGTGTGCTTAGTACTACTAGCTCTCCAAGTTAATATGGCATACTGGGCAGTTGTATGTCCAGGATCTCGGACAAGATTCTACAGCCATGCAACATGCTGCATAATAACAGTTTGTCACATGAATGTCCACTGAGTGATCCCAATTGTGTTGTGTTGAATCCGTGACAGATTCCCCAGTGCTGATGGGGTGTACACTGGCTTCCAGGTCAGTCAGTTAGCTTGACTGACTGGAAACCAATGTAGACTGCAGGTTGCTCGACATAAGAATGTGATGCCGCTTGACTAGCTCTGCAGTTGGTGATGGAACGGTGGGTGCCAGGGTCTGCAGATATGGCAACAACTTTCGATGCTGTCAGACAGGTTTAGTGTCGAGCATTCTTCGGTGAACTGCATCGGTTTAGATATCGATGACATCGCTGTATGTTTTCGCTGTCTTTGATGGTACTGCATACCAGCTTCCTGACTTTTTGCTGTACGTCTGCATCTACCTATACCGGAAACAAAGTGACAATTAGGATGGCTCTGACATGTATGATATTTTTATATGTGATGACACATTTATCAAAAGTCAATAATATTGGGTATTTGTATTCAATTCAACTATAACTTTTAGCAGTGTCCATGAAAAAATACATTAATTATCCAGAATTGTTACAATGGTAGGGTTTCATTGTCTTTGTGTTGCTGATAGTCAGTGGCAGCAAGCCGAGTTCTTGCAACATACACCAGGCACAAGTTTATGATGAAGTAATAGTATTGAAAGCCTTTTCACATTTTTCAACAACAATCTGTTGATACACTGACAGCAGCATTTTACTTGTTTAAATTCTCTAAATATCTTGAGGACTGTTATATGTTTTTCATGCCATGTATCATTTTTCTAAATTATTCTTTTTTTCACTGTTTTATATTTTCACAAATAATTTACATTAATTTTCATTTTGTATGCTTAAACAACACATAAGTTTAGTTCTGATATGGTGTAGTATCCAGTCCTCAGGATTACTCAAAGCGCTTTAAACTTTACTCCCTGGCAGATCTGTTAAATCGAAAACACCATCTTGACTTATGTGGAAGAATTCAGCCACACTGAAATTAATATGCGAAGATTATTCATACAAAAATATCCACCGTCTGTAACTGGTACTCTTCATCCAGCTGAGTAAACTGGAGAAATGTAGCATGTAGCGATTGTACATGTAATTCTCAGTCACATGGCGATGACCCTGTCTAGTCTAGTCACTATTTTTGCGAGTTGTAAACAAACCAAGCATTGCACAAACTACAACAGTTGATATGTACTTATTAAATTTTTTCAACTAAACATCTTCCTAAGTAATTTGTTCTCATTGGTTTACATTTTATGGGCATTAAAATTTGTTGTTAAATACACATAATTGTTTAGTATGTTTACAACTCACAATTTTGTGAGTTGTCAACATACAACTAGCATTTCTTATCACATGTACTAGTGTTTTTTTTTAACAAAGAATTGTGATAAAATTAACTATTTGTTTTGTTATATGCACCTGACATTTTTTCAACCTCTTCCTAATTTTTGTTTCTATTGTTGCTTTGCATTTTATGTGTATTTGATATTAAAAATTATTACATTATACACATCAAGTGCAATGATTGTACCTGTAGTTGTATTGTGCTTTTCATAATTTTGTAGTCATGGATAGTTTCATCAAATAGTTTCAATAAAATGTTTTTAATTTACATTGTCTTTACTTTAATTCACATGCATTTCTAACAACAATATGCAATTTAACGAGGACACCCATTATTGCAAAATCCTAATGCAGACAACCAAAACTATCACATACAGTGGTGGATCCATAAATCGAGTCTGGGGGGCACAAAAACCTCCACAGGTGGCCGAACCAAATGGTGTAGTCTAAATTTTGTCGCTACCAAGCCGCTATAACTTCAGCCGCTCGGCTGGAGTGGTGATATTGGAAGATGGGGGGGGGGGGGGGGGGGGTGCTGTGAAACATTTTCAAAGATGGTGTAACTGTACCCAAATAAGATTGGTCAGAATAAAACATAATTGTAAAAATAACCAAACACATATGTTTGCATATCTTCCAAATGTTAGGCTATGATTTATGTATATATATCACGTTTGCATACCAGCAGCAATTAATACTTACGTTTACTAACTGTCCTGAGCTGCATCCAGCCTCAGGAAGTGACTGGACACCTGACAGTGAGCTGCCTTTGCTACGACCACTGATGCTCAATAGAGCCACCACAGATCTTGTCATATGTGATGGCAGCAGTGGTGTCGAGGTAGTTCGCGCCTTTGTGTTGAAGCTGTCAAACAAAGTCATGAAATGGAATGAGTCAGATTATTTGTGAAGGTGAACATGGTTTGACAGCACTACTACACGTAAATATATATAATATTATATATGTATGTAGATGTAAATATATGTGTGTGTACATGTGGTGTGTAACTTGTAAACGTTTTAATTTCATTAATAGGTAAAAATATTTTGCATGATAATTTGCCCAATGGTCATTTGCCCAGCATTCAAGTGTGAAAAGGTCATTTGCCCAGTTGTGAAAAATTACAATAAATGATATGAGAGTGGCAAAGTTATTATTGTATATATTGTAAAATTGTAGTATATAACAAACAAATAGACAATTTACAAGTGTCATAGCCAACAAGGTGAAACAATTTGGATTGTGCATCATCCAATTGCCAGCAAAATTAACTACCTGTAAGTGCAGGTAGAACATAGGTGGGCTGGAAAGAAGGTCACAGGAAATAAAGTCACAAAGTAATTTTATTCAAAAAATATTACAAATTTTGCAATTTTTCACTGATAGTACTAGTGACATTATATCATATGTCTTATTAAGAGTCTCCACAACCTTACGTATTATTAAAATAATTCCACACATTGTATGTTTAAACAGGTCAAATTAAGTTATTTTGATTTCTGAACACACACACACGCACACGCACACGCACACGCACACGCACACGCACACGCACACGCACACGCACACGCACACGCACACACACACACACACACACACACACACACACACTAAAATATACATTCAAAGTTACAAATCAGTAACTGAACATAAGTATATTGTGCTGTCCAAGCCAGCAGGTGATTACAGAGACAAAATGTCATGTGACGTAACATTAACATTGAAGCAGTTGCAGCCTTTAGCAGATCTGTGCGCCAGCATAAGCATAATTATTATGAAATGACAATCACTGAGGCTTGGCTATATTGTCACGTATATTTACTTGCATTGTACAGTGTATATACACATTTGTGTTTGCAATACAAACATTCCAAATGAAATAAAAAGAAAATTAAGTTGAAAAAATGAACTGCAAATGAAATGTGCTATGTAGCTGACAGTTTGATAACCACCCTATCATACAAAGATGGAATAATTGTACACACATTAGACTGGTCAAACCAGAACATAACAGTACATTAATACCATTACTTAAACTGACATTGGTTGTAATGGTTCAGAGCTGCACCCAGCCTCGGGAAGAGACTGAATACCTGACAGTGAGCTGTTTTTACTGCGACCACTGATACTCGATAGAGCCAATGCAGCGGCTGTTGTCTGTGGTGGCTGGGTTGGTGTGGACGTCATTTGCATATATTTGTAGTGAAACTGAAGTGAAGGCATCAGTGGAATGGACAAAATTTGCTAAATTTGAATTTTTTTAGTAGTACTACTACCCCTCAAAATGGACAGCGTAGTATAACACATCAAAATAATATCCAGGCTATTTAAATAACTTTCAGAAATAATAAAATAAATTTTCCTCCTATGTTCATGCACCCGGTGTACTTGTTTTCTTGCTCCCTATCAAACTAAGGTTAGCATAGAGGTCTAGAAGATCTCTATCAATGTGTATACATATTCCACACTTTTCAGAGATGTAACATATACTGTTCTTTATATACATACTTCTATACATACTACATGCAGTTTTGGGCGTTTACCCCCTGGTAACATATGTAGGCTATTACGATCACAATATACATATAAATGTTTAGCATTCTCTACAGAAATCATAAATTATTACTACTCTTTAAATTTACACAATACAAGATTATTACATTTTTATTTGGTTACAATCAGCATTCAATGTATTACATCACACATGGAACAACAGTAAAGAAGTGTTATTTTTAAAGTGCACAGTACAAGCAGCCAGTGACTCAAGTCAAGACATCCAAAAAAGCAAGTACTTATAGTTACTAGTTAGATCCAGGCAATTATTTTAGGCATTCGATTATTTTATTAGTCTCAAATGTCCAGCCAATGTCAGTTAGTGATTGAGGGTAAAGTGTGAATGTCGATGGAGCGGATTTTTAAGTTCATGTACCATTCGGTGTGTGCTTCGCATGAGACTGATACTTCGCACATAGTTAACTATTGGTATAATATAACATGTCCCTCAATATAACGTCATAATATCTACAATAATGTATATTCACGTGCGATGGAACGTCGCGGAACGTCGATCGAAGATGGCATTAAGATGGCGGACGATGACGGCTTTGTTTTGGCTGTTCCATCTATTGAACACACAGTCGTGTGTGTGGTGTGCTTGCTGATAAATTCAATATTACTAACCTGTCCAAAAGAACTTGGCGAATGCTGCATTACTTTTCACGCCAGCCGTTTCTTTCGTTCGGTTTCACAAATCCATAACCTTTCCAATATACACCTTTGTACGCGGATACTCTCTTTGTCTTTCCGTTCTCACTCTCTTTTTAGCCGAGTCGGTCGGGCGTCCCTTCATCGCAGATAAAATTATCGAGCTATCATGTGTATGAAAAATGGATGGCGACTCGTAAATACACAATGTTTACTGAATCCAGGCACCTAAAGGTGGGGTCAAAGGCCGATGTCGCCGCATATTCCCGTTCACGTGACTATTACACGAGAAGTCTATCTCAGACCACATCCAAGTTCAGATATGTGTCTTGATATTCCGTTAGGACTAACCGAAAATCATTTGATTGTTTGTCTGTTAATTTAACTAAAACGAGGTAAAGCATACGTACAAATGAACCAGTATATCAATAATGAATACTTGATACGTTTACGTTTCCTGAAATTAGTCTGACACGTGAGGAGCACAAAAATCGAAATGATTGAGCACCTTTAAGAAGACCGGAGCCTTACCTCGGGCATGTCGCTCGCCAAGCCGTGTGCATCATCGTCCTCTGGTGATGCAGTGTCCCCTCACGGCTAAGGGTGTATTTATTTGTCAATGAAATTGAACAAACAAGCGTTCCAGGTTCGTCACGAATATCTATGTTTTATTCATCAGTAGAAACTTCAGACACGATGTCCGTACAACGTTTGCACATTCATGTGCGCCGACAGTATAACTCTATTTTACATTTAAAATGTCCGTGGTTTTTGAAGGTCGAAAGAATAAAGCAATATATAAACCACCGTTGTTTATATTTGCCGAAATTTTGATAAGTCTAAACTGTGGGAAACATTTTCCTAGTTTCCCGTGGAGAGCGTCAACGTGTCTCTTCGTGTGTGTTCATTGCCGCCCTCCCCGTAATTCCAAAAATAGTTCCCTTTTAAACAAACTGGCTTAATTGGCCTCAAGCCAAATCCGGGAATTGTCATTAAACGTAAGGGATCGAAACGCATAGTATAAAATTTGTAGAATTATGGCTCTACGCATGCGTGTTTTATGTCGTCATACTATGGGGATGAGGGTGCTCACTTACGTGAGGGGGTTTGCATTTATTTGCATAATTTAATCTTTCCGGTTCGATCTTAAAACCAGGACATGGTCACGAAGTGAATCTAAGTGTAGCGGGGGATTTACCATGAAGACAGGCAACACGGTTAAATGATGAGTATCATTTATTGTGTTGATAATTTAAAATACAAAGTAAAACAAAAAAACTAAAACAACAAACCTGCAACATAATAATATACGATTAGGACAAGTGCAACAATGGATACAAATGATCATTCAACAACAGCGTTAAACATAATATTCCTTGCATAACTTTGATATAGTTAAATTGCATATAGATCATCTCAGATACCAAATAGCAGGCTAGCACCTGTGATATTTGTAACTAGATATCCAAACGGCAATACTCCTTGACGGACTTACTATCAATATCAGGTCTATATTAGTTTAAACACGGTATTCCCAAATCAAGAAATACATTCAAATGCTAAGTATCATTAACACAGTATCAAATCAATGTAAAATGTAAATACAATATAAACTCAGTTGTAATACTTCTACAATTAATCGAATGTATACGAGATACTCCTCTATGCATAATAAAGCATCGGTACATATACATGACCATTATCATCATGTAACGGCTCATCATCCACATAGAATAAGAGTCCATTAATCAATACTAAACGCATGTCTAACTGCATTGTCTCTAATTCCTTAATACAGTTGTATATTACCGTCAGACTAATTGTTTCTAACCAATTAGTAATACCCTACGACATGGAAGGTAACAATGCTCACCCCAACTGGGAACTGCAGTCTAACACAGTGCTTGAGCACTGCTCAGTGCAATCACACCATGCACTCTCTGTAAATAAACCAAGTAATGACTTACACGATATAATTATATGTATGCTGACATAATGGTTCCCTTAAAATGCACTAACATAGCATATGTAATTCTGCTGTAAGAACACCTGCTAAGTGTCACATATACAGCTGTATAAGCTGAAGTTGTCTAGATTTGCAAGTACATGTAAGTGTAATTGCTAACAACAATTAGAAATCAACTTAATTAAACACAGCTATCCTATCAATATATAAGTTACCCACTACACTGGGCATTAATAGCCCTTCAGTAGAAACTACTCTGCTAAACTCAATGGGCAGTCCGTCTATCCACGGACAGTCAACATGCTGTCTCTACTCCCTAGGGAATAGCGATACCCGACACCCGCTGCAGACACATTACACAGCCTACTGTGCCAGCATCTCAGCAGGGAACATATCAACACAATGATCTCCTATTGAGTATTAAAGACTCACACTAATTACTAGATTATGAACCATGCAATTGTCTAGATAGTGCTTCCTTATCCCAAACAGTGGAATTTAACCTGTGTATGCCATAATACACAACAGCTGTAAGTGCTGGGGGAATTCCGCCCACACTGTCAACACAGACCAATTAACTGACCTTCCCACGGGGAACTTAAAAGTACCATTAATAGCAAGTATTGGGAGATAATTACATAAATCTGCTGTTAATTATATCCTGGTTCAATCCATCCACCTTACATCTTCATTTGTGTTTATATCTCTGTTAAAACACGGAACCTCGTGGAAAACAACTGGAGCGCTGTCTGTCCAGCTTCTCTCGGAAACTCTGTGATGGCGTCTCATAATTAATCCTGGCTTAGTGACCGGGGTATGACCCTCACTTGGTGACTGCTGGGGAAACTGACACCGCCTGGGAAGAGAACCTAATGGCTTTCTCAGGCAGCGTCTACAGACTTAACATATTAAAAGTAATGAGAACAAAAGGAGTACTTGGAGTTTTGGAATAATAATATAGATTAAAATTAATAATAATAATTTACTTATTGCTCAGTAACCCTGCCGGTTACATAAGGTCAGGCCAATGTCTGCACAAAATTCCAGTCATGACTCTTAACTGTCAACTATATTCTGTTCCGGTAGACACCAAGAACTACGCCTACAGACGCGAAAATAAACAAATCGTTCAAACCTTGTTGCTTTAGAAACGCGCCCACAGTGACGGCGACCATATGCTTGCCTTGTGCAGCATTCTTTTATATAATGCTTTTATATAATGTGAATCTGTTCTAGTCTTTCTGTTTTCTGTTCTAGTCTTTCTCTGATAACTAATAATAATATTAATTAACTAAATTAGCCACTGCAGGTCTGTTACATGTTGATGTTTTCAACAAACACCACCGACTGCACCCCATTGATATATCTAACTACATCACGGGCCCTTGGGACACCCCGAAATCGTTTGAATGTGGCCCCGTTACGTGCCCTCTAGATCTTTTAAATGTGCATGCCCCCGTTTAGGTGAGTCTCGGGGGAGGGATGCAATTGGAGCTTCCGAAATTGTGTGAACGTCGCAGCGAAAATGTTTAACAGCAACTCCTCTCGCCCTCCGGTCTTCCAATGGAGTCGGGCTGAAACGCCGGACTCAGCCCACCCAAAATGAATTTGGTATGATTGCCAGTGCATGGAGGCTTTCTTGCGAGCCTTAAGGACCCTCCCCCGAGTCCCTAGACTACGTTCTCTTGATCTGCCCCTGGGGTACGTCTGTGGATATATAAATTTTTAGTGGCCATAAGTTACAACAGCTGTTCTTAACCTTTTTGGGCTACGATCCAAAGTCGGCGACTCGTGCCTTCCAACAGTTAACTTAATTGGGATAGATAATACAAAATAGAGTTATAAAATAAATACGCATAACTTAAATAAATGAAAATAATGAGAATATTTATTTTTAAACATGTTTGCTGAACTCCATTTCATTGACTTGTCAACGTAAGACGAGGACACCCATTGCAATTAACTAACTTTGAAACAAGGATTGTGGACGGAGTCCATCCTCGCGCGCCAGGGGTCGCTGCTTCTGATTACGTCAGTGCCAGCCAGCAGTACCCCTAGCTGATCGCTTTGCGAAACTCTGAATTTAAGCTCAGCCTATGAAATCACTCGCTAGATCAGTGGTAATAATAAAACTCATTTCAACCAACCGTGGCTCGTGTTACATGCAATCTTTAGGAAGTTGAAGCAATTATTCAAATACGCAATACCGCTCAGCTGCGTATGCTAATGGGCGAACAGGTCATTATATATTGGGATTCCCAGGTGTTTATCCGTCTTCAAATTTGGGCGGGTATTTGTGCTGTTCTCACGGGTGATGCAGTCGTGACTGGCGAAGTCAATTAATAGTTTGACTTGGCTAACTTCCGCACTTCGCACAGGAGATCTGCCAGGGCTAGTTTTGCGTGGCAAACAGGCCTGGCTTGCGAGGATGACGGAGTCGGGAAGATGGTACGATTCCGACTATGTTTGAAGGATATGACGCTAATTTACTTTATACGGATGATAACAAGAAGGCCACACATCCTACAGATACTACGGTCGATGGTGCTATAGACATGCTGTTTAAAGCGATATTTGTAGGTGAAAGCACTATCCGGAGGGTGATCGAGCTAGAGGAGTAATAAAAAAGGCACCGATTTTTGCCCAGTGCGCGCAGGACGCATTTTTGACTGCATTAAACAGAATATGACTTATCCAGACCAGATGCAAGCGAGATGATCAATTTATGACAAATGTTGTTTGTATTATATACTATGCCGTGTGGTATTATTTCAAATCAATGCAACATTTGGCATACGTTATTCTTCTCACATGCATTTGGTGCGGGAAATAAAGGAAAGTTTGGATAGTCACGTGACACTGGGATCTCTTGGCGACCCACTCAAAATGGCTTGGCCCTAACCCAGGGGTTAAGAAACACTGAGTTACAATAATCATATACTGATATAGGCTTACTGTAGTTCAGTTGTAAATAGACTCTGCCGTTGTGATTTTATCAGCGCAGTAGGTCTGAACACAGTAGCGCAGCGGTAAGAGCTCCGGACTCTCGACTGAGAGAACGCGGGTTCGAATCTTGTGCGGCGGCGTCAAACCTTGGGCAAGTTCGTTTACTCTACATTGCTTCAGTTCACTCAGCTGTATGCATGAATACCTGGCGATAGACAGTTGTGGGTATTTGTGTACGAATAGTCTTCGCGCATTAATTGCAGCGTGGCTGAATGCTTCCCAGAGAAGTTGAGATGGTGTTCGATTGAACAGCTCTGCCAGGGAGTAAACTGTAAAGCGCTTTGAGCAGTCATGAGGACTGGATACTGCGCTATATCAGAACCTACCTTTTATATAAGTAATAAATACACTTTAACTTCATATAAACATAGTCATCATTACTTTGAAGATTATTTTAAGAAAATAACAGAGACAACGTGAAGCTATGTTTAATCGAACCGATGTCATTGCAGCGATGACGTCATCTTACACAGTTAGAGATCAATGGCCACTTTAATTGGTACCGCATACATGCATGCATCCTGTGAAATCGAAGGTAACACACTTTGCAAACGTGGCCACAACTGCATAGATGTAAACCTGTATACCTGCCAACTTTTGTTGTTGAAATCCGGGAAATACATCAGCGGTTCAGCATGCTACCAGTGTCGCGTTGTCTCGGATCTTGACACCGGAAGACGGGTTGGGGTACTATTGGAGATTTGTCACCGGAAATTTAGCGGTTCAGCACGTCTCAGCACGTCTCCCGCGGTGTCGCGTTGTCTCGGAGATGGGGGGGGGGGGGGGGGGGGGGGGTGGAGAGAACTATTGGAGATTTTCAGAGAAAATCCGGGAGATTTGCATGTATTCCGGGACCGGGAGGTACACCAAAAATCTGTAAAGCTCCCGGATTTCAAGGGAAAGTTGGCAGGTATATACTGCATTATGTAAAAATACAGCGTCAGCGGAATATTCACTGGCGAACAATTACTGTTCGCACCACCACAGGTCGATGTTGATTTCGCGCTAATTCTACGAGATCTCTGCGCCATTACAGTCCCAACGACCATTCGAATCAGCGGGTTGCACACTCGTATATATATAGAGGGTCAGCATATATTTAGCGTTACCTTCAAGGCGTGGGAATAACGTTCTGTTTGAACCGAGGCTTGAACGTTCGTAACACTATGCTAAACAATGTTGAAGTTATTGTGCCCGCCAACTTGCGTTTAATACGATCGAAATTGCGTTCCCAATTTTAAAATAATTCAACAGTGAAATTTTCAAATTGTGAACAAACCATTCAAGATCTAAACACGCACTGTCGGCAATACTGGGTAGGACGGTCCCATTAACCACAGTGCCTTTTTGGAGATCGGCGCGTTCGCGATGTTCCCAAATTAAAGACAAAATGATTCTACGAACGTCCTGCTGATTCCGGGTAGTGTTCGCAATTTAACATTATTCCAACCGCGAAATGGTCACATTGTGAACATGCCAGACAACGTCATTTTAACTGCACGGCCTGTGAGCACACTTCAAGATGCGCATGTAGGAAAGGCGTTCTGCTCTGTACGACGTACCGCCTTTTCTCGTTTTGCAGAAAATCCTTGTCGTAGCCTTCCTGAAGCTGACGGGAGTGCACTTGCTGCAGAATTCCGTGTCGACGACCAGACCGGCCGTGTAGCGCGGCACGTTGAGGGACGCTGATGTACCGATGCACGCCGTCGCCTTCAGCGCGACCGGCAGACAGTCCGGAACGAGTAGGCGGCGCCGGAACGAGATGTTCTTGCAGGGCTTCTGTTTCCGGAAGTAGCGGGACACGCGCATCATGGCGGAGCGAGGGAAGTTCCGTTGGATGAAGTCGTTTATATCGAGGACGTTTTGGATGCGATCTGAGCCAGGAACGAAAACCGAGCGATTAGTGTTCGAACCGATTTGATTTCGTCGGGTTTCCGCAACTGTAATCGGTTCAACGCTTGGCGTAATGTTATCCTGTCGATCAGCGGTTTCTGCGTTTGATATGCCACGACGGTTCTTCGTCTCACCTGGAGGAAAGTTGATCCGCATAAAGTACGTCCACGATTCGTCTGCGTCCGGCGACGCGGATTTAGCATTGCATACTGTCAGCCAAACGAATGCCAAGCAAATGTGTACGGCGTAAGACACGAGGTGAAAGCGCGAAACTAAACGCGACATCATCTTGCATGAAGCGTGTTAAAGAAGTACTGAAGTAACCGTCTCTATGTCGTTTTAATATACGTGTGTCACCGATAAGTACGGAGGATAGGGCGTACGTGCAGTCTGGTCGCTTCGCCACGACGCCCCGCCGCTCGCTGCATCAGTCAACCTACGGCGCGTGTCTCTGGACGCTTCGAGGGACTAGATTTCGACTGCAGTTTTTGCGTGCGTGTATGGTGGAACCACGCGCATGTTCCCGTACCTTGGGTGTAGCGTGTCTTGACGGACATGTTCGAGATCTTTCGTTGGGCAAGTCTCAAGACATGTATATTTCAAGAACATCTATAAATAAACTATACGTATATGCGCCTTTATTACTGGCATTACTGGCCTATTAAATAAACTATGGCCTAAAGTAGAATAACAGCCCTGTTATTAATTGTTTAATGCTGTCACCGGTTAAAACCACCACACATTTTCTGTTCCAAACAGATTGGGACGTATGGGAGACGGGGATGGTCTTCACACTTTGTTTCTATTTTCTAGCTGTAGTAACAGTTCCCTAAGTTGTATAATATGTAATGTATGTGTGGGTATTAATACAGCAAAGTAATCATATTTTGACAAATGTTTTAATCAATTTAAATGTAATATAAAAAAACACTTGTAAAACTATAAATGAAATCCTGTCTAAACATGAAATTAATAAATCATTTCCAAAATATTTTAAAGAATCCGATTCTATTGTGGCAGACAAATTAGAAATTGCAAATAAATTCAATACATTATTTGCCAATATGGGTAGTATTCTGCCTAATGATATTTAAAAAGGCATTCATGATCATTCATGTTATCTAAATAAAATAGTAAACTGTAATTTCATATTTAAATACGTTGAAGAAGATACCATAAAGAGAACAATAATTAGTAAAGGTAGCTGTGGATGTGTTGGTCTCTCTGCCAAACTGCTAAAAATGCTTGAACCTGCACTAACCAAATATTTAAACTTTATTAACAAATCAAGTATTAACCACAAGAATATTCCCTAATAAACTAGAAATTGCTAAGGTAATTCCAATTTATAAAAAGGTGAGCCAGCAGTATTCAATAATTATAGACCTATATCTCTTCTACCAGCTATTTCAAAAGTACTTGAAAACATAATTTTTGACCAATTATCATCTTATTTAAAAGGCTTTTTTACCATCAGTATGGATTCCGACCTAAACATTCAATTTAATACGCAGCACTAGAATTCATAGATAGAATAATAACCAAACGATAACATACATGACGAAAATTTAGAATCTTTAATAAATGAAGAACTTTAACAAATAAATGAATGGCTCAAAATAAATAAATTATCGCTAAACATAGCAAAATCGAAATATATGACATTTCAAAAGGCAAAGAAAAATATACAGACACTTACTCTGAAGATAAACAATATAAATATTGAACAAGTCAAAGAATTTCATGTTTTGGGTTTAATTATAGATACAAATTTAAACTGAAAAAAGCACATTGAAAAAATATAAAATGCTTGTTCTAAAAAAATTGGCATTTTAAATAAATTTAAACATGTATTACATCTTCATATTAAAATAATATTATATAATTCTTTAATAGTGCCACACATTAATCACTGCATCATGGCGAGAGCTTTCTCAATCAAATAGAATATTAAAACTTCAAAAAGCCCTGAGAATTATTACCTTAAGTAATTATACTTCCCACACAGAACCACTTCACAAAAAACTCAACTTTTAAAAGTAGATGACATCCTTAAATTACAACAATTAAAATTTTACTATAAATATTTACACAATGACTTACCAGTTTATTTACAAAACTGGAGGATAATGTTTAACTATGAGGTACATAACCATGATACAAGAGTCAGGAATAAAATATACACTTATAAAATTAAACATGAATTTGCTCAGAAATGTCTTAGGCACAATTTGCTAAATTTACTAAATAACATTCCTGATATTGTCAAAGAAAAGCTTATAACACACAGTTCACAAGGATTTGCCGAGTATGTTAAACTATCAAGTAACATGCACCAGGCAAAACTGCTATATATGTATGCAAAATTAAGAACCGACAACATTCCTGATATTGTCAAAGAAAAGCTTATAACACACAGTTCACAAGGATTTGCCGAGTATGTTAAACTATCAAGTAACATGCACCAGGCAAAACTGCTATATATGTATGCAAAATTAAGAACCGACAACAACCTGTCAACTTGATACAGTACAAAACGGTGCCTAAACGACAAACTCAATATATAGTATATACTGCATTATGTAAAAATACAGCGTCAGCGGAATATTCACTGGCGAACAATTACTGTTCGCACCACCACAGGTCGATGTTGATTTCGCGCTAATTCTACGAGATCTCTGCGCCATTACAGTCCCAACGACCATTCGAATCAGCGGGTTGCACACTCGTATATATATAGAGGGTCAGCATATATTTAGCGTTACCTTCAAGGCGTGGGAATAACGTTCTGTTTGAACCGAGGCTTGAACGTTCGTAACACTATGCTAAACAATGTTGAAGTTATTGTGCCCGCCAACTTGCGTTTAATACGATCGAAATTGCGTTCCCAATTTTAAAATAATTCAACAGTGAAATTTTCAAATTGTGAACAAACCATTCAAGATCTAAACACGCACTGTCGGCAATACTGGGTAGGACGGTCCCATTAACCACAGTGCCTTTTTGGAGATCGGCGCGTTCGCGATGTTCCCAAATTAAAGACAAAATGATTCTACGAACGTCCTGCTGATTCCGGGTAGTGTTCGCAATTTAACATTATTCCAACCGCGAAATGGTCACATTGTGAACATGCCAGACAACGTCATTTTAACTGCACGGCCTGTGAGCACACTTCAAGATGCGCATGTAGGAAAGGCGTTCTGCTCTGTACGACGTACCGCCTTTTCTCGTTTTGCAGAAAATCCTTGTCGTAGCCTTCCTGAAGCTGACGGGAGTGCACTTGCTGCAGAATTCCGTGTCGACGACCAGACCGGCCGTGTAGCGCGGCACGTTGAGGGACGCTGATGTACCGATGCACGCCGTCGCCTTCAGCGCGACCGGCAGACAGTCCGGAACGAGTAGGCGGCGCCGGAACGAGATGTTCTTGCAGGGCTTCTGTTTCCGGAAGTAGCGGGACACGCGCATCATGGCGTCATGACACATTAATCACTGCATCATGGCGAGAGCTTTCTCAATCAAATAGAATATTAAAACTTCAAAAAGCCCTGAGAATTATTACCTTAAGTAATTATACTTCCCACACAGAACCACTTCACAAAAAACTCAACTTTTAAAAGTAGATGACATCCTTAAATTACAACAATTAAAATTTTACTATAAATATTTACACAATGACTTACCAGTTTATTTACAAAACTGGAGGATAATGTTTAACTATGAGGTACATAACCATGATACAAGAGTCAGGAATAAAATATACACTTATAAAATTAAACATGAATTTGCTCAGAAATGTCTTAGGCACAATTTGCTAAATTTACTAAATAACATTCCTGATATTGTCAAAGAAAAGCTTATAACACACAGTTCACAAGGATTTGCCGAGTATGTTAAACTATCAAGTAACATGCACCAGGCAAAACTGCTATATATGTATGCAAAATTAAGAACCGACAACAACCTGTCAACTTGATACAGTACAAAACGGTGCCTAAACGACAAACTCAATAATCATGTAAGCTTGCTCACACTACACACATGCATACATGTTATGATTTTTTTTTCTTCTTGTTCTGGAAGAATTTGATTAGGTGATGTATTGATTCAGTTAAAGTTTTATTACAAAAGGTGGGTCCTAGATAGCGACTACCATAGTCTTAGAGGAGTCTCCTGACCCTACTTTTGTTTATTTATCATACATTATACCATGTTTACCATAAGGCTATATATTTGTATTATTAAATTTTGTTGACATGGATGTTTTGCATGTATTATTTGAAATGTCTGGGTCAAATAAAACAAATTCTTCTTCTAATAATAATAATGTCGGCGAGACTTCATTCAAAATATGAAATTTTCAAAAATGGTGTCTCCGTTGACAACCTTCCCCATATCTGGATTTGTTGTTACAAATTATGGGGACTTCGATAATGGGAAACAAAGTGGTGTTCAACAAACAAAATAAAATAAAATACACGTACCGAAAGGAACATGGTGGTGTATTGGTAAATTTGTACAAACATGGCAAGTGCTATAACTTCGATATCAAAATTTTCTTGTTAAGCATAAGTTATGCTTAACATGAAAATTTTGATATCGAAGTAAACCTTAGTTATGCTGCATAACTAAGGTTTATTTAATTGCTACACAAAAACGTAGATCCGGCTGTGTTGGAATCATGATCGATTTCAGCTTAAAATATCTCGAAATGTATATGATGGATACCTACAGTATGACGGTGATTGAACGTAGTTTCCAAAATTTGAAATGACTAACGTTAGTCCTCTTACACGTGAGCGATATAACAACCAACCCAACATGTTTTGTGACAACCTGCCCATCCATCAAGACTTGGCACAAAAATATGTTTTTCTGAAGAGACACTTGTTGTACGAATGGGTTTGCTGTTAGACCTTTGGTAGCTCGCAGTCGATCCTATAATTCATCATGACAATCTCTTGATTTGAAGCACAACTAAGTACAGCCCGGAATAAACTAAATACAAGTCGATACTTTGTAACAAATAGTAACATATGAAACACTTACTTATAATTATGACATGAAAAACACGAAAATAAGTCGCCAACACGTAAATATTAAGTTGCGAAGCATTACATTGTGACAACCAACCCGTGTGACAACCAACCCCGGTCTCCCCCACAACTTTATGGAAAAAAGGTCTTCCCGAATAATGGCAATCCAACAAACAAAATACACGCGTATCATCCAGTTGCTTTTTCCAGAGACATTACTACAAATGGACTTGTTAAAAGGGTGCTTACTTAGACGAATATTATGTTAAAAAGGTGTTTTACGTGATATTGTTTTTAGGTAACTAACCTTAGAATGAATAGAGAGGGAATAGAGAAGGCGTAGTGTCAGTGAGTCACCAACACTATTCAGAAGTAGACTTATTTAGCAGTCACATAATAAGACAGTTGATATCTACTGTCTGTTTTCTGTTAGCCGTTAGATTAAGCTTGTATTTACTTCCGTGGCAGACGAGACAACCCCAAAAATAGACGTGAATAATATAAACGCACCAGCATGTAGTCACACAGTCTGGTAAACAGCATCGACGCGATTGCCAAGAACCTGGTGATATTTTTAATATGAAATACAGACTGTTTAGTATTGCCAGTGTTTACCACAAGTGGCCATTACAACTTTTTGGTTGTAATCCGGGAGATTCATCAGCGGATTCATGGGGGGGGGGGGGGGGGGGGAGGTGCTGTTGGATATTTTTCGCAGAAAATTCAGCGGTTCAGCACGTCTTCCGTGGTGTCACATTGTCTCGAAGACGGGAGGGGGCGTGCTGTTGGAGATTTGCCTGCTTTCCGGAAGACCGGGAAATATACCCAAACTCTGGGAGACTTTTATGGGAGAGTTGTATATATACATTAAGCACACAAAAATGGTATACGGAAAACTTCAACTAGAAAACAGTAGGCTATTGTTGTATAGTTAGTTTTACACCGTCAACATTATGACTTATTAAATATGGCGTTCACATATGTTTATATTTTTCCTTAGTGCGAACGCATTACCCGAACTCACCCTAGATCTATTCCCAGGCGAATAAAAACGACACTCTGGCCTTCTCGAATGTCGTCGAAAACTGCAGAACACATGCGGACAACGTTTTGAAAACCACACTACTCATGCACTACACAACTGTTATTGCGTAATACGTCTGGCTGCGCCTTACCGGGTCGTTAAATATGTCGTCTGCTTTTCTCGATGACTCAGCTGCACTAAAATTGTGTATTCCTTCATCTGTTCGTTTTTGGGCAAGGTTAGTGGCCGATCAGACATGTCTCATTTTCAAACAACCATCGTTAAATAAAATCAGCGTATTGGATTCACTAAATCATTGTTATGGTTTAGCCCTACATTGCGTGGGGATCCATCTTAGCTATGCATTTATGAAACCCAGTTAAGGAGATTGTATTTGTCTATGAAAGCACACTATGTTTAATTCTTTAATACAGTATAATTTAGCTGTCTAATACAAATAGAGGTCAAGTGCCTATTCATTTTGTTAGGGATGTCGAATAACGTATAAAAAACCGAAACGACATACAACATTTGCAGATAACTTGTCAGATCAACTACGATGGGTGGGTAAAAATAATTAGCCCAGATGAGTAGGGGCTTTTTGGTATGCAATCCCAACGCGTTTCCATTTATTAGTACAGCGAACAGAACAAAATAAAATGTCATATTTATTCTGATGAACTCAAATTGGGTGATATAAAATTGGTAGAATTAATTAAAACGCATGTATTGTGAACTTTGTTTTGCTGCCAAATCCGTAGCATTTCTGTTTTCTCCAAACTTACTTTTAAACCACAACTGGTGGCTAGTAATTTTACAATGCATATATGAATGAATGAACGTTTGTTATTCAAAACATTGACAACAACAATATATATCAAGACAAACAAGTTTACTAAATACAAGTGAAAATGCACACTGTACAGTGTTTGAAGAGGGTAGACAGGAAGTTACTGACTTGTATGTAAGTTTACCCCTGACATGTATATTTCGACTAATCGACCCGACTAGGCGCAGCCAGACGAATTAGGGGCGCAGTGGCCGAGTGGTTAGAGTGCCGGACTGTTGACTGGATGGACCGGGATCGAATTCAGGCACAGGCCGGGCTGTTCTGTTGTTGGTTCGGCCGCCGTGTCAAAACTTGGATAATTTCGTTCACCCTACGTCGCCCCCCCCCCCCCCCCTTCTAACCAGCACCGGTCAGCGTGGAAGGGTAGGCCAACAACACCAGCGTGCAAAGTACAATGATGCCAAGGCCCTCAGTCCAGAGCAGCATCGAAGAGCCTATGACTAAAGAGGTAGTTCGGGTCAACTAGAGCTACGTGCAGGGTGTAGATTCTCTGGGTCAAGAAGAGCCACCGACAGAAGGTAAGTAGCAGCATCAGCCCCAGAATAGCAGAACTTGTTCT
Source organism: Escarpia spicata (assembly GCA_963995525.1). Classification (NCBI taxonomy): domain Eukaryota; kingdom Metazoa; phylum Annelida; class Polychaeta; order Sabellida; family Siboglinidae; genus Escarpia; species Escarpia spicata. The sequence goes on from OZ023208.1 coordinate 20,923,048, forward strand.
GTGCATAACAAAGCGCTACAAACTGAAAATAATACAAGTATATGTACCAACAAATATTCATACTCAGAAAAAAATACAAAAAATTCTCCAACGACGTGGACGAGATGTTAGAAAAGCCAACCCACTACACGATAGCGATGGGAGACTTTAATGCGCAAGTAGGGAAACGAAAAAAACATTTCAGAAACGGCAACAGGCAAATTTGGCCCAGATGTGAGAAACGAAAGAGGCGACACTTGGTAGAATAGACAACATCAAGAAAGTACAAAATCATGAATACCATGTTTCAGAAGAAAGCAAGGAGGACATATAGACGTGGAAAAGCCAAAATGGAGAAACGAAACATCGACACCATGAGCGAAAACATCACTGAGATGATCCAACTAAGTACGACAGCGACAAGTGCAGCCAAAGCAACCAACAGGCATGCAAAAGACGAGAATATCGTCACCGACATGAGCACTGATGAAGAAACGACGAGAAATGGTGGATAACGGCGACCGTAAAAACAAATAGAGTACGCAGAAATATGCAAGACCATCAAAAAGAAAGCAAAGGAGGTACAAACAAGAGAACATACGAGAAACGATTATGGCATCAAAGAGCCTGAAGAAAGCCAGAAGAACAATTCTACACCGAGCTATATACGACAGTGAACAGAGTACCGTAATTCACACCGACCCAAAAGAGATACCAGAAACAACACCATGGGAGGTGGAACCAGTGCTAAGAGATATGAAGAATGGGAAGACATCAGGCAACGTCCATTTAAACATAAAAGCAGGAAAAGATACCATCTCGAAGGCACTGGCTAAGCTGTATACTAAATGCTTATCAGAAAGACGAATACCCACCACATGGAAGAACGCAAAGGTGGTGATAATCTTCAAGAAGGGAAATAAGAAAGACTTAAAGAACTACATACCGATATGTCTGTTATCAAACATTTACAAATTACTCACAAAGATACTAACGAATAGGTTAGAGAAGACACTCGACGAAAACCAACCACGAGAGCAAGCAGGATTCAGAAGCAGGTACTCAACGACTAACCACATACACGTCGAAAACCAACTGAAAGAAAAGTGCCGATAATATAACATTCCGCTTTGCATCGTTTTCGTTGACTACGAGAAGGCTTTCGACTCAGGGCAAACTCAAGCAATACTGACCTCCCTTCAAGAACAAGGGTTAGAGTAAGTCTACATCGAACTCCTGGAAGACATCTATACCAACAGCTCGGTGACAGTCCATCTACACAAAAAGATCAACATCAAGAGAGGAGCACGACAGAGTAACACTATATCGCCCAAGCTGTTTACAGCAACACTCGAAAGCATATTCCGAAGACTGGGAAACCTGGGAAACCAGAGGCTTGAGGATAGACGGAGAATATCTCAGTCATCTTCGCTTCGCCAACGACATACTCGTATGCGCTACTACACCGCAAGAACTAAAAAAAATGCTATAGGAGCTAGCTAATGAAAGTGAAAAACAAGGTCTGAAGATCAACATTTCGAAGACAAAAGTGATGCTAGAAAATGACACACCAATATATATCAACACCACGCAGATAGAGAACCTTGAATATACGTATATCTGGGACAGCGATACAGTATCAGAGACAAAAACCAAGACAAGGAGATTCAAAGAAGGATCACCGCCGGCTGGACAGCATTCACCAAACACCGCGACATCTTCAAGGGTAACTTTGGAACCTGCTTGAAGAGACAAATCTACAACTCGTGCATACTTCCAGCAATAACATACGGCGGGGAAACATGGGCACTCACCACCCAGGCAAATAACAAGCTAGCAGCCGCACAAACAAAGATGGAAAGTATGTTAAACATCACATATCAGGAGAGAAAAACAAACATCTGGGTAAGAGAGAAGACAAAGGTCATAGACGAGAAGACAGATGTGGACCTGGGCAGGGCACATAAGCAGACTACGAGATAACCGATGGGCATCGCGTATCACAACCTGGAGACCTTACAAATGAAAAGGGAAGCAGATTGCGAGGAAGCTATTTGATGCAACGTAGTTACCAGAAACTCAACATTAACAATAGGACTAGTTTATCATAGTCCTAACATATAACAAGAAGAAGATGTAAAACTGCACAGTGCTGTAAAGATTTAACAAGATTGCCACCGAGAGAATTAACTCTAGATGGCAGGTGGTCAAGGAAACCCTTTGGCTTATCGAGAGTCCAACCCTTTTATCTACATGTATCCCGCCCTTCTGAGGTTGTGTCGATTCTATTGAAAAAAATATTCACACTACTAGCACCCACACAATCAGCAGATAATCTGTTCCATTAATTTACAGTCCTTTGTGAAAATGAGAACTTTCTGATATTTAATCTACACTGCTCCTTTACTAATATAACCTCATGTCCTCTAGCCTTTCTATCTTTCTTAACTGACAAAAAATATTTTAATAAAAATATTGTCGTAACCATTCGGTCTTTTAAACACTTCTATCTGATCTCCTCTCAATATCCTGGTCTCTAGTGTTGTTGAACCACATTCTTTTAGGCGTTTTTCATAACAAAGATCCCTCAGTTTTTGTATCATTTTAGTCACTCTCCTCTGTTTCTTTCTAGCATATATATGTCCTTCTTGTGGTATGGCCTCTACGCTTGTATACAATATTCCAAGTAAGGTCTAACTTTTGTTTTGTACAGCGGTATCATTAGTTCTTTTCCGAATACGTTATATTTCTCCTAATTAATCCAAGGATTTGATTTCCCTTAGAAGCTGCAATTCCGCACTGCTCTGAAACCTTCATATCTGCACTAAAGGTTAACCCTAGGTCCTTTTCTTTTACAGTAGTACTTAGTACGGTATGCTAATTTGTTCTATAATTCCAATAGGAATTTGGGCGGAATCCCATCCACTCCAGGTGATTTATTATCCTTCATAGCACTTATTTTCTTAGCTACCATTTCCGGTGTTACAATTAACTGTCCTAGATAGTCTGATTCTGTCCCCTTGAATTTAGCCTCTGGTGAACTAATACCTTCTCTGGTAAACACCGAACTAAAATACTCATTCAGGTCTTCTGCCATTAAGAATCCCTGTGATATTATATTTCCAGCACTATCTTCTAGAGGACCACCCTTATCCTGAATTTTCTGTTTGCTTCGAACATACGCATAACAACTCTTGCTGTCATGTTTTATATTACAAGCTAATTTTTTTTCATAACTTCTCTTTGAATTTCTAATTCCAGCTGTAGCTCGGTTTAGTGCTTCTTTATAAATGTTGTAGTCTTCATCATTTCCAGTACGTCTCGGGGGTTGCGATACAGGATTGCACAGTATATGAAACACCCACAATGCGACATGTATTTGACACGTGTTTCTATCCACATGAGGTCTGAAACTTACAACGGTAGTGTTTTGTTTCGTAGACGTCTTATCAGGCGATGCTGGAGCCTGGGGGAAAGGGCCCATGATATTTTAGAGAGGGTACTAGAAAGACACTAAAACAGTTTGATAATCTTTGCTCTATATACTAGCTTATAACATATAGGCGCCGATTTAGCGGGAGATGGGGTATCGGAATTGCGTAATACTCTTCGGGGGATGCAAGTACGCTTTAAGTTCACTGCCACATAATTCAAACATAGATCTAATATGCAATCATATAAAACAGTCAACGAAAACACCGTCCAAAACCGCAGAAAACCTACATCACAGTTCGTAACCCAAACCAAAGAAGAGATAACGACGACTCGTGTGCTGTACGTTTTATCGACGATTCAATAAGGCCTACCGCCTACGTAATGAAAACTTGAACAAGTTTACACCAGGAACAAAAATAAATAAAATACCCCTCCCACCCAATGAACTAACTAGACATGCACAAATAGGACGTTCTAAGTCTGACAAAATTGGCAACGACAATACAATAAGACGACGGAAATTGAGACGGTACGGCCACGTAATAAGACCCCACAAGTTCAACCTCGACCTGGCCGTTAACAATCTTATCATAGAGAGATGTAAACAGGAAAGACGAACTGAAAGCGAAAGTACGCTACTAAACACAACATCACAGTCCGTAGAACCGAACTATAGGAAGATGACGAAGACTCATGTCCTACGACTTTGATGACTCGGTATGAAATTAAAGAACCAGAGCAACGTTTAATAAAACTTACTCTACGATTGACATCCAAACTTACACGGTCCAAGTCCAAAACAGGTGGCATATGGACAAGGAACCATTGGCGTATTGAGAGTCAGTCTAACAATTTATCATTATAGACTTCCAACAGGTACATATTTATGTATGTGACTAGATGTTGGTTGTTTTGATGACATGTTAATTGTTGATATATATTATAACTTAAGTTATGGCTTTAAATTATGACTGAGTTACTTTTAAATATACATCTTGTTAAATGCGTTACTCTCATTATGATCGCATTTTATTGTAGACACTGCGCCACTACATTTTAGCACAGGAAACCCCGTTCGACATCCTAGACATGTATCGGATCCTCTCGTATCACTTTATCTTCGATACGCCCTATATGGTCGTAGGCTACAATACCAGAACCAATGAAGTGTCATCGAGTCGTCGCTTTGCTGACTCGATGGTTCTGAGAGTTTCCGCTCGGTGCAGCAGTAAAAAATGAATAACTCTTAATTATCCGGTAGAGGGCGAAACCAGCTGAGCGAAGCAAATCTGGTATACCGCAGATCTACCCACTTACCAGTGAGTGTCGAGAACTACATTTCTTTATGGCGCATAATTTGATAGGTATGTTGTTGCTTGCTAGATAGAACAGTCGGTGCAATAATGAAAATCTGCCCTGATTTTCAGTATCCGCAAATCGACGTTCACATTTGTGGCGGTCAGGGAATCATAAGACATAACTTCTTCGTACAATCATGTCTACCACTGTCACGTGACTGTGTCTGTGATACACTACGCTACGACCACGTCTACAGTATATCTACTACAGTCCAGAGCCGGCGAGAATCCGTGGCAATTTGAGCAGACTTTCAAGTTCAACCTGTTCCAACGTAACTACGAATTAGTACTTAACTCTTAATGACATGCATCTATCGTGTATTGATACATGTCAGGAAATCAAAAGTAACTTAGTCTAGACTTAGTCTTTAGTTTAGGTTTCACATAGAGTCATAGACATAGTCTCAGTGACATAGAGATAACAATTTTCTTAAAACAAAAGTTGAACACTACGGATTCTCCCACGGAGATTAGTTACTCCAAACCTCTTCCGTGGCTACCGTAAATTCGACGCTTATTCCCAGGCGTCGCAGTGTGCAAGCTTCACAGAAAGACTAGGTATAGTGCTGGTGGTGAAATGTGCGACAACAACATGCATGCCCCTTTGGAAAACATCCATGTTGTTTTCGTCATGTTATAAACTAGAAGTAGAAACTCTATAAGCGACTAAATCAATCTACACATTTAGTTACTTTTATTGAACTAGAAGTATACATATTATATAATTACCATTTTATAATAGTAGTTTACAATAACAATATAAATAGACAGCAATGATTTAGTTAAAATGTACTGTGTATGTGCGCGCGTGCTTGTGTTTTCAAACATGCTGTGGAGTGTGGATGTGTAAAACCTTGTAATGAAGCATTGTGATTTTATTTGAGATAAATGTTTCCATTCACATGCATTCATCCACCACATGGCGAGGGTTGTAGATGAAGCATGGATGCCGACAAATTGTGCCACTGTTCAGCGGCCAGACGTTGAGCGGTCAAGCCAGTGTCCACCGGACAGTCACATGGGGCAGTGGACACTACATGGCGGCGGCTGCCACTTGGAGCCGGCCTGTGAGAATCGCACGATGTGCAACACGGGCCAGACAACTGAAGCACTGCCATGTCTCTCCAGCAGGGAAGTATGTCAGAGGCTACGGCGCAAGAGCAGGTAAATGGAAACAAAATGAGAAATGCCAAAACGGAAACGAATACCAATGACTTTCCTTTGAAAATATACATACCGGTAAGTTGGTTTTCCGACTCTCGCGCGCCTTCCTGAACTCACCAAGAAGAGTCCGGTAAAAGGATGCCTTTTTAGGAATTGCACATCATTGGTATATATGTAAAACTACTGATTGGCGAAAGAAGTTAATTACTGTTGTGGCATATACACAATCTATTCATACACATTCCGCTAGTGGCCAAATACAAAAAGAAATCACGTTTTATTCATCACAAAATTGTGACCATTTGCACTTCTGACCACAGCATGGGCGTCGGAATGAATAGAATATGGGGAGGGGGTGGAGGGCTGAGTTGGAGCTTTAGCACACTCTGCTGCTGTCACACATGAAACTTTAAAATGAGGCAGGATGCTGTTGGAGACTTTTCATGTTGACGACCAACTCTAAATATTCCAATGGCTACGAATGTCAAAATGTAACAGTAATACAGTTGAATCTTTCTCCCTACCTCCTTCACCTGTCTACCCCCCCCCCCACACCCTCCCTCCTCTCTTCCTCCCTCCTCCCACTCTTGCTCACTCGTTCCCCCTGTCTCTCCCTCCTCCCTCTTTTTCTCCCATTCCCTCTCCCCCACTCCTTCCCTCCCCCTCTCTTTACTATGTCCCTCCTCCCTATCCCGATATATATATCGCACTGTATATATATATATAACCCCCTTCCTATCTCTCTCTCCCTCACTAAGTGTAACCTATATAGGGACTGCTAATATAGCTATAATTAACAGCTACCTAAATCGTACAAATCTGAAATCGTTGATGCCTGCACTGGTACTGTACTTTAAATACATTTGATAGATATAAGGAATATTGAATATAAGTTGAACCAAGTCCCTCCATGTTCCATATACATATATTATGTATGTATATATATATATATACCAGTATATATATATACACTGTACATATATACTATATAGTGAGTTTCCTGTATAATAGATAAGTATCCTGGGTGTTCCACTAGACATGTGTACACTTGCAGACGAGACCCTTTCAACTACCTGCCCCTGGCTGTGCTAGTGTCTTTTGGGGCCCCACCCTGTGGACTGCTGGCCATCTACTTTGAGCTGCGGGTCCGACGAGCCATGCACGAGGACCGGGCAGACGACGCCTGGCGCTATAGCACCAACGCCCTTATCTGTTGCCTCGCTGGGTTCGCCCTCATAGGCCTGTGCATAGTGCTACTGACTGTTGCACACGCTCTGCTCAGATCTGGAGTGATTCAATTGAACAAGGACACGTCACCCCCGGTGGACATGACCCCAGTCCACGTTCTGTCGACAGAATGGAACGGCACGACGGTGTACCCGAAAATGAAACCAGAAAGCGTGTTCACAGTGTGCATAATCATGTGTTGATGGCAGCTGACCTCCATGCGTTGACAGCAGCTGACGTGTTATAGACTCTTGTTTGTGACTTGTAGTTAAGACCTTTAAATACATTTGTGGCTGCACTTTTTCTAAGCATGTTCTGCAAGGAGAGTTATATTTGCAACAATTACAGCTGAACCTCACTTTATGGTCACCTCGGTAATACAGCCACTTCCCAATTAAGGTCACCCCAGAAATGTGCCAAATTATTTCCACATTCAGTAAAGTATAGGAAATTAGTCCCGCTAATACAGTCACCTCGCTATTCAGGTGACTTCCCAAAGATGACCTTAAAGTGAGGTTTCACTGTACATGAAAATGCATGTTATGTTAAATTACACAGTGTTTGTTACCTGTGAAGATGATTACATGAATATTTAATTAAGATATCAATACACCTATAGTTGTGTCCTTTCTGTAACAATTGTAATACGTTAATGATAATTTTGGGAAAATGCACAATGCCTGTTTGCAAGATAATTACATAAATGTGTACCGGGTAATTGAGATATAAATTAATGTTGTTTCCTTGAGACAACAGTAATCATTAGATTGGCAACAATTACATGACGGTATAGCATGCCTTTTGTTTGTGATTGTAACATGAAGATTATGCAATGAAGCAATTTCCACTTGCTGGGTAATACATTTATTTGCGTCTTTTTCTGTGAATGTTTCCGACATGAAGAGATAATAATATTACCAGTGTCGTTGTGTTGGCCACAACAAGTAAAGCTAATAAACTTTTGTTTGTAACTTGTTAACATGATTACATAAAGATGTAATTAAGATTTAAATAAATTTGAGTGTGTGACTTTGACGAGTGTTCAGTCATGGACATAATGTAGGTCATAATTAAATGAAATTGTACAATGCCTGTGACACCCTGTTGGCAAATGTTTTTAAGATGATTAAATAAATATGCATAAACTTCAGCCATGCTTAACATATATTAATTAGTACACTAGTACAATTAGTTTGTATTTTTGTGTGCATCACATGCATGGAATATTGATCAGTACAAGCACTTTTACAGAGGAATTAATGGGGAACCACTGGAAAATGGTGCTGATGCCAACCATTCAATGCCTGATACAGCTGTACTGTTTGGCAACTTTTGAAGTAACCTTTTCTGTTCGGTTACCTGGAGATGCCCTCTTAAGCCAGTGGTGGTAATCGTTAGTAGGAAGTTTGCCCCCTCCTGTAACCAACAGAGGATGCTTAAAACTGAGTGACAAAAAGACTCGTGCATAATTTGTTAAATGGATTTATTTGTGGTTATGTCTGCATAGTACTAGGCGTTGTCACCAGGGCGGCGTCATGGGCTGTGGGTTCTGAAGATAGGACATGACGACCGCGGAAATTGACAACCTGCAAACAGACGTTGCACAGATATATAATAATAAATAACTATCATTTTGATGACAATAAACCAGCAAAGTTGTTATTACAATGTTAATTCTGAATTATGGATGATCGATTTCAGTGGAACCCGAAAAAATGCAACCTATCATTATGGGACCATTCAAAACTACTTTAAACTCTGAATTATATATGATTATTTAGGGAATGGAACATTTCTGCTCTATGCTGATAACAGTTATAGTCTTAGAATATTTACTGTGTCATTCATTGGAGGTTTCACTGCAACATAATCTGATCACAGACAATGAGCAATAAGTTTTATGACAAATGTTGCTTCATAGATCTGTCATCAAGTATGAGGTATTTTTAATATATTCATGCTCTACTAAACTGAAAAAAATACTCTGATTAATAGTTATATTATTCTCATAGCCATTCAGTATTTAAATAAAAATGTTCTTTCTGATTGTGTTGTTAAACTATACTCTTTCAGGCCCTGCATATTGTAACCGAGGTCTCGGTTCTGGAATCATTTCAGTCGCTCCCCTCCTCTGTACTCTTTCTAGCATGTCTATGTCCTTATGACATGTCCTCCACACTTATATACGCAGTATTGTAGTTGAGGCGCTGACTTACATGAAACTGCTGAGGATCTGTTTTGTGTCTTCGGATGAGCGTGAGTTGGCGAAGCTAATGCAGGCACAATAGACTGCCGCCCAGGCACACCATTTCATCTGCGACAAACAACAAGCACATGTTCATATAAGAAACACACTTCACGTATCGACTTCAAACAAACTTATGAATGAAGCAAGATATTTGTGTCCACAGATTGATTCGGTCAAAGGTGCCTCTGCCAAAGGAGCACCTACTAAATTACATAAAAAAATTAAAATAGCCACATTCATTCCATCACATTTCTGTCATTGTGCACTTACCTCAAATTTGGTGGTGGTCATGTGTTACAGTACCAAGATTATTTGTGTTTAAAAAATTATACAATTATTGTTAACATCCAAACTGGCCTTGCCTTATAAGAGTTTGCACCTTAACTAAAAAGGTCACGGCTGATTGGCATTCCAGTCAATTTGGCCAAATTTGTGCTATTTTGAGGTTTGTTATAAAAAAATAATCAGACATGGGGTCAAATGCAGATGCATTTAAATGCGACTGATCCAGTATTTGAATTTGCATTTGAAAATTTGGAGCCAAAAATATTTACATTTAAATACATTTTAAAAGTATTTGAAAAATCAAATACTTTTTTCAAATACTCGGCATTTAATTCTGTCAATGAAAACTGTTATCATAGCTGTGCTTAATTAAATTGTTGCTTGGTTTAGGCAGTTGATAGAGGTCACTCATGTTACTTATGTGATCACCAAGGAATGACATTCACTTAGAGAAGACTGGCCTCCTATAGCTCTTATTAGCTGACCCCCTGCAGCCAGTAGCATGCTTTGATCATTAACTCACGTTTTACCTGGGTCATTGTCAGATGGATGATCAGTGTATCAGCTGGCCTGCCACAGGGACAGGTTAGCAAGCATTTAATTGATAGTGTGTGGCTTAATATAATTTTATTGAAAGACAATGTCATAGTTTAGTGCATCAGTGGGCACAGGAAATGGAAAACAGGATTAACCTGTCACAGGGGAACAATTTAACAATGTGTGATCAATTAGAGCTTGGTACTATTGACTCAATGAACTCCTTTAATTCTGGATAAACAATGGTCAAGGATAGCTCTTTTTATCATTATTTATTGTGCACGGGCACAAGGACGTCGAGAGAATTAGAAAAGTATTTCAAATACTTTTGAAAAGTACAGGTATATTTGCATTTGACATCAACAAAATGTATTTACATTTGAATTTACATTTGAAATGTCAAAAGTATGTGCATTTGCATTTAAATACTTTTCAATGTATTTGACCCCATGTCTGGTTATCATCATGTTTTACCTCCTCTACAAAGGATTTTTCCCAAGACTGTATTTACCAGTATTTCCCGCCCGGTATTTGCCAGGGTGGGAAAACGTGCCAATCCTCAGATAACGAGTAAATTACATAAATGATTATTATGGTTCACTAAAAAAGAAAGTTGAAGAACAGATATGGTATAAATATAGATATAAATATGAAAATTAATAACATAATTTCACATTGAAAACTTTGTATATAAATGTACCTTTAAGGGAAGGTATGAGAACTGGATATGACATTTTTAAATGCATAATTGATTGTGTTTGTGCCCAAACTGCATAGTATCTGGATTGGTCGTAATGAATACAAAATACAAATAAACAAAATATCTTCCAAATTATAGAATTCATAGTCCATCTAAAACTGGCAATACCTGAATATATTTTATCACAATGTTTTCAAAATCACTGTTGGTTTACTTGAATATAAAAACTAAAAACAATTCAAATGTTTTGAATATTTTATTTTGAATTTTCAAAACTATGTTACTGTAAAGGCAACATTTGTCAACACGTTTGTTTGTACATTACTCCAAAGAAAGCACAAAACCAAACTGTTTTTATACGGACTGTGGAGAATGTGTATCAGAACACCAAAATCAAAACCAGATTAGCTTATATCATTTAGGCAGCTTCCAGTTACAAATTTGTTTTCAAAAACATGATTTCTGCAAATGGCTGTCAAAGATTGAAAAATGACACTGACTGCTTAAAAGAACCATACCTTATCCGTGAATAACAGTGATTTAAGATAAGATAATGCTTTATTGTCTCGGGTGAGAACAGACATGGCTGCAATATGTGCATAACACCATTCGATAAAAACAGCTGATAAGTAATGCATGCATACACATTACTTGTTCTAAAACGACAATTGACACTGTGGCAGCAGGCATTATGAATTAAGTTGTTTAATGGGCAGTGGCACGAATGAGTGTTTGTATCTATTAAGCCAGCACCGAGGAGTTATATAACGTCTGCCAGATGGCAGGAGCTGAAATTCATTATGCAGAACATGTTTAGTATGATCAATAATCTTGACTGACTGTCTTCTTAGTGTCTGTTCAAAAATCTCCTGAAGGGAGATCTTGAGGTTTAGATTTTGAGGTATGTAATTGTTATAAAAGTGACCTTTATTGATACTAAACATACAAAGCTATTGAAATATGGAAGAAATAAAATTTGAGTATTGTTTTCAAAAACCCCATTCTAGGTGCCACAGTCACCTTCCTGTTGTGTTGCACCTAGAACATTGTGATATTTGAAAGTTTTTTATGGGGAAAAGTGTGCACAGTAGATCAGGCCTACCAGCAGGTTGAGTGCTAGCATGTATTGGCAGTGAACTTCACATAGCACACAGTGCCACATGTGGATGCAAACAAGATGGCTATTTTGGTCAATATGGATGCGTTTTAAAAGAGCTGGAGGTATGCAATTTTGGCGAAACTTGATCAGTACATGAATGACAACTGTGTAGAAATTAGATTTTTGAATGGTACAGTTTTCTTATAATCTGACAAAACGTTAACATGGCCACCAATGGGAAAGTTAACAGTGGTCTGTGCTCTTCTAAATCTAATTGGTTATGTCGTAAGAAGCCACAGTTGGCTATGGTTTACGACTTTGCAACATAGAATAATGCCACAGTTACCTTCATCATAAGACCACACATACTGAAGATCATCCCTAGCAGATTCATGTAGTCTGGTGTCGGGTCGTCGGTTGACACGGCTGCTGTTGATGGCTTGTATCTACAATTATACAATATGCAGTTACGAATGCTGTCATTCGGAAACGAGGATGCACAATAATGATAAGTTTTCTGATTATATTAATTTATATTAATATCATGTTACAATACTTGCTTGTATAATTACTGAAATAGCTGTATTTTAAAGACTGCAGAATTTTGCCAATTCTAATGTATGAAATAAACAATAATGAAAGATAGATTGTTGTTTCATTCATCATGTTTGCAAGGGTGTCTGAGTTTTCGTCTAAGGACATTTGGTGTAACGTGACAATTCGTCTACTAAGACATTTGGTCTAACGTGAAAATTTGTCTACTACGACAAAGAGATAATTTATTCGACATTTTGGTGTTTCTAAAACTGGACCGGATGCTAAGTATTGACCTCCGTTAAGGGGCTGCATGTGTTTTTCTTGTAGGTGGGTTTAGCAACATGAGCCCACAGACTGTCCAACTGTCCCGAATTGGTCGGGACAGTCCAGATTTTGTGCTATGGGTTCCGAGTCCTGATGTTCGGGCAAAAACCGACAAAACTCGATGAATTGCGCAAAAAACACTGAAAATAAACGAAAACACTGATTTCTGCTCCCTCTTTAAGCTGAAGTTTTCTGTTCGCCATGGAGGAGTAAACGGTGTCTGCAAGCATTTCGGCACGGCAAAATATATATATCGGCTGTGTCCGCACTGAAATCGGCGAAATCCCTCTGCGACTTTGGCGATTCAAGAACTGCTAAAGCTGCTCGAGACAAAGCAGAGGAACAAAAACTGCAAGTTATGCGAGCTGAAGCACTGTTTGTGCAGTTTGTAGCTGAGCACAACCTATCATTTCGTGTTGGCCAGCCCTGGTGTCCTACTTCACGAGCCATCTGGAAGCAGAGAAACGAGGACGTATGAAATTCATCAAGGATCAGCTGTGCCATGAAGTCAGGCTTTACATGCTCTTCCTCAACTTTCTGCTCCCCACTGTGAATGCATTCAATGTGGCATTGCAGGTCACAAACACCACGACCATACATTTGCTTCTTCATCGAGAGATGAAGAAGTTGAGAAAATGGATGCTTCTATTCGTCACTGCTGACCGAATCAACCTGGCTACCGAGTACGAGGACCTCAACAATCAGCAGATGGATGAGGATCTGGATGTTGGCGAGGCTACCCGTACACTGGCTGCGGAGATGATAGACGATGGGATGAAGTACCTGGTCTCGGCATTCTTTGATCATATTCGTCAGTTCTATTGTATATTTGTGAAAACATTGATCAAGAAATTCCCATTCCAATCGACCCACCTGTCCGACCTTCGGGTTCAGAACCCCGTGGAGTGACTGTCCTACCAGGATTTGCTCAATGCTGTCGTCCGGCTGGCAAAGCAACTCCCTCAGCTTCAACTGGCGGACAAGTTGGACCAGATGAGGACAGAAGTGGTTGACTTCCAAATGCTTGACCTCCCGCAAGACAATGGTGTCTGTGATTTCTGAGCCAAGGTCCATGAATGTCGAAATTAGAGGCATGGGCTCAAGTCAACCAACGTACACTACGCTATTGGTACTCATTTGTGCCCTTCTTGCACTTCCGGCCAGCAATGCCGACAGTGAACGTTGCTTATTCATGGTTCGGAAGATAGACTCGGAGGAACGCAGCCTCATTGAGCGTAGTACCTTGCATCTCTTCTCACACTGAAAATTAATGTTGATGATGACTGTCACGCTTTTAAGCCCTCTCCTGAAATGCTGAGGCTTAAGTTAACAAATGGCTCAAATGATATACTTACAGTAATGTTTCATTTCCTGCTGTGGTTCTTGAACTTTATTGCTGTACATAAATTTTGCATATATAATGGAATTATAACTGTGGCTGTTTGCGCCGTGCTGTGTTATTGTCTTGCTGTTCATGCAGGCTGCACTGACCTATTGCATCATTGTCAATTGCTGTAAATAAATTCTGTAAACAATGCATAACAACCTCAATATAACGCCTTCATCACAAACATGTGGCAGGCTGTATACACCGCGCTGTGTGATTGTCTTGCTGATCATGCTGGCTGTGCTGGCCTAATGCATCAATATTAATTCAATAAAAAACAATTATCGGTGGGGGCACTGTAGCGATTTGTGTGAGTGTATTGACTCGGGGAAGGGCAGCCATCTTGTCTCGACTTGTGCCTGGTCAAAAGTTGGACAGTCTGGGCGCATATCAACCATTTAACTGGCCGCGTGCGGAGATCACACGATGCACAAAGTTCTCATAGTGGATCTACTAGAAACACATACTCATTTACTGTCACATAACAATCAAAAAATGAAAAACTAACCGCAAATCTGCTACTTCCCGGAAAACACTGCGATGCTCCCGATATAATCGAGTATCTCACAGTACGATTAGGGAGCACCGCAGAGTTTGGTGCAGAAAATGACGGTGATTTTCGTTAAGTTCTTTGGTTGTTTTATGACAGCAACTGATGAGTGTATATTAGTAGATCCATTGTGCGTCATGTGATCTCTGCATACAGACAGTTGATTGATATGTGCAATGTTGCTAAACCTACCTACTAGAAATAAACAAATGTCATATTCGACGAATTATCCCGTTAGACCAAATGTCGTAGTAGACGAATTGTCGCATCAGACCAAATATCGTAGTAGACAAATTGTCGTGTTAGACCAAATGTTAGATTAAAAGTCGGACCCGTTTGTAACTGGTGTAAGTGGTGTTTTACTATTTTGGCTATATTATTATAAGTATATTTAATTAATGCATAACAAATTCTGAAGTTTTATTAGTTAGTTTTAGTTGGACACTGTACAAAATAATAAACAAATGAAATGTTAACAAAACAGAATTTGTATTACAATTCAGATTTCAGAACAACCGTGATGTCTGATAAGGTAAACTTAACTTTTTATTATAATATAGGCCCGGCCTATTACAATATACTTTGCCTTTGGTATAATTTTCGATAATTTATAATAGGGATGTGAATTCGACTAGAGCGATTTATCTACCCAGTATTGGATCAGCAATCCGGCCCTTTGGCTTTGTCAGTTTGTGATACGTATTCTGGTCACGTCTAGAACTGAAAATGTAGTGGGAATAACAACCTCAATTTTTAGTTGAAGTGCCTAACTGCTAATACTACGCTATTCAGTATAATTCACCGTACAATACTCGAATACAACTTTTCAAGTCAACTCAACTTCTCAAGCCAAGGTGGGCGTGTATAAATAAATGTAAATAAATATAAATTCCAGCAATTTCTCTTACCTATGTACTTTCGCCGATCTTCTAGGATCAGTGCTGTTGTTAATTGCTGCATAATTACTCAACATAATAATGATAAATGCCTTAAAATTTTAATAAAAATGTAGTGAATACGTGAGCGAAAATTAACGTATTTGCAGCGCAGAATGTTCACACGGTAACTGGTCGCTTCGGCAGCGTTACCGCCGAGGCAACAACATTTGGGGTAAGACCACATTTAAATTTTACATAGGCGGCCATTATAACATTTCCTTATTTTCCTGCAAAATTTGTCTTACGATTTTCTTCAATATTTCACAGCATATTTAACCTCCACTGACACAAGTGCTGTGGAAAACTCGTGAAATTCTCATACCTCATTTTAAAGAAAAATCCACCCTAACTTTCTTCTTTCTTTCTCTTCATCTTTGTTCCACTTTTTACGTGGGGTCGATGTATGATAATGTCATTCGCCTCCATATCGCTCGGTCGTGCACTTCTCCCCCCGACAGTCCTTTCTCCCTTTGATCTGCCTTCACACTGTCTAACCACCTCCTCTTCGGCCTTCCTCTCCTCTTCCCTTGCACTTTCATTCCCATCGCTCTCCTTCCTACATAATCCTCCTCTTTTCGCATTACGTGTCCATACCATCTCAACCTACTTTCTTGGACTTTCTTTGATATTTCCCCCACTTTCGTTGTCCCTCTAATTCTTTCGTTTCTTATCTTGTTAATCTTTGTGACTCCGCACATCCATCGTAGCATTCGCATTTCTGCGACATCCAACTTCTTTTCCTGTGTCTTCTTTGCCGCCCATGTCTCCGCCCCGTACATCAGTGCTGGCCTTACCACTGTCCTGTACATTTTCCCCTTGATCTTCACGTTCATTCTTCTGTCACACAGCATTCCAGATACTCTCTTCCAGTTCTTCCACCCGCTCTGCACTCTATGCGTGACTTCCGCATCCAATTCTCCATCATCCGCCAATGTCGATTCTAGATATTTGAATGTCTTCACTCTCTTCACTATCTCTCCCTGTAACCGGATCTCTAGGTCATTGTTTTCGTTGCACCTCAGGTATTCCGTCTTCTTTCTACTAATCTTTAGTCCTCGATCTTCCATTGCACTTCTCCATTCCTCGAGCTTCCTTTCCACCTCCACCTTGGAAAAATCCACCCTAACCAGACACCCCTCAATTTCGACCCAATCTGGTGACGGATTTTGAAATATTGATGCGTGCTGCAAAATAGCCACTGTGCGAATACGCGAGCGACTAGCATATATTTATTGCTACCTCGTGAACAATTTAATGCAGTAGTACATTCAGTATTCACTGGACTAACATGTGCCATGTGAAAGTGCTCGAAACAAATTCACACATCACACCAAAACGGTATACTGTGTAGGGCACTCTTTCGGTGGGGCCCACTTTCGCAAGCCCCTCTTTCGGTCGGTAATGACGGACGAATCCTTAATATGGTCTTACCCCATTTATTTTGTTGCGTCGGCGGGAAATATTGGTTGCCTCGGCGGTGAATTTGGTCGCATCGGCGGCGTTTTCGGAAAGAAATTTCGCCGAAGTGGTATTGTTGCCGACGCGACCAGAACTGATGAATTTGGGTCGATTCGGCGCCGTTGTTTTGTAAAACATTTAAACTCCAATAAAATATACTTACATTTTCGTGGCTAGCTATTTCTTAATTACACGTTTAGCAGAAATAACGTCATACATTGAAACAAAATACTAACACATTTTACAGTTTTCTAAAGCATTTGACTTTGATGTTTTGTCTATGCCTATGTCTATGATAATATCTTATATTTATAATAATTAGTGTACATATGGTAACATTTCCAGAACAATTGCTGAATGTATTAATTACATGATCAGCCAAATTACAGATTATGAAAGCAGCATTTTATATATATAATTTCAGTTTACTTTATTTGGTACTAACATATGCATTTGAATGCAAATAATATTAACGGAAGTATTACTTACTTACTTAGACTTAGTTAGTTCCTCCTGTTCCTTTCGGGACATCGGGCGACGAACTTTCTCCATCTACTACGGTCTTTCGCAATTTCTTTGGCCTCATTCCTGCTAGGTGATTTCCATTTCTGCCAGATCTTCTTTAAACGTCTTGCGCTAGGTCTTAGTCGGCCTTCCTCTCCTTCTGTTTCCACCTTCAGGCACCCATTCCATTGCTACATGTGCAGTTCTCTCTCTTGGTAGGCGTAGGATATATGTCCCGCTAGTCTTCGTCGTCGAGACTTAACTGTGTAATGCAGGCTATCCAGACCTGCCCTCCTCACCACTTCTTCATTGGTCATCACTTCTTCATTGGAAGTATTACTATTTTATAATATAACATGTGTACTAACTCCTACTTAAATTCACACATTTGACCAGGAGTGAAGTGACACGTAAGATCTGCTCAGTTGTTTGTTCGTAGTATTAACAAAAGCAGTCTTGAACCACTTAACTGGTAATGGGTTAGTCCTCTTCTGGCGTTTCCTATTGATGTAGACCTGTGTTCGTCAAAGGAAAGTCATGTTCATTTAGATACCGTTGACGGGCAGGTTTGAATGGGCAAGTGTAAACAACAGTCACTGATTTAGGCTTTTTTCTTCAAAATTTGGGCTTCCATCTCATTGTTAACGCTGAACCCGTAGATCAAAACACAGTAGAGTTGGCTTCGTCGCCTGCTAATTATGCATAGTTTCATTGATCTGGTATTTCCTCAACGTCTATGCTAAATTTACTTTTACAATAGCTCAGGTGTTCCTACGCAAGATTATGCTATAGCAGCTGAGAGCGCACTTATCAAAAGGAAGTAAAACATTGATTGAGTCATTGATCTTAAGCACTTTTTAGGTAAAGAAATTGCGGTTCAGATCCTAATATCATAGAACTTTGGAACAACCTGAATGCACTGTGAGCAAATCGGGTTCGAAGCAGATTATATATATTACTTGGCTGTTAAATTAAAATAACTAACGAAGTAAAAAGTTGCGTAACATTTTATATAAAATTAGTTTGTTACAAATATAATTATTTAGTAATAACTATACTAAAAAATTGTACATTTGGGGGCATGGTAGCTTTGTTTCCTCAAATATTATATGGTTGTATTTTATACATACGTCGTCCAAAAAAATTATAATTAGTTACAGGGATGGTTATGAAAATAAACTACCCCCTCAAAATGTATCAAAGGTAATAGGTGAAGAAAACAATAAATACAATAAAATTACACAAACACTAAAATTGGGAGAAATATAAAAACGAATACGACTGGCAATTTTAGAATCGTTTGTTTATTAAAGAAAGATTTAAAAACTGTTTATTGAAATGTTGATAAATAATCTACACAGATGTACCATTAGTGTACAACTGTTACGACCAATATTTCGTCACTGAAGCAGTGACATTGCCGAAGTGACACACTTTATGACTATTTGATCAAAACACCACCTAAGCAACAAAAGTCTACTCTGATAGACCACATTACACATCTGTATCGCCGCCGAAGAGACCAAACAATTCACCAAGGTGTCCAAGAATGTCCCCGCCGAAGCGGTTACGCTGCTGAACCAACCAATTTTACGCCGCCGTGGCGACCAAAACGCCGCCGAAGCGACACAAATATTTCGCCGACGCAACCAATAATTTCGCCGAGACATCCAAGAATGTTGCCGACGCGTCCAAAAAGTGGTAACGCAGCCGACGCGACCCGGAACCATTCACGCGATACAATGACGAATTTACATCGAAGACTCGAAGACATGCTCACTCACCTCTGTAGCTCGTGCCGTCCTCGCAAAATGTGGCCAACACGTCATAGTCTAGGCCTGAAATCTAAAAAAATCCATCATGAGTACCCAAATGTTACAAGCTGTCATCCATGTCAGGATTTATTTATGACCTTTACCGGTTATAACCAGTCCGGATGACACTTTCTATAGTCGTTTTTTACTGCGTAATGAGCTATTTTGTAAAAATGGCGGCAAGGCTTTTCGAAGGATTTTCAACATGTACATAATCGGCTATATATCTACTAATTATAGGGCTACAACATTTTGTTTCAGCATGTGTGGAAAAACAGGTCACCTATGTGCAACAAATTAAAAATCAATACAATAGATATAATTAAAATGAATGCACAACACATACCAAATTATATTGGAATTTTAGTTAGGTTTCGTACGTGACTGAAGGTGTACAGTTAGTTCAAAACAGTTACTTACATACGTGGCACACGACAACTATATTTACGTCAAAAACCCTACCCCTTATTTTTGTAACCGCCGCCCAAGAACATAATCCGCAATATATGTGCATGCACTAATTACAATTAAGGTTACATAGCTAATTTTGGTATCAAAATGTTTCCAATAGTGAGATACGTATTTGTGGTTAATGCGTACATCAATATATAGGATATATACATTAACAATTTAGTTTAGTTTCGTGAAGGGCGGGCATTAGTTCAAATCATTATTTACACATCTGGTGCATGACAATCGTGTTTTATCTCCCAATAATCCCAGTTCATTTCCAAATAAAATAATACTAGATTTTCTTACAAACAACGTAACAATCAACTATATATCTACTATAGCTAATTTTTATTTTATTCACTGCTCCTCGCCTCATCTATAGTGTAGTTATAGGATGTGATGTGTATTGGAATCTGCTGCGCGTTGCTAGGTTTATGAAGAGAAAGAGAGTCACGGAATAAGGGTGGAAAATGGCAATGCCCTTTAATTACATGTAGTCAATAGTAATGTAAATGGTAAAGACAAGACAATGGGCATTGCCGTCAACCTAGATAGCAAAAGGCAATTCCCCTTACAAACGTAGATGAGTCGTACATATCTGTCGATGGGGAATGCCAATAATTAACTATCTAAGCGGAATAAATGTGGGGCCCAGAAACCACCATCCAAAACACTAGGGCGACTAAGCTGGAGTAGATGGGGAAGGAGGGTGGGTACAACAGAAAACGGGCAGCAGAGAGCAAACAAACTTTCTCTGTGACAGAGGAATTTAGACTGAGTTTCCCCAGTTG
The DNA here is from genome assembly GCA_963995525.1 of Escarpia spicata. Taxonomy (NCBI): domain Eukaryota; kingdom Metazoa; phylum Annelida; class Polychaeta; order Sabellida; family Siboglinidae; genus Escarpia; species Escarpia spicata. The sequence continues at coordinate 20,943,836 of OZ023208.1, forward strand.
AGATACTGGGCAATGATTGGCTGCTGCCTGGTCACTGCCTGGTTACCAGAGTGGGATATTCCCTTATTAGGATATAGGCTCTCTGCGACCTGACTGCGACCCCCTCTGTTGTATTCCCCAAGGGATAGCTGTATCCAGCTTAGCACAGAGGCAACATCAATGGTGACATTGTCCAGATGTGTCTGGCCAATGTTTATGTCTCAGTGCTGTGAGTAAAATGTATTTAATTCATGCTGGATTAAACACTTATTTTATTCACTGCTCCTCGCCTCATCTATAGTGTAGTTATAGGATGTGATGTGTATTGGAATCTGCTGCGCGTTGCTAGGTTTATGAAGAGAAAGAGATTCACGGAATAAGGGTGGAAAATGGCAATGCCCTTTAATTACATGTAGTCAATAGTAATGTAAATGGTAAAGACAAGACAATGGGCATTGCCGTCAACCTAGATAGCAAAAGGCAATTCCCCTTACAAACGTAGATGAGTCGTACATATCTGTCGATGGGGAATGCCAATAATTAACTATCTAAGCGGAATAAATGTGGGGCCCAGAAACCACCCAAACAACCCCACACAAAGCGCAGCAGAACCCAAAAACAAAAGTGTGTTCCTGGGCCTGGCTCAGCCAATCATGCATAAAGCAGACTTTGCCTCCTGTGAGCAGTTCGGGCCATTCTCGCATTAAAACCTCAAATGTCACTTTTGGAGCAAGTGAGGACAAAAGATGAGAATGTTGCACGAATGCAGCAACCCCGACTCAGACTCACAGGGATAGCCATTGAAAATATGGGTGCATCGCAAAGATAACTTGTTTGCTATGTTCGCCCTGCTACACAGTGAAGGTACATTAGGGATAAGATGAACAAACAAATCCATGCCCCAACTTCCGGCCCAAAGCTGAAAAGCAAGACACGTAGATAAGTTCTCCACCTCCCTAGTACCACCTTCAAGTGCTAAATGTGCCTAGAATTGCACACATATATCTACTAAAATATGAACAAATACATATCAAATGTATGTCAGGGAGCCGCGGCTAAGGGGTGACCGGCTACGTGCATCTACTCCCGGCCAAAAGCTGAAGAGCTCAGCATGCACCAGGGCCCCCCAACCTTGGCCCTCCATGACCAACCAATGGTGTATACATATTGTGAATACGTATGTCTACGACTATTACCTATCAACTAATAGATAAGCAGAACATACATGAATGCATAGTAGTCGGAATACCACCAATTGTAATAAATTGACCCAACAAATCACCAGCTGCAACCCATTGGTAGACATTTATCAAAATAATAGTTACTTTGCCAAGTCATGCCGAGGAGTCTGTGATCGGCAGGGTGAATAGGGATAATACGAAATGCTTCTTGAATGTCTGCTTTAGCAACAAGGCAGCCTTGTCCAATCTCTCGGATTATCATGACACAGTCATCTAGCAATTCATAATGTACTTTTGAGTGTATTTTTGCTATGTGGGAATTGACACTGTTCCCTTTAGGAAAACTTAAGTCATGAATTAGTCGAAATTGGCCTGGTGCCTTCTTGTCTACCACACCGAGAGGCGACAGCACTACACCTACTGGTGAAGGAGTTGAGAAAGGACCTGCTATTCTGCCCGCTGCTACTTCTTGTGCTAGTTTAGTGGTGACAAACTGGTGGTGCTTTATGGCTGAAGGATGATTGACATGCTGATTATTCGGCGTACTGCATGTGATGGTTGATGGGATGCGAAAACCGAAGGAAAACCCATGGATTAATCGGTTACGCTTAACCCTTTCGTACCCGACTAGGTACGTTGCCAGCCTGTGGGGTAGGACTGGAGTTGGGAGGCTTCTGGGAAGATCTCTTGACAGAATAACAGTTGATTTTGGCGTGTCCTTTTCTGCCACAGACACTGCAGGCATGCCGGTAGCGGCAATGCCTGTTGGCACATTTGCCATTACTGTTCCAAGCGAAGCATATACCCGAGTCTGCCGGTCCTGGTTGCCGGCGGTTCTGGCAAAAAGGCCGGTGCGAACGGGGTGCAGCCAGTGGGGATGTGTCACCATGGACGGCGTCCATGGCTAAATCCCAGTTCGTGGTCTGCCACGGCAATGACGGCAACAAAGCATGGACACGCCGAAACTTCTCATCGTAGGTGCGCCATGCCATCCCACCGTGGCGTTTCTGCATGTCCATGATTCGCATCATGTATGTCAACATTGCTGGTGCTTCTGCAGGGTAGCGTTCTACGTACACACTGGCATACGTACAGAATGCACGCAGCCAGTGTGCAATGGTGGTGATTGGTGTCACCCTGCCTGGCGTCATATGTGGATGTGGCAGCTGACTGAGCGGGTCGACGGACCAGGACACTGTTGGCTCAGAAGCTGTTGCCAACGATCCCAGCTCGATGAACTGGTGGGCCCAGATCATCGCTTTGATCTTGGGGTCCAACGTAGCCCCCAAAATCAAAAAGGGAGTCATGGCTGACTCACCTTGTCTAGGCCCGAACTGGGTCGTTCCTGTCAGTTGTTGGAGAGTGCTGGCCAGCATAGCTTGAAAGTCTGTGTCCTGGCCCCCATTAGCAGATGTCCCTGGCTGTTGCATAGGTGCAGGGGTGGACGTCTCGGTAGTTGGCATCATCCTGTCAAAATGTGTCAGTGGTGTCGCTGTCGAAACTGAGGGGGGACGGTTGTCGTTGCCGCGAGTCTCAGTCAGATGTGCTTGCGCTTCCCGCAATTGTCGCTGCAGATCGAGAATGGTGGTGCGCAACGAGGCAAGATCAGTGTCACAGTCCGAGCTGTCCGACAAGTCATCTGCCAATCTCGCAGGCATCCGAATTGGCCTTGTGGAGTGTCTGCTTGCAGGTGGAGGGCCGCCCTTCCTCCCATGTTTTACCTTAGGCATTGCTGAAAAGGGAAAACACAGCAGGGCAGTTTTCCGTGCATATGGGTTAACATGTTCCCTGAATAGAGAAAGGCATATTGCTGTGGTGCCGGCCTATTGGCAGGTAATATATGCTTGTAACCAGGCCGCAATCGCGTAAAAAAAATTAATTCGCAAAGTGAATCCGGTTATTAAGATCTGCTGGTAGGTATGTGTTGATGACAGCGCACCTACAAAAGTGACCTTAAAATCACATTAACATTTGTAGGTCCCACTTAAGTGCAACCTGACCGCAATTAACACACTCCAATATGTGTTACACAGCAAAGCCTGTTCGCGTAGCACTGAACAATATGGGTGGAAGTAAACGCAAGCCCAACAATACCGGTGTGGTACACAACCTTGCCTGCTTACACAACAGAAGGTTAAAACATGGGTGTGTAAACTCATCATCACCCTGGGCCGACCACCTTGCAAGCCCTACACAAATGTGTAGTCTACAACATGGCCTGTTCGTGCAACCAGGCTCATAGCATACATGGGTGGGGAAACACATCATCACCCTGGGCCGACCACATTGCAAGCCCAACAATATAGACGTGGTCTAAAATGTGGCCTGTTCAAGCAACAAGGCTCAACAACATGGGTGTGGAAACACAACATCACCCTGTCCTGACCACCTACAATCCCCACAAATAAATGTATGATTAGTGCATGGAAAGGAAGAGTGGCCTGTCACCCTCACTCTACAAACACAGTAGTTACTAGTGCGGTCAGCATAACAGCACAGCCTGGAGAAAAATTAGAAGGAAGCAAATTATTATGCACGCTAAACTCCAAGCTAAAGTCATGGCCACATTCATATGTATGCATTTTGTAGGATGCACATCAATGTAAAGTGCACATCTGCTAGCTCAAAGTCAAGCACAATCATTTTAGTGTATATAAATATGTAGTCATGATGAGTGTCGGCCAGCCTGAATACCTGGTCCTGAAAGAATGACATGGTTAAACATAACCTCCATGGAGTGTAAGTTACCAGGTACGTCAATCAAACCAGCCAGGTATATAATAGGAAAATCCTGAAAGAAAAAGTGTAGAATGTGGATTGTGAGGCAGCATAATGAATCCAAAGTTCATCACTCATCAGCATCTCGCCTATCAAACAACAACATGTAGGAAAACATAAGATAAAGATACTGCATGGAATGACACTGCAAATGCAACAACTGTTGGCTTGAAGAATCTAAGTATATGGAGCAAGTTCTCCAACAATATTGGGTGATGAATATTTAATTACAGCTCGACGCAGAGACCTGTAATACTTGGTCAAACCAAGTTCATTCAAATGCACGCCATCTGCCATAAGAAATTGTTGCCAGTTGTCCACAAGACCCTGGTGATGGTGGAACTGAATGATGCGTGAATTCCGGGGGCCGGCTGCATCAATTCTTTCTTTCAGTAACATATTGTACAATACAATACGTTCGTTAAAATCTACTGGGCAGGGGTACTCGCCTGTCGGTAATCTGCGAAGAATTTCCAAAATTACCACCTGTTTGACATGGTATTGGGATACCAAGATATGAGCAGCGCCCAATACCCGCCCTATCAGACGTTCGATCGAGTAACCTGACGCCAAGTCAATAGTCCCAATATCAAGGAAAACAACATGAGGGCACATGCGGCCAACCAAATGCGTCTTATGTTCCAGGTGGGCAGTTGTCATTCCTCGCTGCCCTACACAGGAGACCAAATGGCCGTCAGGGCAAAGTCCAAAATTGCGAGTTTCCTCCCTGTTCATAAACAGCTGTAATCTACGAACGAAACTGTGGCCATAGATCACCACATTAACAGGGTAACATCCAGCGTTCATGCTGAATGGTAAAAAAAAAAAAAAAACATCATACCAAGCCGAAGGCCAACAGGTCAATAGCTAAATGAAATGTGCAGAAGATACACAGTTAGCAAATTAAAGACTGAAAAGGCAAGAAATAAAAGTAACACAACAAAGTAAACCAATGATACAGTAATTGGTCCGCTGGACAAACTATTGACAGTGTACTAGCAAACGAATGTAAACAAACGGCGAAAAACGAGGTACTTTAAAATCACCAGATGGCGATACGTGTTCAAGAATACTTAGGAAATCCGCTAGATGGCGATACTGAATCCAAAAATCGCGTTAGAAGTTAACGTAGTCGTAAACAACCGTATACAATCGCACAGTCGCCAACTAGCCCAAATGAATTTAGCAAACGTACAAAATAGTAATTATTTGCACACAAGGTAATATCAAAATGCAGGCATTCCAACAACCGACAAATTATGAACTGGTTGTAAACATGCAATCGGTTATTAATCGCATGATTGACGACGTAATGGCGTTGCAAACTACAAGACGCAGTACAGTACGTTCGCCTGTAACAGTGTATGTGGGCGAATACCGCCTAAAACGCTGAATAATTGCGTTACAGCCTAAATTCAAGTTAAGACTGATGACTCACCGTCTAAAATCGAGCACCCAACGTCACACCCGTTTTCGTGGCCGAAGACAGCGTCGCGCAAACGAGACAAAGCCAAAGGACTGCGAGAAGAGCGCCGCGGTCGCTTGCAGATGTCTGTCGGCGAAAACAAATCGCCAAGCAAGGTCGCCAAGCGCCAATGTCGTTCGGCTGTTGTATATGCTTACAAAAATCAAGAGAAAATGCCAGCGTGAAATGAATAAACAACAGAAAACGGGCAGCAGAGAGCAAACAAACTTTCTCTGTGACAGAGGAATTTAGACTGAGTTTCCCCAGTTGAGATACTGGGCAATGATTGGCTGCTGCCTGGTCACTGCCTGGTTACCAGAGTGGGATATTCCCTTATTAGGATATAGGCTCTCTGCGACCTGACTGCGACCCCCTCTGTTGTATTCCCCAAGGGATAGCTGTATCCAGCTTAGCACAGAGGCAACATCAATGGTGACATTGTCCAGATGTGTCTGGCCAATGTTTATGTCTCAGTGCTGTGAGTAAAATGTATTTAATTCATGCTGGATTAAACACTTATTTCAAAATGTTTGGAAAGGTAAGATACCTAATATGAATGCCAATATAGCAGTCCTACTTGAAAGAAAAACACAACATAGGCTCTGATTGTGTTAACATTTTCATTTGGTTTCGTGACCGAAGGTTCAGATATGTTAACATTTTAGTTTGGTTTATTGACCGAAGTTGTACAATAGGTCAATGCAATACTTACACACATGGCGCATTACATAATTTTGTTTATGTCACAACAATCCCATGCAGTTCATTTCCAAATTAAGCAACATTACTTTGTCAAAAAATTAACCGCCTTCCTAAAACACAATCGGTTATATATCTACTAATTACAAGGCTGCGTCTTCAAATTTGGTATCGTCAGGCTAGATATAGTACGTTACATATTCGTAGTAATTATTCATGTCAATATTATCAACATAACTGAATGTAAAGCAGATATTACGCCTCCAGATAATAAATTTTAGTTTGGTTTCGTGACCGAAAGTGAACAATATTGGTGAACAATATTTCATATCATTACTTATAATCGTGGCGCATGACAATTGTTTTTTTAATCTTTAAATGATCCCTGTTCATTTCCAAATAAAATAATGTTACATTGTCTGACAAACAAGGTAATATACTGCATGCAAAACCAAAACGTTTACTCTACCCCCTTATTTTGCATAACCGCTAAACCTCGAACACATTTGGCTAACATTACAGATCTACTAATTACAGGACTACATAGATAACTTTGTTATTAAAATGTTTAGAATAGTACGTTGCGTAGTTGTAGTAAACACTTTTTTAAATATTATAAACGGACTTAAAGGAAAGCACACACTAGGCCAACAACATATGCTAACATTATAGTTGGATTTCGTGACAGAAGGTGAACAATACAGTACTTCAAAATCATTACTTACATCCATGGGACACGGCACTTTTATTTTTAATTTTTATTTAAGAATCAAGCTATTCATACGTCAAATAACATGGCACTGTGCGCTTCATAATCGCACAGAATATTAAATATGTGTAGCATCTATGTGCCACACAATTTATAAGAGGTTGATCTCACATGTAACCAATCTAATCTGACTCAACGGCTGAGGGGCCAATTATGGTGAAACCAAAGGCATTATTTAGAAAGTGTGAGTTGTCACACCTGGAAGCGATGCGAAATTGTTCCCTGGTCCAGATGTTCATTTACGTAAATCATTCCGTGAAAGGACAATGTAATTGTACAGTACCACATGTTGATGCAACTTGTCAATTATGCAGGGCTTGCATTGTTATCTTAAGCAACATATTCACATTCTTTGATGCTTTTTATTCCTTCTCAGGTGTAAATTGCAGCACAACTTAATCCAGAACTTAGGACAATAACAGCTACTGTATCACAACGACGCACGCTTTGGTGTTGTCCATGATATATCTTAACTCACACTGGAAGGAACATACCAGTATGTTAAACATTAAGTAGATGTGACACGCAGGTGGGTAGGCTTGTAAAAGTAAAACTGGAAAACAATCCAGAAACATGCATTTAGTTCGATTGGATAATCATATACGTGAAGCATATCTTTTTGAAGCCAAATATAGAACAACTAGGGAATCTCGCTCGCAGAGCCTACCTACGGCGTGAAAAATAAAGTGTAGTATTAGTATTTTGGTTTTGCAAGCAATATATTACATTGTTATTTATTACCAATACTGTTATTTTATTTGGAAATGAAGAGGGTTTATTTTAAGAAAAAAATCTATCAGCGAGATATCAAAATGAGATATGTAGTTCTGTAATTAGAAAACGTATAACCAATTGTGTTTGAGGAAGGCGGTTCTGAAAGGTAAGGGGTAGTGTTAGTATTTTGGTTGTATATGCAATATATTACATCCTTTGTCAAACAATTTACTGTTGTTTTATTTTGAAATGAAATGGGATTGTTGTGAGGTAAATAAATAATTGTTAAACACCAGATGAGTTGATGCCAACATCAGCTATGACTGTAGCTCAGTAATTAGTAGCTATAATAGTCGATTGTTTTTGCGGAAGGTGGTTATGAAAAATAATGGGTAGGGATAGAGTTTTGTGTTTGTATGCAATCTTTTAAAATCTTTTTCTGACAAAATAACGATATTTTATTTGGAAATAAACTGGGATTACTGTACGAAAAAAAATAGTTGTCATGCGCCACGTGTGTATATAATGTATTGAACTATTTTACACCTTGGATCATTAAACCAAACTAAAATGTTAACATATCTGAGCCTATTTTGTGCTATTCGCTCAAGTAGGTCTACAATATTTACTTCTACATTAACCACAAATACATATATTATAATTCAAAATATTTTGATACCACCACTACCTACGTATCTCGGCTATTAGCAGACTTATAGCTTGTGTTTGAGTACGGTGGTTATGAAAACTCAGGGGGTAGGTTAGGTGTTTTGGTTTTGTATGCAACATATGCGTAGTAACAAATCACAATAGAACGTGTCATCCGGGCTTTTTGTGACTGGTAGAGGTCACAGATAACTCCTGGCACGGTGACAGCTTGTAACATTTAGGTACCCCTAACGTTTTTGAGATTTTGGGCCTGTACCATCACAAACGGTGCAACAGCAGGCGGCACCAATGGGCGCTGCAGAAGCGCAACCACTAGAGCCGTTTAAGTGATATTTATCAATGCCTCTGGCAACCACGTTGTGCCGTGTTGTTTATGTTTTTTTTGTCGACTGGCTAATTTGTTGTTGTTTAAAATTTGGATATTTTGGAAGTTTTACACATATTACGTAAGAGTAGACATTAGATTTACTGTGTAGTGTTCGGGTGCAACAGTATTTATAGCAAGTAAAATGGTATGAGTTCATCGATTTCACAGTTGCACATAAAGAATCGTTCAAATGACAAATGGGCCCGATTCACCCAGAGAACCCGTATATAATGGAGTTCGAAACTCGTAGAATCTGCTCACACACGCAGCAACCAATTTTATGATGACGAGCTTACAAACAAGTTGAAGTTTGAAGCCTCGACATGTCATAGTATGCGTCGATAAGCTGTGAAGTGAAGAAAACTGCAATCCGAACTTACTAACAAAAACACCACCGAGCAGCAAGTTTCACGGTAGGGGCCTACAACGCATTTTAGACACATCTTCTCTGCGAATAAGGTATCATGGAAATACCTACAATTTTGCATTTGTTCAATATCCAGGTACGTAAAAACTGCATGTCAATGTGATCAATGTGTTGATATTCTATCCGATAGGATCGTATCCGATTAATCGTTATCGTCGTGTATCATCTCAAAGAAAGTGCTATTTAGTGAACGAGACAGGTGTAGTATTTCGGATGTAATAGACTTATTTATGATGAGGCTCTTAATGTTGTCTCTCGCACTGTCTGATCTCGCAAACGGATGTTCAACGATGTCTGCCAGCGCTGCCGTGTGTTCGAATACATCAACAACTTTTTGCTCGACTTGGTTCAGCCTCGTTTCGACGAACAGTCTGTGCTGGGTGACTGTGTGCAAAATGGCTGCCATAATAAAACCGCTTCGCTATGAACCAACCCTCACTCGACTCCGTTGCTCCGACTCATAATAACTGGTATTTGGGTGTCCGGATTGGTTTTGTCCATCGAGTTTTGCGTACGAATATCTTCGTGGGATTTGGATTTGTGTATCTACAGTTTGCCCCAAAACTCTCTTGGAGTTTTGCTCCCATTGGCATTGGTAGTCACCGCTAACTCAACTGCTAGAATATTTCACGTATACATATAGGGGTGTCAGTTAATTAACTTCCACATATATAACAGTTAATAATAATACAAACATTTTGATGTATTTTAATAATGCACCTTTTAGAATAGGTGGAGAATCATCCATGGATACTGTGGGTGAATATTTATTTAATAATTATATCGGGAAAATTATTGTATATTTTTGCAATGCTGAACCTGATGTTTGTTTTGGAGAATTCATGATTGTCTCTAGGGATGAATACATTTGTGCACGCCTTAGTAGCATGTTGATGGCGCTGGGTATTGTATAAGAGTAGGTTTTGATTGAAATAATCAGGCAGCTGTTGCTGTTGATCAATTTGTAAATACATTTGAGTAGTTGAATTTTATAAATGTCACCAATCCATCAAAGATAAAATCGCTTACAAATTGGTGCACGTGTGCTGTGCGTTATGCACTCAGTCCAAATGTTCGTCCCGGCATCATAACATCGGATACTGAGAAGTATTATATAACTGTTACCAATCTGAGGTTACGCTACGTGATGATATCGCTAGAAGGACACGTACTTGTGACCAACGTATGGTTAATGTTCCTTTAAATTACACATTCGAAACGAAGACAACATTAATAGGCATTTCCTTCTCTTTAATATCATAATAAATGTGGATGATATATGTTGTATATTGATGTAACGGGTACTAGTTGTAAGTGTCCGTCCGTGTTTTGTACCGTTTCTGCAATACATACCAGAGGCACTCTGGGATACCGCCAACCTCATGTGTAGTTGATTACTATTCGTAATCTGTCTCCTTAAACATGCAAACTCCACAATACACAACAGTGGCGAAGAGAAAACGAACATAAGCATGTCGGGGAAGAGCGTCCGCTTCGAGCCGTATGTGGAAGAGAAGGAGAGGTTCGAAAACTACGTTGAACGGTTCGAGTTCTTCGTGATCAGTAACGGCGTATCCGCAGATGTCAGAAAGAGCATTTTCCTCCAAACGTTGGCGCTGAATGCTACGCGAAGTTGAAGACGCAACTGAAGCCGGAGACACCGGCAAATGCGGACTACGATGAGGTAATTCGTGCGGCGACCACGGTTTACAAACAGCAACTAACAATCATAGGCTTGAGAAACAAATTCATGAACAGACAGCGTAGGCCTTCAGAAACAGTAGCGCAGTTTGCGCTGGCGTTGCGTGAGTTATCCGGTGAATGTGAATACCCACGTGATTATCAAGATGAGGCTCTGAGAGGCATGTTCGTAAAGGTCCTGAACTTGACGGCGGTACAAGCGAAGTTAATGCGCGATCGCCGAGGAAATGGCCGTGAAGAGCTCAGCGGAATTCAATGAAACGCCCGAAGATACTCCACCTGCGACGGCAGCGGTGCATCACGTGACTAGTCGGGGATCACCAAGACAGAAGCAGACGATGGTACCGGCCGACCGAGAGTGCTTCCGATGCGACAGACACCACTCTGCTGCTAAATGCAAATTCATTGATCAAAAATGTTACTTGTGTGGTAAAATTGGTCATGTAGCAAAATGTGCAAGTCAAAAGGCCGAAGGGAGATCAGTGTAGACAGAGAGGTTTCTAATGTTGATGATGGTGTTGATGAGGCTACTGATGTTTATGGCAGTCAAAGTGACCTAGGTCTACATGGAGTGTACACAGCTAGCGAGGTTAAGAGAGGCATACTTGTGAACATGGAGTTAAATGGACACAATGTGTCAATGCTTGTAGATATTGGGGCGGCGGTGTCTATTGTACCGGAGAATGTGTACAAAAATGTCTTGCGTAGCTTTCCACTAGAACAAACCGGTCTGAAGCTAAGGTTATACACCGGAGAACCAATCCCATTGGCAGGTAAAGTGTGTGTGCCTGTCAGATATCGTGGTAACAAGCATTCATTGCAGGTGTTTGTGGCGAAAAGGTCACGACCAGCATTGATGGGGCGGGATTGGTTAAAGCAGATACCACTTAACTGGGGTGCAATTTTCAGTGTCAATCCCCAGATCGCTACAGAAGTAGACCAGTTGTTGATGGATATCGAGGACTGTGTCCGAAACTGTCGGGAATGCAGCCAGGCAGCGAGCACGCCGAAGGTAGCACCACTGGCGCCATGGCCGGGGGCTACGGGACCATGGGAACGTATCCATGTGGATTTTGCAGAAAAAGACGGACAGAACTTCCTTGTCGTGGTGGATAGTCATTCAAAGTGGCTGGAAGTGGCCTCAATGTCTCGCACTACTGCAAGCAAGACGACAGTGCAACTGAGAAGAATGTTCACAGCATTTGGCTTACCACGCGAGGTGGTATCTGACAACGGACCTCAGTTCGCTTGCGAGGAATTTGGTCGTTTCTTGAGGTTGAATGGCGTCAAGCACATACGGTGTCCAGCTTACCACCCGGCGACGAACGGCCTCGCGGAGAGAAATGTCCAGACGTTCAAGAAGATGCTTGCAAAATTCAACAGCCAGCTACCATTGCAACACCATCTGTCGGACATACTGTTTCACACCGCATTCGCTTACGGATAAAACGCCGTCGGAGTTGTTCCTGAACCGAGCGCCACGCACCAGACTTGCGATGACGAAACCCAGTCTCGAAGCAAAAGTGCAAGATCGGCAATTAAAGCAGAAACAACAGCATGATGGAGCTCATTCACGTATTCGCAAGTTCGACGTCTACCAGAGAGTGAGAGTCAGAAACAGGAGAGGAGGAATGGAGAAGTGGACACTGGGAACGGTGGTCAGAGTTTTAGGGCCACTGACATATTTGGTCAGTCTGCCAGGAAACAGGAGGCGATCCGTTCATGTGGACCACATGGTCGCGAATGATGACCACCCAGCTACACCAGAAGGTTGGAGCGATGTCGCGATTGCACCTCCCATTGTCGTGACATCCGAGCCAGAGCCTGTAGTGGTTGATCCGGTCGATCCGGTCGATCCGGTCGATCCAGTAGGTCATGGAGGGCAAACAGAACAAGCACCTAAGGCACCTAACGGGTTAGGGTCACCAACACCGATTGTCCCTCAGTCGCCAGCTGCTGTCAGGCGTTCATCACGAGCTATCAAACCTGTTGTTAAGTTGAATTTGTGATTATTCACCCAGTTACTCTTAATATAAGCTTGCTATATTAGTCGCAGATGGTTCTTTAGAATAGTTCTATTTTAAGGTGGAGAAATGTTGTATATTGATGTAACGGGTACTAGTTGTAAGTGTCCGTCCGTGTTTTGTACCGTTTCTGCAATACATACCAGAGGCACTCTGGGATACCGCCAACCTCATGTGTTGTTGATTACTATTCGTAATATGTCTCCTTAAACATGTAAACTCCACAATACACAACAATATAAAACTAGATAAGCGAACGAAACATGTACAACTGCAAACACGTCCAAAACATTAAACTGAAAAGTCGCTAGCACCCTCACTGCTAGTCCGACCCCGATGGTGTTGGTACCGTATGAAAGCTAGCACTTTCTGTTATTCTATTGTCTATCTAGATGTTCCAGTAACAATCCATAGAACACAAATAAACGGACCTAAAATCGGGACATTTTTTGTCTTCTGTACGGTTCCGAACGATGTTAGCGGCGGGTACGCAGTAACAAATCATCCGATTGCGGCTCTGCGTCTCATTTGCATAGCATTCAGACATTCGCACATTTAAACTGCGGCGAAATGGACGTGCTTTGACGGCGGCGTTCTCGGAGTCGTCGTGACGCCACAATATGCCAAGCTACGGTGGTTAAAGGTCAAAGATAAACGAGATTGTGACGTAACGACTTGGGACGTCTTTGGAGTTTTCTATTGCATCATCACTTATTAAGAAGCTACCAGCGAATTCTGGTCGTTTTAGTCATACTCATGTTATTGATTTTTTTGGTAACAAAATGTTTTATAATAATAATAATAAGACAACTTCTATTGCGCCTAAATGCTTGGAAACCAAGCTCATAGGCGCATCAAAACAAAAGGATTGGTCAATCTCAACATCCATAAGTAGTTTTCCAGTTGTCAACAGATGGGTCAAGGCGCTAGGGAGCTACGGTGGATAAGCAAGGTATGTTTTTAAATGACGACGGAATCTAACACTAAGAGGAAGCATATATTCCAAAGAGTTGGTGCAGCAACAGAAAAAGCCCTAGTTCCAATGTTAGTGTTGACTCTAGGAACAAAAAGTAGGTCAGAACTAGATGAAGCTGGATAGATTTTCTTACAGGAGTAAGCAATAAATGCAAATAAGATGATTGCTTATTGGACAGTGCCTTGTATGTAATGGTACAGATCTTAAATATTATACGATATCGTACAGGAAGCCAATGCAAAGACTTCAAAAGTGGCACAGAGCGAGAAAAACGAGGAGATCTAGTAACTACTCTTGCTAGACAATTTTGGACACGCTAAAGTTTTGTGATATCCTTGCTAGCGATATTATAAAGGAGGGAACTGCAATAGTCAAGTCTGCTGCTAACAAGCGCTGTTGCGATAGTCTTATCAACAGAAAATGACATATACCGGCGAATACGGCGAAGATCACGAATATGATAAAAACAGCAGCGACATGTTTGAGATTTATGTTATGTCTTTGTATAACAGAGCTTAGTGGCGTGGTGTAAAGAGTAAAAAGCAAAGGCCCAAGAACAGAACCCTGGGTGACACCAAATAAAGCCGGCAGTGCAGCTGAAAAGCAGTTCTCAATCTTTATAGTTTGGTATCTATCAGTTAGATACGAAGAAAACCAGCTTAGAGCTGTGCCAGATATGCCGTACCACTTTAATAGGCGTTCAATGAGAATGTTGTGATCAATCGTGTCAAACGCGGCAGAGAGATCTAGTAAGGTAAGTGCAGTCACTTTACCATTATTAATGTTCAAGTTAATGTCATTATGAACCTTTAAGAGGGCAGTCTCTGTTGAATGAAACTGCCTATATGCTGATTGTGACACATTAGTTTAAGACATTTGTGCTAATGTGAGACCTTAGACGACTTGCTACAACCTTTTCTAGTATTTTGGAAATGAAACTGAGATTAGAAATAGGTCTATAACTGTTTAGGTCTTGCTTAGGCAGAGATGACTTCTTAAGAAGTGGTGTGACATGGGCGTATTTAAAATCATCAGGAAAACAGCCAGAGTAAAGTGATGCATTTATAATATTTGTTATAGGTCCAATTAGTGTATCGAGACATGCTTTTAACAGTATTGTTGGAAATGGATCAAGTGCACAAGATTTATTTGGAAAGACATAATTATTTTCCTAACTTCATCAACTGTTGCAGGTTCAAATGATACAAGTTGAGAATTTACTTGTGGAAAGTCCACACTGACATTACTTATATTATGACGTGGGAAAGCAGAACGAATAATACTGATTTTATTCTTGAAGTGACTAGAGAACGAATCACATAGAGACTTAATTGACACATGATCAGGTAGCGATGGAGTAGGCCGTCTGTGTAGAATGCTATTGATGCAGTTCCATAACTGACGCGGATTATCAGACTTATTTATGACCATATCTGTAAAATAATCTGATTTAGCATTAGCCATTTGTCTGTTACAGAGGTGACATTGCTTAGAATAGCGCGATCTATCTAATGGCGAGCGTGATTTGCGCCATACACGCTCTAAATAACGACGACGCCTTTTAGATAGTATAATTTCGGAAGTCATCCATGGAGCCGGTGGCCTTTCTGACTCCCATTTGGATTTGATAGGTGCATGTTTGTCAAGTAGTGCATTGAGTACTTGACAGTACTGTTTATATAAGTCAAATAGATGTTTTTTTGGGTCTGTGATAAGGTCAGATATAAGGAGATCAGCCATTAAAGCTGTAATGTCAATCCTATGAATGGCTCTGTAAGACACATTGTGTTTCGATTGTAAAGGGGCTATAGAACCATTAATATTGGCAATGATAGTATGGTGGTCTGATAACCCATCTGAAACAGTAGGTGCTTGGATATTATTACAAGTTGAACTGGTTATCAAGAGGTCAAGCCAATGGCCATGTATATGTGTCGAAAAGTTAACATGTTGTTTCAAATCAAATGATGCCAGAATATCATCAAACGTAGTTGTAGTTGAAAAAGGTATATCCAAATGTAGATTAAAATCACCAAGAATGTAAAATTCTAAATGAATAACTGCCAGATTTTCCAACATATCCTGAAAGTCTTCAAAGAAATTGGCCGGATGTCCTGGAGGGCGATAGATACAAACAAAGTGTGCGGAGAAAGAAGAATCTGAAATGTCAGCACAGATGAACTCAAAACTAGAGTATTCAGGGTTAGAATGTAATTTAACTTTGAACTGCTGTGATATAAAAAAAGCCAACACCACCTCCACGGCCGACTAAACGTGGTCGATGGTGAAAGGTGTAGCCAGAAGGGGAAACGTCAGCAATGCATGTATGTGTATCATGTGGTCTGAGCCAGGTCTCAGTTACAGCTAGAATGTTTATTTTCTTTGAAATTAATAAATCTTAAAGCGAGGCTGTCTTATCTCGTACAGATTTGTTTGGCCTAGTAAATATAACTGAAAAGATGGTTCTTCTGTCATCTCTAAACTTCTTACTCATATTGTAAACTTATCAATAACTATTGGGGATATTCCCGATGATTTGAAGTTGGCTAGGGTTTTCTCACTATATAAGGACAATAATGAGACCGATGTTGGGAACTACAGACATTCTTCAATGTTAAATATACTTTCTGAAGTGTTCGAAACAATATCTTCAATCAATTCAATGACTTAATAGCTAAATTATTATATCAACTTCAATCTTATTTTCGGTCGTCGTATTCCACTGGTACATGCTTGATGCACCTAATTGATTCTATTAAGCAAGAAAGTGGTACTTAAGTAGGTGTGACAAGGTACCCTTTTGATACCGCTGCTCTCGCCAGGTGTCACCTCTAATTCTGTGCATACTGTTGTGTGCTGGCAAATCCGGTTTGCGCCAGTAATACAGTTTAGGCGGGAATCCCTGCCATGTTTTGCGGACAAGAAGTCTTCCGTTGTTTTAGTAAGGCAAAATCTCTATCAAGGTAAAATGATCTATGTATAATTTGTTCCTTCCACATCAGTAGACGGGAACAGTTTGTAAAGCATGCCGAGTGTATTACTACTCGAAATGCTTGTAAGATGTGTGTTTTCTGTGCACGCTGCGGCTGTAGCTGATCGGTGTTGGCCAAGTGCTGAAACTGCCAACTACGGAAGAATTAATCAACATTTAATTTGTTCCTGATAGATATTGGATAGCAGTTATCCGTGAGCTAATGTATTACAAAATTAGTTGTTATAAGAGTACCTTGAGGTGACAGGACTTGAACAATACTATATATTATGACGTAATGTGATCCTATGGATACTTTGATGTACTGTGGTACCTACGTTTATGACTGAAGGTAGCTATTACGATGCTTTGCAGACTAATCCACCAGGGGGCGACTGTTGAAGGGCCAACCCAGGGCTAGCTGCATCAGTCAACGGTATGCACTATCATTATTCTAGTAATCTTAATACCCTCGCAATTGACATGTTTGTAGATTAACTGTTGTTATTATTTGACAGTTACCGTCATCGTAGGGTTCAGTAAGGTTGAACGTGTGCATTATTTTCTGTGTCTAAGGCACTAGATAATTATTCTGCACATGATTAATATTAGGACTTCCGTATTATTGTATAATAACAGATCAGTGGTTATGCAAATACATGCATGTATGTTTAAGCAATTTAGTTAACACTGCATGAAAGCCAGGAGATGGTGTTTATTAATGATTTGTCTTGTTACCATGCAGGGTGTCGTTGCCGTTCGCTTACCACACAATAAAACGTACCAGTCGTACACTTACATGTGTGACGTATGGTCTGTTTATGTGTCCCGCTTTGAACATCACTCGGCGGTCACTACAAATGGCGCTGCGAGCAGGGTAAGTGGCTTATAAGGAACGGCAAGGACACCGAACCGGGGACCACAGGGCAGAAGATCCGGACCTGGATTGGACCCGGTGAGACCGTGAAACATCAACCGGTGCTGCATACAGAGTAGATGTACCCCTGGGACAGGTTGAACATTCGAGGCTTGGATAGTACCAGCAGGTGGCGCCTCACTCCGAAGCCTGCAAGAGGTGGCCGATGTGACTTATTCATTATACCAAGAACTCTGGTATACCTCTTGAACTGAAACTAGCATGTTAACTGTCAACATTACTTGTGTTACACTGTATTTTTCATGTGACCCTGTTCAAGGGTGTTATTTGGACAGTGACTTGGGTTGTGGGTAAGAGATAATTTGTGTCATTGTTGTCTTAGTGTTGATATTAATTACATCAACATGCTTAACAGTTGATCATATTTGTTTTTTATCAGTATTAGAAAACACTTTTCAATTGTGTAATTGACGGGATCCCTGGTTATTTGAGTTTTAGGGCGCAGAGTCAACCTCTTGCCTGTTCCTATCATTCCTTGCTTGAGGTGGCTGGATCGTTATTATACATTATATTTGCGGCTTTATGATACCTATTCCATTATTGTGCCTGGTTGATTGTATTAGTTACCGAAGCAGAAACCATGGCAGAAGCTGAGGAACAGACGGAATTTGAGCGTTTGCAGGCCCACGTGAACCGGTTGCAGGAGCGGCTGAATGCCCTACCAGAGGCTCTGGGAGCTCAAGCAGTGCCTGTTCCAGTTGAACAAGAGGTCAGGGTAGTCTTTGCCCCAAGAGAACGCAAGGTGAGAAAGTTTTCGGGTACTTCCACAGAGGAGTACTACCCAATACAGGATTTCTTGCAGGAGATCCAATCAGT
Organism: Escarpia spicata; assembly: GCA_963995525.1. Lineage (NCBI taxonomy): Eukaryota > Metazoa > Annelida > Polychaeta > Sabellida > Siboglinidae > Escarpia > Escarpia spicata. Next base: position 20,962,309 of record OZ023208.1, read on the forward strand.
GTTTGATGCGCGGCGCATGACACCAGCTGAAAGGGCTGACTACATCATTTCAAACCTTGAAGGCCCCGCACGTGAGGAAGTTAGGTACAGGACGGCAGCTGAAAGAAGGGACCCCGGAAGGCTGCAGGAGATCCTGGAGGGGGTGTTTGGAGAAAAATTGACGTCAGCCCAGCTGTTGGCCCGTTTTCACAAAAGAAGACAAGAGCCAGGGGAGTCCCTCCAGCAATTCTGCCATCAACTAATGCAGATTGGGAGCAGGATCAAGGCAGTTGGTGGAAATGTGAACCACCTCATGGGCGAGGTTTTTGCGGAGAATGTACGGGACATAAATCTTCGGCGGGAGCTCAAGAGGTTGAAACGGGAGAGACCAGTCATTAGTTTCTTTGATCTAAGGGAAGCTGCCATCCTGTGGGTTGACGAAGGGGAGGATAAGCCAGTTCGTAGGACCGTTGGCGTACATCAGACGGAGGTGGCTGTAGTGCAAACAGACAAGGTAGTTGAACTTCAGGCTACAGTTGAGAAACAGCAGAGAACACTGGATGATCTGGTAGCAGGCATGAAGAACTTGTTGGAAGCTCAGTCGAGTGGTGATAGGAAAGGAAGCTATGTGCAGGAACATAGGCCAAAGAAGCGACCACCATTGAAAGACGAGCAGGGCAGATTCATCTGCTACCATTGTAAAAAGCCTGGCCATACCAGAAGGGACTGCACAGAGAGGAAACAGAGTGGTGTTGTATTCAGGCAGGATGCTGATGTGAAGTCTACAGATACCGCGGGAAACTGATTCCTCCTACTACTAAGAGCCAAGTAGTGGGGGGAGGGAGTCCGGCTCAGTCTACTCGACCCAGACGTCAGGACATTATCCACCGAGCAGTTGGGCGGTGTCCAGTCACTAAAGTGAAGATGGGAGGAGTAGAAGTGACTTGCCTCTTGGACACCGGTTCCATGGTAACAACAGTAACAGAGGGATTCTTTAGAAAGCACATGTGTCCAACTGGAGATGTTGAGTCTACAAGTAGTTGGTTGAAGCTGAAGGCTGCAAATGGGTTGGACATCCCTTACATAGGTTATGTGGAACTGGATGTGGAGGTCTTGGGAAAAGTACTTCCTAAAAGAGGAATCCTTATCATAAAGGATCCCCAAGACCCCTCTATACAGCCCAGGAGGCAGGACATTCCCGGACTCTTAGGAATGAACGTGATAGGAGCTTGTAAGGAACTTCTTACACAAGACCGTGAAGTAACAGTAGTGGACCCAAATACTACAGGAGAGAAGGGCAGAGAATGACCATCAGGTCAGAGGTTTTGCTAGGGTGACAGGACGGAGTGATGTTCGAGTACCGGCTGGATCAGTATCTAACGTAAAGGTGACTGGATTTCACAGGCAGCAAGGGGAATGTAATCAAACCATGATTGAACCACTCACAACAACTCTGCCAGGGAATCTTTTGGTAGTCAACACTCTTTCCCAGGCTGTAAAACTACATGGTTAGGATTGTTAACATGGGAAGTCAGGATGTGTGGCTGAAACCAAGGACCCGCATAGGACGGCTTCAAGACGTTGACATTGAGGAAGAAGAACCTAACAGGGAGTTTGACTTCAGACAAGTCACGGTGGATGAAGTTGAAGTAAACATCAGCTTTGAATCAGGTGTGAAATCAGATGTGGATGAGTCAAAAGAACCTCCACTTCCAGTAGATTTCTCTCATCTGGTCAATGTCTGTTCAAAGACACAGTTGGACAAGTTGAGAGCCTTGTTCGAGAAGCATGCAGAAGTATTCGCTAATAATGAAGAGTCACTGGGTTATACTGAGACAGTACGGCATCGTATCAGGCTGAAAGATGACATCCCTGTATCGCAGCCTTACAGAATGATTCCACCAACCCAGTACGAAGAGGTCAAGGAACACACCAAGACGCTGTTGCATAAAGGAATCATAAAGGAAAGTATGAGTCCATATGCCAGTCCAATAGTGTTGGTAAGGAAGAAAGACCAAAGTATCGGGCTTTGCGTAGACTACAGGCACCTCAATGCTAAGACAGTTCGTGATGCGTATCCCCTTCCAAGGATTGAAGAATCACTAGATAGGCTCCATGGTGCAAAATGGTTTTCTGTGATGGACTTAGCCTCTGGGTTTAATCAAGTGGCCATGGAAGAGAAGGACCGTGAAAAGACAGCTTTCATTACACCAATGGGTTTGTTTGAGTGTCTTCGGATGCCATTCGGATTGACAAATTCTCCAGCCACATTCCAGAGATTGATGCAAGGAGTGTTGGGAGATCAGATGTTCCAGATTATGCTTGTTTATCTTGATGACATAATTGTATACAGTCAGACATTCGAAGAACACTTACATAAACTGGATATTGTCTTCTCAAGGCTGAGGAAGCATGGTCTATGCTTGAAACCAGAAAAGTGTCATTTCTTCAAGAGCGAGGTCAGATACTTGGGGCATGTGGTCTCTGAGCATGGAGTATCTCCAGACCCAGACAAGATTACAGCTGTTGCCAACTGGGAGGTACCGAAGACTGTCAAGGAACTGCAAAGGTTCCTAGGTTTTGCCAGCTACTACCGACGGTTCATAGAACACTTCTCTCAGATAGCTAGACCTCTACACGAGGTGGTTGCAAATCTAACCAAGAATCACAAGAAACATGACAAGCCTATAGGATAACTCTGGGATGATAATTGTCAAAGAGCATTTGAGAAACTGAGGATGAAGTTAACATCAACAGACGTGTTAGGGTATTCTGATTATATCAAGCCCTTCATTCTCGAGACGGATGCAAGCTTCAAGGGATTAGGAGCTGTACTATCCCAGGAGCAAGATGGCAGAAGGAGGGTCATTGCATATGCTAGCAGAGGCCTCAGAGGTTCGGAGAAGAATATGGAGAACTACAGCTCGTTCAAGTTGGAATTGTTGGCCCTGAAATGGGCCATCACAGAGAAATTCCGAGATTACCTTCTTGGCTCCACCTTCACTGTGTATACCGACAATAATCCATTGAGCTACATTCAGTCAACTGCAAAGTTGGGGGCTGTCGAGCAGAGATGGGTAGGACAGCTAGCTCTTTTCGACTTCCAAGTCAAGTACAGGAGTGGAAGGAGCAATCGTAATGCAGATGCACTGTCTCGACAAAGTAGGTCTGAGGACATAGAGGTGAACTCTGCGGCTCTTCCCCAAAAGCTGAGAGAAGAAATCCTGACCGAAGCTATAGATGCTTGTCAACTGGAAGTGAACCAAATGTCATGTGAGATGAGGCAGCCTTCAGAGATGACCAGTGAGACACTACCATCGTTTACTCACGCGGAAATTGGTGAGCTGCAGAGGAAAGATCCTGTGATCAAACGCTTCCTTCATTACTGGGACCAGAAAAGGAAACCAAATTATCAAGAGAGGAAACGAGAACCACAAGATGTGCTGACACTTCTCCGTCAGTGGGACAGAATTGAGGCCAAAGATGGAGTCTTGTACCGAACTGTGCAGGATCCAAGGGAAGGTCATCTTAAGCAGTGCTTGCTTCCTTTGGTCCTAAGGAAGAAGATTATGGAGAGCCTCCATGATCAAATGGGACACCAAGGTATAGGGAGGACTCAAGACCTTGTTAGAAATAGGTGCTACTGGCCGCGCATGATGGCTGAAGTTGAAGAATGGTGCAACACATGTGATCGTTGCACACTGGCAAAGATGCCAACTCCTCGGATACGTACCTCAATGGGAAGTCTCCTCGCCACAAATCCATTAGAGATACTTGCCATCGACTTCACTGTACTAGAACCAGCTTCTGATGGTCGGGAGAATGTGTTAGTGATTACGGATGTCTTCAGCAAATTTACAGTGGCAGTTCCAACAAAGGACCAGAAGGCTACAACTACAGCCACAGCTCTTGTGCAGGAGTGGTTCCTGCGGTATGGTGTACCAAGCCGAATACATTCAGACCAAGGGCGAAATTTTGAGTCGGAGATTATCGCTGGGCTATGTAAGATCTATGGGATTCGAAAAAGCCGTACTACTCCTTACAGACCACAAGGGAATGGACAGTGTGAGCGGTTTAACCGTACGCTGCACAATTTGCTGAGAACATTGTCACCAGAGAAGAAAAGGCATTGGCCAAGATACTTACCAGAGGTTCTCTATGCCTACAATGCCACTAGTCATTCGTCAACAGGAGTATCGCCCTTCTACTTGATGTTCGGTCGTGATGCAAGGTTGCCCATTGATAGTTTGCTTGGAGGTGCTGAGAGAGAGGAACACACTCCAGCGGATTGGGTGAAAGAACATCAGACCCGCCTAACAGATGCTTATGAGAAAGCAAGACAGAGAATCAAACAAGAGGCAAGCTCCTGGAGGGATATCTATAATCAGAAGGCCAAGAGTGCCCCTCTCCACGTGGGCGACAGAGTCTATCTCCGGAACAGGAAGGTTGAGGGACGGAACAAAATTCAGGATGCTTGGGACCCAGTCGTATACAAGGTGATAGATCAACTTAACCCACACGGTGATGTCTACACAGTAGAACCTTCAGATGGAAGCGGTCAACCACGCAATGTAAACAGGGCTGAGGTTCGACCTTGTGCAAAGCTCCATATGGAGTTGGATCAGCCGCAAGAATCAAGAAGCCCACATAGGAGTAGGGTCGACTGTGAATCGGACCAATCATCATTAGATGAGGACCCGGACGTTCGGGTTGTCTTGAGACCAAGACCCAAACCACGTCCATCTCGGAATAGAGCAGCAGCACAACCTCTACGAGAACCGTCACCCGAGGCAGATTCTGTAATGGAGCGTGATTCTGAGTCTCCAGAGGAGGACATTCGACCAACACCACAGCCTAGGAGGTCAAAACGCACTACATTGGGGAAGCATTCCAATGTCCACAAGGAGCCTCGGTCAGTGATACAAGAGACTGCAGAATTAGCACCAAGTGACTCAGTACAAGAAGTTCTGGCGAAAGTGTTTTCACAGTTGGGTGTTGGCCTAATGCGAGAAGCAATGCGTCAGGTAATGGATAAGAACAAGCCGTGATCTCTTGAGCAAATCGGTTATGATGCAGCTAGAGAGAGAAGACTCGCTGAAGCGAGACACAACTGCATCATCTAGATGATATAATTGTATTTAATGTTTATTGTACAACCAGGCATCTCCCTTTTGGAAATTATGTTAAGAGTTATTTTAGGTTGTCGGGGACGACTACCTCAAGCGGGTGTGTGTGTGACAAGGTACCCTTTTGATACCGCTGCTCTCGCCAGGTGTCACCTCTAATTCTGTGCATACTGTTGTGTGCTGGCAAATCCGGTTTGCGCCAGTAATACAGTTTAGGCGGGAATCCCTGCCATTTTTTGCGGACAAGAAGTCTTCCGTTGTTTTGGTAAGGCAAAATCTCTATCAAGGTAAAATGATCTATGTATAATTTGTTCCTTCCACATCAGTAGACGGGAACAGTTTGTAAAGCATGCCGAGTGTATTACTACTCGAAATGCTTGTAAGATGTGTGTTTTCTGTGCACGCTGCGGCTGTAGCTGATCGGTGTTGGCCAAGTGCTGAAACTGCCAACTACGGAAGAATTAATCAACATTTAATTTGTTCCTGATAGATATTGGATAGCAGTTATCCGTGAGCTAGTGTATTACAAAATTAGTTGTTATAAGAGTACCTTGAGGTGACAGGACTTGAACAATACTATATATTATGACATAATGTGATCCTATGGATACTTTGATGTACTGTGGTACCTAAGTTTATGACTGAAGGTAGCTATTACGATGCTTTGCAGACTAATCTACCAGGGGGCGACTGTTGAAGGGCCAGCCCAGGGCTAGCTGCATCAGTCAACGGTATGCACTATCATTATTCTAGTAATCTTAATACCCTCGCAATTGACATGTTTGTAGATTAACTGTTGTTATTATTTGACAGTTACCGTCATCGTAGGGTTCAGTAAGGTTGAACGTGTGCATTATTTTCTGTGTCTAAGGCACTAGATAATTATTCTGCACATGATTATTATTAGGACTTCCGTATTATTGTATAATAACAGATCAGTGGTTATGCAAATACATGCATGTATGTTTAATCAGTTTAGTTAACACTGCATGAAAGCCAGGAGATGGTGTTTATTAATGATTTGTCTTGTTACCATGCAGGGTGTCGTTGCCGTTCGCTTACCACACAATAAAACGTACCAGTCGTACACTTATGGTCTGTTTATGTGTTCCGCTTTGAACATCACTCGGCGGTCACTACATAGGCATGGTTTTATTGGATGAACAAAACAAAAATATGTTTTAAGGGTTTAGATGCAGATGAAATAACTGTATGTTGGCTTAGATAATAATTGACGGGTAGAATGTTAGTTACCGATGCTGACGAAAGATGTCTGGGGCCAAATGTATTACTTGCGGCGTACCACAAGGCTCCATACTTGGGCTGCTACAGTTCCTGTTATATGTGAATGACCTGTCTGCAGCAGTAAACCGAAAGCCCGTGCTGTATGTCTCAGACTTGTTTGCCTCGGGAAAGGATATACCCGCTGTAGCAGTTATAGAGGCAAACTTGAGTTTCGAGATGGAATCTGTCAGTGAATGGTTAATGCCCCTCAGAAGTCCAGATGTTTTTTGTTTCGGATAATGGCATTGTCATTGTCATAGGACCTCAGAATATGCCAGTTATATTCCGCCATTTTAAAAAGGCTTGAGCTTGAATACGTTGCCGGAAGTGACGTGTGTATTCGAGCTAGCATTATTGCGCCACATTGGCGCGAGCATTCAGAAGCACCGCCAGGTAAGGACTGGCGCGTTTTGCTTCCTGTTCTATCGAGTTGCCGATCTGGTTTGCACCACTTCTTCGATACAATTTCTCCATCTCTTAGCATGGTCTTCTGGATTGTGTTTTGCATCATATCTGGCCTTTCCATACCGGATATGGAATTAGCGCCCCCTGGCGAATGAAATATGGGATCTGGCAACCCAGCTATTCCTGTCGTGTTGTCTGCGTAATTCCGACTGAACAAATGCACAATCGTTGATTAGAACGTGACTGCCACAAATGTTAATTGTGCTCAGACCACAGAGCACCTGTGTGGTGCTGAGTGTATAGAATGATGTTTTATGCAACGTGGCGTCACAGTTGTCATCCCGCCACTGTCTGCCTATTTATATAGTAAACACAGGCGCCATGGGGATTAATGATGTGAACGCAGCAAGTGACTGTCTGGTCTTAGCAGAAACGAAGTGGTGTCGTGTTAGAAAGTGATCTGCCAGAGGGGAATGAGGTGTGAGAATTTCTCAAATTTTACCCAGAGCGTGTGTCTCTAGAGGTTAAGTAAGCTATGAAATTTTACAATAAATTGTTGGATAATTTTTCAAGAAATCAAAGAAATTATGACTGCTGCCATTGTGGAGATATGTAGTGGTTTCACTAAATCTTCTACAACGGTTATAACAGTATTCTGGTGCCTTGAATCGTCTGCGCTGAAATACATGTGGGCTACACTTGATGCCAAATGGCGATTTGTCTCACTCTTGGTTGTAAAAATCACTTGCATTTTATTTGTCTTCACCGAATGCGGAAGTGAAACAACAACAAATCCCCATACACCTTTGGAATGTTTGTGCTTGGAAGCCACTCCGCAAACGATTCCACGATCAATCTAAGGTTTTTTTGTTTTACAGGGTGATAGAAGTTATTAGGTTTGAGTTGTAGCTTAAGCAGGTGGTCTAATTTAATATTTTTACCAACAATAAAATCTGAGCATGCCCGTGGGATTATCTGTATTATCATGTTGTTCACCTCTGAATGTAATCAGTCATACACCAGCGTCTTAGTGTCTTATTCGAGCTGTTTTCGTAGCTGGCCATCGTGATTTCCTAGCTTACGTCAAAGTGGGGAATCGCGTTAAGAGCGTTAACTGTCGGCAACGTTGAACGTTTGTTCTGGCGATTACCGCCACCAGCTGAGTGCGTGTCTGTGACGTCATGCCACCTGTCGAACTAAATAGAACTAATAAACAGTTCTTTTGGCGGAATTCCTGCTTTGTTCTTCAGAATTTCCGACTGTGTAAATCCACAATCGGTGATCAGAATGTAGCCGCCACCAATGTTATCTGGGCTCACATGACATTAAGGAATTGTCCGACATTACCTATTGAAAGAGTATTTAATACCTTAAAGGGTATCGACAGAATCTTTGAGGGCTATGTAAGTAAAATAGTTAATACAAAGTAAACTTTTACAACAACAATCAAACATATCATGCCAGCAGTTTATTATGGAAAGTCAGTTGATCATACAGCTACCGTAGAAACAGTTGATGGACTGCGCCATTTTAACGGTAATTTTACGTCACAAAAAATTCCTGCTTCAAAAGAATGTTAGGAAACGAATGTCCTGTTTGAATGATTAATTAAACTAAAAGAATGTAAAGACAATCACATACTGTATATTCCTTCATTTAACATTAACCACGTTCGATCTTAGATCTTATTACAAAACGTTCTGAAGAGCTTACCGCCACATACAAAATATTATCTTGTATTATTGCTCACAACGTGACGACCTAGCTGTATGCATTCAAATTGTATGTTTGCCAATCACTTTTGCTATTCAGCTATCTAAAATATTTATTATGCAATACAACTCATTAGATTATTAAAAAATACACTCGCTGTAATTGCTGTTGACTGCGACTGTCGTTAACACAACCTGGCGACGGCAATCCATCATGTCTGCCACCGTGCCCGATTAAAAACAAGCCAGCAACCTTAGATGCTGTCAGCTTTTATTATCGATGCTGACTTAATGTTCGTTTATTGGTCGTATATCCGCATCATAAACAAGATGTCAACCATCAGGATATCGGTGGTTTCATTACAATATTCCACTTTTAGACCACATTCTGAATAAACTACATAAGTAAAAATGTTGATTGTAGTTGCAAATAGTTAGTTTGTGTTAACCCTGTTAGGTACAACACACCAAACAGTTGCCTTTTGTTTCCCTTTAGTGTATTGCTGTGGTATATTTTCGTCATACATTGCATGAAACGGGCATTTGACTGACTAATCAATTATCCGTTTAAGCACGTCCAAGCTTGAAAATGTATGTGACAGTCATTAACATAAGTAATGTGATCTCTATAAAAAATCTTTAGATAATAACAACTGTGACACATCTTTGGTCACGATAAATATGAGAGACCCCAAGTCACAACCGATTTGGCAGCTCCTGTGAGAGACCTCCAATGACTACAACGCGAGTAGATTACTAATAGTAATGTAGATCAACCTCACGTAATAACTACATAGACACATTTATTATCACACACCATTATGCATCACTTCACAACACAATATAAACCCCAATAATGACATCGTTGAGGCAACAGGGCACGACAAAGCAAAATATAATATAGTGCTCTTTGTATTATTAATTGCTAATCCATTTCTATTTTACGGCATTGCTTTTTACGCATAAAGACATTATATGGACCAAGGCAACGTCGTCTTGTTCAGTTTATGTGTACATAGACAAACGTATGCCTTTCATGCTTAATACGTAAAATAAATGGTATATCGATGGTATATCGGAGATAGATTATGGCGATGGTTATGAGTAATGAAACCACATTATGAAATAATGGCATGTGTTTCGTAAGTAACAATAACAACACGCCGAACGTCGTCGAGGATGAAGAGTCCGTAGTTCTTCAGGAAGTCAGCAGATGATGAACACGGCAGTGACGACAAACATATACGTCCTTGTTCAACATTGTCCCCGATGGTGCCGTTGCCTTGCCGATGGCGCGATGAGATGACTGCAAGACGGTCACCGCAGATCTAAGTTTTGGTGTTGATGTTGACGTAGTGGCGACGGCTTCTCTGTGTCTTGGCGTCAACACGAAGATATCGACCTGGTGGCGAGCAGCATTCACTTGCGTTATCAAGATCATCATATGACATGACCACGACGACGAAACACACATTTGCGAGTGTCTTGCAGAGGATTATATAAAAAAGGTTGAGGTCATGTATCAACGCCACATATGTATCGCTGAAAAGCAGATGGATGCAGCTGCAGTAATGGCGAGTGAAGGTTTTGCTCTTCTGGTGCTGATGGTGAACTGGTGCGGTTCAACCACGGCCAAACAGGGTTCAGTGGCAAAGAAGGCCAGCAAGCAAGTTGAGAGACCGACCGAGGCGTTTACAACATAGATAACGATAAGTGTTCAGATGTCTATTTAACAATATTACGACACACGCATATCGCTGTGTCAACAATGCTCAACGCAAACACGTACGCCATCCTTCGAACGTACACGACGTCGACAAATAGGTTTTCTGGTATGCCAAGAAGGCACATCAAATATATTATTGTACGAGTAAACATGGGTAAACTGTCTGAATTCAAAAAAACGTTTACTCCGAAAGTGATATATTGTGTAATGTCGACACATTAATAGGTTCCATACCGTTGATTACCATTAACTGTTGTTAATCTTGTTCTGAAATTTGTTTTGAATTGTTATTCGAAGATCGCTTACTCCAATTCTTACTAAGGTTTTTGAGTCTTTAGTGCTGAAGTGGGTTGATATTTATGTTAAACCCCAAATTGACGACAAGCAGTTCTGAGGTATTGCAGGAACTTGTACCACGGACGCGCTGGTTGAAATGCTTCACACATGGTATGAAGCCACTGTGACTGGCAACATCGTATGGGTGTTATTTCTCGACTACAGCAAAGTGTTTGATACAGATAATCATAATATGCTAATTATAAAATAGGATGCGATGGACGTGCCAGCAAGCTACCCCAATGGGGATTTTCCCCAGGGAACCTTATCGGGACTAAAACCTTTTTGATTGATATCAACGATTTACATACCCCGTGCCCAATGTATAAATACATATTATGTTGATGATAGCACGATATTTGAAATATGTAACCAAAAAATTATATCTGAAATACAGGATTCTGCTGACATTAAGCAATGGTCTAGTAATAATGATATGCGCATCAATACGAGCAAGACAAAAGAAATGGTTATATGTTTCTGTAAGGATAGGACATTTATGGAAGCTTTTTCATATATTATTATAAATGGGACTGATATTGAAAGCGCTACTCAAGTAAATATTCGTGGTGTAACTATATCTTCTGACCTACGTTGGAATGCACATGTACATGAAATAGTTTAAAAAGCAGGCAAAAGAGTGTGTATATATATATATATATATATGATCTATCAGTTGAAACGGGCTGGTATCAATCACAATGACTTGGTTAGAATTTATGTGTCTGTGATTAGACCAGTAGTGGAATATGCTTGTCCGGCATGGTACACGAATTTGCCTAAATACTTTTCGGGCAACATCGAGATAATTCCAAAACGGTGTCTTAAAACAATACATCCTGGTTATACGTACGAGGATGCAGGGATGCCCAATTGATGTATCAAAATATGAACGCGAACATGCTTATTATATATATATATATATATATGTGTGTGTGTGTGTGTGTGTGTGTGTGTGTGTGTGTGTGTGTGTGTGTGTGTGTGTGTGTGTGTGTGTGTTATAGCAAATTATTAAATTATAGTTATATACAATTGTTGAAAAAGGTCAAGAAGAAGTGTAGTACTTATGATTATTTGCCCTGTTAACCAAAAACATACGTAATACTGTTTAACACCGTTTGTAATTACACATTTGACCTTACCAAACATACAACAACATTCTCATGACCATTCAAGTTCTTTAAAAAGAATAAGTTAATAACAATAAAACTCCAACATCAGTTGTTTTTAAATACCTACTCATTAAATGGATAACTATTCAATAATTTGTCTTTGTAATGGTTTGTGAAAAGAAGAATATTTTGACAACAAATTATTGATTAATCAAGCTAGTTCCAGAGCTTAGCACCTTTAATCGATGGACACATACTTTTAAAATTAGTACGAACATAATAGTGTGTAAAATTATGAACCTTTCTGGTCGCATAGACAGATTTATACATTCTGAAAAGCATTTGTATATTCTTTGGCAAATGATTATGATATGCCTTAATCATAATTATAGCTGTTCTTAACTCCACAATATCAGGTACTTTAAGAATGTGCATATTATAAAATGACCTTGATGTATGGTCCAATCTCTTAGCACCGCATAGCAACCTTATTACCTTTTTTGTAGCAAGACTAGGCATTCAATATTTGTTGAGTAAGTGTTGCCCCATATTTCAGCACAGTACATAATATAAGGCAAAAAGAATGAATGGTATAATATAACGTGCCACAATTGTTAATCAAGAAACTAACTCTGTACATAATTGCACACCTTGACAGTTTTGATTTCACTAAAGAAATGTGATTTTTTTATATTAACCTGTTATCAATCAGAGTACCTAAACATTTAGTGACTTCAACTCTATTGAATTCTTGCTCGTCTATTTTTATCGAAATACTTGAATTCAATATGTGATTTCCAAATATCATGTAATTTATCTTTGTAACGTTTAGTGATAACCTATTTACAGCAAACCATATACGAAGCTTGTCTAATTCAGCATTTGCGTTCCAGATAAGTTCATCTAGATCACAATCACAACAAAATAAGTTAGTGTCATCAGCAAATAAAATATACTGAAATATTTCTGAGACATTACATATGTAATTTATATGCATAATAAATAGCTTTGGTCCTAAAATAGAGCCCTGTGGAATACCACAACATACATCAAGTACCTCAAAGTCACGAGTATTATACTGAACAAATTGCTTTCTATTTTCCAGATAGCTCACTATGCATTTATGAGCTGTATCACATATACCATACAAATGTAGTTTTTTGGCAAATCTATCGTGATCAACAGAGTCGAATGCTTGTTTAGATCAACAAATACGCCAATAGCATATTTTGTATGATCAAGTGTGCTGGAATTTCTTCAGCCATTCCAGATGAGCAAGAGAAGTTGACATGTTAGATTTAAAGTCATACTGGCTTGGACAAAATACATCATTCATGTTTATGAATTTGTTCAGCCTATCACTGTATAGTTTATCTAGTATTTTTTTGAAAATTGTGGTAACAATGAGCTATAGTCTGTAGTTTGTAAACACACCCTTTTCTCCAGATTTAAAAACTGGAACAACTTTGGCAATTTTCATTTTGTTCGGAAATACACCTGTTTGAAAGGTTACATTGCATATATGACTAAATGGTTTTACAATATGAGTAAGTATTTTCTTAATCATATTATGTTAATGTCATTACAATCTGTTGACATTTTTGTTTTTAAATGTTAAACAATTCTAATAATTTCTTGATCATTATGTGGTCGTAAAACATGCTACTTTCTAGTCTTTTCCCCAAGTAATCATAAATAGACACAATCCTTACAGGCAATGAACTCTGTTAGATTAGGTCCAACATGTGTAAACAAAAATATTAAATTAATTTGCTATATCTGTCTTGTCCGAAATTATTTTGTTATTATTCATGAAATATTCAGGATACAAAGATGTGTTAAATTGTTTGTTAATTACACTGTTTAATATTTTCTATGTTTCCTTGACATTGTTTCTTTGTTTCTGTAATAATGTTCTGTAGTAATTTTTTCAGTGAGTCTTAATATTGCTGTCAATTTGTATTTTTATTATACGTTTTATACTTGTGTTCTGCTTCACCAGATCTGGATATAATAAATTCTTTGCTTAGCCTATTTTTCTTAGCACAGGAACGTTTTAAACCCTTAGTGAACCAAGGTCTATTTTTAACACAATACTTTCTCAAAACGTGTTTTACGAGGCAATGTTTGTTAAACATATTAGTAAATATATTTAAGAATTTGTTATATGCATAATTAACATCATTTATGTTTAGAATAGTGTTCCAGGATTGTAAACTTAATTAATTGGAAAGTAAAACCAATGTGTCTCCAGTTATCATTCTATTATAATTAATTAATTTTAGGACTTTTCTATTTATATAATAATCACATAGTGCAAAAACTGGTAAATGGTCACTGATATCATTGAATAAAATACCACAAGTAAGGTTGTGTTTCAAGTAATTTGTAAATATTTTATAAATTAGTGTAGCTGAGCGCTCTGTTATGCTGGTTGGTTAAGGGATAAAGGCCCAAAGTGTAATCAAATCATGGAAGTTTTTGGTACTGCTATGATCCTCATGCTTTAACAAATCTATGTTAAAATCACCACACAGAAATACTGTTTTCACTGATTTCGCATCACATAAGATACTTTCAATGTTTTCACAAAAAAGTCTAGATTTTAATCTGGCGTTTTGTACATATAATTTACTATTATATTTTGTGGTCTTTTAAGGATAGTCCCATAGTTCAAAAATTTTATCTACAACAAATGATTTTGTTTCAATCAGTTTACATTTGAGTTTTGTTGTGAGTGTGTAGATGGCTACACCACCACCCTATCTGTCTCCTCTTGTTATGTGGTGAACATGTAGCTACACCACTACCCTTTCTGTCCCCTCTTGTTATGTGGTGAACATGTAGCTACACCATTACCCTTTCTATCCCCTCTTGTTTATTCTTGTTATTATGTTCCTGGTCCAGGTGGATTGGACCTTGCTTTGTTTGCGGAGAAGTCGAGCTGTATTCGCGAGTTCGGCCTGTTTTGTGTTCATTCATAAACACGTTTGTTCCGCGCAGTTTCTTTCCCATTTTCAGTAGGTTGATCTTGGCCTTTCTGTTGGAGAAACGAATGATGGTTCACGGAGGTGAGTCTTGCTTTCCTGTTGTTGCTGCCGAGCGTGTGACATACGGATATGTCTTTCTTGTCGGCGTGGATGTCTTTTGTCAGAAAGAAGTTCATCACTTTGTCTTCGAGTGTTGTGGTTCATTGAAAGGAACGTCAACATCTACTTCTACGGTCGTTTTGTTGGTCGTGGCTTTAGCGTGTGTTTGGTGTCTTGTCACTAGGCCGGAGATGATGACGTCGTCGATACGAGAGTATTGCTCTTGATCGTCTATTCTGGCCTCGAGAACTTTGATGTGGGCGTCTTTCTCATCATTGTTTTTTTGTAGTTGACGCACCGCAGACAACATTGAGGCTATTTCTTGTTGACATTTAGAAATTCCCGCAATATCTCGTTGAATTTCGCTTAGGTGCTGTTTGATTTCGTTCATTTCACTCACGTTTTCTGCTCCGCTTTTCTTGCGTTGTGGTGCCATCAATTGTGTTGCTGGACCTTTGATTGTGGACTTGTCTTGGGGTTTTGTTCGGACGAGTCTGTCGCTTTGTTTAATTCGTAAACAAATATGGCGATCTTGGCGGGAGATGTTTCAACACGATCGCATCACAGATGGAGGTGTTTTGGGGTTCTGTTGTCATCGACGATCTTCTGCAAGTTCTGGATTGATTCATCATGGACAAGAACAACCACTGTTGTTGTCATATAGTTCCATAGGTTTACACCTCGATGTCTAATGGTTTTGTACATTACGTTTGTTTTTGAAATCGGTACGTGCAGTAGCTCGGCATGGCGTGTCCTGTAGTTGTGGAGTTCGTCATTTATAAGGAACGTCCTTGTCATAGTCGATGGAACCATGTTCTTGAAAATGTTATACATATTATACAGAACAACTGTGTATTCGTAGATTTTTCTTATTGGTAAAATCAACGGCTTCGTGAACAGTATCTGTGTGCGCTCTGTACGGAGCTGACATAATTAGACGAATTGCATACATTTGTAATTTGATTAGAGAACTAAAATAT
The DNA here is from genome assembly GCA_963995525.1 of Escarpia spicata. Taxonomy (NCBI): domain Eukaryota; kingdom Metazoa; phylum Annelida; class Polychaeta; order Sabellida; family Siboglinidae; genus Escarpia; species Escarpia spicata. Next base: position 20,978,058 of record OZ023208.1, read on the forward strand.
GTGTTACCTGTTCCTCTCCACACTTCAATACAACAGGTTAGATACGGATACAAAAACACATAGCATAAAGTCACAAGGGATGATCTACTCAGCGTTTTTGTAGCTTTACTTATGATTCCAACAACTTTGGATATTTTACATGTTATCTATTGTATGTGAAATAACCATTACATATTAGAATCGATTATAATTCCTAAGAACATTGTGTTTTCAAATTTAGTAATTTGCAGTCCATCAATAAAAATATAGATCTTGAACTTGATATAGCCTATGTATTTCCATTTACGAGTTACATACAAATTGTTTTATCCCAGGAAGAAAATGGCTCTTTCGTTTTATACATTATGTTTCCCTGATCTACTAACTTTTGGTCACACTATTATTCAAACCCAATGACTTCTTTTTCTTCACCTTGCTCCCTTGCGTGGTGGGGTCTATATCACACAACAGCTCCTTCGAGTTTCTCGTTATTTCCTTCCATCTTTCTGTCTTGTCCGCAATGGCCTTCCATTCTTGGCTGCACACCAAATTAAAACCCAATGTCGAGTCACAATAATCCTGGAACAGCATCTCAGGATGCGATCGAACCACAACTACACACATATACATATAATAGCTTACATACTCTTGATCAAAGCGATTTGTTTCAATTCAGTTTATGTGTACACTTCACGTGTACATTTTTACTAATTTAATTGCTGTTGGCAACACACATTTGTTTAATATGCGCATATATCCATGGAGCGTGTATTTGTGGACTTGAACGTATTCTGGAACTAAGCGTGGACCGGTAGTAAAGTACATGAATAGAAGATTCAGGTGTATCATTCGTCGTGTATTCAGCAGCAGTCATCCAGCTTGGCGCGCGTTTCCCGGTAGAACTGTCGCACGTCGCTCCGGAACATCGGACTAATGAAGCTATAGATAAACGGGTTGACGACGGAATTTATCGTGTACACCCGCCTCATGTCAGCAGGGATGGGTTTAGTTCTTCAGAAAGAACGGCAGCCAAGACACAACGAAGACCGCGGTGATGACGAATAGTACAAAACTACCTCTCAGTACATGCACATCAACCTTCGGTTCCACCAGCGATGGAGCCACTGCGTTGTCCGTGGTGGGAGAGGATGCTTTCAGGGGTCATGTTCTAGTTAGACTTCCGGGTTGGTTTCATTGCAGCAGGGTGATCCATCAATCTTTTTTGTTTACATCTGCTAGTTAAACACACTTGAAGATCTTGTCATTGACACTAATGAAGCCTGACGAGAGTGACTAGCTGGAGTTTGCTGTAGCCCGAGCCTGTTATCAGATAATGTCTACTGACTGGACCTTTTGGCCAATCAAGCAAGTGGCATTGTTTTCTGAATGTCTGCTAATTAGGCTGTGTAATATTATGTAATTGAACTGCATAAGACGTCTGGCCTTTTGAGAATTCAAACCCTAAGGTGACTTTTTGTTGATATTTACCTTTGTAAATAGGGCACGAGGTCATAAAATCAATATAAATTTGAATGTAACATATAACAACTGGCTGTATTGAATATTCTTATAAAACACATATTGAACTTTCTGGAAAACTGTTGTAGAAGTTCATACGAGCCACCTGAGAATGTTATGCTAGATTACAAATTGTCCAGCAGTGAAGTGCTGATTTTTCTGATGCCTTGCCAAGTTTGGTGGCACCTTTGAAATGTGCATAAAAAACAAACACGTGGAGCGATTATAAAAAATACAATTGCAGAGTGATTGTAATATTGGCGCCTATAAAATATGTTGATTTGAACATTTTCTCCACAATTGCCATGTCTACTCGGGGTCTTGTTTTAGGTAGACTTCCGGGTTGATTACAGTTACGAAAAAAAATGCAGTGTATTTGTGAGAAATGATTTTTTTACCAAATTCACAAGCTGCGACATAAGTGCATTTGAGTAGGCAGAGTTTCATGTGTGATTGTAGAAGGCGTTTACTCTAAAATAGTGAATTTCTAGATGATTTGAATAAGCGGAAGGATATTTGATAGCAATTTGCCAGTGTGACCTGTTTGCGGAGTAATGCTTGCCGGCATTTGTAAATATTGACGGGTGTCACACATACAGGCATTTTACGAGAGCTAGAAGTATGCAATAAAACAAAAACTATCAGGATGTCAATGAGATGATGATAACAGCCGGTGAGAAGATAATACAGTCGATCTACTACTAAGAGATCAGCAAGCTGGTTTCCGTCAGAACAGATCATGCGTGAATCAGATCGCAACACTGAACATCACAGTAGAACAACCATTGGAGTGGAACTCCGCGCTCTACATCAGCTTTGTCGACTACGAGTAGACAGTGTAGACAGGGACATTCTCTGGAAACTACTAACGACATTATGGCATGGTAACCAGCTCACGAGTCGTTTTGAAGTGAAGACAGAAGTTCGACAAACTACCTTCCGTCCCCTTTTCTCCTGTGCATTGATTGTCAATGTCAATACAGCCAGCATTTATCCAGTCACACTGGAAGGGAGTGCACTTGAAGAGATAGAGGCCTTAGCCTACATGGGCAGTGTAATCGATAAGATGGGCAGCACAGACGTAGATGTCAGAGCAAAACGTTGACAAGGCGAGAGTAGGACTTCTACAGCTCAGGAACACCGGGAGCTCCAAAGTGCTGTCATTACACACAAATATCCGGCTGTTTAACTTCAGTGTGAAGTCAGTCCTACTGTACGGAGCCGAGACGTGGAGTACAACCAACACTACCATCAACAGAGTACAGAGCTTCAACAACTGCCTATGAAGCATACTTCAGATCTGCTGGCCAGTCTCGATCAGCAACATTGACTTGTGGAAGAGGACACACCAACTGCCTTCCGAAGATGAGATCAGAAGAATATGGGGAGGAGGTGGAATGGTTACATGCTCCGGAAACCAACATCAAGCATCACAGCCTTGACATGGAATCCCCAAGGTAAGAGAAAAAGAGGCCAGCGAAGGGACCTCCAAGCAGAAACCAAGCAGAAGCGCTACACCTGGATACAGCTGGTGAGAAGTGTCCAAGTCCGAGGTCTCTGGAGAGCTGTTGTAGATGGCCTATGTCCCAAGAGGGACGATGAGCAAAGGTAAGTAAGTAAGTGTACTGTTTCGCGTGCAATAATAGCAATACAGCAGCGAAGCAAGAAGAGGTGTATATTTTTATATTTCGTCGTGAATAGACTAGACGTGAACAATTGATCGGACAACCTCACCGACTGGGCCTGGGGCGATCTCCTACTTTCGACCAAACTATGAAAACGACCACCTATAGCTGCAAAATTGCTCCCCATATATACAGCACACACACACACACACACACACACACACACACACACACACACACACACACACACACACACACACACACACACACACACACACACACACACACACACACACACACACACACACACACACACACACACACACACACACACACACACACGCACACACGCACGCACGCACGCGCACACACGCACACACGCACACACACGCACGCACACACACTACGCTACGCTTTCAAATTAATAATAATAATATCAACATTTGTATAGCGCCCTTTTCTGCCTGTGTTCGTCAAACGCGCTTGTAAATTAATTAAAACAAGTCATACATACTAACGAAATCTAAAATTAGAACAAACGTATTTCTTTAAAAAAACAAAATAAAGCCAAAACTTGACGTCTAAGATATGTACAGAATAAAGTATATGTAAAACACATGTATACACAAACAATCTATAAATTAGACAATAAGAATCTCTAACATGTCATAAATAGCTAAACCTTTTTTAAGATGCCTTGCAAAACAGATATGTCTTTAACTGTCTCTTGAACGCATCAGTCGATGGAGCCTGGCGAAGAAAAGGGGGTATATTGTACCACAGTGTGGGGGCAGCCACAGAGAAAGCTCGGTCCCCTAGCTGTGTCCTGGACATGGCATCTCAAGCAGCAACCGGCTCTAAAGACGTAGTGTCCTTTGAGGATAGTGATGCTCCGGCATTTCGTTGATGTAGGATGATCCTAGTAGGTCAGCGTAAGGAATCTAAATTGCACACGATACCTCACAGGCAGCCAATGCAGCGCGCGAAGGACAGGTGTGATATATGACTGCCTCGGGAGACGGGAAACAATGCGGGCGACTGTGTTCTGCACTCATTAATCATACTGTTTAAAAAGGGGAAACAAAAACTGTCTAAGAAATCTGTTTCCAGCACATAGCAAACCTATACAGTAATAGGGCATACATTAGTAACAAGAAAACACGGTCGTGGGTGAACACGAAAATCGTCATGCATTTTATTATCATGTGACCACATGTCACATAATTAGCCATAGCGTATTATATGTATGTATTATATTATACATCAATGCGATCTACCTGTCAAACTACTACTACGTTAACTACAATACATATATGACAAAAACTGCTAAAACAGCAGGGATGGTGGGTGGGAGTTTAAAAAACTGGTCCCGAACAAAGTGCGACCCGCTCGGGCCGATGTGCGATTCAGAGTACGGCGTTGGCGTTGAACACGTAACATGTAAATTACCGAGCTAGCAACACACTTGATTAATAATGCATTACATGTGTTTTAATCCACACATTAATCATATTGAATGAACGTTTATTCAACAACAACAACAACATAATACATGCACAGTATGGTTTGCTGCTGCTGCTGCTGAAAGGACATAGCTGAAGTCATAGACTTATGTGTTGCTATGCCCTACTCGAACTATGAAAACTGAATAAATACAACAGGAATTATAAATAAATGACAAAATAATATTCACAACTCATATAATTTTATAGACTGTTTACTATAGTGCTTGTGTTACTATATATTGGTTAAAAGGTGGAAACAAAAACTATCTAAGAAGTCTGTTTCCAGCACATAACAAACCTATACAGTAATATGGAACACAATAGTAACAAGAACACAGGGTTGTGTGTAAATACGAAGATCTTCATGCATTTTATTATTATGTGACCACATGTCACATAATTTGCCATAGCGTATTATATGTAGACATGCGGGAAGGCCATGAGAACATCCATTCAAGTAGTCCAGTTTTTATATGATGAGGGCGTAGGTGGCTATATGGGCCTTACTCACATTACACTCATATTCTTATAACAATGAAGATCCCCCAAAACAAAACACGTTTGCGTTAAGCTGAATACGCGTAATATACGATGCGCTGGATGGAGTCACTTGATCACCTTTGGTGGATCTACTTACATTCTCCCGCACAGTCCGGCCTTTCTAGTTCTAAACTCATCACGTCATCGTATCTGAACACACTAACAGCGCATGCGTGCGCAGTATAACTTAAGGCAGCTAAGATTTCTGAGAAAATTCACACAAATTTAATAAAGTAATTTTTGTTGTCAACAATGCGTGGTGTACGAATTTCGGTAACTGCTTGTTTAAAGAATATTTCCCTACTAAACCACTGAAGTTTAAAGTGTTATTGTAGTTGCAAATGGTTGGTTCGTATGACCTCTTTTAGATACGTAACTCCAGCAATGTACCAGTTGTTTTATTTTTATTGGAACAGATGCTGGAAATAAGAGTCGACCAGTAATATAGTATACGGGATGCTGATCCAAGTGTACCATTTGTTACGTGAATCGCATAATCGTCGCATGCATCTGGTGAACACACACGTGTATTCAGCAGCAGTCAGTCAGCCTGGCGCGAGTTTCCCGGAAGAACTGTCTCACGTCGCTCCGGAACATCGGACTTATGAAGCTGTAGATGAACGGGTTGACGACGGAATTGATCGCGTACATCCGTCTGACGTCATCAGGGATGGCGACACCGTAGTTCTTTAGGAAGAACGGCAGCCAAGATACAACGAAGACCACGGTGATGACGAATAGAACAAACGTACCTCGCAGTAAATGTACGTCAACCTTCGGTTTCGCCAGCGATGGAGCCACTGCGTTGTCATTGGTGGGAGAGGATGCTTTGAAGACCATCACGGTTGCCGCCGTAGATTTACTTCTTGGTGTTGATGTTGAGGTGGCGACCGCTTCGCTATTTCGTGGCATTACCGCAACGATACCGACCTGATGTCGAGCAGCCTTCATCCGCTTCAACAAGATGATAGCCACGACACTGTATGCCAAAATCACGATGACAAACGTTACATTTGCGAGTGCCGTACAAAGGATGATATATATGTGGTTGACGCCAAATATCAGTGTCGCACACAATATCGATGAAAAACAAATAGACACAGACGCAATGACAGCGAGGGCCTTTTTCGCCCTTCTAGTGCTGATGGTGAACTTGTGCGGCTTAGCTACGGCCAGGCAGCGCTCAACGGCAAGAAACGCCAGGAGACTCGTGGAGAAGATTAAGGACGCGTTTAACACGTAGATGACCGCGATCAGTTTGATGTTTTGGAGACCACCATTTAGTAATAGTACGACACATACGCATAACGCTGTGTCGACAATGCTCAACGCAAACATGTACGCCCTGGTAGATGTCGTTATCCTTCGAAAGTACACGACGGCCACAAATAGGTTTCCTGGTACGCCCAGAATGCATATCAAAGACAGAATTAGATTTGTGTGCTGACTATCTGAGTTCGAAATGGTTTCTTCTGTAGTCGGTATATCGTAACATGATGAAACGTCAACAGGTTCCATTGCGTTGACTGCGACTTGTTGTTCTTGTTATGAAATAAATGTAAGATCTTATATACAGTATCCAGTCCTTAGGATGCTCAAAGTGCTTTTCACTTTATTCCTTGATAGATCTTTTCATTCGAACACTATCTCGACATTTTTGGAAATAATTCAGCGACCGTGCAATTAGTGCGCGAAGACAATTCTTACACAAATATCCATCATTGTCTGCAGCCATGTACTCATTCATACAGCTGAATGAACTGAAGCAACGTAGAGTGAAGGAATTTCCCCAAGGTTCGAAATGAAAGCACAGGATTCCAACCCGGGTGCTGTCGATTGTTAGTTCGATGCTCCAGATATTGCGCTACTGCGCTCCACAAGTGCGTTTTGAAACATTGTGTGAAGATCGTGTGGTGTTTATTATTGATTGTTCGATATTGTCTACCACAACATCATCAGGATGAACTAAATTGTTCATCAGCGATATCCTTAATTTTCCAACATCACCTCACCTTTCAAAATCCCACAACGGACGTACTTAATACAAGAATGTACTTTCTGCGTTCCAACCGTCCCTTCGCCTTATGTGGAGCTAGTCTCTATATGCCAACCTCGCGTCTTTCGAAGTCCCAGTAGCGCAAGATGTGCCCGAAGTGACGCCGATATGTGTACTGTTGCCGACGGCGATGTTGTGTTCACCTTTCGCTCTACGCCCTATACGCTCTTTGAAGTCAATATCTACGCATGTGGTAACAGGGCGGATGTAGATATAATTGATTTACATTTGTAATGCATCACGTGCTCGTATACGCTCTAACAATTTGCTAAGTAGATGTGAACTGGATACTGTGAAATGCATACTGGTGCCAACAGCGATGTCATGTTAATCACTGGCCCTACACCCTACACGCTCGTTGTAATCAATATACACGCATGTGATTATAGAGAAAAAGTACATATGATTGTACTACATTTGTAATATTTCACCTGTTTGTTGAGCAAAAGTCAATGCACAATTATATACAAACAATGATATATATATATTGCAATATATATATATATGCTATATATATATATATGTATAATTATCTATTTTGCAATATATATATATATATGTGTGTGTGTGTGTATTTATATATATATATATATATATATATATAAATACACACACACACACACACACACACACACACACACACACACACACACACACACACACACACACACACACACACACACACACACACACACGCGCGCGCGCGCTTGTAAATTAATTAAAACAAGTCATACATACTAACGAAATCTAAAATTAGAACTAATGTATTTCTTAAAAAAACAATATAAAGCCAAAACTTGACGTCTAAGATATGTACAGAACAAAGTATATGTAATACAAACACATGTATATACAAACAATCTATAAAATAGACAATAAGAATCTCTAACATGTAATAAATAGCTAAACCTTTTTTAAGATGCCTTGCAAAACAGATATGTCTTTAACTGTCTCTTGAACGCATCAGTCGATGGAGCCTGGCGAAGAAAAGGGGGTATGTTGTACCACAGTGTGGGGGCAGCCACAGAGAAAGCTCGTTCCCCTAGCTGTGTCCTTGACATGGCATCTCAAGCAGCAACCGGCTCTAAAGACGTACTGTCCTTTGAGGATAGTGATGCTCCGGCATTTCGTTGATGTAGGATGATCCTAGTAGGTCAGTGTAAGGAATCTAAATTACACACGATACCTCACAGGCAGCCAATGCAGCGCGCGAAGGACAGGTGTGATATAAGACTGCCTCGGGACACGGGAAACAATGCGGGCGACTGTGTTCTGCACTCATTAATCATACTGTTTAAAAAGGGGAAACAAAAACTGTCTAAGAAATTTGTTTCCAGCACATAGCAAACCTATACAGTAATAGGGCATACATTAGTAACAAGAAAACACGGTCGTGGGTGAACACGAAGATCGTCATGCATTTTATTATCATGTGACCACATGTCACATAATTAGCCATAGCGTATTATATGTATGTATTATATTATACATCAAAGCGATCTACCTGTCAAACTACTACTACGTTAACTACAATACATATATGACAAAAACTGCTAAAACAGCAGGGATGGTGGGTGGGAGTTTAAAAAAACTGGTCCCGAACAAAGTGCGACCCGCTCGGGCCGATGTGCGATTCAGAGTACGGCGTTGGCGTTGAACACGTAACATGTAAATTACCGAGCTAGCAACACACTTGATTAATAATGCATTACATGTGTTTTAATCCACACATTAATCATATTGGTTAAAAGGTGGAAACAAAAACTATCTAAGAAGTCTGTTTCCAGCACATAACAAACCTATACAGTAATATGGAATACAATAGTAACAAGAACACAGGGTTGTGTGTAAATACGAAGATCTTCATGCATTTTATTATTATGTGACCACATGTCACATAATTTGCCATAGCGTATTATATGTAGACATGCGGGAAGGCCATGAGAACATCCATTCAAGTAGTTCAGTTTTGACATGACGAGGGCGTGGGTGGCTATATGGGCCTTACTCACATTACACTCATATTCTTATAACAATCAAGATCCCCCAAAACAAAACACGTTTGCGTTAAGCTGAATACGCGTAATATACGATGCGCTGGATGGAGTCACTTGATCACCTTTGGTGGATCTACTTACATTCTCCCGCACAGTCCGGCCTTTCTAGTTCTAAACTCATCACGTCATCGTATCTGAACACATTAACAGCGCATGCGTGCGCAGTATAACTTAAGGCAGCTAAGATTTCTGAGAAAATTCACACAAATTTAATAAAGTAATTTTTGTTGTCAACAATGCGTGGTGTACGAATTTCGGTAACTGCTTGTTTAAAGAATATTTCCCTACTAAACCACTGAAGTTTAAAGTGTTATTGTAGTTGCAAATGGTTGGTTCGTATGACCTCTTTTAGATACGTAACTCCAGCAATGTACCAGTTGTTTTATTTTTATTGGAACAGATGCTGGAAATAAGAGTCGACCAGTAATATAGTATACGGGATGCTGATCCAAGTGTACCATTTGTTACGTGAATCGCATAATCGTCGCATGCATCTGGTGAACACACACGTGTATTCAGCAGCAGTCAGTCAGCCTGGCGCGAGTTTCCCGGAAGAACTGTCTCACGTCGCTCCGGAACATCGGACTTATGAAGCTGTAGATGAACGGGTTGACGACGGAATTGATCGCGTACATCCGCCTGACGTCATCAGGGATGGCGACACCGTAGTTCTTTAGGAAGAACGGCAGCCAAGATACAACGAAGACCACGGTGATGACGAATAGAACAAACGTACCTCGCAGTAAATGCACGTCAACCTTCGGTTTCGCCAGCGATGGAGCCACTGCGTTGTCATTGGTGGGAGAGGATGCTTTCAAGACCATCACGGTTGCCGCCGTAGATTTACTTCTTGGTGTTGATGTTGAGGTGGCGACCGCTTCGCTATTTCGTGGCATTACCGCAACGATACCGACCTGATGTCGAGCAGCCTTCATCCGCTTCAACAAGATGATAGCCACGACACTGTATGCCAAAATCACGATGACAAACGTTACATTTGCAAGTGCCGTACAAAGGATGATATATATGTGGTTGACGCCAAATAACAGTGTCGCACACAATATCGCTGAAAAACAAATAGACACAGACGCAATGACAGCGAGGGCCTTTTTCGCCCTTCTAGTGCTGATGGTGAACTTGTGCGGCTTAGCTACGGCCAGGCAGCGCTCAACGGCAAGAAACGCCAGGAGACTCGTGGAGAAGCTTAAGGACGCGTTGAACACGTAGATGACCGCGATCAGTTTGATGTTTTGGAGACCACCATTTAGTAATAGTACGACACATACGCATAACGCTGTGTCGACAATGCTCAACGCAAACATGTACGCCCTGGTAGATGTCGTTATCCTTCGAAAGTACACGACGGCCACAAATAGGTTTCCTGGTACGCCCAGAATGCACATCAAAGACAGAATTAGATTTGTGTGCTGACTATCTGAGTTCGAAATGGTTTCTTCTGTAGTCGGTATATCGTAACATGATGAAACGTCAACAGGTTCCATTGCGTTGACTGCGACTTGTTGTTCTTGTTATGAAATAAATGTAAGATCTTATATACAGTATCCAGTCCTTAGGATGCTCAAAGCACTTTTCACTTTATTCCTTGATAGATCTTTTCATTCGAACACTATCTCGACATTTTTGGAAATAATTCAGCGACCGTGCAATTAGTGCGCGAAGACAATTCTTACACAAATATCCATCATTGTCTGCAGCCATGTACTCATTCATACAGCTGAATGAACTGAAGCAACGTAGAGTGAAGGAATTTCCCCAAGGTTCGACACGGCAGCACAGGATTCCAACCCGGGTGCTGTCGATTGTTAGTTCGATGCTCCAGATATTGCGCTACTGCGCTCCACAAGTGCGTTTTGAAACATTGTGTGAAGATCGTGTGGTGTTTATTAATGATTGTTCGATACTGTCTACTACAACATCATCAGGATGAACTAAATTGTTCATCAGCGATATCCTTAATTTTCCAACATCACCTCACCTTTCAAAATCCCACAACGGACGTACTTAATACAAGAATGTACTTTCTGCGTTCCAACCGTCCCTTCGCCTTATGTGGAGTCTAGTCTCTATATGCCAACCTCGCGTGTTTCGAAGTCCCAGTAGCGCAAGATGTGCCCGAAGTGACGCCGATATGTGTACTGTTGCCGACGGCGATGTTGTGTTCACCATTCGCTCTACGCCCTATACGCTCTTTGAAGTCAATATCTACGCATGTGGTAACAGGGCGGATGTAGATATAATTGATTTACATTTGTAATGCATCACGTGCTCGTATACGCTCTAACAATTTGCTAAGTAGATGTGAACTGGATACTGTGAAATGCATACTGGTGCCAACAGCGATGTCATGTTAATCACTGGCCCTACACCCTACACGCTCGTTGTAATCAATATACACGCATGTGATTATAGAGAAAAAGTACATATGATTGTACTACATTTGTAATATTTCACCTGTTTGTTGAGCAAAAGTCAATGCACAATTATATACAAACAATGATATATATATATATATGCTATATATATATATATATATATGTATAATTATCTATTTTGCAATATATATATATGTGTGTGTGTGTGTGTGTATTTTTATATATATATATATATATATATATATATATATAAATACACACACACACACACACACACACACACACACACACACACACACACACACACACACACACACACACACACACACACACACACACACACACACACACACACACACACACACACACACACACACACACACACACACACACACACACACACACACACACACACACACACACACACACACACACACACACACACACACACACACACACACACACACACACACACACACACACACACACACACACACACACACACACACACACACACACACACACACACACACACACACACACACACTATGACTTTGAAAGGTGAGGCGAAGTTTGGTGACTTGCTACGTACACACGTACGTGCGTACGTGCGATTCGGTGCCGAAATGTTAAATTAGGTAACACATACTCGTAAAAAATGTCATCAAGTTGAAAGAAATTAGATAAAAAATTCTTATTACAGAACTAGACATTTTCGAGTCACAATCGACGTTTATGTAACATTAAATTTTAGTAACGGAAGGTGATAGTATTTTGCGTATTGGTTATTTTGTTTATTGATATTACGATATCATACTTTTAGAACAATGTACTCTCTATGCTGTTATTCGCAAAGTGTGGCTAATCTACTGATATCCGAAACGACTGCTACATCAGTGGTGACATATTTACGTCAAAAACTGACTTAGGTTTCAGCGAAAATGGCAATAAGCGGGCGAGGCAAGTGTAGTATTACAAAACGAGACGTTCTTCGACCGCCCTGTTTACCACAGGTTTTCTGGCAAAGAATCGCCGATGGCAATGACATCGTCGACGGCGACAAAAGAAACGGGCAGGTAGTGTGTGCTACGGACACTCCACAATGACTTGTGGTTAACGTGTCACGCGAACGCACTGTAGGAGAACAAAGACGTCCGCTTTGTTATTAACTTTAAAGACGATGCGCTCTTATGTAGTAAGACTTTGAAAGGTATGATGTTGAATAAGTTGCTTCGTGCCCGATTGCATCATTTCATTCATCCTGGTGGCATCATATTGTGAGAAACAGTACCGAACAAACAAATATTGGAAGACCCGCGAACAATCAATCGAAACGTAGTTAAAGACAGGACAAAAACGTCGTAATCAACGCTATGGAACCTAGTAATGTTTCAACAGTTTACAATGCATCAATTTCAGATCATATAGTTCCGAACTCAGATATTTAATGATGTCTACACATCAAATATTGTCTTTAGTGTGCGTTATGGGCATACAAGGGAACCTATTTATGGCCGTCGTGTACATTCGAAAGATGACAACATCTACAAGGGCGTCCATGTTTGCGTTGAGAATTGTGGATACAGCAATATGCGTATGTTTCATTATATTAATAAATGTGCGCTTTGAAAAAGTCGGAACAGTCATCGTCATCTATGTTTTCAACGTGTCTGTAATTTTCTCCGGGGATCTGTTGGCATTCTTTGCCACTGAGCGCTGCCTGGCCGTGACTAAACCTCACAAGTTCACCATCAGCATTGCAAGGACGAATACTGCGCTCGCCACAATTGTAGCTCTGCCTATCTGCTCTTCAGCGTTATTATCTGTGGCACTGACTTTTTACATCAACCGCTTGTATATCATCCTCAGCACGGCACTGGTGAATGTCAAACAGTGTCATGGCGGTGATTTTGAATAAACGGACGAAGGCTGCTCACCATCAGATCAATGTCGTCGCGATGACACGGAGAAGTGTAGAAGCAGTCGCGACAACATCAAAGCGTACACCCTCCAGACACCTTATGGCAACAACCGACGAAAACGTCTTGTAAATATCTGTTTGCACCAGCAACAACGTGATAGTACCAGCAAAACCGCTGAATGTCGTAAAGGTGCAGCGAGGCACTCTCGTGTTATTCGTCGTTACAGCCATGTTCATTTCTGTTGGCTGCCGTTCTTCCTCAGTAACTACGGTGTCTCCATACCCGATGGCGTAAAGTGGATGTACACGATCAACTCTGTCGTCAATCCGCTCATCTACAGCTTCATAAGTCCGATGTTCCGGAACGACGTGCGACAGTTCTACCGGGAATCCCGCACCACGCTGACCGTCTGCTGATGAAGACGTGTTTGTTCACCAGAAGCACGTGACGTTGGTTGTTAGACGATTCACTTTGCAAAAACTGTATGTGTACTTTCTAACTGCTCGAAACAACATTTCCTGCACTTGTTAGAACGATCAAAAACAAGTATCCTAATGTTTGGCGCAAGTCTCCCACGTGCGTGTGATTATTTGTCACTAAAACAAGTACATTTGCATAAATTATATGAACACAATAATATATGCACATTTAATAGACAATTGCAAACTAATTCGGGGCATTGTGTATTCTCTCTACATTTGAATATACAATTCTCCTTTAGAAAAGTGCATACGTGTAGAGTAAGAAGCCCTCTCTGGGGCGAAACGCCCTCCCACCTTATCTACCTATAACATTTGAAAATAAGAATTTTGAGATAGCCAGATGGAGCTGCATATCATCATGTCTGTCTGGTTAAAATACGGGTACAACAGCAACAAAACTCGTTGTAAGCTGCTCACATTACCATTTTACCAGCAAAATTACACCCAAAGGTTCTTACAAACGTGGAACTCTATAGAGTAGCCACGTACATTTATACTTTGTTACGACAGAAAGTATATCATAATCATTACGACAGGAGGTGTATCAAGGTTGTTACTATCATAGATACAATGAGTACGTATAGTTTGCAGAATAACGTGTTAATGTTATATTGACAATTAGCATACGTTTAAAAATGACTGAATGTTATACAATGGTATATATCGTATAATGCCGTATTATGTTTCGAATATTTGATAGTTAAAGTGTTTTAATGCTCATTCCCCCACTAGGGAATGTCTAGAAGCAGTAAATAGAATAACACAATAGTATGTATATTCAGAAATACAGGCAGTTATTTCATGCAAACAAATTAATTACTGGCACCTGGATTACTATCGTCCAAACTATTTCCAAACCGGCCGATGTTTGAACAAAGCTTTACCAGGACATTTTGCATCACGATAAAACTATAATGACTAAACTGCAAAATACTAGCGTAGCCGGCAAACATTTTAGAGCTTTGATACAGTAATTATGTCTTCCTAAATGAACCTTGTGCACTTTCCAACAATACTGCTAAAAGCATATCTCGATACACTAATTGGACCTATAACAAATATTATAAATGCATCACTTTGCACTTGCTGTTTTCCTGATGATTTCAAATACGCCCATGTCAAACCACTTCTTAAGAAGTCATCTCTGCCTAAACAAGACCTAAACAGTTATATACCTACTTCTAACCTCAGCTTTATTTCCAAAATACTAGAAAAGGTTGTAGCAAGTCGTCCAATGTCTCACGTTAGCACAAATGTCTTAACTAATGTGTCACAATCATCATATAGACAGTTTCAGAGACTGCCCTCTTGAAGGTTCATAATGACATTAACTTGAACATTAATATTGGTAAAGAGACTGCACTTACTAGATCTCTCTGCTGCTTTTGATACACACGATTGATCACAGCATTCTCACTGAACGCTTATTAAATTGGTACGGCATATCCTGCACAGTTCTAAGCTGGTTTTCTTCATATATAACTGATATATACCAAATTATAAAGATTGCGAACTGCTTTTCAGCTGCACTGCCGACTTTATTTGGTGTTCCACAGGGTTCTATTCTTGGGCCTTTGCTTTTTACTCTTTACACCGCACCACTAAACTCTGTTAAGTAAATACATAACTTGGATCACCATCTTTATGCTGATGATACTCAGATCTACATTTCGTTGGCTACCCTGGATACAAATCGGTCCCTTAACCAACTTAGTGATTGCCTTCAAGATATCTTCCACTGGATGACTGACAGCAACTTGAAATTAAGTGCAAATAAACTTGAATTGATTATTATTGGTACTCCAATGCAGCGTAGTAAACTTGATGTTTTTTTCCGTACACGTATTTTGAATCAGTATATCACGCCAGCAACCTCAGTGCGGAATCTAGGAGTGATCTTTGATAGTAACCTCAAACATGTCGCTGCTGTTTTTATCATATTCATGAACTTCGCCGTATTCGCCGGTATATGTCATTTTCTGTTGCTAAGACTATTTCAACAGCGCTTGTTAGCAGCAGACTTGACTGTTGCAATTCCCTCCTGTATAATATCGCTAGCAAGGATATCACAAAACTTCAGCATGTTCATAATTGTCTAGCAAGAATAGTTACAAGATTTTCTAGTTTTTCTCGCTCTGTTGGACTTTTGAAGTCTTTGTATTGGCTTCTTGTACGATATCGTATAATATTTAAGATCTGTACCATTACATACCAGGCACTTTCCAGTAAGCAACCATCTTATTCGCATTCATTGCTTACTCCTGTAAGAAAACCTATCCAGCTTCGAACATCTAGTTTTGACCTACTTTTTGTTCCTAGAGTCAACATTAGCACTGGAACTAGGGGTTTTCTGTTGCTGCACCAACTCTTTGGAATATTATGCCTCTTAGTGTTAGATCCGTTGAAAAAAAAATCCGTCGTCATTTAAAAACTTATCTTTACAACCTTGCTTATCCACTGTAGCTCCCTAGCGCCTTGATCCATCTGCTGACAACTGGAATACTGCTTATGGATTTTGAGATTGACCGATCCTTTTGTTTTGATACGCCTCTGAATTTGGTTTCCAAGGATTTAGGCACAATAAAAGTTATTTTATTATTATTATTATTAATTGATGGCGGTATGCATGAATAGTTTTTAATTAATAGCATATAATACACACTTATTCATAAGTGTTGCTATGTTTGCACAAATTACGTACTTTGAAATAAGACAGCCACAAACCATTGGCGATCATCGGTAAATTATTCTAATCTTTAGGACAGCTTAAATCGCTTTTCATTTCTCTGCCAGGCAGATCTGTTCATTCGAACGCCATCTCGACTTTAGTATATACTTGGACATCAAACAACCGAATTCGTGTTAGGCTATACCAGTTGAGCATGCACCTTCGATAGCTGTAGTTCAAAGTCGAACCATTTCTTGATCTTGATGAAGTATAACCAATATAGCTATGCTCTGTAAGGCTTACGAATGGCGCGTCTGTGACACACATTGATGATGTGATAACTCAGCCAGCTAGCACAATTGTCATTGGGCAGATGTAAGCAGAGCAGCATCCAAATTGATTAATTCTGCCTCAACCACCTGATACAATGTGTAATCTTCTTCGCGTCTACTGACGAATAAAGAAGAACAATTACATCTCAACCATATACTATATTAGGCGAGGGGTAGAACCACCTAACAGACCGATTTAAATGGCCCCCCATACACACACAAAATGTTATATCATTGGAAAGACCTGCATCTCCCATCATAACTAGGCCTGTCGAATAGTTGCCAAGTGGTGCAATAAGTGTGAATCCAATGTCAAACAAGGTCACCATCAAACGATCAATTTTAGAAATTGGGCGCTTCCGAAAAACTTCTTAATATTTCAATGGCTATCTAGTTACTTTATTTAAATAGAAAATAACTGGCCACGTCATATATTCTTGGAACGCATATTATATCACCTTTAAGACAGTGTACGATATGTTGCTGTATCCAGGATTGATAAGAGTGACGACAAGGTCAAACTATGTCACCCATCAAATGACGAATATTCGAAAGTTTACAATGCCGCGAACATCATAACGTTACACCGACTGTGTTTCTACTTCACGACAACGGACACGTCATATACTGTATGAAAGGACAATTTCTCCTCGTTAAAATGCGGTTTGACATGGCGCTGTGAGGTGAAGCAATTTGTGAGGAGCGGCGTTCAAACAGGGTCACCGTCAATTGATGAATGTTAGAAATTGCGCTATTCCGCAAACGTTACACAATTTAGTTGGTTGCATATATCTCCGTCACCTACATACTCATGGCCATGTCATATACCACTGGAAAGCACAATTTCTCGCCGTGAAAAGGAGGTATAAAGTCGAACCATCGAGTGACGCAGTACGCGTTTTATGAACGTCAAACAAAGTCCCCATTAACTTCAAAATTACGCCATTCCATAAACAGTATACAATTACAATGTTTGTCTATCTATTTGCCAATGTACACAAGGCAGCATCATATACCATTAGAAAACGTACTGTAAAGTCAAAATGAGGTATTACATTGGACTGTTTAACAGAGCTACAATTATATGAAGCGGACGTTGAACGGTCAACATCGATGTAGTTACCATTTATGTTTTACAACACCTTAAAAATCGAAAAATTGTCTTTTCTTTTTGTATCTGCAAAACTATTCAATCATCACAAAGGATTGCACTTTGGTGAGTCAATTTGCTGAGGCTACTAGAAACATTATACCCACCTTTAGGGTTTCCACAGTTTTTATTCCCATGACATGTACACAGATCTGTGCAACACAAACTGTTCTGACTGCATGAACAATTGATGTGCAGCAACTTCTATTTGAGCAGGAACAGATGAGTCCTTCCAGGACTTCAGACACTATTGGACCTTTGAAGAAGACAGGTACAATATGTCATTCTTTCTCACCCATTCATGCTGCAGTGGGGACCCAGTATCTGGCTTGGCCACATGTGAAGACATCCAAGTTTTCGTTTGCCACTGTGCCCGCCTTGCATGTTCCTCGAAAATTGCTTCACATGGGGAAGCTTTGTCAACTACCTGTCCTTCTTGTTGATCAGTCTTAGCCGCAAACGGTTGAGTTTGATGTGTGCGCTCTTATCTGTGTTGTACAACGCTGCTGTGAATGCTCGCGCTGCTGATAGAGCAGCCTCTTTATCGCTGTTTCCTACGTCGGCAAGATTCGTGAAGTGGCCTGTCTCCTTCTGCATAACAACGTTGAAAACAGTTTTTTCCCAATTCCAAACAGGAAGGAAACAGAGGCACACCCTGTTAATGAATGCATGGCGGGAAGTATGTTGCAGAACTGCGGACCGAGTGCAGTACAAATCGAATGCACAAGTACAAATCAGCGCTTGCCTGTGGTGGTGGTGATGGTGCCAGTGTCAATCCACATGTTGACTGTATTCGCCATTTTGGGAAAGTACAGTGTAGTATGCAACAAGCACTAAGACAGCTGTGTCTGGTGACTTAATTATTACGGTTCCTAGAACACCACGTGCTCCGAAGTCTGAATCACCTGGTGACCGCTTCTTTTTGTGTAGTGGCAAAGTGTCTGTCTTCTTCTACACCTCGACTACTGATGGATTTCACTACCTCACCCTCTGCGAAGGCTCCAACAACCAGGAGTGTACACGTTGTGTGTGCTTCCAGCCACTGGGATGATGCCTGTCAGACCACATATTCACAAAGAAAGTTCACTAGTGATTGCTTGTTGGGTGGAACATTGGGGAACCTTTTCAACGGAGGTACTGGGCGCCCACCAATCACCTGGTACTGCTTGCAAGCAGATGTTGATCCTGCGCGGCGGTCCTTTTCAGCAGTTTTCACATAGTTATCGTCACCATATCTATCAAACGCTTCCACAACTGTGTCAGCTCTCTGAAATCCTGTCAGAAGTTGCATGAAGTATGCTACCGCTAATGTATCAAATGAATTGAATTGGTCCCTCGCCATCATTTGAATGACGTTGATGGCATCCCTAAAATACACCGTGGTTGCAGTGGTGCTTTGTGGTAATTCAGATAGTCTCTCGACTTGAACTTCTAGTTGATGGCCCAGTTCCGCTTCGTTCGTTTTCCGCATTGTACCATCAGCATGAAAAATGGCCATCGGCACTGGTCCTATCGGGTAGCCGAGAACGGTGGCCATAGAAACATCATCTCTGCACCTCGCCAACGACATGGTTCTGCGGAACACAATTTCTGGACTAACATGTGCTGTTACAACGTCACCCTTGCCACACTTCAACTTGGTCTTTTTCGCCATGTCAGCAAACGTTATCAGACCTGGCTTGCTGATGGGGCTCTAGAAGGTGCACGTTTCACCTGATTCAAGTGCGCCATGAACAAATCTCTCCAGCTTCTCCTCCCCAGTACCTACGATGTTGAGGAGCGAATTTTGCACACCCAGTGTTGCATGCAGCCCCGTAGATAAGTTGGTGAGTGCATCTGGGTGAAATTCAGGCTCGAACGGATTGCTCACGTTGTTAACAGCATGCTTGGTCAGAGTTCACATGCTCGTCATCCCTCTTCAGTGTGGATGCCAGTACTTCTTTGTGATCCTTGTCTTCAGTACTTGTGGACAAACCACTCCCTTCTCGCATTGCTTTAGCATATTCACTCATGAGTGCCTCGTCAATGTCCAACTGATGAATGCTGGCTTCTTTCTAGTCAGTCCGCCTATACCACTGCTTCCCTTTGCATCTCTGATGACTGTATTCTCTGATCCCATGTCGTTCGAGATCCCATTGAAACTATATTTTGAATCAAACTGTAGAATGCAGTGTCATAAGGACACCGTGTTATAACTGTTGACGACGGTGCCTTTGCTATAAAATGTGTTTTAATCAGGTAGGATGAAAGACATGATGAGTGGTACACGGCATCCTTAGCTATCAAGTCCTCCTCCGATATTGTGCGTATAATTTCTTTGTCTCCTCTTTGACATGTAGCCTTCTTCAGGTTGGTTGCCCGTTCAAATGTTTCAATTTTATGCAACTTTTTGTCTTTCCTGTGGATAGAAAAATGGCTGATTGACAGAAGACAACGGGTAGTTGTTGATGGGGAGGCTTCAAACTGGAAATCAGTTTTGAGTGGGGTTCCACAGGGATCAGTACTGGGACCTATATTATTCTTAATATATATAAACGATTTGGACGATGATATAGCTAGCAAGGTGTTGAAATTTGCAGATGATACAAAAGTGTTTAGAAGGACTAAAAGTGATGGAGATAGACAGCATTTACAAGATGATCTTGACAGGTTGATCAAATGGTCTGAAAAGTGGCAAATGTTGTTCAATTTTGGGAAATGTAAATGCCTTCACACAGGACATGGGAACGAATATGTAGAATATACAATGGGGGAACTGTACTAAGTACTACTGTAAAAGAAAAAGACTTAGGACTGACAATTAGTGCTGACATGAAGGTTTCAGGGTAGTATGGAATTGCAGCTTCAAAAGGAAATCAAATCCTTGGATTGATTAGGCGAAATAATATATGTATAGCATATAATGAAAAAGAACTAATAATACCGCTGTATAAAACAATAGTTAGGCCTCATTTAGAATATTGTATACAAGCGTGGAGGCCATACCGCAAGAAGGACATAGATATGCTAGAAAGAGTAGAGAGGAGAGGGACTAAAATGATACCAAAACTGAGGGATCTTAGTTAGGAAAAACGCCTAAAAGAATGTGGTTTAACAACACTAGAGACCAAGAGATTGAGAGGAGATCAGATAGAAGTGTTTAAAATATTGAATGGTTATGAAAATATTGATAGAAATATGTTTTACATTAGTAAAGGAGCAGTGTAGATTAGACGTAAGAAAGTTCTCATTTTCACAAAGGACTGTGAATGAATGGAACAGATTATCTGATGATTGTATGGGTACTAGTAGTGTGAATATGTTTTAAAATAAAATCGACACATACCTCAGAAGGGCTGGATATATGTAAATAAAAGGGTTGGACTCTCGATAAGCCAAAGGGCTTCCTTGTCCACCTGCCATCTAGAGTTAATTCTCTGGATGGCAATCTTGTTAAATCTTGTTAGGTATACGTGATACTGATAGTTGAGAATTAGTGTCATTTGGTGTTTCTGGTTTGTGTGGATCAGCTCGTATTTATTATGCTTAGTAGAATGTGCAATTTTAACAAACATATGGTGTGTGTATATATATAATTTTTTTATATATATACATATATTGATATTCTAAAACTTAAATAAGTATACTTTTCATCGTTTGACGTCAAAGCAATTGTTAGAACAATTTGTCTTAACATTTCCAGAATAGCAAAATTTCGAAAGTTCATCATTTGACGGTGACCTTGTTTAACCTTCGCTCCACACTTACAGCATCACTTGATAGCTCCGTGTCATACCACATTTTGACGAATATACAATAAGGTTTACAATGGTATATGAAGAGGCATTATGCACGTAGGCAAGTAGATACGCAACCATTATAAACCTAGGCCTACAACGATTGTGGAATGGTGCAATTGTGAACAGTCATCATTTGTTAGTGGCTTTGTTTGACATTCACTACACACATAATGCTCCATTTAATAGCTATACGTTATACCTCATTGTAACGGGAAGACAGTAAGCTTCCCAACGTTATATGGAATGGACATCAGTAAGTAGTTAACGTAGCTCCATAACCATTAAGATTTTGTAAAGCTTGTGGGATGGCGCAATTTCTAACATTCATCAATTGGCGGTGACCCTGTTTGAACGCTGCTCCACAGAAACTGAATCTCACAGCGCCATATCTCACAGCATTTTGACGGGGTGAAATTGTCCTTTCATACTGTGTATGATATGTCCGTAGTCGTGAAGTAGAAACACAGTCGGTGTAACATTATGATGTTCGCGGCATTGTAAACTTTCCAATATTCGTCATTTGATGGGTGACTTTGTTTGACCTTGTCGTCACTCTTATCCTTCCAGCATCATGTCGTACACTATCTTGAAGGTGCGACAATACGCTTTCCAACAATATATGACTTAGCCATTTTCTAGTTAAATAAAGTAGCTAGATAACCATTGTAATATTAAGAAGTTTTCGGAAGCGCCCAATTTCTAAAATTGATCGTTTGATGGTAACCTTGTTTGACATTGGATTCACTCTTACTGCACCACTTGGCAACTCTACGATAGGCCTAATCGTGACGGGGAGACGATATAACATTTGGGTGTGTGTAGGGGGCCATTTAAACTCCTAAAATAAAGCACTTTTTGGGGATTTGCAGCTCGCCTGTATCTGATGTCATTCTGAAACATAGTAGAATGAAGATAACATCGCCGGTTTCCTGACCCTGGTAGGTTTTTTCCAATTATATCTTCGTGCTCAATAGTGACACGTGACGTTTTGTTGATTCACGATCTGTTTTTAGTATTATATACAATGTATATTAAATTGGTCATTACAAGGTTCCTTCCCCTCCACGAGCTTAATTATACGACGGTAGCGGAGCGGATAGAGCATCGGACTCTCAATCAAGATATTTCGGGCTGAGTTTCGAGTGAATTAAGTGCTTGATGATGTACGGAACAAAAAATGTCTGCATACTAATCACACATGGTGATGTTGGTTGATGCATCTTTGGACGGTGATGTTATTTCATGCATCTTTTGACAGTGACCTTCGACCTTCATTTTCAACTTTCACTCCTTAGTTAAACCATCACTTTACAACTCTATGCCATGCCTCATTTTGACGGGGATGCCTTACACGTAGGCAATTAACATGGCCTAGTGTATGTAAACAAATTAGATATGCAAACATTGTAATTGCACAACGTCTGCGAAGGTTTTGAACATTCATCATTTGGTGGTGTCCTTGCTTGACTTTCACTCCACACTTACCACAACACTTGATTGATTGCTCCCCGTGGTGCCTAGGCAGTGTCTACCGCTCGCCTATTCAGAAGATACACACGAAAGGCGTGAGGTTATATTGTTCAGAGCTAATTTGCAAATTCATGTGACACACTTGCATACCACGATTTGTTCTCTTACGTAATCATAAACAGATACCCTAAAAACATGCCTTTGGACACATCATTTTGATTGTTTGGATGTTTGCAATTCGAGATATTCAATATATATTTTAATGACGATATTTAATTTGCAAATGGGTTTATACAAAAACCTTCAATGGTGCCAAGATGGCATCCGTCCGATTATTGACCTAGAATGATAGATGATCATAAAAATGCAATACAACATCGTACAGACCTTAATGCACGGTATACCTTCAAAAGGGCGTTTGACTGCCTGACAATAACATTGTGACATAATACATAATACGTAATTATAATGTCCAAATCAAAGGCCGTTTGTAAAAAAAGTTTAAGTAACAATATAACCCCAATATCAGTCTGTTTTAATACCTACTCATAACTATATGAGTACATAACTTCTCAATCATTTTTTTGGGTATTTGCTTTAGAAAAGATGAACATGTGGAACGCGACTGCAACCAAACGCATTGCGAACTGATTGACAGGACATTGTCTTTCCAGTTATGGGCCACGTTTTATTTTGTGTTAATAGAGATGTTTACTGAATACAAACAAGACACACACGCTCAGGAGCGACAGTTCTACCGTCAAACTCGCGCTAGACTTGTCATCTGCTGCTCCCGAAGAGCTGCCTGTGCAACCTTTGCTGATTGTTAAAGTTTGTACAGTAGAATATTTGCTGGGCTACCACGTCTTATGCAAAACTAAAGCCTAGGACCATGCTTCAGTTTTTTCTTTCTGTAGTAGTAGCCTCACGATAGCAACCAGTTTAGCCTTAGTGACGTTATCCCTGACCAATGTATTTTGTTAAATGTATGCACGTTCTCCCGCTGTAAAACTATTTTAATGTGGTATCTGGTTCTACATTTTTGTGCATATTGTATGGTCAAAATAAATGTATCTGTTTATCTATCTGTCTGTCTGTGTGTCTGTCTGTCTGTCTTTTTGTCTGCCTGCATGTCTGTCTGTGTCTGTGTCTGTCTCTTTGTCTGTATATATATATCTCTTTCACACACAAACACACACACACACACACACACACACGCGCACGCACGCACGCACACACACACACACACACACACATCGTCGGTGATGCTGGCTGCTGTATGCCAATCAGGTTGGATATTACGTAACTGTCAAAAGGAAAGCAATTAATAATTATTTGAGGTATAAAAATACATAATTTTTAAAGAATGCATTTATTATTTGACTTCATACAACGGTATTTATTCAACTGTTGGGACATTGCCTTAGTACAAGTTTTGTGATTAATGAAACAATGCTAACTTGTAACAACATATAGAGACGGTACCTACGCAACAGCAATTAAAGTGAAAACAGGTGGTACTCTATTTCCTCTCTTGAGCTGCCCCCTCGCTAACGGGCACCCTCTAACAGCGGCCAAATATCCTGTTTTATAATTAAGACAACCCTTTCAAAGAGACTACCCGGCTAATACGAATAGCAGCCGAATTTGTAGATCGGCTGCTATTCGTATTAATCTACGACCCAAGAATAGATGTAAGGAACATATATTTTTTAGATATTCATATATGTATATATGCGCACGTGGCAAATACTTCGGGAAAACGGCCCATGCGTCAAGGAGTAGACTCTGACACAATACTGCTTATGTCTAGCCTCTTGCCATTAGCAAAGCTATCCGAATAGTATTTAACAATTCTACACTATCACAACTACGGCCTATCGATGGACGCGAACTTCACATTCTCTCCGATATTCATTTTGTCATTTTAAACAAACAACTGCGAGCGTGTTATGCTGTTTCTGTAAAGATTTTGCTTGTTTTCTAACAGTTGGTAAATGTTACTATCTCGACTGTCAACTACCAAGGCATCCCGTCAGGTGACATGCATTTTTGTTAGTATTGTTAATGTATTGTAGTGCAATGTTCAAGTATATCTCAAATTAGCCTCCCATAACCCCTTTAGCAAAATATAATTTTATAGTGTTCGATCAAGTTCCACACACAATCCGTCGCACCTACAAGCTAGATAGACCAATCATACGTATATATGTTTACAAGAACAAAATTGGTGACAGTCTCCCACCACTTTTAGCGCTACATTTATAGCCAAATCTCCTGGTGTCACAGTAAAGTCTACATAAGTAAACCAGAACAGAGCCGACCTACCTACCTAGAGGAACAAATGTTAAGCGTGTCCTGGGTAGCACGCAGTTACTAAGACATTCGACATGCACGCAAGAATATAAATCATAGGTGCTGGCCTTGAGACACTAATTGTCTGCTTCCGTCGTTGCCGCCAGCTAGTAATGCCATAGTTAATTGAACCAACCTTGCAGAGCTTCTAATGCCGTGCGCGCTGTTGGAATGACGCACGCTTGACACACTTGGTATTAGATCAATTATTCTCAACTTTAGCAAACAGATTGCAAAAGAAGACACAACGTCTACGCGTACCTTCTAATTGTCCCAGTGCGGATTCCGGAACTCAAGTGACCAGTGACATGAAGGGGCATTGTGGAATTAGCCAACATGTCGCCACCGACCTTCGATAACTGCTACAAACATCGTTCAGGAGAGGAGATTGTTGGGACGACAAACAGTTGAGCTGAATTGGTAAAACACACATGCTACCATTCAGAACGATCTAAAGCAGTGTTCGAAATTACTGCCGACCCGGAAGCCCGAGACCGTCAAACATTTCGTAGGGCCGGTAACTTTGAAAAAGTGTTTGTCCGCAGACCGGCAGAATTTAAAAAAGAAAATAATGGAGGACTTGTCTAGTATCCCGGCCAACCTCGATTTTGTCACTATAATTACATGTTTGCCTAAATTTGATACTTTATTGGTTTAGTTATATCATTCAAGATCATCCCAGGCATATTTATATTACGAAAATATTGCGTCAAAGCAGAGTTTTGAGGCCCAAAGAGCGACATGGTTTGCATCAATCTGCGCCGCTGCGGCCGCGCGTTACCGCAGAGAGCGATACAGCGGTGTATGTTGTTGCAAATAGGGTTGCTCTTTCGGCTTCAAAAGTCTTCGCCCTGTGTTGGATGCGTTCCTACTGAACAGCTATGGTCTGCCCGTACCCGATGACGCCAAGCGCATGTTCACAATTAATTATGTCGTCAACCCATTCATCAACAGCTTTATCAGTCCGATGTTCAGGAGCGACGTGCGACAGTTATACCGTTAAACCCGACCTAGACTGGTCATCTGCTGCTGCTGAAGGGCTGTTTGTGCTACATTTGCTGATTGTTAAAGTATTACAGTAGAACCTGTGTTGGGCTACCACGTATCCCTAACCAATGTATTTTGTTAAATTTTTGATACGTTCTTCCGCAGTGAAACTACTTTAACTTCGTATCTGTATTCTACCTTATTGTGCATATGTTTTGGTCAAAATAAATCTCTCTCCGTCTCCCTTTCTCCGTCTATAGCACCGATATTGAATTTTCTTGGCACGATTACCCCTAGAGCGAACCAACAACACCGTAATTAACCCTCCATATTTGTATACCAAACTCGACAAAGGGACATGTTTTAGCAAGAACATGTAGTTGCATAATTGATATATTTATTAGTAAAATATAACATTAGCTACATTTTGGCTTCCCAACATTCTTCCAACAGTGTTCCAAACTTGGAAAATATCCATGGATGGCCTCTTCCATGGAAAGTATGTGCGGCATGATATCAATTTATTCACAGCCATTTACAATTCTGGGGTTCGTGGCACTCAGTGGTGTTAAACAGTTCAGAGAACAGACAGTTTTCTTTTATAAAGTCGCTTTTCTGGTACAAGCGGTTTTGCACGATAGACATTGCAAATTATGATTAATTCAATTGAAGCGCAAGAGATTCATTTTCCACAGTTGTAACTTAAAGTGATATGTGTCTCATCTGTCTCCGTTGTTTCTCGCCAATGACGAGCCTAGGTGCTTCAAATAGACATGGTTTGATGACATCCTCTCCGATTTTAAGGGAGTTCTTACGATCAGTATGAGGCGTCCTTAACTTCCGGTACGTTATTCCATGGCATCATGCATGCACTATATCATGCTACAAAAGTGTTGTCGTGATTAATTAATTACTGAACAATTTATATCTTAAAAAGCTTGTGTTACCCCAAATAATGCCCGAATTACCCCAAGGGGGTAAATATAGGTTAAATACCGCTGGTCTATAGGATCCAAATATTCCAATTGAGTGTTACCACTACCAAGCTTAGTATGCACACATAAACATCCGCCGGGGTTCGCAGGAAATTTATTTGTTTGTGATATGAACACTAGAAAATGTATACTTTTCACAATATTTCCACTTGAAGCAATCTGTATTAAACTGGGATAAGTCCACACTCTTTTCAAAATCAAATACACTGTATATCCATATTGTACGCAGGAAAAGCATATTGGACATGTATTGTTTGGCTGTATGCTTCAGTCCGACTGACTAGGTTTACGACTAACCATTCAACATGACGTGACATAATGTCTCTGAATGCGACGTTTCTTCCGGGTTGATTGTCCATTTACGTAGTCATCAGTTGTTCGGAACGTAAAACGTAATGTGCGCGTAATACGTAAAAGGCACGTGCGGGAAAAGCTTCGGGAAAACGGCCCCTGCGTCTTAGACTTGGCAACATGAAGTAGGCGCTGACACAATAATGCTAATATCTACCCTCATGCCAATAACATAGCAATACGTATTATTTGACAATTCTACACTATCACGACTAGGGCCTACCGATGGGCGTGAATTTCACATTCTCTCCGACCTTCTTCAGGAGGATGGCCGTTGTAAGTAGGGGAAACAGGTAATATGTTCCTTTAAATGTTGCGTCTGGGTTTATCAGACTTCATGACACAGCTAAGTACAGCTTAGCAGTGTGTGTCTGTTGTATATGTTCTACATCGAATATTATGTGATGTATGGTCGAATGTTAAGGTTAATCTTTATTTAATAGTACATACTTCACACTAAAATATAATGTGTTGCAGATATGAATCCACACTGATGTCAATACTGAGCAAGACATGCTACAATCATTTGTACAACACTACACAAACAAACACATATACTTTTAAACTTTATATATTGATTAATACGCTAGCTTTGGAGCATTGTACATACCCGCTGAGGTCTGATGCTGAGGTCAACTTGCCTTTCTATATGTTTATTCGCTTCATTGGACCATTGGCTTCTCGTCTAACAATTGTGGGTGTATTTGAAAATAACCCAAAGGTAGTTTTTCAGCGAGTTGTCGGTCATTCCCCAAGTAGCGCCACTAGAATCACGTTTCATTATATGTTATATGCAATGGCGTAGTTGGCGACAGCAGAATTTACATGGTTATGGGAACGAGTGTAAGTTCAAAATATTGTGATGGTGACGATTGTTGCCTTTGGTTCGTTTCACCACGGGTGGGTGTAAGGGCCGTGTTCGTTTCGTTGGTTGTACTCAGACAATTTTTTATTTCTTTGAAGTATTTGGTGGACACGTACTTCGACTTCGTCTGTGACAACTTGATGATAATTTTATATGTGCTTAGTCAGCTGTCCGAACAACGCAACAAGTGCAGCCGAGTGTGAGATTGACCAACCCTTTTGTTTTGATGCGCCTCTGAGCTTGGTTTCCAAGGATTTAGGTGCAATAGAAGTTATCTTGTTATTATTATTATTATTATTCAACAGTTTATCAGCCAGGTACGAGTATTCCGATAAAACTGTCGAACGTCGCTCCGAAACATCGGACTCACAAAACAGTAGATGAACGGATTGATCGACGACCGCATTAAATGTAAATATATGGCTCGCCTTCCTGTTGATCTGTACACCGTAGCTGTGCAAGAGGAACGGAAGCCAACTCAGGCAGAACACTGCAGTAACGACGAACAGAAGCAACGAATCGCGCTGAGTCTTTATGGCCAAACTCAACGCGTTATTCGCCGGCATCGGTGCAACGGAGTGGTGACTGCCTGCGGATATGAAGGGACAATCCGATTTCATCTGATGTGTTATCGGACTCGTTGGTTCGGTAACTGAGACGGTTTACACCACGGCCGGCTGTACGGTCGTGATGGGAACGATTTGTCAGTGAACAACGCTCTTTCGCTTCAATAATATGTATAACCTAATCACTAGGATAAATAATACATTCGCTAAACCCGTCGCCAGTATAACAAAAGCACGCATAAAGCCAAACATCAATGTCAAATATATAATCGCTGAGTAAAAGAGGGACAACACTCCAATAATAGCGAGAGATGTTTTCGCCTGTCGAATGCTCAGAGAGAACTTATCATCTTATGCGGTAGAGGAACAGCCAAACAGCGTTCCGTCGCAAGAAATGCCAACATCACAGTGGAGTAGGGCCCTGTTGAATGCATACAACACAGCTATTAAAAAAACATAACTATATAACAACACCACGCATAGTTCAATATATTATGCGGTAAATACGAATTTGGTGTAGGAGACAAACAGTAGTAATAGTGGCACGTGTAAGCAGGGGTAGAAATTAGAAATGTTATCTGATTGCCCGTGGGTCTAGTAACCTTAATATGTTATTCATCCCCATAAAAATAAATCACAATTCCCCATTTTTGGTGAACATCGCCGACATGGGAATGTTTTCATCAAATTCGACTGTTGAACTGCAATGATTTAACAAGATTTAGTAAGATTTAGCAAGATTTAGCAAGATTTAACAAGATTGCCATCCAGAAAATTAACTCTAGATGGCAGGTGGACAAGGAAGCCTTTTGACTTATAGAGAGTCCAATACTTTTTATCTACGTGTATCCCGCCATTTTATGGTGTGTATCGATTTTATTTTAAAACATATTCACGCTACTAGCACCAACACAATCAGGAGATTATCTGTTGCATTCATTTACAGTCCTTTGTGAGAATGAGAACTTTCTGATATCTAATATACACTGCTCCTTTACTGATGTAGCTTCATGTCCTCTGGTCCTGCTATATTTCTTAACTGAGAAAAACATATTTCTATAAATATTTTCATTTTCAACACTTCTATCTGATCTCCTCTCAATCTCCTGGTCTCTAGTGTTTGTTAAACCACATTCTTTTAGGCGTAGTTCGTAACTAAGATCCCTCAGTTTTGGTATCATTTTAGTTGCTCTCCTCTGTACTCTTTCTAGCATATCTATGTCCTTCCTACGATATATTTTGTACAGCGGTATTTTAAGCTTTTTATTCTTATACATTATGTTTCGCCTAATTAATCCAAGGATTTGATTTCCATTTGAAGCGGCAATACCGCACTGCTCTGAAACCTTCATATCAGCACTCTTGTCACTTCAATTATGTTTAAATAAAAACTAACTATTCCCTAATATATGGATGTAGCCACTAATATCACATATATGTGTAGCTTAGAATTTCACACATGAGAAAAACTGAAATAATTACTGGGGCCATTTAAAATTCAAAAATGGATGCTTTCAGCTATGACCAACATATTGATAACAGCATTTCTTGCTTCGAAGAATGTTCGTAGGTGTGTGATGAAACTGAAATCTGTGTGTACTATTAGTTCAGATATGACACAAATTGCGATTGCACACAGTCGCCATTAAAAAAAAAGATGGACGCCATAAACAATGATCAAAATACCGATAAGCGTAGTTTTGGCTTTGGAGCATGTTTCACGGTGTGTGTTGAACCTGAAATCAAACTTATATGTGTCTTAGATATATATATATATATATTAATAAGTGTGATTGATCATGGTAACCATTTTAAAATCCAAGATGGCCGCCAAAAATAATGACGAACGTAGCGCTAACGTTTGGGGATGTTCATAGATATATGTTGAAGCAAGCACTTTTAATATGATCATGCCCCTTGGTGTTCTATTTAAACTCGATATATAAAAATATGTGCAGAGATTACCTCGGTGGTCAAAGAATGACGGGACAAAGTGACTGACACAAAAATCGGATACAGCACCCTTAAGTTATGTTAAAAAAGTATGGCTACTTTTCCCCAAAAATGCCTCTAGCCTTTCATAGAAGTACATTTCAGACCTGTCTACAATGTCGGCATCATCAGTGCACACCGCGGTCTTCGGCTTGTTGTCATCAACAGTTTGTTCAGCTAGTAGTCACAAGCTCAGTAGTCTGCCTTTATGTCACATCCAAGTAACGTTTTTCGTGAAGGAAGGAAATTGGAATCTTTGGTGGCATTGTTATTCCATGAGAATCGATTAGCAATAAATATACTACATACAACAATTGCAAGAAGGCGCATCAGCGTCTATTGCAACCAACGGAAGGAAATAGTCCACTATTTTTCCTGCTGGGCACCTTCTGCTGGTCATCTGAAAAAAAACTTGCCTAGTGCTCTCAGGCTTTGTTGGTGGCAGTGTCCTTCAAAATGCCGCTGAATTGTTTGAGTCCAGTGGTAGACAATGAACAGCGTTCGATTGTGTATAGCCAAGATGGCGGATCATCTTGACGACCGAACACTAAATGAGGGCAATGACGTACAACTAATCGTTGTGTGTATGTGTGTGCGAGCGCGTGTGCGGCGTGTGTTTGTGTGTTCTCTCGCTTTCTTTCTCTGTCTCTGTCTCCGTCTCTCTCCCTTTCCCTCTTCCTCTCCCTCTCCCTCTCCCTCTCCCTCTCCCTCTCTCTCTCCCTCTCCCCCCCCCTCTCTCTCTCTCTCTCTCTCTCTCTCTCTATCTCTCTCTCTCTCTCTCTCTCTCTTTCCTAGTAGGCTCCCGGCACTTTCGTGAGCCGTGAGTGGGTCCCCAATGTATGTAACATTTCACTATTTATATATTTATATTTACACAGCTATGTTGAATATAAGCATAACGTACATGTATGAATCATCGATAAAACTAATAGTAGTCTTTGACACGTTTCAGTACCGATAAAGATCGCTCGCCTTCGCAACTTGAGCCGAAAATTGACAAATAAATCCGTAGCTGGTAATCAACTTATTTCCATGAAGAACGGATATTATCTTGACACCTGTCGAAAAGTCTCCATATTTTGTGAAGAAACTGAATGTCTGAAAATAATGTAAGCCTATAACGTTCAGGTGTTCAGTCCAACTCCTGATTACTACAGAGGCGCCACCTAACGAACTAAATCAAACTAAGTTCGTAGACCTGCGTAAGGCATATCAGAAGATCACGAGACAACCTATGGACACCACGTATCATCACCTGGAAACTTTAAGTAGGGAAACGATCTAGAGATCTGGTAACGAAATACTGAGGCCTTCGCCCAACCACGGGGCACTACGGTTGCACGATGATGAAGATGATGATGAATCGATTGTTCGAAACGTTACGCGGGGTTTCTGCAATTCTCGCTTGAACAAATAATTGTTATGTTTTTGTCAAAAAAACCTTTCGGGGGCGAGAAAAAGTATGAAAGAATATATTATATTATAACATATAAAGCGACTGTATGTCTGTCTGTCTGAACGCACGTACGTATGCATGTTTGTATGTTTGTGTATATACATACGTATGAATATTGTAGACGTGTGTACATATGCACATATTTACGTATGTACGTAAATACGTATGCACGTATGTGTTTATGTGTGTATGTGTGCATGTGCGTATGTGCGTATGTGCGTATGTGCGTAT
Organism: Escarpia spicata; assembly: GCA_963995525.1. Classification (NCBI taxonomy): domain Eukaryota; kingdom Metazoa; phylum Annelida; class Polychaeta; order Sabellida; family Siboglinidae; genus Escarpia; species Escarpia spicata. The sequence goes on from OZ023208.1 coordinate 21,011,332, forward strand.
GTGCGTATGTGCGTATGAGCGTATGAGCGTATGTGCGTATGTGCGTATGTGCGTATGTGTGTGTATGCATGTGTGTAAGTATGTTTGTATGTACAGGGTGTATGAATGTATGTACAGGGTGTATGTATGTATGTATGTGTGTTTGTTTGTATGTATGTATGTATGCATGTATGCATGTATGCATGTATGTATGTATGTATGCATGTATGTATGTATGTATGTATGTATGCACGTATGTATGTATGCACGTATGTATGTATGCGCGTATGTATATATGCACGTACGTACGTACGCACGTACGCTTGTACGCATGTACGCATGTCTGTATGTGTCTATGTATGTGTGTATGTGTGCATGTGTGCATGTGTGCATGGGTGCATGTGTGCATGTGTGCATGTGTGCATGTGTGTATACGGTGTCTCAAACAATTTACTTAAAAAGAAAATTTGATAGTCTTTATCACTGTCTTACCGTCAACTAACTATGTTTGTGTTCTTCTAGGTACCCTAACGTTTATTTTACAAGCAGCTCCATATTTGGAACATGCCACAGTTGACTCTTATTCACTGCACAAAAAACATTGTGTGTTGGCACCAGACTGAAACTGCGGTACAAGTTCAGTGCAATTATCATCGTATACGTTTCAATACTGCCATATATATATATATATATATATATATATATATATATATATATACATATATATATACGCACACACACACACATATATATATATACATATATATATATACACTGCACAAAATTAATCTTCTGTCAGTTGCATATTCGGACTACTAAGCCAAGGTAAGCGCATAGTCCTTTTTGAGATCTCAAATATTGAAACTCCTATTCATATAAAACTTATTTTGACACACCAGTGTATACACACACACACACACACACACACACACACACACACACACACACACACACACACACACACACACACACACACACACACACACACACACACACACACACACACACACACACACACACACACACACACACACACACACACACACACACACACACACACACACACACACACACACACACACACACATAGTTCTACACTAGATAAAAAAGAATACCTATATATATATATATATATATATTAAAACTTATTTTGACACACCAGTGTATATACACACACATATATTTATGTATATGTGTGTATAAGTAAATTGATTACACACACACGCACGCATGCACGCACGCACGCACATACACACAGTTCTACACTAGATAACACTTGTTGTATTAGACTACCTATATATATATATATAATTATATATATACATATATGTATATATAGTATAGTATATATATATATATGTAGTGTAGAACTGTGTGTGTGTGTGCGTGCATGCGTGCGTGCGTGTGTGTGTGATCAATTTACCTATACACACACACATATATACATAAGTGTGTGTGAGTTTGTGCGTGCGTGGATATATAGGTAAATTGATCACACACACGCACGCACGCACACATGCACACACGCACGCACGCACAGACACACACACACAGTTCTATATATATATATATATATATCTATAGGTAGTCTAATACAACAAGTGTTATCTAGTGTAGAACTGTGTGTGTGCCTGTGCGTGCGTGCGTTCATGAGTGCGTGTGTGTGTGTGATCAATTTACCTATATATGCACGCAAGCACAGACACACACACACACACACACACACACACACACACACACACACACACACACACACACACACACACACACACACACACACACACACACACACACACACACACACACACACACACACACACACACACACACACACACACACACACACACACACACACACACACACACACACACACACACACACACACACATATATATATATGTGTGTATAGGGAAATTGATCACACACGCACGCACGCACAGACACACACACACACACACACATATATATATGTGTGTTTGTGTGTGTGTATGTGTGTGCGTGCATGCGTGCGTGCGGGTGTGTGTGATCAATTTATCTAGACATACACATATCGTATTTGACTGTCACTGACTTCAACTTACCAGTCGTCTTCAAAACTCGGTCTCTTCCAGGCACCATAACATTTGTTTTGCAAGCAAATGAACAGCTGGAGTCTGCCATAACAGAAATTACTCTTATTCATAGGACACACATATTAAGTTTTGGCACCTCATTAAAAGTGTTGTGCAGTTTCAGTGCAATTATCATCGTTGACATTTCAATATTGCTCAAGCTCCAAATGAGAGGACTATGTTTTTCTTCTTCCAGCCAACCTTAAGTTTGTTTTGCAAGCAACTGAACATTTGCCACAACTGACTCTTATTCAGAGAAAATTAATTATTGAGTTGTGGCAGCTGACTGAACGTGTTGTGCAGAATCAACGCAATAATTGCAGATATTTCAATACAGCTCATGCTCAAATTTTGCCTTCAAACGAGAGGACTGTCTATGGGATGAACGTAAAATCAGGGTAAATAAAATGACACTTCTAAGCTCCGTGTTTACAACAACTAGAAATACCAATGTTACCCGGAAGGAAGTAACGGGAGGCGCCTGCGCTCTTCGCAAAACTGTTTTGGGTTTCCCGATATCCTCTCGTCTAAAATTAGCGTAACACCAAACGTCGGGACAATAACATTAGTTTCTTACTTTATTGTCTCGGTCTAACGTCCATGCATACCAACTTCGCGCCGCCAGAAGTCCCGACGTTTATTGTCTTGGACAATGGCATTGTCTTAGACTATTAGTTGTCTCTGTTCATGCATACCCAGATGTCTACGTTAACGTCATCTGCTTCGCGTAATTACTGCGTCACGTGGTCCACCACTAGACCCAACATGACGTAATCGGTAGAATGATCGACATGTGGCATTTCAATGTACGAATTACTTGTCGGCGTCGTACTTTGGCTGGTTGTGTTGAAAGTATACTGCCCACCAAACTAAATTTTAAGGTATTGACTCATCGTTCGCTATTATAGACAACTAAAGTGTCCGGCTGGTTTAACTATTATCCTCTTTGATACCCAGACCAGACGCGATATTCCTACCTTCAACAAAAGCAATTCAGCGAATTTCCTGTTGATAATTACCAACGAAGCTGATTCCAGGCGGTGTAACATGCACGTTCCTTTAACAACACACTATCTCGGGCTCATTATTCTGTGCCAACTTTCGTAAATTTAGGTGTTCTTATCTTTTCTTATTGTGTTAAATAGGCATCATATTAACACCGGTATCCTTGCAAAAGAAACGATTGAGTGCTATCGGAAAAAAACCAGTTATACAGCATGCACTATTATATACAGTGTATTATAACATGCTGATTGCCCAGATTTGTTTAATGATCCATTTTGTTGCTGAAATTTAAGTGGTCCTGGTAGAATCAATCTGTTTACACGGCAGGGCGCCACTTTCTGGACCGGTGGAAATTGCAACACATAACGATTGTATTCACATGAGATGCTAGGTCTTAACAATTAAAAAAATCGTAGACGCATAGTGCAATGGGGGCCTACTTGGGGAATTATGTGTGTGGGTGGTGTACGCTACCCATTTTAGCCTCAAGGGTGTATAGACGGAGTTTTTTGTGAGCCTCAAGGGGAGATTGACGGGTGGCTGCGGCCCCCAAATGGTCAATGAAATCAAATATTTAGCAAGGTTGTATTGTGGATTTGACGATTGCCGATCGGTCATCTAAATTAACAGTACAGTGTACAAGAAATGTTTTTACGAACAGTGTTCGAGTTTTACGCCAAAACGATTCTGGTCAGCCAGACCAGCGACTACAAAAAGTCACTGGTACGGCAGCAAAGTTACTGGTCCGCATTTCGCCAAGTTACTCTATCACACACAACGGCAAAATGCACGAGCGAAAACGGCCTGCAAAACAATATTGAAAGAAATTGCAGTTGTATTGCTTTGTGTTAGTAAATAACATTAAGAATCGCAGTCAATGCCAGCTTAAACAGCTACGATAGACCATACCGTCACAATCGGAATATTCGTAACTAATGTAAAACAAGTCAGAAACGCTGTCATCAGCACGACCGGATGAGTCAACTCTTGAGCCAGGCCAGCAGTAGTGGCTGCCAATGTCCATGTCGTCTTTTTCTTGGTTCTCACTGTCACTTCGGAAGCCATGCACGGAAAGTGGACCAGCCAGATCTTTCGTAAATGTTGGTGACGCTTGTCACTATCGTAGAACCGATTTTGTTCGTTTTTTCCTAACACTTTCCCTGGCAGATTTTTATATAGACGGCTTTTTATCAAACAATTAAATCGGAAGCACATACTCCGTTTTGACATGTCGATGGCGGCGTCAGGGATGACACATAAGAAAGCATTCATTTTATAACGATTTTTGTAGTACACAGCGTCATACGGTGGCCAGTTTTGACGATATGCTGTTGTACACTGGTATAAAATGTTGTAATTTCCCTGGGAAAGTAGGCGGTCACACGCCAATAAATCAAAAACGTTACTTACCCGACAGCATTTGTCGGGTCAGTAACGTTAATCGAAATATACGCTGACCAACGGGTCAGTGTATATTTCGAACACAGCTTAGGAACCACAGGTGTCTGGACTGATAAACTCGTCAACCCTAGCGCAATCCGAATCGTCTTCGTCCCTTAGCATGCTGCGATAGCAAAGCTTTGAGCTTTGCAATAACAAAACTTCACTGTTAAGAATAGAAGGAGTGTAGTCGTCGATTGGCATGAACGAAAGAAAACTCATCCTTCTTTGGCCCACGATAGGACTCAAGTCATAATTTATCCATTTAGTTAAGAAATTGTCCGTTATACCTTGCAGTTACGTATAGGTCAATACCATCGGAGAGAGTTAACAATTACAACAGTCTATGATTGGAGTAAAAGTGAAAAGAAGTAATACGCTAGGAATGGAGGAGCTAAGAGAGGGGACGTTGGCGTGATAGAACGTTTTAAGACGACTCTGATGAGGAGCCGATTGAAGTGGGATGAACATGTGTACAGAATGGGAGTTAAGTAGAACGCTTAGCAAAGAAAGCAGGTGCCCGGAGTGATACAGGGAAAAGAGAGTTTTGGAAGGATTTGGAGGGGAGTGGAGAACGAGAGCGAAAGATGGAGTGGAATGGAGATAGTTGGTGGAAATAGCAGTGCAAGATCAACGAGGGAAAAGAAAAAGAAAACATAAATCGAGGATCAGAATCGAGGCCAGCCTCACCCATGACAGACGGGGAAACAAGAAGAGAACAACAACAACTCTAGCTGTTCAATATCTGGCCTGTGTCCTTATTCACTGACATCAACCAATCTCGAACAGTTGACACATCGCACTGTGTAGTTGACGCGATCTGACGTCGCACAATTTGTTCATGATAGCAAGTTTAGTTTTGACTTTAAAACTGTGTCGAGCTCAAACTCCAGTGTCGTCTGCGTAATCATAACCATGTCATCTGCGTAGTCATAACCATAAAGATTTTATTTCTGCGCTTCTTTTGGTATGAGTCAACTGCAATTAGTCCCTGGCCACGATGGAAGAAGTCGAAGTGCTTCATTTGCGATGCAATGATATCATGCAGTTAAGAAAGCATAGAGTCCACATATCATATATGTACAAGGTGTATGTATGTATGTATGTAGATATGTATATATGTATGTATGTATGTATGTATGTACGTATGTACGTATGTACGTATGTATGTATGTACAGGGTGTATGAATGTATATATATATATATATATATATGTATGTAGTAGTAGTAGTAGTATTTTTATTAGTGTCTCACTCCACGTATAAAGCATTAAAATACAAGACAAATAAATATATTACATTACAATATACATTACAAAGTTAGCATTGTATACAAAGACCACTCAAAAAGAGTTATGAGAGACTTGTAAAAACAAAAATGTACAAATACTTATCATTTGTTGTATTGTGTAATCTTGTGTGCAGTATTGTTTGGAGGATGCTGGCAGTTGTATTTATTATATTGTCATTACTCAATAAATATACAAATTTATGTTGATCATTCATACTGGAAAAAGCTGGGTCAGTAATTGTTGCATAGCCTATTAGTTCTTCTCGTTTTGTTAAAATATAAAGGGCATTTCATTAAAACGTGAAATTCATTTTCTATTTCATTCATGCAATTATAACACGTCCTAGCTTCAGGTGGGATGTAATTTCGTTAAAAACGTCCAGTTTCAATTGTATGTATGTATGTCTGTGTGTATGTATGTATGTATGTATGTATGTATGTGCGTGTGTGCGTGTGTGCATGTGTGCATGTGTGCATGTGTGCAAGTGTGCAAGTGTGCATGTGTGCATGTGTGCATGTGTGCATGTGTGCATGTGTGCATGTGTGCACGTGTGCACGTGTGCACGTGTGCATGTGTGCAAGTGTGCATGTGTGCATGTGTGCATGTGTGCATGTATGCATGTGTGCATGTGTGCATGTGAGCATGTTTGTATGTGTGTATGTGTGTACGTGAGTATGTATGTATGTATGTATAGGGTGTCTCAAACAATTTGTCTAAAAAGAAAATTTGATAAGAAGTCTTTATCACTGTCTTACCTTCAACTAACTATGTTTGTGTTCTTCCAGGTACCCTAACGTTTATTTTACAAGCAGCTCCATATTTGGAACATGCCACAGTTGACTCTTATTCACTGCACAAAAAACATTGTGTGTTGGCACCAGACTGAAACTGCGGTGCAAGTTCAGTGCAATTATCATCGTATACGTTTCAATACTGCTACACACACACACACACACACACACACACACACACACACACACACACACACACACACACACACACACACACACACACACACACACACACACACACACACACACACACACACACACACACACACACACACACACACACACACACACACACACACACACACACACACACACACACACACACACACACACACAAACACACACACACACACGCACACACACACACACACACATGTATGTACATGTATGTAGAATCCCCACGATTAGCCGCACCCCTACTTCGACGCTAGATGTCTCACTTGATGTTGTTATATAGTAGAATTGACATTTAAGTTATGTGGCTTAAATACATGTAATTCATTTATTCATTTAACTTATTAACTTATAGTGTGTAATTGTGTTTTAGATATATTTCTCACTTGACTAATTGTATAAAATGTACTTAACATCAAACAACATCATCATGTTAAAATGTGATTATTATAATGTTAGTGGTGATTTATTGTATTATTCCATATGTAGTTATTGATATCCAAAGTTGGATTCTGGGGCATTTTCCTGTCACAGTCATGCATTCGAAAAGTCTGCACAGTATTGCCATTACACCGGTTTCGAGCTTCTCCATAATCATTGTGAGCCGCTGCGCCTTTGATTGAGTCTCATTCAGCGTCTTATAGACTCTGCCGTTTCAGTTTGCTTTTGAGAAGAAAACTTTTGTTTAAACTATTTGCTACGTTACTTTAGTATATCTACTAAGTTAACGTTTCCCGTATGCAGTTCTCAACAATTTTATTTGATGTTTTTGTGATAAATAAGACCAAAACCAAAAAATTATACGATGGAATGTCTGAACGCTATAGGTACTCACCATCAATTTTGATGGCTTGACGGACCTATGGGTATGAGACAGGTCACGTGATGAATAGGTGAGTTAAATGCATTGTGGCGAAATAGAAAACACGTCCCCGGTGTTTCAATTTCCTTGGATATTGATACCTTACATTCGGCTTTGATACCTTGCTATTACACATGTCCAGGAGCGTAACCAGGGGGATTCGGGGGGTTCGTCCGAATGGAGGAGCTGAGAAAGGGGACGTTGGCGTGATAGAACCCCATTTTTACGATCCCCCTTAAAAACAAACCATCCCTAGATCCCTCGTCTATACCCTCACCCCACCCCCGTTTTCCCGGTAAACCAGGTGCATAGCAATCAATAATTACATTTAGTTGTTCAGTTAAATGTGCACATAATTTAAACGTGTAAATATGATACATGTTTTTTGGGGTTCGGATTAATCCCACTTTTACGAGCCACCTCCAAAAACGACCCCCCCCGGTCGGAACCCTCGTACCCACCTCCGTTTTCCCGCTAGGCCAACTGCATAGAAATCCGTTATTACGTTGAGCTGTTCAATTAAATTTACACAGAATATTAAATCTGCAGATACGATCACTTTTTGGGGGATTCGGACTGATTTTATTTTCACGAACCCGCTCCGAAAACGAACCCCCCGCTAGAACCCTTCTTGTTACTTCTGTTTGCCCCTAAGCTAGCTGCATAGCAATCAAAAATTACTTTTAGTTTTTTTAGTGAAATGTGCTTAGAATCTCATAATTAAAACCTTCAAATATGGTAACTTTTTGGGGGAAGCGAACGCGCTCGAAACCCTCATCCACACCCTCGTTTTCCAGTTGAACCAGCTACATGGCTAGCATTAATCATCTTAAGCTGTATAGTGAAATCCCAAAATCCAAACCTGCAAATAAGAGGAGAGGTGTTCGGAATAACTTCATTTTGATTAAGCTGGTACTAAAAACCCTGAGTAATGTCAAAATCGCTTCGGTCCCCGAAGAATGGCTCTTCCATCGATAATGCGATCGTTCTGTCATCTAGTGAAACGACAACGTTCGCGCATTTTTGAACAAACATTAAAGGAAAGGAATGTGATCAATGCATTGATTCCTTTTTCGCCAGGTATGCATTGTCGTGAAGTCATGACTATTTTATTGCATAATCATTTGATGATTGATGGACACTTATTACGTTCTCTTTTAAATGGATTGCGCATAGTGTAATTTATAACAAATATTTCAATGGCATGCAGGTCCTCATTGGTATAGCTCAATGCTGCCAGATGACGTTTCAAACACTACTGTCTAAAGCCAGCTATTTGGGTACGAATGCTGATAGTTTTATTAAAGTTATACTGTAGTTTACATACACCGAGTATACGTTTATAATAAATTATATAAATTGTTATATATAATTAAATATTTACGGAAGATGTCCCTCTTCCAAAAAGAGTTGGCTTATGTTAGTTAATACGAAAACGCAGGACTGTTAGCAGATAATTTATTTAGTGCCACAACTGATCACGCATACCGTACTTGTTTATTGATTGCTATAAACGCCCTGCTAGTTCAGGAAGGAAGTCGCTAGGCCAAGTAGCAGCTGTGGTAATGGAGCAGAACTCAGTGTGACTGTAGATGATGAACCAGTTGCTAAAAGGAAATGCTGCTGGACGAAGAAAGCGTCAAAGGTTTGTGCACCACAACATAGCAATCTATCCAGGCGTATCAAATAAATTAGAAAGAGAAGCAGATTGCGAAGAAGCTGTTTGGTGTAACACAGTTACAGGAAACTCAACGTTAACGGTGGGGTTAGTTTATCGAAGTCAAAACATAAGTATAAAAGAGAATGAAAAAGTACAAAACGCTATAAGGGAAGTTAGCAAAAGGGACTATTTTATTATGGAAATCTCCACAGAATACGGGGAGTGAGGACCACAAGTTTTTAGTTTTAGTACAAGACACTTTCCTTTCTTAACATGTGTTAGAGCCAACCAGGGGTGAGAAAGTGTTAGACATAGTTTTGTCCTCACAGAATGAATTAATTGACAAAGTCCAATTATGTGATCCACTGGGAAGTAGTGATCACAACCAGATACATTTTACCATCAAAGTAAAATCAGAAAGAAATAATAAAAAGCAATTCAGGAGAATTTTTTATAAAGGAAGATATAAGATAATGAGGAAATATTTAGCAAAGACAGACAGGAACAACACACTGAAGAATAAGTCATCAACAGAATGCTGGAATATCTTAAAGAATGAAATAGAGTGCATCGTAGATAAATGTGTTCCCTTAAACAAACAAGGGAACGGTCCAGAAAGAAATACTTATCGAGAGAAGTCTTTAGAAAAGTACAAACGATGTGGAAGTCGTATAGAAGTAGTGGAAATAACGAAGACTACATCATTTATAAAGAAACACTAAACTAAGCTACAACTGAAATTTGAAATTCGAAGAGAAGCTACGAAAAAAATTCGCTTGTAATATAAAACAAGACAGCAAGAGTTTTTATGCATATGTTCGGAGCAAACAGAAAGTTCAGTATAAGGTCGGTCCTCTAGAAGATATTGCTGGAAATAGAATATCAGAGGAATTCTTAATGGCAGAAGACCTGAATGAATATTTTAGTTCAGTGTTTACCAGGGAAGATATTAGTTCATTGCCAGTAACTTCAAGGGGGCAAAATCAGACTATTTAGGACAGTTAATTGTAACCCCGGAAATGGTAGCTAAGAAAATTAGGGCTATGAAGGATAATAAATCACCTGGAGTGGATGGGATTCCGCCCAAACTACTATTGTAAAGTGTAGAACAAATTAGCATACCACTTGCAACAGTTTTCAGTTTGTCATTAGAAGAGGGAGTGGTTCCTTTAGAATGGAAAGAAGCAAACATTATACCGTTATTTAAGAAAGGTTCCAGAAACAAGTCAGAGAACTACAGACCAGTGAGTTTAATGTCAGTGATTTGCAAATTATTAGAAAGGCTAATTAAAGATCACATGGTCAATTTTCTTGTTAAACATAACTTGTTAAACCCATCTCAACATGGGTTTCTAAAAGCGAGGTCATGCTTAACAAATATGTTATGTTTTTTGGAAGATATCACTAAGTGGGTTAACTGGATAGAAAAATGGCTAATTAACAGAAGACGGGTAGTAGTTAATGGGGAGGCTTCAAAGTGGAAATCAGTTTTGAGTGGGGTACTACAGGGATCAGTACTGGGACCTATATTATTCTTAGGTGTTGAAATTTGCGGATGATAATTTGTTTAGAAGGATTAAACGTGATAAAGATAGACAGCATTTACAAGATGATCTTGACAGATTAATAAAATGGTCTGAAAAATGGTAAATGTTGTTCAATTTTGGGAAATGTAAATGCCTCCACACAGGACATGGGAACGAATATGTACAATGGGAGGGTCTGTACTAAGTACTACTGTAAAAGAAAAGGACTTAGGGTTAACTATTGATTGAGTGCTGATATGAAAGTTTCAGAGAATACCGGTATTGCCGCTTCAAAGGGAAATCAAATCCTTGGATTAATTAGGCGAAACATAATGTATAAGGAAAACGAGCTAATAATACCGCTGTATAAAACAATAGTTAGGCCTCATTTAGAATATTGTATTCACGGGTGGAGGCCATATCGCAGGAAGGACATATATATACTAGAAAGAGTGCAGGTGATGATACGCGGTGTGCATAGTTTGTCTCGTGATTTACTGATATGCCCTACGCAAGTCTACAAACTTTGAATTAGTCCGTTCGGTGGGGCCTCTGTAGTCATCAGGAGTTGGACTGAACTTCTGAACGTTATAGGCTGACATTATTTCCATACATTCAGTCTCTTCACAAAATATGGAGACCTTTCGTCAGGTAGCGAAATAATATCCGTTCTTCGTGGAAATAAGTTGATTACCAGTTTCCATTTCGATCACAATGCGCTACGGATTTATCAGTCAATTATTGGCTCAAGTTGCGAATGCGAGCGATCTTTATCGGTACTGAAGCGTGTCAAATACTACTATTAGTTTTACGATGATTCTTCATGTGCGTTATGCTTATATTCAACATAGCTGTGTAAATATAAATATATAAATAGTGAAATGTTACATACAATGGGAAACGTCTACCTAGGGCTCACGAAAATGTTGGGTGCCTAGGGCCCACGAATGTCTTAATACGCTACTATATATGACATTTGTGTCGTTGTAATGCCAACACATATAATTAACTATTGGGAATCTAACCACCCAATTAATATCACTTACCGTATATAATTTGCACAAATAAAGAGTTTTATGCGTTTTCTCTATTGGTGCTCATTATAGCTATCCCGATTAGGCTTAGGTTAAGGGTTAGGGTAAGGTTGGAGGTTGTGGTTATGACTAGGTGTCCTATTTTCATATGTATTTCGATATGACTGTCATCTGTGGATATTGCGTATGGCAGAAATGGATTCCTGGACCCTCAAAAAGTTGGTTTAGACACAAAGAACATGCTTAGATATTGCTTGGTAGCTGAGATATTTGAGTGATTAATTTTCATGGCAGCCATCGCGAATTTCAAAATGGCCGTCATCATTGTATATTGCATATGACAGAAAAGGATGCCTTGACCCTGGACATGTAGCGCTAGGCAGCAAGAATATGTTTTTTATGTTGCTTAGAAGCTGATATATCAGGATAATGGATTTCCGTGGCAGCTATTTTAAAAATCAAGACGACGGCTACTTACCATGTCGTTAGGAATGGGTACCTAGCTTTAAATGAATCTATATATCATAAATTAAATGTGTGCCAACTCTGCTTTTGTCAGAAAGTGCACAATCGTATCCGTTTGCCGCTGTACTATAGGAAATATGTCACGTGATAGATAGGTCAATAGATTCCCCTGAGACCAATTGTTCACGGAAGCAAACTAATATAGAAAGAGACGAGCCGACCTAGGCAATTCTGGAAGAGATGCACTTATAATGCACCGAAGTAAGTTAAAGTAAAACATAAATTGGCACTCAGAATGTTGTTGAAGTGATTTTCTTGTGTAATTAAAATAGTCGCTTGCGCAGTGTGTCAACGGTCTTTCCCAGGAAATGTCCATTTCGCCGTCATGCTTCTAATTCTTCTGTGATGGTTTCCATTCTGGTGCGGGGGACTTTTCAGTAGCATATTCCATAATGGGCATACAATTACCATTGATTACAATTGGCAGAAATTACTTCGGCAAGTCCTAAATGTAGCAAATTAAATGGAGGCAGTCTGTTCATCTACCCGGAATTAAGCAGCGTAATAATTTGTAACAGGAAGTCTGCCTTGTTGAACACGTGGGTTAATAGGAAATTGTTGAACATCAAAGGGTATTGTGGTTAACTCAGCCCGGCTCGGCTATATTCCCAATAAAGCTTGTTTTGAAACTGGATGTTTTGTTTACCATTTGAACATGCTCCGGGGGCGTATCTTCCAAATTGCGAACGTTGTTACCGACTTATTAAACACAGTTTGGCTGGTACTATACACTAAACATAGCTATTATAGTCTGAAGAGCATTATATTAATTAATTAATTAAAAATTAGAACAGACCGTGTCATTTCAAACACAAACGGGTATTGAACCGATCAAGTATGACAGCATATATTGCGATTAACAAGCGAATAATACTACGCGTGTTGTTGCAATTGGGGACACTCGTAATTGGGACCATTAGTCATACGTCATTGCCCTTACTTGGTGTGCGGTCGTCAAGGTGATCTGGCATCTTACCTGGAAGGCAACTAGTTAATTAAGTCAGGATGGAAAACTTAACGATATTTACACAAATACGTCTGTAAATAAACCAGATATATGTTTAATGTTTTACATGTATTTACTTTGCATTAGCATGGCTGTATATGCTAGTATAACCAAAACAAATAATACGTTATTGTTTGCAACAGACCATGTTATGGCTAACTCGACTGTTACTTTTTTTAACATTTGTGGAAAATTAATATAGTTTGCTGTCTTTTTACGTAAAATCTAAAAACCTAATGTAGACAATATGGACGTGGTATTTGGAATGATTGACGAGCTGCATAGTTTTGATTAACAATCATTGTATTTCGAACTGGACAAGATTAAACAAAATACATCATCAGCCACCCAGCGGGCAAAATGACGTTGGAAAAACGTTGTTTCAACGGCACGTCAGACGTTGTAGCGATGTTGGAAACTAATTGTATATGAAAGTTGAATCTACGTCAAGTTATGACGTCGTTTCGACGTCAAATTTTCACGTTGGCCCAATGTCAGGTTTTGTGGTCGTTTCGACGTCAGATTTCCACGTTGGCCCAATGTCAGGTTTCAGCGTTGCATAAACGTCATGTTTCGACGTTGAATCGATGTCGTGTTTCAACGTCGTAGCGATGTCGAAACCTTGTTGAATTTTAAAGTTGGATCGATGTCATGTTTATACGTTGTTTCGACGTCATGTTTCGACGTTGTAGCGGTGTAGAAAACAGGTTGGATTTGATAGTTTGTCCAACGTCGGTTGCCTACGTCGTTTCGACATCTGGGTTCAACGTCGTAGCGATGTTGAAAACTTGTGGAATTTGAAAGTTGGATCGACGTCATGTTTATACGTTGTTTCAACGTCATGTTTCGACGTTGTTGTTGTGTAGAAAACGGGTTGGATTTGATAGTTGGTCCAACGTCAGTTGTCCACGTCGTTTCGACATCTGATTTAAACATCGTAGCGATGTTGAAAACGGGTTGGATTCACAAGTTGGACAACGGCATATGCTATTGTCCAGGTCGTTTTAGTTTCATTGCTATGTTGAAACTACAGTGTATAGTCGAAAATAAGATGTCGTATGCGCACTTTTTTCGATGTCAAAGTCGTTGCTATGTTAAACACGACGTGGGTTTGATTAACGTCATATTTAGAACATGTATATATATATATACACACACACTGTATATCTATATACATAACGTACTCGTTCTATTAAGCGTAAAGTATGCTTAACAAATAATTGAGACATGGAAATATGTCAAATGTTGTATTTCAATAAGTCTATAGGGGTGTGCACCCATTTTCTTTGGTTCATGAGTACAGCCAACTCAGTAGACACTACTGCTGCGCGATGATGATGATGGTGGTGGTGGCAGCTAGAATTGTGCTGATACAAAAATACTCAAAATGTGTTTCTACCACATTCCAGTAGCTTAATTACTTTGTATGTTTACTATCAATTACTTAAGGTACCTTTAATAACAATTACATATATCTCTAAATCACATTCATTCATGGATAATATGTGTCACCGATATTTTGACATTTTATTTATTACTGGAAACGGGTGGACGGGCAGAAAAAGTCAATATATTAGGCCTAGTAACATGTATTACCTTTGAATGTGCTCCAAGTTATCTGGAGACCATTAAACATATTACATGACATATATATGTTGGTCAAAGACGAATCTACACTACATTAATTTGTTCAATTGTTATGTCTGACCGGGGTGACACGTCATGGTGCTAATATTTGTGTATTGCATGTATACTCCAATGACTCATTATTTAGTGTACATATATCATGACTATGTTACATTACTAGGGCAGATTGCATGCATATATATTATATTATATAGACTTATAACTGATAGCTAAGACATATACGTGATATGTCAGATAAATGTCCCGCATACATGCCTGCCAATAAATTATAAGAGTACCTGACATATGCAGCTTCGTATGAGCACTGTGGCATGAGCATACAGCTGGAGGTACTTGAACCTGAAATTGTCTTTAATTTATTTAAAAACTCGGAAGTTTGCAGTTATATGGATACCATTCTTCTAGGCAACATATATATGCTTGCACTGACGCCATAAATGCTGCGTTAAATTTTTATTACAGCGATGCGTTTCGGTGATGTAGGGCCGTGCGTAAAGTGCATCCTCGCCACTCTTAGTTCATACTATGACGAAAGGTTACAGTTGGTACACTTGCAGTCATTATCCTGATCGGCGACTACTTCAAAATGTCACATTTCCACGTCCGTATTTCTTTGATGACCAGACGTTGTAAAGACGTCGGTTTAGGTTGTCGACTTGATTTAAACGTTGTATCAACGTCAAACCACCCACGTCAATATGACGGCGATGGCAATACGTTATAAAGACGTTGATTTCATGACATGAATCGAGTTGATTGGGCTGTCAACTTGATTGCAACGTTGTACGGATGTCACATTTCCACGTCCGTATTTTGTTGATGACCAGACGTTGCAAAGACGTCGGGTTAGGTTGTCGACTTGATAGCAATGTCGTGTCAAGGTCAGATTTCAATGTTGTTACAACGTTGGTGATCAGACGTTGTAATGACATTGTATTTATGGTGTTCGACGTCGCAACGTATATCCAACCACTAATCGACGTCGTAACAACGTTGTATGCCCACTGGGCATGCTGTGCTCGAGCCGGAGACGGCGCACTTGATCTCTTAACCCCATATACCCGCGACATATGATACAACGCGATCAAGAATGTAATACCAACATATTATCCATACAGAATAGTATTAGGGGCAGTTATCCCGATATCTCTAAACAGTTCAATATTGAATCGTGCAACATTATTCAAATAAAAGAGGTCTCTATTGTATATTTACTGACTTTCACGCAGAGATAGAATTTAACGCTCGCCCCTGGCCTAAGACGAGTAGAAATTACTGGGGACAAATGTTGTTTGGCTAGCACTAATCCCCCAGCGAGTAGCTATCTTCCACACATTTTAACAAGCTAAATGATCTTCGCTTCCTGATGTCCAATTACATTTTTCAGGATTCGTAGCGGAGACCATTGAGTCCATTCGCAATTACGTGACATCCGGCCGCGTATTCTAGCAATGGCCTCTGGCGGGCTCTACACAACAACAGCCAGAAAGCGCGTCTGCGTCTACTACAATCAAACGAGGGAAACTGTCCACTAGTTTTTTAGCTGCGCATCTTTGACCGGTCACCTTAACAACTCGTATGATATGTCACTATCTATGAAAATAGTGCTGCATCGTTTTGGTTCCATGGTAAACAACACATATGATTTGACTGTGTTTAGCCAAGATGGTGGATCACCTTCAACCTATTGCTAAGTTAAAAAGACACCCCCTATAATTGGTTTAAGATTTTTCTATTTCTATGTGTTTGGGGCCATCCATAAAATGCCTCTCGCTTGGTGGGAAGTCTTGGATCTCCGGGCAAGCGATGAAACTCTACATGGAGTGGGGTATCTTGGTAATGACGGTTATGTAACGATTAAAACCGAAGCTATTGACACCAGAATTATATTATTAATAAACTTCGTTGTGTCGACAATAAGTTCATGGAGTGCACGAATAGCGAGTAGCGTCATTCTATTTTTTAAATTGGTTAATCGTCGGCGGCGGGAACGTCTGGGGGATGTACACATTGGGATAGGATGGAAGAAGTTAATAGCTGTGGAAATGGACATGAGGCTCATGTATCGCTTTGTTTCCTCAGAGATCCTAAATACACCATTGCAACTTAGTAAACATAATCGTATAACAATGATGTTAGTTTAATTACTGGCTGGATATATCTAGTTTAGTAAAATGAAACTTTTTTCACATATTAATTCAAAAGTATAGCTTATACATGGCGGTCGTCGGTGTAATCGTTAGGAGCATAACCCTAATCATAACTAACCCAGACTATTTCCAGCCCCAATCGTAGCTGACTGCAAACAACATCTTAACACTAATGGATGATCTCATTTCACACTAACTATTTATTCCCATCATATGATTGGTTCCAATAATTACTCTAACCCCATACTTTGACAACGTTTGGATGATGTCTTTAATGAAGATGAGGAAGAGCGTTGGTGGCAGCACTCCACCCTATGGCTTCCTATTTCAATCCTTCTTTCCATACTTTACCAAAGGCCTTTTCAAGGTCTATTCACACTATAAATATATATATATATATATATATATACACATATATATATATATGTATATATATATATATTTATATATGCAGAACATTAATAAATTACGTAAAATTAATAATATTAAATTAAAATAAATGACAATATATAAACAAATTAAAAAAGTTATAGCTAAAGATGATCGTTAAAATTTAATGTATATTGATAATAAATCAGTAAAGATTGTGTAAGATTAGTTTAAAAACATGTACAATATAATAAATAATTAAAACAAATAAATAAACTGACTAAACTGACTAGTGGCGCCTATGTTGCGTAAGCAACCCGGAAAAGATGGGTTTTCAAAAGTCTTTTAAAAGTCACAAGGCAACAGGTTTATAATTATATACATTTATCGAAAATTATTATTCATTGTTGCAAAAAATAATACCAGCATGATATTAAATTAAAATTGTAGATTGCACAACGCCTTGTAGATTTACAACTTGTAAATATTAGTGAGTAGGCAATTACGATGGGCTAACACGAATTTCATATACACTGACTGCACTCTACGTTGCTCCAGTTCAATCAGCTGTATGAATGAGTGCCTGGCTATAGACAGTGGTGGATATTTGTATTTCTTCCTGACACCTCGAAGGAAAGATTCTTTGGCTGCCGTATAGTATGATTTAGGGCCTTCACTTTTAGGTTCATGTTCTGTTGTTTGTTGTGAATTTCTCCTGCCTACTAATCAGTCAAACACGTGGCAAATTTCTCCCACTTAGCCATCTTGTAGTTCCATCGTGGACATATTTTGGCGTCCTGCAGTTTGAAATTAAAGTCCAGAGAGATCTTCACTGGTCTGTGGTCGATCGTTCCAAGCTGATTTAATACCGTTCTGATGATCTTTTTTGAGATATCACCAGCAGCAAAGGCCAAATCACGTGTCGTTTTTGTCAGCCATCTCCTTGAGAAGAACGTTGGTAGGTATTCAGGGTCATCAGGGTCACACACACACACACACACACACACACACACACACACACACACACACACACACACACACACACACACACACACACACACACACACACACACACACACACACACACACACACACACACACACACACACACACACACACACACACACACACACACACACACACACACACACACACACACACACACGCACACACACACACATATATAATTATGTATTCTAAGCGCCTCCGAATGGATTTATCTAGATTTATGGCGCGATATAAGTGTTCTTCTTATTCTTCTTATTATTATTATGACATTATTAAGTAAACATGTTTCTAAGTTATATGTGTTATCATTGTTTTTTTTGGTTTACATTTAATGGTCATGTGATATTAAACATGTAAATGTTCTACACACCATTGCTAAGTCAGTTATTTGTGTGAGTTGTAAACATACAAGACATGGAGCAAACTACAGTTCGCATTTGATATGGTGTTGTTTCTTGTAACAAAGACTCGTAAAAGAAGTAATTGTTTGTTTTGATATCTACCTGACAGTATTACAACCTAACTGTCAGTTGTTCTCTCGAAATACACACTTAAGTAACAACAAAGACACCAAATGAAGTACATATCTTGAAAAAGATGCGATAGAGGCGAGTGGACCTAGAATGTAGTACTAATGAGGTAAACTTACAAGACTGTCAAGTTATAAAATTAGTCCATTGACAGTATGACGTGAACACGAATCTGGTGTTGGCCATTTGATAATTTTAATAACTTTTTTTGCAGTTATTGTATTTAGTGATTGTGCATATATGTAATGTAACATAAACATTTGTTATGCAATGTTTTTTGGAATTGAGAGGGTTGAATGGCGAGGGATCATCTACCACAGGTCATCGCTGGAGGCAGATAACGACAAGGCCTAGCTGGCGGAAGAGTCACTTGAGGAATGTATATCATTATACGAAGTTTAGGTGTGTGTGTGTGTTGTGTCCATTTCGCAGTGGCGTTCACTGCTAAATGTGCTGAACGATTACAAACCATGTACGCAAAAGAACAGGCACGTTCGAATAACGCGCGGTATCGAGTCAACAGCAACGCTACAAATGTTGGCTTGTAATTAATACGTAATGAGAGAGCATTGATTTTGACCTCAGTAATAATCTATGTAAGCTAGCATCTACTTATAATCGAGCTTGCGTCTACTTCATTTTGTCAAGTCTAAGACGCATGGGTCGTTTACCCAAAGCTTTTGCCGTGCGTGTTTTACGTATTACGCGCACATTACGTTTTCCTGTTAGACGGCTTGAACCTCGAGCGCCAAACTTTCAGGGATTAATCTACGACCCCAAAAAATAGGACGGAAGACATATGTATATTTTCAAAATATCCCATATATGTCAGGATTCTCACATTTTATGGGGTAACCAGTTGTTCGGAACGTAAAACGTAATGTGCGCGTAATATGTAATAGGCAAAAACTTCAGGAAAACGGCCCCTGCGTCATAGACTTGGCAACATGAAGTAGACGCTGACACAACAATGCTTATGTCTACACTCATGCCAATAGCACGGAAATATGAATATCATTTGACAATTCTACATTATCACGACTATGGCCTACCGATGGGCGTGAATTTCACATTCTCTCTCTGACCTTCGTCATTTTGAACAAATAATGAGTCTTCGGGAACGAGTTTTGGTATTGATGTAACGATCCTGTGTGTTTTCTAACATTTCGTAAATATCACTATCAAGACTGTCAACTCCCAAGAAAAAATCCTATCAGGTGATCAGCAGTTTTGCTAGCGACGCTACTTGTATCACGCTACATAAACATATGTTTACTTATTGTTGATGCAGTTCACATAACTTAACTGATCTGATATGACTGTTTATATCGTAACCTCATGAGTGTCTAAAAACATTCTCATCACACACTTTAGGTTATAAATAATATAATACATTTAAGTAGTTGTACGCTTGTGTATTGTTGTTTTTGGTATAGTTTATGCACTCAAATTAAACTTCCAGTCCTAATCACATCAACAATAACTGTATGGACCGTTAAATGAAGGATAAGCATGATATTCTACCATACGCCGGTAGATTCGACTTGACAAAGATAAAAGAAACTGGTACTATTGAGTTGTAATTGGATGGCGTAAAGTCTGGTAAACTCAAGAGCAGCATTTCTGGCTGCGTGAACGGCGAAATTAACACGACATCCATTATCTGTTAATGAGGTTTGAACATGTATTCGTAGTCACTCTCTACCTCCCTCCCTCCCTCCCTCCCTCTCTCTCTCTCTCTCTCTCTCTCTCTCTCTCTCTCTCTCTCTCTCTCTCTCTCTCTCTCTCTCTCTCTCTCTCTCTCTCTCTCTCTCTCTCTCTCTCTCTCTCTCTCTCTCTCTCTCTCTCTCTCTCTCTCTCTCTCTCTCTCTCTCTCTCTCTCTCTCTCTCTCTCTCTCTCTCCGCATTTCGCCAAGTTACTCTATCACACACAACGGCAAAATGCACGAACGAAAACGGCCTGCAAAACAATATTGAAAGAAATTGCAGTTGTATTGCTTTGTGTTAGTAAATATCATTAAGAATCGCAGTCAATGCCAGCTTAAACAGCTACGATAGACCATACCGTCATAATCGGAATATTCGTAACTAATGTAAAACAAGTCAGAAACGCTGTCATCAGCACGACCGG
Organism: Escarpia spicata; assembly: GCA_963995525.1. NCBI lineage: Eukaryota > Metazoa > Annelida > Polychaeta > Sabellida > Siboglinidae > Escarpia > Escarpia spicata. The sequence goes on from OZ023208.1 coordinate 21,032,572, forward strand.
ATGGGTCAACTCTTGAGCCAGGCCAGCAGTAGTGGCTGCCAATGTCCATGTCGTCTTTTTCTTGGTTCTCACTGTCACTTCGGATGCCATGCACGGAAAGTGGACCAGCCAGATTTTTCGTAAATGTTGGTGACGCTTGTCACTATCGTAGAACCGATTTTGTTCGTTTTTTTCCTAACACTTTCCCTGGAAGATTTTGATATAGACGGCTTTTTATCAAACAATGAAATCGGAAGCACATACTCCGTTTTGACATGTCGATGACGGCGTCAAGGATGACACATAAGAAAGCATTCATTTTATAACGATTTTTGTAGTACACAGCGTCATACGGTGGCCAGTTTTGACGATATGCTGTTGTACACTGGTATAAAATGTTGTAATTTCCCCGGGAAAGTAGGCGGTCACACGCCAATAAATCAAAAAAGTTACTGACCCGACAGCAAAGTAGGTAGTCAGTGACCACCGGGTCAGCGTATATTTCGAACACAGCTTAGGAACCACAGCTGTCTGGACTGATAAACTCGTCAACCCAAGCGCAATCCCAATCGTCTTCGTCCCTTAGCATGCTGCGATAGCAAAGCTTTGAGCTTTGCAATAACAAAACTTCATAATTTATCCATTTAGTTAAGAAATTGTCCGTTATACCTTGCAGTTACGTATAGGTCAATGCCATCGGAGAGAGTTAACAATTACAACATTCAATGATTGGAGTAAAAGTGAAAAGAAGTAATACGCTAGGAATGGAGGAGCTAAGAGAGGGGACGTTGGCGTGATAGAACGTTTTAAGACGACTCTGATGAGGAGCCGATTGAAGTGGGATGAACATGTGTACAGAATGGGAGTTAAGTAGAACGCTTAGCAAAGAAAGCAGGTGCCCGGAGTGATACAGGGAAAAGAGAGTTTTGGAAGGATTTGGAGGGGAGTGGAGAACGAGAGCGAAAGATGGAGTGGAATGGAGATAGTTGGTGGAAATAGCAGTGCAAGATCAACGAGGGAAAAGAAAAAGAAAACATAAATCGAGGATCAGAATCGAGGCCAGCCTCACCCATGACAGACGGGGAAACAAGAAGAGAACAACAACAACTCTAGCTGTTCAATATCTGGCCTGTGTCCTAATTCACTGACATCAGCCAATCTCGAACAGTTGACACATCGCACTGTGTAGTTGATGCGCTCTGACGTCGCACAATTTGTTCATGATAGCAAGTTTAGTTTTGACTTTAAAACTGTGTCGAACTCAAACTCCAGTGTCGTCTGCGTAGTCATAACCATGTCATCTGCGTAGTCATAACCATAAAGAATTTTTTTCTGCGCTTCTTTTGGTATGAGTCAACTGCAAATAGTCCCTGGCCACGATGGAAGAAGTGCTTCATTTGCGATGCAATGATATCATGCAGTTAAGAAAGCATAGAGTCCACATATCGTATATGTACAAGGTGTATGTATGTATGTATGTAGATATGTATATATGTATGTATGTATGTATGTACGTATGTACGTATGTACGTATGTACGTATGTACGTATGTACGTATGTACGTATGTACGTATGTACGTATGTACGTATGTATGTATGTACAGGGTGTATGAATGTATATATATATATATATATATATGTATGTATGTAATAGTAGTAGTAGTAGTAGTAGTATTTTTATTAGTGTCTCACTCCACGTATAAAGCATTAAAATACAAGACAAATAAATATATTACATTACAATAAATACATTACAAAGTTAGCATTGTATACAAAGACCACTCAAAAAGAGTTATGAGAGACTTGTAAAAACAAAAATGTACAAATACTTATCATTTGTTGTATTGTGTAATCTTGTGTGCAGTATTGTTTGGAGGATGCTGGCAGTTGTATTTATTATATTGTCATTACTCAATAAATATACAAATTTATGTTGATCATTCATACTGGAAAAAGCTGGGTCAGTAATTGTTGCATAGCCTATTAGTTCTTCTCGTTTTGTTAAAATATAAAGGGCATTTCATTAAAACGTGAAATTCATTTTCTATTTCATTCATGCAATTATAACACGTCCTAGCTTCAGGTGGGATGTAATTTCGTTAAAAACGTCCAGTTTCAATTGTATGTATGTATGTCTGTGTGTATGTATGTATGTATGTATGTGTATGTGTGCATGTGTGCATGTGTGCATGTGTGCAAGTGTGGAAGTGTGCATGTGTGCATGTGAGCATGTTTGTATGTGTCTATGTGTGTATGTGAGTATGTATGTATGTATAGGGTGTCTCAAACAATTTGTCTAAAAAGAACATTTGATAAGAAGTCTTTATCACTGTCTTACCGTCAACTAACTATGTTTGTGTTCTTCCAGGTACCCTAACGTTTATTTTACAAGCAGCTCCATATTTGGAACATGCCACAGTTGACTCTTATTCATTGCACATAAAACATTGTGTGTTGGCACCGGACTGAAAGTGCGGTGAAGGTTCAATTCAATTATCATCGTATACGTTTCAATACTGCTACACACACACACACACACACACACACACACACACACACACACACACACACACACACACACACACACACACACACACACACACACACACACACACACACACACACACACACACACACACACACACACACACACACACACACACACACACACACACACACACACACACACACACACACGCACAAACACACACACACACACGCATACACACACACATGTATGTAGAATCCCCACGATTAGCCGCACCCCTACTTCGACGCTAGATGTCTCACTTGATGTTGTTATATAGTAGAATTGACATTTAAGTTATGTGGCTTAAATACATGTAATTCATTTATTCATTTAACTTATTAACTTATAGTGTGTAATTGTGTTTTAGACATATTTCTCACTTGACTAATTGTATAAAATGTACTTAACATCAAACAACATCATCATGTTAAAATGTGATTATTATAATGTTAGTGGTGATTTATTGTATTATTCCATATGTAGTTATTGATATCCAAAGTTGGATTCTGGGGCATTTTCCTGTCACAGTCATGCATTCGAAAAGTCTGCACAGTATTGCCATTACACTGGTTTCGAGCTTCTCCATAATCATTGTGAGCTGCTGCGCCTTTGATTGAGTCTCATTCAGCGTCTTATAGACTCTGCCGTTTCAGTTTGCTTTTGAGAAGAAAACTTTGGTTTAAACTATTTGCTACGTTACTTTAGTATATCTACTAAGTTAACGTTTCCCGTATGCAGTTCTCAACAATTTTATTTAATGTTTTTGTGATAAATAAGACCAAAACCAAAACATTATAAGATGGAATGTCTGAACGCTATAGGTACTCACCATCAATTTTGATGGCTTGACGGACCTATGGGTAGGAGACAGGTCACGTGATGAATAGGTGAGTTAAATGCATTGTGGCGAAATAGAAAACACGTCCCCGGTGTTTCAATTTCCTTGGATATTGATACCTTATATTCGGCTTTGATACCTTGCTATTACACATGTCCAGGAGCGTAACCAGGGGGATTCGGGGGGTTCGTCCGAATGGAGGAGCTGAGAAAGGGGACGTTGGCGTGATAGAACCCCATTTTTACGATCCCCCTTAAAAACAAACCATCCCTAGATCCCTCGTCTATACCCTCACCCCACCCCCGTTTTCCCGGTAAACCAGGTGCATAGCAATCAATAATTACATTTAGTTGTTCAGTGAAATGTGCACATAATTTAAACGTGTAAATATGATACATGTTTTTGGGGGTTCGGATTAATCCCACTTTTACGAGCCACCTCCAAAAACGACCCCCCCCCGGTCGGAACCCTCGTACCCACCTCCGTTTTCCCGCTAGGCCAACTGCATAGAAATCCGTTATTACGTTGAGCTGTTCAATTAAATTTACACAGAATATTAAATCTGCAGATACGATCACTTTTTGGGGGATTCGGACTGATTTTATTTTCACGAACCCGCTCCGAAAACGAACCCCCCGCTAGAACCCTTCTTGTTACTTCTGTTTGCCCCTAAGCTAGCTGCATAGCAATCAAAAATTACTTTTAGTTTTTTTAGTGAAATGTGCTTAGAATCTCATAATTAAAACCTTCAAATATGGTAACTTTTTGGGGGAAGCGAACGCGCTCGAAACCCTCATCCACACCCTCGTTTTCCAGTTGAACCAGCTACATGGCTAGCATTAATCATCTTAAGCTGTATAGTGAAATCCCAAAATCCAAACCTGCAAATAAGAGGAGAGGTGTTCGGAATAACTTCATTTTGATTAAGCTGGTACTAAAAACCCTGAGTAATGTCAAAATCGCTTCGGTCCCCGAAGAATGGCTCTTCCATCGATAATGCGATCGTTCTGTCATCTAGCGAAACGACAACGTTCGCGCATTTTTGAACAAACATTAAAGGAAAGGAATGTGATCAATGCATTGATTCCTTTTTCGCCAGGTATGCATTGTCGTGAAGTCATGACTATTTTATTGCATAATCATTTTATGATTGATGGACACTTATTACGTTCTCTTTTAAATGGATTGCGCATAGTGTAATTTATAACAAATATTTCAATGGCATGCAGGTCCTCATTGGTATAGCTCAATGCTGCCAGATGACGTTTCAAACACTACTGTCTAAAGCCAGCTATTTGGGTACGAATGCTGATAGTTTTATTAAAGTTATACTGTAGTTTACATACACCGAGTATACGTTTATAATAAATTATATAAATTGTTATATATAATTAAATATTTACGGAAGATGTCCCTCTTCCAAAAATAGTTGGCTTATGTTAGTTAATACGAAAACGCAGGACTGTTAGCAGATAATTTATTTAGTGCCACAACTGATCACGCATACCGTACTTGTTTATTGATTGCTATAAACGTCCTGCTAGTTCAGGAAGGAAGTCGCTAGGCCAAGTAGCAGCACTGGTAATGGAGCAGAACTCTGTTGAAATTTGCGGATGATAATTTGTTTAGAAGGATTAAACGTGATAAAGATAGACAGCATTTACAAGATGATCTTGACAGATTAATAAAATGGTCTGAAAAATTGTAAATGTTGTTCAATTTTGGGAAATGTAAATGCCTCCACACAGGACATGGGAACGAATATGTACAATGGGAGGGTCTGTACTAAGTACTACTGTAAAAGAAAAGGACTTAGGGTTAACTATTGATTGAGTGCTGATATGAAAGTTTCAGAGAATACCGGTATTGCCGCTTCAAAGGGAAATCAAATCCTTGGATTAATTAGGCGAAACATAATGTATAAGGAAAACGAGCTAATAATACCGCTGTATAAAACAATAGTTAGGCCTCATTTAGAATATTGTATTCACGGGTGGAGGCCATATCGCAGGAAGGACACATATATACTAGAAAGAGTGCAGGTGATGATACGCGGTGTGCATAGTTTGTCTCGTGATTTACTGATATGCCCTACGCAAGTCTACAAACTTTGAATTAGTCCGTTCGGTGGGGCCTCTGTAGTCATCAGGAGTTGGACTGAACTTCTGAACGTTATAGGCTGACATTATTTCCATACATTCAGTCTCTTCACAAAATATGGAGACCTTTCGTCAGGTAGCGAAATAATATCCGTTCTTCGTGGAAATAAGTTGATTACCAGTTTCCATTTCGATCACAATGCGCTACGGATTTATCAGTCAATTATTGGCTCAAGTTGCGAATGCGAGCGATCTTTATCGGTACTGAAGCGTGTCAAATACTACTATTAGTTTTACGATGATTCTTCATGTGCGTTATGCTTATATTCAACATAGCTGTGTAAATATAAATATATAAATAGTGAAATGTTACATACAATGGGAAACGTCTACCTAGGGCTCACGAAAATGTTGGGTGCCTAGGGCCCACGAATGTCTTAATACGCTACTATATATGACATTTGTGTCGTTGTAATGCCAACACATATAATTAACTATTGGGAATCTAACCACCCAATTAATATCACTTACCGTATATAATTTGCACAAATAAAGAGTTTTATGCGTTTTCTCTATTGGTGCTCATTATAGCTATCCCGATTAGGCTTAGGTTAAGGGTTAGGGTAAGGTTGGAGGTTGTGGTTATGACTAGGTGTCCTATTTTCATATGTATTTCGATATGACTGTCATCTGTGGATATTGCGTATGGCAGAAATGGATTCCTGGACCCTCAAAAAGTTGGTTTAGACACAAAGAACATGCTTAGATATTGCTTGGTAGCTGAGATATTTGAGTGATTAATTTTCATGGCAGCCATCGCGAATTTCAAAATGGCCGTCATCATTGTATATTGCATATGACAGAAAAGGATGCCTTGACCCTGGACATGTAGCGCTAGGCAGCAAGAATATGTTTTTTATGTTGCTTAGAAGCTGATATATCAGGATAATGGATTTCCGTGGCAGCTATTTTAAAAATCAAGACGACGGCTACTTACCATGTCGTTAGGAATGGGTACCTAGCTTTAAATGAATCTATATATCATAAATTAAATGTGTGCCAACTCTGCTTTTGTCAGAAAGTGCACAATCGTATCCGTTTGCCGCTGTACTATAGGAAATATGTCACGTGATAGATAGGTCAATAGATTCCCCTGAGACCAATTGTTCACGGAAGCAAACTAATATAGAAAGAGACGAGCCGACCTAGGCAATTCTGGAAGAGATGCACTTATAATGCACCGAAGTAAGTTAAAGTAAAACATAAATTGGCACTCAGAATGTTGTTGAAGTGATTTTCTTGTGTAATTAAAATAGTCGCTTGCGCAGTGTGTCAACGGTCTTTCCCAGGAAATGTCCATTTCGCCGTCATGCTTCTAATTCTTCTGTGATGGTTTCCATTCTGGTGCGGGGGACTTTTCAGTAGCATATTCCATAATGGGCATACAATTACCATTGATTACAATTGGCAGAAATTACTTCGGCAAGTCCTAAATGTAGCAAATTAAATGGAGGCAGTCTGTTCATCTACCCGGAATTAAGCAGCGTAATAATTTGTAACAGGAAGTCTGCCTTGTTGAACACGTGGGTTAATAGGAAATTGTTGAACATCAAAGGGTATTGTGGTTAACTCAGCCCGGCTCGGCTATATTCCCAATAAAGCTTGTTTTGAAACTGGATGTTTTGTTTACCATTTGAACATGCTCCGGGGGCGTATCTTCCAAATTGCGAACGTTGTTACCGACTTATTAAACACAGTTTGGCTGGTACTATACACTAAACATAGCTATTATAGTCTGAAGAGCATTATATTAATTAATTAATTAAAAATTAGAACAGACCGTGTCATTTCAAACACAAACGGGTATTGAACCGATCAAGTATGACAGCATATATTGCGATTAACAAGCGAATAATACTACGCGTGTTGTTGCAATTGGGGACACTCGTAATTGGGACCATTAGTCATACGTCATTGCCCTTACTTGGTGTGCGGTCGTCAAGGTGATCTGGCATCTTACCTGGAAGGCAACTAGTTAATTAAGTCAGGATGGAAAACTTAACGATATTTACACAAATACGTCTGTAAATAAACCAGATATATGTTTAATGTTTTACATGTATTTACTTTGCATTAGCATGGCTGTATATGCTAGTATAACCAAAACAAATAATACGTTATTGTTTGCAACAGACCATGTTATGGCTAACTCGACTGTTACTTTTTTTAACATTTGTGGAAAATTAATATAGTTTGCTGTCTTTTTACGTAAAATCTAAAAACCTAATGTAGACAATATGGACGTGGTATTTGGAATGATTGACGAGCTGCATAGTTTTGATTAACAATCATTGTATTTCGAACTGGACAAGATTAAACAAAATACATCATCAGCCACCCAGCGGGCAAAATGACGTTGGAAAAACGTTGTTTCAACGGCACGTCAGACGTTGTAGCGATGTTGGAAACTAATTGTATATGAAAGTTGAATCTACGTCAAGTTATGACGTCGTTTCGACGTCAAATTTTCACGTTGGCCCAATGTCAGGTTTTGTGGTCGTTTCGACGTCAGATTTCCACGTTGGCCCAATGTCAGGTTTCAGCGTTGCATAAACGTCATGTTTCGACGTTGAATCGATGTCGTGTTTCAACGTCGTAGCGATGTCGAAACCTTGTTGAATTTTAAAGTTGGATCGATGTCATGTTTATACGTTGTTTCGACGTCATGTTTCGACGTTGTAGCGGTGTAGAAAACAGGTTGGATTTGATAGTTTGTCCAACGTCGGTTGCCTACGTCGTTTCGACATCTGGGTTCAACGTCGTAGCGATGTTGAAAACTTGTGGAATTTGAAAGTTGGATCGACGTCATGTTTATACGTTGTTTCAACGTCATGTTTCGACGTTGTTGTTGTGTAGAAAACGGGTTGGATTTGATAGTTGGTCCAACGTCAGTTGTCCACGTCGTTTCGACATCTGATTTAAACATCGTAGCGATGTTGAAAACGGGTTGGATTCACAAGTTGGACAACGGCATATGCTATTGTCCAGGTCGTTTTAGTTTCATTGCTATGTTGAAACTACAGTGTATAGTCGAAAATAAGATGTCGTATGCGCACTTTTTTCGATGTCAAAGTCGTTGCTATGTTAAACACGACGTGGGTTTGATTAACGTCATATTTAGAACATGTATATATATATATACACACACACTGTATATCTATATACATAACGTACTCGTTCTATTAAGCGTAAAGTATGCTTAACAAATAATTGAGACATGGAAATATGTCAAATGTTGTATTTCAATAAGTCTATAGGGGTGTGCACCCATTTTCTTTGGTTCATGAGTACAGCCAACTCAGTAGACACTACTGCTGCGCGATGATGATGATGGTGGTGGTGGCAGCTAGAATTGTGCTGATACAAAAATACTCAAAATGTGTTTCTACCACATTCCAGTAGCTTAATTACTTTGTATGTTTACTATCAATTACTTAAGGTACCTTTAATAACAATTACATATATCTCTAAATCACATTCATTCATGGATAATATGTGTCACCGATATTTTGACATTTTATTTATTACTGGAAACGGGTGGACGGGCAGAAAAAGTCAATATATTAGGCCTAGTAACATGTATTACCTTTGAATGTGCTCCAAGTTATCTGGAGACCATTAAACATATTACATGACATATATATGTTGGTCAAAGACGAATCTACACTACATTAATTTGTTCAATTGTTATGTCTGACCGGGGTGACACGTCATGGTGCTAATATTTGTGTATTGCATGTATACTCCAATGACTCATTATTTAGTGTACATATATCATGACTATGTTACATTACTAGGGCAGATTGCATGCATATATATTATATTATATAGACTTATAACTGATAGCTAAGACATATACGTGATATGTCAGATAAATGTCCCGCATACATGCCTGCCAATAAATTATAAGAGTACCTGACATATGCAGCTTCGTATGAGCACTGTGGCATGAGCATACAGCTGGAGGTACTTGAACCTGAAATTGTCTTTAATTTATTTAAAAACTCGGAAGTTTGCAGTTATATGGATACCATTCTTCTAGGCAACATATATATGCTTGCACTGACGCCATAAATGCTGCGTTAAATTTTTATTACAGCGATGCGTTTCGGTGATGTAGGGCCGTGCGTAAAGTGCATCCTCGCCACTCTTAGTTCATACTATGACGAAAGGTTACAGTTGGTACACTTGCAGTCATTATCCTGATCGGCGACTACTTCAAAATGTCACATTTCCACGTCCGTATTTCTTTGATGACCAGACGTTGTAAAGACGTCGGTTTAGGTTGTCGACTTGATTTAAACGTTGTATCAACGTCAAACCACCCACGTCAATATGACGGCGATGGCAATACGTTATAAAGACGTTGATTTCATGACATGAATCGAGTTGATTGGGCTGTCAACTTGATTGCAACGTTGTACGGATGTCACATTTCCACGTCCGTATTTTGTTGATGACCAGACGTTGCAAAGACGTCGGGTTAGGTTGTCGACTTGATAGCAATGTCGTGTCAAGGTCAGATTTCAATGTTGTTACAACGTTGGTGATCAGACGTTGTAATGACATTGTATTTATGGTGTTCGACGTCGCAACGTATATCCAACCACTAATCGACGTCGTAACAACGTTGTATGCCCACTGGGCATGCTGTGCTCGAGCCGGAGACGGCGCACTTGATCTCTTAACCCCATATACCCGCGACATATGATACAACGCGATCAAGAATGTAATACCAACATATTATCCATACAGAATAGTATTAGGGGCAGTTATCCCGATATCTCTAAACAGTTCAATATTGAATCGTGCAACATTATTCAAATAAAAGAGGTCTCTATTGTATATTTACTGACTTTCACGCAGAGATAGAATTTAACGCTCGCCCCTGGCCTAAGACGAGTAGAAATTACTGGGGACAAATGTTGTTTGGCTAGCACTAATCCCCCAGCGAGTAGCTATCTTCCACACATTTTAACAAGCTAAATGATCTTCGCTTCCTGATGTCCAATTACATTTTTCAGGATTCGTAGCGGAGACCATTGAGTCCATTCGCAATTACGTGACATCCGGCCGCGTATTCTAGCAATGGCCTCTGGCGGGCTCTACACAACAACAGCCAGAAAGCGCGTCTGCGTCTACTACAATCAAACGAGGGAAACTGTCCACTAGTTTTTTAGCTGCGCATCTTTGACCGGTCACCTTAACAACTCGTATGATATGTCACTATCTATGAAAATAGTGCTGCATCGTTTTGGTTCCATGGTAAACAACACATATGATTTGACTGTGTTTAGCCAAGATGGTGGATCACCTTCAACCTATTGCTAAGTTAAAAAGACACCCCCTATAATTGGTTTAAGATTTTTCTATTTCTATGTGTTTGGGGCCATCCATAAAATGCCTCTCGCTTGGTGGGAAGTCTTGGATCTCCGGGCAAGCGATGAAACTCTACATGGAGTGGGGTATCTTGGTAATGACGGTTATGTAACGATTAAAACCGAAGCTATTGACACCAGAATTATATTATTAATAAACTTCGTTGTGTCGACAATAAGTTCATGGAGTGCACGAATAGCGAGTAGCGTCATTCTATTTTTTAAATTGGTTAATCGTCGGCGGCGGGAACGTCTGGGGGATGTACACATTGGGATAGGATGGAAGAAGTTAATAGCTGTGGAAATGGACATGAGGCTCATGTATCGCTTTGTTTCCTCAGAGATCCTAAATACACCATTGCAACTTAGTAAACATAATCGTATAACAATGATGTTAGTTTAATTACTGGCTGGATATATCTAGTTTAGTAAAATGAAACTTTTTTCACATATTAATTCAAAAGTATAGCTTATACATGGCGGTCGTCGGTGTAATCGTTAGGAGCATAACCCTAATCATAACTAACCCAGACTATTTCCAGCCCCAATCGTAGCTGACTGCAAACAACATCTTAACACTAATGGATGATCTCATTTCACACTAACTATTTATTCCCATCATATGATTGGTTCCAATAATTACTCTAACCCCATACTTTGACAACGTTTGGATGATGTCTTTAATGAAGATGAGGAAGAGCGTTGGTGGCAGCACTCCACCCTATGGCTTCCTATTTCAATCCTTCTTTCCATACTTTACCAAAGGCCTTTTCAAGGTCTATTCACACTATAAATATATATATATATATATATATATACACATATATATATATATGTATATATATATATATTTATATATGCAGAACATTAATAAATTACGTAAAATTAATAATATTAAATTAAAATAAATGACAATATATAAACAAATTAAAAAAGTTATAGCTAAAGATGATCGTTAAAATTTAATGTATATTGATAATAAATCAGTAAAGATTGTGTAAGATTAGTTTAAAAACATGTACAATATAATAAATAATTAAAACAAATAAATAAACTGACTAAACTGACTAGTGGCGCCTATGTTGCGTAAGCAACCCGGAAAAGATGGGTTTTCAAAAGTCTTTTAAAAGTCACAAGGCAACAGGTTTATAATTATATACATTTATCGAAAATTATTATTCATTGTTGCAAAAAATAATACCAGCATGATATTAAATTAAAATTGTAGATTGCACAACGCCTTGTAGATTTACAACTTGTAAATATTAGTGAGTAGGCAATTACGATGGGCTAACACGAATTTCATATACACTGACTGCACTCTACGTTGCTCCAGTTCAATCAGCTGTATGAATGAGTGCCTGGCTATAGACAGTGGTGGATATTTGTATTTCTTCCTGACACCTCGAAGGAAAGATTCTTTGGCTGGCGTATAGTATGATTTAGGGCCTTCACTTTTAGGTTCATGTTCTGTTGTTTGTTGTGAATTTCTCCTGCCTACTAATCAGTCAAACACGTGGCAAATTTCTCCCACTTAGCCATCTTGTAGTTCCATCGTGGACATATTTTGGCGTCCTGCAGTTTGAAATTAAAGTCCAGAGAGATCTTCACTGGTCTGTGGTCGATCGTTCCAAGCTGATTTAATACCGTTCTGATGATCTTTTTTGAGATATCACCAGCAGCAAAGGCCAAATCACGTGTCGTTTTTGTCAGCCATCTCCTTGAG